>CM062805.1:1283522714-1284122714 GCA_031772625.1 Pinus tabuliformis
TCTGTGTAATTTAAGAGTCCAAACGAGACAACTTGGTGGTCTTTTCATGTTTCGAGAGTCTAAAAAGATCGTAAAGAATGACTCTAGGGTGGTCCCTTTATCATAGTTTTTAATCAGGTGCGACAAAGGTTTAATAGTATACCCGGAACGGTTACTTTTCTAGAAGTTGATCTACTGAGTCCAGATAAAGATAAACCTATACTCAATAGATGTTTGACTAGTTTGGTTACGAGTACGAGGAGATGGAGTAAACTCGATATTCGTCATAAAATTTTAATGAGTCACGCGACGACAAACTCAATAGACCTTCATCAAATTTTAAAGACTCAAATGAAGAAAACTCGAGGTATCTTTTTCAGTTTAGTGAATGAGGAAAAAGAGGTAAAAGAACTGCTCATTCCTTCTTCATAGATTTAACGAGCCCGAAGAAGGGAAAATCTCGAGGATTTTTTCGATTTAAGAGCAAAAAATAGTCCCAAAAAAGAAAGCGCTCATATCGTCGTTGTATGTTTTTAACGAGCCCGATGATGAAAACTTGGGGTTTTTTCAATTTAACAAGCAAGAAAAGTTCCTAAAAAGAATGCTCGGAGCTTCTTCATAAATTTTTAACAAGCCTGAAGAAGGAACTTGGGGTTATTTCAATTTTATGAGCGAGAAAAAAGTCCCAAAAAAGAATGCTCAGTCAATCTTTTTTAGTTTAGTGAGCTAGAAAAAGAGAGAAAAATAGTTGCTTAGACCATGTTTTTCAGTTTAATGAGCTAGAAAAAGAGAGAAAAAGAGTTGCTCAGATCTTCTTCCTAAGATTTTAACAAGCCTGCAGAAGTAACTCGAGGATTTTTCAGTTCAAGAGCAAGGAAAAATCCAAAAAAAGAACATGCTCATATATTCTTTGTAGTAGTTTAACGAGCCCAAAGAAGGAGACTCGAGGTTTTTCGAATTAATGAGCAAGAAAAATACCATAAAAATAATGCTCGATCTTCTTCGTGGTAGTTTAACAAGCCCGAAGAAGGAGAATTGAGGTTTGTTTGGATTAACAAGCAAGAAAACTACCATAAAAATAATGCTCGATACTTCTTGATCTCATGCTTGACAATAGAAGGGTCTATGCTATGCTTTTCCTCATAAGACCAAGGGAATACATTGTGGAATTTCGTGAAAAGGTAGGTGAAGCTTGCAATTTCCTCTAGAGTGCAAATGGCTCCAACCTAAATGTTTTCCACGATGCCTGTCTTAACAGAAATATCGATGAGCAATGTCTTTGAAATATTTCCCACGTTCCCTTCCGATTCCACAGTTTGAATAGTCGTGTAAGGCGAGGGAACGATTTTAGGTGTGTCAAAAGACAAGATTTGAATGGGTAGCGTGTTCGAATTAGATATTGAAATGCGATGGTGAGAGTCCTCACAAGGTTTCTCTTCTAAACACATTATCTCTCGAATAGCTTCTTCTAAAGGTAGGACTTGATTGAGGAGATCGTTATAAGGAGACTTTGTGGGAGAGGAGGCGATGTCATTGGTCATGACCAAGTGACTGAAGATTCGGATGCAGATTGAATGGCTTGGTAGGCCAATTCAGCTGGTGACAACAACATATGTTCTCCATAAGAGTCAATGGCTGAAGGGGCCAAGAGGATCCAAGGATCGGTCGGTTAATGAGGAATAGATGAGATCATAGAGACTGTCTATAGAACCACGAGCGACGGGAGAGGAAAACAACCCATTAGAGAAGAGCCCTTCAATAAACCGGTACTGATACTGACATGAGAGTCAGGTATGCCACCCACCAAAGGTACAGTTCCACTAGGCAACGAGGATTAATCTAGGGTGAAGAAGGATAGTTGGTCTACTGTGAAAATTCTCCCATCCAATGGAAAGAGGATGAAGCAGAAGACCGAAGACACAATGGAATTCATGGCATAAGTCCAACGATGGCCCAAAAGCAGATTATAGTCGAGTTTACGATCTACGACTTCAAACTATTACAGTTTTCCCACTTAGAGTGATGGGGCAGTCGGCAAGGTAACCTTTTGGGATGGATTTATGGCCATCGAATGCCTCAAGGGAATTTGATAGCTAAGAGAGGGTTTGAGAACCTAAGGCAACCCAACATGAAGCTGACATGACACAGGTTGAAGCACCTTCATCAATGACAGTTTTGTGTACTCCTCACCCTTTCAAAGATATTTGCACCTAAAATGCAAGCTAGTGTGAAAGGGGCGGTTTACATTTGTCCATGTTGAAAATTGCAAGCATGGAATCCTAAGAGTCGATACCACCAATTTCCAAAAGCATAGCTTTCCTTTGTGCTGGATAGGTTTGTAATACTTCGAGCGCTGACATAGCTGATGGTGCATGTGCTAAATCTTCTACAATACTATAGTTTTGGGCATCACGTGCAGATGTATTATGCATTGTGCGATAAAGTGCCCCTTTTAGGGGGCGAATCACAAGATTAGCAACCGGCCTTTTGATAGGAAGATTGTTAGGCGGCAGTGGGTTTTGACTCTAGGAGGCTTCCTCAACAGTAGCGACTGGGGCTCCATAAGATTTGGCTCTGGTTTGTAGATCTACCATTTCAAAGGTGTAAATGGTAGATGGTCCCTCACCAACTGAAGGATGATGTGAACTGTCATTGCCCCCTTGAGGGGGTTGGGGTTGGTTTGCAATAAGTTGCTACTGTTGCTAAGAAGGGAAAGGATTATTTAGGATCGAAGGGGTCCTTCCAGTGTCCTTTTTAGTGATGAAATATGTGCATTCCTGAAGATGCAGACAATGATATTTCATGTGGTCTTCCGTACATATTTTTCAAGGGAATCGAGCAGGTTTTTCCTTTCCATCGTCAGAAGGTGTAGCAGCCTTCTGCTTTGGGTTGTACTATTTTGTTGACTACTCTTCAAAATTAGTAATCTTTTTCTTATTCTTCTTGTTCTTACCACCAGGTTTTTGTGTAGATTGCATAGTGTTTATTATGGTGGTAGGAAGAGCAATCAATTTGGTGGAGGGGTCAACTAACAACTAGGCAATGTGACCACTAAGTTGTTTTATAGCATCCCTAGAGGTAGCACCGATAATCCCATCACCATGCGCTCTGGGTTGCTGAGTAGTGGGAGCATTAGAGTTGCGAGGGGCATTGGGAATGATGTTGTATAAAGTGCCAGACTATGAATGTATCAAATCTAAGTGTTGGGCACGATGAATGGATTGGTCTTCCGTGACCGCACCACCTAAGGCAACATCCTTAGCGATTTGGGGAGTACATACTTGCAGAACCAATCCGCTAATAAATAGTCTGGGAGGGGAGCTTTGAGTAGCCTTTTCCTACATCTCCATTCATGTATATGTTCAGAGATGTCGGTGGCGATATCCTGACGTAATGAGGTGAGGAGTTCCATCCAAGTTTCATAGTGGATGGGTAGCCAGAAGTGCTTTAAGAATTCCATCGCTAAAGCGACAAAGGTATTGACTGACACACGTGGTAACTCGATGTACCACTTGGATGCATTGCCATTAAGGGTGCAGGGAAAGAGTCATAGTCGGATACTATCATCCACCATGGCATTAGAAACACACCATAAATGATAGGTGGTGATGTGTGTACCCGGATCCTCCCCTTGTTTCCCTTCGAACTTCGGGATGTCTGTCGGGATTTTATGCGGGATTGGTGGCCAAAGTAAGTTGTGATAGATGGGGTCATTTGTGAGTTTGTACAAGTTGGAGATATCAAGAATTGCCAAGAAAGGAAAGGTGTTTGATGCCTTCGAATCAAACCAAGGCGATGACATATGACTTGAGGATCCTTACGGTCCTCCCATCGTGTTGTTTCCAATATTATACACAGGTTGTGTGGTATAGTAAGTGCCTTGGAGTATAGTCGTGTGCTGTGGGTTTCCATAGGTGTTAAGCTATGGTACGTTCTATGCATATAATAGTTTACTTCTTTTTCTTATTATATTCCACAGATTAGCAATCACATGTACATAAAGTAAAGTGTAGATAGAACATTAAACGATCGACATAAAACAAGTCAAGACAAGAGACACAAGATGTGGCGGCTAGCCAGGGACAAACCCCACAATGTGTGGGGAAACCCTTTGATCAAATATTCTTTTATCTTCAATAATTCAGTAGAGAGAAATGGTACAATAAATCTTATTCATATCAGCAGTAGCAAACCCTAGATCAGCAGCATCAGCATTAGCGGCTTCATTATCAAACTAGGGCAGATGATATTTCACAAACCGACCGTCGGATTGACTTCATTCCACCACCAAAAGTTGCAGCTTCCAGAGGAGGTTCAGATGAACCTATAGTGAATTTCAAATGAGGAGATCTTCTAGGCCACGCAGGTCAATCTTTACTTCTGCAGTTGCAGCTTCAATTTCAGCAGTTTCCGACTTCAAACTAGGGCAATCGATATCTTGCAAACTGTTCGTCGGATTGACTTAATTCAACCACCAAAAGTTGTGGCTTCCAGAGAAGGTTCAGATGAACCTACAGTGTAGTTCAGATGAGGAGATCTTCTAGGCTACGTAGTTCAATCTTTACTTCTGCAGTTGTAGCTTCAGTTTCAGCAGTTTCCAGCTTCAAACTAGGGCAGTCAATATCTTGCAAACCATTCGTCGGATTGACTTCATTCCACCACCAAAAGTTGTGGCTTTTAGAGGAGATCTAGATGGACCTATAGCGTAATTCCAAAGAGGATATCTTCTAGGCCACGCAAGTCAATCTTTACTTCTGCAGTTGTAGCTTCAGTTTCAACAGCTTCCAGCTTCACATGTGTGAGAGAGAGACCCATTTCTACGCAGTAGAGAAGAGACTCATTTCTGCGCAGTAGAGAGAGAGATGTGATGAGAAGAGTGAGTGCAAATAAGGAAAAGTCCTCTTATATTTATACACAACATTGGTGTTTGAATAGATGCGACTGTTGGGCTTCTGAGCCTACATGAGTTGTAGGTCGACTTGATAATAATTCTATAATCAAAATAAATTCATATCTCCGTGAATACGTATCGGAATCGGATGATATTTATATCAATCCTACACCTCTCGACGAGAGGAATCTAATAAAAATATTATTAGCCATGAATAATATGACCCACGTGAAATTTTTCCCTGGTTTCCAATTTTAACACTCCCTCTCAACCAGGGAGAACTTCATCTGCAATCTGTCTATCGGTCGTTACTATTCATCCATCAAATGCACTGCCCTGTATAGCCTAACCCTTGCCCTACACTGCTCTATTCTTCCTGTTCTACTTTGTCATGTTCTACCCTGTACTGATCGGTATTGTTTTGCTCTGTTCTGCTCTACTCTTGCATTGTTTTGTTTTGCTCTGCTTTTGTCCGAATTATGAAGAAGAAGAAATGATCGAGGATGTATCATACTGACTCAAAGTCAGTCTCAAAGTATGTACCACTGGTCCCAGACTAGTCTCAACCAACCCGAAGTCAGTGTCATAGTGAGTATAACTCCACTGGTCCTAGACCAGTATCATCCTCCACTGACTCAAAGTCAGTCTCAGAGTGCGTACCACTAGTCCCAGACCAGTCTCAACCAACTCGAAGTCAGCTTCATAGTAAGTACCACCCCTACCACTGGTCCCAGACCAGTATCGCAGTCTCAGAGAGTGTACCACTAGTCCTAGACTAGTCTCAACTGACCCGAGGTCAGCATCATAGTATGTACCACTCTCACTGGTCCCAGACCAGTACTGCACTAACACGAAGTCAGTCTCGGAGTATGTACCACTAGTCCTAGACCAGTCTCAACCGACCCGAAGTCAGCGTCATAGTATGGTACAACTCCTACCACTTTTCCTAGACCAGTATCGCAGTCTCAGAGAGTGTACCACTGGTCCTAGACCAGTCTCAACCGACCCGAAGTCAGCGTCATAGTATGTACCACTCTCACTGGTCCCAGACCAGTACTGCACTGACACAAAGTCAGTCTCGGAGTATGTACCACTGGTCCCAGACCAATCTCAACCGACCTGAAGTCAGCGTCATAGTATGGTACAACTCCTACCACTGGTCCCAGACCAGTATCATTGATCCCAGATCAATGGAGGTCATCCTAGCATAGGGAGTACGGTAGATACAATGATGCATCCATCGATACTACTATGGTCCCTAACTTCATTTCCCTGCTCATTGATCAGATGAGAGGTACTTCCAACGAGTCCCAGACCACATGGGTAGGATGCCTCGATAGGAGAACTAATTAATCATTTCCTCATAGAAGAACACATCAATCCTACTACAATCGCCATGGAGAACACATCAATCTAGGCTACCATAGAGAACACTTCAATCCAGGCCTCACAGGAGAACTAATCATCCTACTACATACTCATCCTGATCCACAAGAGAACGAATCATCTTATTCCAGTGCGCACCACTAGGGGAGGGTGAGTCACCCTGTGGTCGTATGTTGCTCTAGTAAGAACCGCAAGCCCTCAGAGCTCCTAGAGCTCAATGTATGCAACATGCAAGACCCTTGTATAAGGGTTTCTTAACGACTCCAAGTCGTTTGGGAAAATCACAGATTAGATCTTTTCTCAGGGCTTTGACAAAGTGTATCGACCTGTACATCATCTTAATGCGATGGAGCCTCCTTGCTCATCGACTTACCATATCCTAAATGGTGTCTATCTGCTGGAGCAATCGATGAATACGGGATTCCTCAATAATCAAATCCCACCTCTGGTTGTTACAGAGAATCACAATGGTATGTGTTCAAACAGCTCACTAAAGATCTTCCCCAACCAGGCAGCTTCATACGAGATCATACTCGTAGATATGTATCCGGTCTTGGTGGTGCTTATGGTGACTGACTTCTGCTTCCTGGTCATCCATTATATCGAAGCAGAATCCAAAGAGAAACAGCACTAAAAAGTGCTCCAGTGATCCTACACACTACCTGCCTAATCAGCATTCGAATAATCATGCAATTTCATATTTCTGGTAGTGTATCTCAATCCATTAGTAATTGTGCCATGAAGATATCTTAGAAGATTCTTGGCGTCAATGCAGTGAGGCTCAACCAAATATGAGTTCATAGTGCTAACTGCAAAACATATGTTCAGACGGAGGTTCACCAAGAACATCAATGCAAATGAGTTTTTGAAACTCATAGGCATTTCCCAAATCTGGTCCGACATCACTACCATATAACTTCTAAAAGTTAAGATCCTCGAGGTAGTCACAGGCTTGCATTCCATCATACCAAATCTTTCCAATATCTTTACCACATATTTTCCTTGAGATAGGAAAATTTCCCTTGGCTTCTTCCATACTTCAAGTCCTTGGTCCTTCATTTCAAATTCAGAAGCCAACACCCTCTTACATTTGTGAATGAGAGGGTCTGTGCCTGTTAGAAAGAGATCATCTACATACAACACTAGTATGAGAGGCTTGTCATATTCAACCTTAAAGTAAAGGTTAGGATCAGCTTCACTCCTAGTGAATCCCAACTTCATCAAGTAGCTGTCGATCCTCTCATACCATGCTCGGGGTGCTTACTTCAGCCCATAGAAAGCCTTCTTCAACTTGCATACATGAGATTTTCGATTATAAATTTCAAATCCTTCGAGTTGCTCCATGTAGACCTCTTCTTTGATCGAGCCGTGTAAAAACACAGTCTTCACATCCATCTCATGTAGGTTCCATCCTTGTGAAGTGGCAAGGGCTATGATCGAGTGGATGGTCGTATATCTGGAAACAGGTGCAAATATCACATCATAGTCTATACCTTCCTTCTGGGAGAAACCGCGAGAAAAAAAACGAGCCTTATACTTTTCCATACTTCCATCTGCTGCATGCTTTATCTTGTAAATCCATTTGGAAGTACCAACTGTCTTGTCCTGGGGTCTGGTAACTACTTCCCAAACATAATTCTTCATGATAGACTCATATTCTTTAGTCATAGAATCCTTCCATACTTGATGCTTGACGGTGTCTGAGAATGATGAAGGCTTATTTTGTATGATCGTGCTCATGATGGTCAAGTATCCCTGATACCTATTAGGTTTCTTACTTTCATGAAAGGTTCCTCGGGGTGCAGCATGTCCTTCAGCATCATCAAGTAGCCCCCTAAGCCATGAAGGCCTCTTCCTAGAAGAGGAAGGCTCATGTGGAGGAGGATTAATTGGATCCATGGGTTCTTCTACATTCGTCATTGATTCATCATCCTTTTCTTTTGGTTCCCTGGTGTCAGCTTCTTGAGAGCTCCTCAAAGTCGAAAGATTGTTCACCTTGTTGAGAGCCATATCTTCGTCAAAGGTGACATCATGACTAATTATGACTTCCCTTTGACCAGCTACATAGATTCTATAGCCTTTAGTATTTTCACCATAGCCCACGAAAATTCCCTTCTTTCCAGATGCACCCAATTTATTTCTTTTCTCTTTCGGCACATGAAAATATACAGGGCTTCCAAAAATTCTAAAATGAGAAACATCATGTTTCTTACCGGTGAAATTTTCTTCAAGAGTCTTGGAACCCAATGCTTGATTAGGGCATCGATTTTGTACATATACAGCAATGTTTGTAGTTTCATCCCATAGAAACTTCGGAAGTCTTTGATCATCCCACAATCATGCGGTTCTTCCTTCCGGCCACACCATTCTGCTCAGGAGTACGTGGTGTAGTAGTCTCCCTCTTAATGCTAGCCTCAGATATGCCTGAGTGAACCAACTGTAATATATCGGAGGTCTTGCTTTGGCTTGCGGGTAATGGTACCCTTTTGAGCTTTCCTTCGGCACATCCCAGACATACACCTTCTTTCTCTACTTGGAATTCGGGCATCCCTGTTACCATCTGTCTTACATCAGGTAGAGCTTTGTAATGAAGGTGGGCAAACCTCCAATGCCAAAGTCTGGACTGAAGAGTTGTGTCACAAGACATGACACCTAGCGGAATTCCATCGACCTGATATAATGAATCAACACTAAACCTAAGAGTAAAGGCATCTTTAACATTATTTTTCCATATACATACCTTGCCATTGCTGAAGGTTACCTTGTAGCCTTTGTCTTCCATTGCCGAGATGGATGCTAGGTTCTTTTTGAGGTCAGGTGCATTTAATACATCCTAGACTTTCTTGCCTTCATGAATGGTTGTCCTCTTCCTCAATCTCCAGCTCTCCTCTTACCTTTGTTGTTGAATTTTTCATTCCTTTGATTTTCCATTAGAGGGATTTTGATCATCATCCCAGTGTGAGTCCTTTCTATCAGGGCACTCCCTTGCATAGTGACCTGCTTTATCGCAGATGTAACATTGTCCTTTTCTTCCACCCTGAGGTCTAGCCTTTCCTTTTGATTGAGTCCCAAAATTATTTCTTTTCTTAGCATGAGAAGAAAAGGCAGTAGGAGGACCTTTAGGCATGGGCATTTCTTGCTCTTATTCCCTTGTTTCTTCTTGAATGCATCTAGCCATTAATTCCTTGAAACCAGGAATTACATTATAGTTCAGAAGAGTAGTCCTAAACACGTACCATTCGGATGGTAATCCTCCAAGAGTCGTGAGTGCCATTTCCCATTCTATCATAGATTTCCTTGGAGGTATCCAGTTCAGAGATGTAGGCCACCAAGTGCTTGTTGATAGAGTCTCGGATGATATTCTATTTTGACTTCTTTGGTTTTCCATTTGTTCCATGCTGCAGCAGATGCATTTGATGGAGGCTCAACAATATTGCCTCTTACATGGTCCAGCACTCCTAGATCTTCTAGGGTTAGATCAATAGACATCTTCCATGCGTGATTGTCATCTTTCTCACGAAGCTTGTCTTCAGCAGGAAAGAGTGTTGAGGACCCCATAGTTCCTTTAAGATAGCCTTGCCAATCTTCTCTTTGGTGATTGCTCTTGCTCTTGCTCGGGCTTTGTCTTCACCTCAGCTCTGATACCATGTTAAGTTATGGTATGTTCTATGCATATAATAGTTTACTTCTTTTTCTTATTATATTCCAAAAATTAGCAATCACATGTACATAAAGTAAAGTGCAGATAGAACATTAAACGATCGACATAAAACAAGCCAAGACTAAAGACACAAGATGTGGCAGCTAGCCAGAGACAAACCCCACAATGTGTGGGGAAACCCTTTGATCAAATATTATTTTATCTTCAATAATTCAACAGAGAGAAATGGTACAATAAATCTGATTCATATCAGCAGTAGCAAACCCTAGATCAGCAGCATCAGCATTAGCGGCTTCATTATCAAACTAGGGCAGACGATATTTCACAAACTGACCGTCGGATTGACTTAATTCCACCACCAAAATTTGTGGCTTCCAGAGGAGGTTCAGATGAACCTACAGTGTAGTTTAGATGAGGAGATCTTCTAGGCCACGCAAGTCAATCTTTACTTCTGCAGTTGCAGCTCTAGTTTCAACAGCTTCCGGCTTCAAACTAGGGCAGTCGATATCTTGCAAACCGTTCGTCAAATTGACTTCATTCCACCACCAAAAGTTGTAGCTTCTAGAGAAGGTTCAGATGAACCTATAGTGTAGTTTCTGCAGTTGCAACTTCAGTTTCAGCAGTTTCTAGCTTCAAACTAGGGCAGTCGATATCTTGCAAACCGTTCGTCGGATTGACTTCATTCCACCATAAAAAGTTGCGGCTTTCAGAGGAGATTCAGATGGGACTACAATGTAGTTCCAAAGAGGAGATCTTCTAGGCCACACAGGTCAGTCTTTACTTCTGCAGTTGTAGCTTCAGTTTCAATAGCTTCTGGCTTCACATGTGTGAGAGAGAGACCCATTTCTATGTAGTAAAGAAGAGACCCATTTCTGTGCAGTAGAGAGAGAGAGATGTGATGAGAAGAGTGAGTGAAAATGAGGAAAAGTCCTCTTATATTTATACACAACGTTGGTGTTTGAATAGATGCGACTGTTGGGCTTCTGAGCCTACATGAGTTGTAGGTCAGCTTGATAATAATTCCATAATCAAAATAAATGCATATCTCCATGAATACTTATCGGAATCGGATGATATTTATATCAATCCTACACCTCTCGACGAGAGGAATCTAATAAAAGTATTATCAGCCATGAATAAGATGACCCACATGAAGTTTTCCCCTGGTTGCCAATTTTAACAATAGGGGTTGTTAGACTGGGGGTTGGAAGTGCCCCCGGGATAAGGAGTGCCCCCTTGACTCATTTGAGGTTGTGATTAGGATGCCCATATGGATTGATTGGGACCTTGTTAAGGGTTCCCGCTCGCCACATAACTAACTATAGGTCCTTGACTGACATAAGGAGGGTTCATGTCAATCAATGACTGTCCTTGCAGACCTGTAAATGGAGGGGGAACTATTACGTTCCCAGCCGACATATGCATATTGGGAACTGTGTCCCCAGGCATCTGAACCTGGGGGTTAGAACTAAATAATGGATGCCAACCATAGGGGTGGTTAATGAGACCCATGTTAACCATGCTATATTTAGTGTTATAAGGAACGTTATATGTAGCACTTGTCGAAGGTCTAGGGGATGACACAAAAGGGGCGGAACCTAAAATGTATTGGGTTCCACTCATGGTGGGTGTCACGATAGGGTTTGAACCTGGGACAGATGGGATAGTAGGGTTTGCCATCAAAGGTGAGATACTGACTGTCGAGTGGGGAGGTGGTGGTGGACCAAAAGTGTTCACAAAAGCCCACGACCCGTTAGTCATCGATGGGATGGGTGGAAATATTCCAATAGAAGACAAAGGAGGTACAAATGAAACGAGAATCAAGAGTGGTCCCAATGGATTCATGATCGAAGGATTGTATGGAGGAAGGAATCCTTAAGTAAAGAAATCTTCCGATAAGCTTGAATCATGGGATGTCCAAACTAATTCTTTGTTAGACCTCGGAGACTGATTGCCTAAAGATGGGGAATCTGGTTCACCGGGGCTCGACGGATCCTCCACAATGAGTGGGGGAAGACCTAACAACTATCTAGATTGACAACGAGGGTCGAATGTAGCCATGGTGACCACTAAATTTTATCAATAGATTTTAAAGTGATATTTAAAATCTTGGTGATAACAATTTGGCACTTTAAAAAATAAAAAATACACTAAGGAAATCAATCAACAAGCAGAGGGAAATGACCTTGTCTAATAAGCACTGATCACTGGAGATGAAACCCAGTATCATAAATGAATATCAGAGAGAGTTGGCCAATTGTACAATTACGATTACTCTTGAGCTTCACTCGAACCTCAGATTAAGGGGCCAAGTACTCTCGTGAAGATGAGCACCCTCCCAAAAACTAAAGACAGAGTAGGTTCATCTGTGTTAGGTACCAGGGCAGCCGCCCCAGTCACCTTGTGTTCGTCCCTAAAAGTATGGCCAATAAGGATACCTCAAATCACAGACACTACTGGGGGGACATAGTTGCAGATAGTATATTGTGTGGACAAGATACCTGAGTCCCTGACTCAGCTCTGATATCCCTGAAGGGATCCCCGATACACGGAATACCCAAAGGAGATGTAAGAAAATGCCAACTACCTTCACTTACAGTCTGATGTTGTCTCGTATTTAACTCCTCTTTTACTAGAGTGGTCTCAGATAGTATGAGCGCAAAAGGATTTCTCTCTTTAATGACACTAGTTTTGGTGTATGATCTTGGGCAGTTAACGCATACTGCCTATCCCAGGATCCTAGCCTAAACTAATATGTTTTTACTCTAAAAAGAGCTTCTGATTGATTTTATTAGGTAGATTTTAAATGTACTTCATTAGAGTCTTCGGTAGTGGCGTTGACATATGAAGTTATATGGAACTCTAACTCAAATCATGCAAAAACAATGCTTGTAAATTTTCACTTTCGATGAATAAGCTACTTCTACAAAGGGAGAGTCATTCATACATCAATATATATACCATGCATCCTATTCAGTAAAACACTAGCATAAGCTATGGAACTTCAATGCTCACTAACAACTTTTGAAACCAAATAATGCAGATCTAACTAGCTAAGCAGAAAAAAGCAAAAAATTTGTATTTTTCTTTAATGAAAAGAAAAAATTTAAGAAGTAAATATATTTTCTTTAAAAAAAAATTGTTCAAGACAGATCAGTCAAACAAGCACAGTTGTAGATCCCTGATCAATCTACAAGTAGATTTCCCAACCCATGAGGTCACAGAGCAAGTTGTTTATCAAGAAATGGTTGGCTAATGCTCTATACTAGAGTCTACAGAGAGTTAGTTTCAGCACTAACACATTGTTTGAGAGGACACATTGATTTATAAAGCATTGTTTACACTAGCAGACAGTGTTAGTGAGGAAAAAGGCTCAAATAATAGGTTTTGGGGATCAGATCCAGGGTTGAGCACTAAGAGAAGTGTGTTGTATAGTCCTGAGTGGTCAGAAAGGAAATGAAGAAGTACATGAAGGCCTGGAGATCTAGGAACTTTCTGGGAAAAACCGGGAACTAAGTGTAGTCCCCAGCGGAGTCACCAATTCTGCTATAGGGATTAATGCATGGGTGTTTGGTGATGTAGAAACCCTCAAGGATCTTCCCGGTCTCCTTAGCAGACATTCATATTAGCTACAACTATCACAAATATGCATGCATATCTATGCTTAACAAATGAATATCAAAGGGAGAAGTAATTATTACCTCGAGTCTTAGTGTGGTTTTGCTGGAGAGCGCAATGTAGCTAGGCAAGAGACCCCTGAGCCAACTCCAGATCAAAACCTACACATAGCAAAGACAAGCATAATATCACAGCATAAAACCTTGATAAACAATGCATGAACATATAAAGATATCTAGTTGCATATATCTAAGCCACTCATGCTAACAATGTTGCATAAACATATAAACAAGTTATACTACCAACATCTCGGAGTGGACAACACAATTGCAGTTCTATATTGATGTAGAAAGAGTGATTACAACCATCAGTTGTATCAGCCTTCCCTTACCCCTCCAACTCCTCTCTCTCCCCCTTCTTAACCTCTTCTGATGCCTTAGTCTGAGACTCTGCTTGACAGTCAAATAGGAAATCCTTTCAAATGGTTCGACCTCTTTCACAATGGCCCTAGCCTTGCATATATAGCATGTGAGGATAGGGTTTCCAAGTCCTTCATGAGTTCCATTAGGAAAAAGCAGTGATGTTTCCATGCCTTTGTGCTCTTTCCCATTTGCATACTCCATTAGGAATTAGTAATTCCCCCAAACAGGTCGAGTTCTGATGTTTCCCTGCTTTTGTGAGTTGACATAGGAGAGAATCTTGGGATATTTCTCGGTCAACTTGTTCCCTTGACCCATAGAAACTCATTAGGGTTCACTAATTCTCTTCCTGAGGTAACAGATAGAGTTACCCTAGGAACTAACGCACCCTTAGCCTTGTTAGGAAGCTTTATAAAGCAGGTTGCTAGTGTTTAGACAGCATTAGCTTGACAACTAGGTCTGTGAACTTGGTCAGTCCTTCAATCTTCATGTCTTTCTCCTCTGAGATGATGAGGAGGTCATTTTCCTGTATAATAGCTTCACCCTGTCTATTCTGATGCAAGCCTTGCACTGCTCTCTGATCTCCGATAGTGTGGTAGGCTGTAGCTTCAATTGAAGCTCAGTAATTTGGATCTGTAGATCAAAACGAACTTTATCCACCTACACCTTTGATTCTCTAAACGCATCTGCTAGCTGCTACACTTTGTCTTCAAAAGTAGCCTCTAACTGAATCTGGAGCTCGAGGAGCTCACTGCATGCTATTGAAATAGCCTGCTCTAGTTGCTCCCTTCTTGCAGCTACCTCATAACGGTCCTAGAGAGCTCTGTGATTTTCATCGCACATCTGTTGACTAGTGATCTACACATCCTTGATCACCATGAGAGCCTATTTCCCTCACACCTTAAGCTCATTTGCTACACCTTGGTGTAGCTCATGTAGTGTGGATAGGGGGATCATCGCGAGGTTAATACTTATGTCTTTGGGTAGATAGGCACTCTCTCGTTTTGCAGCCTCGTTCAAATATACGGATCCATCGGGAAGAGGTACAATGTGAAGCTCTAAGGTGAGGACCGGTTGCACACTACCTGATGCCATTGGCTTCATGCTCACTTGATACTGGCTCGCTTGAACCATGCTCGCTTGAACTTGGCTCGCCTGAACCTACAACTGTATGAGGCCCGCTTGGACTTTTGACAAAACATATTGGTATTGATCTTCAATATGGCCCCAAATTTCTTTTTTTGTAGTCTGAACAATGTCTCTAATTTCATCAAGATCCCCCTTAGTGAGGACCATGGCCTCTACATCGATAGTCTTATCAGACTTATGCTTCTTGTATGTACCTCCCGAACCTGGCTTTTGTCACTGTTTAAGAATAAAAGGAGATCCAATGTTCGCCAAGTCTGTAAAGGGGTCTTCAGTACCCTAATCTAGTTCTTTGGTATGCGACTCTTTGTCGTGCTCGTCCTCTGGTTCCTGCACAGTGTTTTTCTCTAGATTGATGGTCACCTTCTTCTTTTCCTTCTACATTGGTTTACGGGTGCCTGTTATGCCCTCAGCATTAGTCCCCATGATAACTTCGACAACATCTGTGGGAAGAAGCTAGTCAGTCAGCCACTTAAGGACTAACTGTGTGATATCATCCTCGGTGACCAAAAACAGCAACGTCGTCCATTCCTTCATTAGATCATGCCTCGCGTGGATGTATACATGATGGAAATAATGCTTAAATCTGCAATGCACCGATATTTTTTTAACAGAGTGGACGAAAATAGTGGCTTCTAGTTAATCACCATATGCAATTCTGATTCAAACAGTACCCAGAACATCTTATTTTTAATGAAATGATCAGGGTCATTCGTTGATCCGAATTTAAATAGGAACACAAAAAATTACAAATATAACCATAATATAGACGTGTAGCAGAAATAACACTATCTTTCATTAATATCAAATAGTGAAATATGCTTACAAACAGAATGGAAATAATACTAGCTCGGGCGATGGTAGCTTATCTCTGATAAGAGATATGGCGGCTACATGCCTATCAAATCAGTTACAATGAGGCTCAGTGGCCTTTTTATTATTGAACAATAAGAGAAAACCCTAAACAACCAAAATCCTAACCCGAGGAGATGTAACACCAAGAGTTTATGGGTCCCATTGGGGTTAGTTGGGCAACCAACTTCCCGAGGTCATAACTTAGTCATATTATCTCCATTTGACGTGCATGATACCTCGTTGGAAATATCTCTCCAAGGAATACAACTGAAAATGTGATTTCATAGCCATCACTTGCAAAGATATTTTCAAGAAAACGTCATTTAGGACCTCAAAACGGCTCCGGAAGTTCAGGACCCGAAAAACTACCAAAAATAGTAAATTGTGCTACAATTAAGGAAACTGAAAAAATGAAAGAAACAATGGTGGGGATCCAAGTGGAATAGACGAGTGGCCACCAATATCCACCTGGATCATTCCCCCCTCCTTAAGAAGTAATGGCCTCCATTGCATTGAGTTCCTCCATGAGATGAGAAAACTTCTGCTGAACTTGGTCCCTAGTGAGCCATTTTCCTTGGTTCAAGAGTTGGCCAGATTTGACAACTCGATACAGTTGGATCTTTTGCTAGTGAGTTTTCTTGATCTATGTGTCCATGATCTAATCATTTGTAGCTTGTTCCATGTAGTTTGGATTTAACTCTGTTGGTGTGAGTTGTTCTGCAATGTTGGATGTGTCTAATAATGGTGGAAAGTATGGTCGAAGGCGATCCACATTGAACACTGGGTGCAAGCCAAGGAATGGGGGAATGTTGAGCTCAAAGGAATTATCTCCCACATCTTTGGTGATGGTGTATGTCCCATATCGAAGTGGGTGAATATTTTGGTGGGTCCTAGCGAGGCGCTCCTTCTGCAAATGTAGTCAAACTTTGTCACCCACCTAGAACTTGTGTGGCACCTGATGCTGATCATGCCACTGCTTGTACTTAGCATTGGCTTTGTCCAATATGTCATGGACTTGTTGGCAGATGTGTTGAATGTTCTCAATGAAGTTATTTTCCTTGTCAGCTTCAGACTGGACATGAGTTGAATCTGCCTGAGTCGCTGCAAATGGTATGGCCACATCAATGGGACATAGTGGCTGGAATCCCAAGCCAACATGAAAATGTTTGTGGACATTCGAGCTATGGAGAGCCCAGTTGTAGTTTTTCTGGACATAGGGGAGTCTCTCATCCCATGTGTGTGGATGCTTTGAGTTGTACATGCACATAATGTGTACGATCATCCTATTGATGACCTATGTCTAGCCATCAGTTTGGGGATGGAAAGTTGTGGACTTAGTGAGCTTGGTGTCCAGCATTGACCAGAGGTTGGACCAAAATTTACTGAGGAACTTGTCATCCCAGTCTGAGATGATAGACTGTTGGATCCCAAAGTGTACCCACCCTTGTTCAAAGAAGAGTTTAGCAGTGTCTTTTGTTGTGATACTCTTCGTGCAGGACGCCATAATGACCATCTTTGAGAATCTATCGATGACCACAAAAACACAGTCATTACCATGCTTAGTAGAAGGAAGGCCTGACATGTAATCCATGGATATGGATTCCCAAGGTTGACTAGGGGTAGGTAGCGGAATATAGAGACCTTGCTTCTTGATGGTTGGCTTAGCAATGACGCAAGCAGTGCAAGATATGATGTACTTCCCGACATCTTCTCCAAGATTTGGCCAACAGAAGTACTTCTGCAGTACTTCCACCATTTTCTTGACCCTGAAATCCCCAGCAGCTCAACTGTAGTGTGCTTCCCAAATCATCTTTGCATGCTCACTTGAAGGAACACAAAGGTATCCCAAGTGGCATAATAGAGAATCTTGGAGGTGAAAATCTGGAACCTGTTGACCCTCCAAGAGCGTATGGTATGTGTGGCAAAATTCTGGGTCACTTTTGTAGAGAAGTGGCGAATCAGAAGTCTCATGCCCATAAGAGTTGAGCACGGTAGTTAATGCCATGATCGGTGGTCAGCTGTGGCAGTCTGTAAAATTATTTGTGCTACCCTTATTGTACTTGCTATTCAAATGGAACTGTTGCAACTATTGTTGGCATTATTACACAGGGTTGGCACTATGACACAGGTGTTGTCCTTGATGGCAACTCAGTCAGATGACAGATCACAGTTCATGATTACAGAATGAAGGAAAAAGAGGTATACGCATGTTCCCCTTGACCAAACTGTGTATACACGTGGGTTCGCAGACCAAAAGGCGCGTATGCGTATACACACACTTTCACGCAAAGAAAAGAACGTACATGATGGAAAACTTGGTTTTGGTCTATGGTATTTGGTCCTTGGTATTTTGACCCATGGTATTGGTCCAAGGCATCTTGTCTGAAGTATTGACCCCAGGTATTTGGTCTAAGGTATTGATTCTAAAGTGATTTTGGACCATGGTATTGAGTAAGGCCTAAGACTATAAAAGGAGGAGGAGATCATTGGGCAAAGGCACTCAAGCATTGAATAGCTAATGAAGAGAAAGATCTAGAATACTAGTCATTGGGTTATGGTGCATAGCTGGATTTGAATCAAGGAGGAACCTGAGTGCTTGAAGAAGGAGAAGTTTTATTGATGGGTCAAGATCTTAAGGCTTGAAGAGAAGTATCTTTGTGTGGATTTGATCTTTTATCTGAATAATTGGTGCATGTCATAATCTGTAAATCTGATGATTTGGGTATAAATTATGTCTGAATAGTGGTAAAGGATAAATCATATTTTACAAATATGTACGTAGGTTTAGTATAGCAAAGGCACGTATACACGCTGGTTCGGCATTTAAAAACAGTGTATACGCAGGTCTGCCTTCAGATAACAGCGTATGAACATAGGTTCGACACATTGAAGTAGCATACGTCTCATAAAGTATGTTTTAGCTACTTCTGTTTGTTGTTGCAGTGTTTTGGGTTCTGCACTGGGTTCTGGTTACTGTTACTATGTTCTAGTTACAGCGTTCAGAAAAGTGATTGTTTGATTCAGTTTTGGTTGGTGCAAAGGAGATTGATTGATGGAGATATATTTGATGTTTGATTGATGTTATTGATGGATCCAGTCTAAAAATTTATGAAACATGGTCCCTGGAAGAAAAGAGAAGGTTGTATCCTTCTGTAGGTCGGCACCTATGTACTAGTAAACACATCAGCTAGTACAAGAGCCAAGGGGGTTGTAGCTCCCTTCCAGGAAAAGCTGGAGAATGAGAGAAGGTTGTAGCCTTCTGTAGGTAGAAGCCTGCATACTGGTATAAGGCTGCACCAGTACAAAATTTGTAAAAGAAATTTCTTATTAAAGAAATATTGAGACGATTGCAGCAGGTGGTTTTCACCCACATTGGGTTTCCACCTTATATCTTGTGTTCATGTGTGTGATTGCCTATTCTGTTTACTGCATCTGATTACTGTTTATATGGTTCTGATACACAGATTAAAGATCAACTAACTAAATTATAAGTTTGCAAGGTATACGTTGGTTGCTCTAAACACAGTTGCGTATACATGCAGGTTTCATTAACAGAAGTAGCGTATATAAATATGTTTATGGAAATGAAATATTGTTAAATTGCTAATACTAATTCACCCCCCCTCTCAGTATTATTTCCAACAATTGGTATCAGAGCAGGTCCTTCAGAAAAAGCTTGATCGCTTGAAGGAAGATCTATCATCATGAGTACCTACGAAAGAGAGGGATCAATTAGACCACCAATCTTCGATGGGAGAAACTTCGTCTATTGGAAGGTAAGAACCATAGCCTATCTTCAATCTCTTGGAATAGAAGTTTGGGAAATCGTGGAAGGAGGATACACATTTCCATCAGCAATTCCTACAGATACTACAGGTAAAAAGTAGTATGAAACAAATGCCAAGGCTGTCAACACACTATTGGGGAGTCTGTCACAATCAGAATTTGTCAAGGTTATGCAGCTCAAAACCACCAAAGAAATATGGGACAAGATCATTCTAAGCTATGAAGGAGACGATCAGGTAAAACGTGCAAAACTACAATCTCTCAGAATTCAATATGAAACTCTAAAAATGCACAATGATGAAAGTATAGCTAATTACTTCTTACATATAGATGAGATTGTTAATCGCATGAAAAAATTGGGTGAAGAGATAAAAGAAGTTACTGTAGTTGAAAAGGTTTTGAGATCCCTGTCTTCTAAGTTTGAATCAAAAGTTTCTGCCATAGAAGAAAAGTAGAATCTTCAGAGTATTACTATGACACAGCTGCACGGAATCCTAACTGCTTTCGAAATGAGAAAAGGGGGTCCATCAAATATGAGAGAAGCCACATTCAAGGCTTCGGGAAGAGAAGAGCTCAATGAATCGGGACACATTTCAAAAGGAGAGGAAGAAGCAAACTTTGTCAAGAACCTTCAACGGGGTTCTGGAAGATTCAAAGGTAAACTACCTTTCAAATTCTTTTCTTGTGGAAGAGTCGGTCATTATGCAGCCAAATGTCCTCATAAATATAAGATGGATAAAGGTAAGGAACCGGCAAAATGTAATAGAAAACAGAATGTAAGTAAGAAGAGCTACTATACACATGAAGATAGCGATGGGTTATCAAATAGCGATGAAGATGAACATGGTAATGATTATAGACTTTTGATGGCTTTTGAAGATGATGATTTCTTGGATGCTCTAGATGAAGATGGTCTCTATGAAGAAATTTCTAAACTTAAAATCTGTTTAGAAGAAAAGAGTATGATTATAGATACTATGACATTCTAACTTGCTGAAAGGGAAAAACACAATGAAAAGTTAGAATGTGAAATTGTGGGTCTAAGAAAAGATATTGAGAAAACAAAATATCTCAATCTTAGATTTGCTAAAGGATCAAAAACTTAGATGAAATTAACAAAGTACATCATTCTCCTCTGATAAAGACAGGTCTTGGATATATAGAAGAAGCATCTCAAGCACAGAAGCCATCAACCTCCAAAAGCTATCTTGATGCAGCAAGGAGAAGTGAACAGGTTGACAATCGTCGGCAAAGGCATAAAGCAGATCATCAGGTAAATCTGGTTCAATCTACTTCAAGGATTAACAGAAGCTATAACCAACCACAGGTGAATCAGTCTCAATTTGCTTCAAGAATGAATGTCAATGGAAACTACAATCATCAAGTTAGTAGATTTGGTAATCGCAGGAATTTCTTTAATGGTGTTACACAAAATATTGTCACCATGACATTCTGCAGTCAGTGTGAGTCTATCACCACTCATACTTTCATCCTATGCAAGTCTTAAACCTCAACTCTTCATGTCAAGCCTTGAAAAATGAGAGAAAGTCCTTGAAAATATCTAAAACTCTGGTTCCGCACTTTCTCTTAGCATTACCTGTGGTCCCGCACCCACTGGTCATGTCCCCTGTGGACCTGCCCACTCTGTTTCTATGTAATGGGTGCGGACTCCTGTAAAAGTCAAAAAGGCACAAGTACATTCTTAAAAACTCACTCTGAGTTATTTCTGGAAGCTTCTAGAGGGAATCTTGAAGTGGCAAGTTCGCTCCTTTGAGGTTCTTGCATCCCATAACTAAAGGATCTAACCCCTTGATGTGAGGATCTTATCCCTTTGAAGGAGGACTCTATCCCTTCATAGGTGGACCTGTAACTTCCTCCCTTTGCACTATAAAATGAGGCATTGGGCTGGTTATTGAGGAGGTTGAAAGCTGAATATTTTTTAGGGTGAATGTTGTTGGAATTTAGACTTCCTAATTGAGCTTGAGAGGAGAGATTACATACCTTTTGATCTCATTGGGAAGAGTGTGAAGCTTGTCAAAGTAGAGGAGATTCTTGCTTGGACATTGGGAGGAGCTTGTACAACATCAAGGCACCAAAGGTTGTAAAGTTCTTCTTTGTTCAAAGTTAATACAATCAAGTTTATTTTTCTCAATAAGCTATCTTCTATGGTTTATTTCATGGATTCCTTGATCACCATGATGAATATGATTTATTATATTGGCTATGCAGGTGTTATTTGATGTGTGCTTGTTTGTGTTTGCAGGTTCTCAAAAGGAAACTCATTCGGACGGTCAAAGCGTGGCTGCCACAAACTAGCGTTGGACTTGAGGTAGGGTCTAAAACACCTCTTGGTTTTTATTTATAAATCGCAATATTTAGAAAAAGGTATATTTGCTTGTTCTACTTGTCGCTAGATATCAGTTGATACT
Organism: Pinus tabuliformis; assembly: GCA_031772625.1. Lineage (NCBI taxonomy): Eukaryota > Viridiplantae > Streptophyta > Pinopsida > Pinales > Pinaceae > Pinus > Pinus tabuliformis. Next base: position 1,283,544,885 of record CM062805.1, read on the forward strand.
AGGGAGATCGGTCTTGTCCGCAAGAACAATTTATTCAGCCGACAAAATGGCGACTCCAGTGGGGACTTGAATTTGGTTTTTTTCTTTCGTCTTACTTTGACTTGAGAAACTTTTTCTTGTTTCTAGTTTTTGCTTGATGTGTGTGGGACTGGGTAGTTTTTAGGATCTGGAGTATATTTTGTTTTTTCAGAAATTTTGAAGATGACTGCAAGTTCTATTTGTAACACAGTGCAGACATCCCTGCACTGTTACTTTACTACACAGAGTGGTACCGCATTTGGTTATACCGGAAGCCTGCGGACCCTGTCAAAATTTTTGAAAAACCTAAATTGTTTTTGTCTAGTTAAGTTTAGTTTTTATTTTTGGCTTTTAGTGTCTACCCAGATCTGCATGTGTTCTGTCAAAAAGCCTTGTTTATGAGTTTCTTTCAGCAAATTCTTCATCTCATCAATCTCCATTAAGTTAATTGGGTGTTTTGTATCTCTTTTTTGAGAAATTTTTAATTTGATTTCCTTTGGTCATTACTTGAAGGTTTGTCTCAGTATTTTCACAATTTTGCATCTTTTTGCTTTTGTTTTCGCAAAAAAAAAATTGTGTATGAGTGTTAATCATCTTTGAGTGTTTTTATTTTTTGATCTTTGGAACTCTCACCCAATTTTCTTGACTTGCACTTGATTGGTTCTTAGATTACATTACAATCATCTTGTGTTTGAGAATTCTCTTGCATAGATCACATTTGCATAATTAGAATTCTCATTTTCAGAATATGAATGAAAAATGTGCATAGATTACATTTGCATACTTTTCAAGTGAATTGTGCATAGATTACAATTGCATAGTTTACATTCTGAAAAATCAATCATAGATTTAGATCAGTTTTCTTTGATTTAAATTTACATATTTTTTATGCTCGTTTTTAACACACAAAAATAAAAAACTATTTTAGAATTGATTTGCATTAATTTTTCTTGATGAAATTAGTGCATTAGAGAATTTGTTATATTTTCTCTTAGTGATCAATTTTTTGCATTGTTGGAAGTGAATGGAAACTCTCTCCTTACTTTAGTTATGGTTCATCAAATTGAAAAGATTACATTATCATATTCGATTGCATTCAGTTTGGGTCGGGTCATAACACCATTGATTTCATATCCATTTACCCTTTTGAGTAATAACAGCCTAAATAACACAGCGCTTAATTAAAATTCATCTAGTAATTTTTACATTTTTAAGGCTCTTTCCACCAATCTAGCTTAGGCTAGTGGCTTGGAATAGGTTTTAGTTAACTCTCCAAGACAGTAAAACAAACAAGTAGCTATATCTTGTGGTAGGAAGTAAATTCTAATTGTTACATCTATGCTCTGGGAAGCTCCTCTTAAAGGAGTCAAGCATGAGATCATATCTGAACCAGTGGGGTAATCAATCCTTCCTCATTGGGAACGATAGCAGATATACATGTATTAAAAATGGTAAACCTAAAATTGACCATTGTCGAGGAGCCTGGGGTCACTTGTTGGTAAACCTTGGATTATGTCAAGGAGCCTTCAAGGGGATTGAGCTTTGTTACTCTGCCCTTGCGTGTGTATCGGATTGTAGACTGTTCCCCCCGGTATATTTATTTCTGTTGGTAACCTTAGTGGCCATAATCTTTTGGATTCTTTCCTAAGGTGATGGTGGAGGGAAGATCCCACTGTACCTGGAGCAGACATCGACTAGACTCACTTGGACTCTCTGGGGGGTTCTCTTCACTCGAGATGGTTTTGTGAAGAAACTTGTGCCAGTCTGTTTCATTAAGCAGGTTGTTGGGGTAACTGTTCCAACCGCCCTTTCTGTATTAAATTTCTACTAAGTTGGATTTCATCACCAACTAGTGTTTTTAGTACGGGAAGTTATTGTTTGTGTGTGGTTTGACTCCTAGATTTGATAGCGAGTGTTAATTTGTTTGTTTTTACTTTTAGAGACCATAGGTGTGAATTGTGAATTTTAATTGTTAGGTGTGAATTGTGAATTGTTAATTTTAGTTTTAAATTGTTAATAAAATTCACTGAAGTTGAATATAATGGCAATTGTTCCGGAATTTACCAACCAAGGAACCCCTCTTAACAAGAATCCTAGTACTTTTCCTTGCTTTGGAAATTTTGATCCTCCTTATATGGCTACTTTGTCATTACCTGGATTTACAATAGGTTTACCGATATGGTTATTTTCAACGTTTTTGGCCCCAAATACTCCAATTGTTCCACCTCAACCGAATGCTTCACCTCTGTTAGCGTTCGAATTTGCCTCAGGCTGAGGAAGGCAAAACTCGAGGCCACATCAAACCACGCTCAGCCTCGTAGCTAGCCCTACGAGGACAGGAGAGGGCTCTCTCCGGTAAATCTCGGCAAAAGGTAATCAAAGAGGCTCGAGATGACTGAATTGATGACTACTTTTAGGCTAGGTATGAAGTACAAGGATTATGGAATTTATTTTTTGAAGTTTTGTTGAATTCAAGGGAAAGGCAATTTTGGGTGCGGGGATGAGGCACAGCTTTTGCAGAGGTCCACTTGGGGCAAGATAGGCGATTGTTTTGATGCCTTTAAAGTGATTGAATGAATAGATCTGACAGGTGAGGAGCTAAGGAGAGCTAGGAAGTCTCAAGGATTCTCCTTAAACTAAAGAAAACATGGAAAATTAAACAAACTTAAAGGCAGAGCATAGCAAATTTATGGATTCTACCTTAACACTTCATTTGTTTAATTGCAGAAGATTAAATAAGGGAAGTGGTACACATACACAACTTACAAGTACTGAGAGAAACACACCATCAACACATAAGGCCACATGAATCCCAAATAGTGCTGCAAAACCCTGTTCTATCCTTTGCCAAAATTGCAGAGAAAATATGTACAATAGTGTATCAAGTTATTCCCAAGAGTCCAACCCTGAAAATGACTAAGAAAATACATAATATAGGCAAGCTAACCCATTCCCTTGCCTCTAGGGGTCGAGCTCATCATCCTAGGAGCTGTTTCAACCAATTCTAAACAAAGCACTACAATCTAGGCAGTCAAAACAACTTGCCTCTATAAGCTAGGAAACCAATTCATTCATTAAATTTTTGCTATTTTATGAATGAATCATCTAGAATAGGTAAATAAGTGTCAAGTCAACATAAAGTTACATTAATTACATCAAGGAGGGTGAAAAATCCCATCACAAGTCAAAACTGGTCAAAACTGGGCGAATTCCTGAGCTGGAAGGTGAAAAATGTGCAAAAAATCCTGATGCGTAGCGCGCCTAAGCCCTACGCGTAGCACGCCTTTCCACCTACTTTTGGGGCACCTCCCAGTATCCAAATTGAGCTCAGGTTGGCTTTTTGGAAAGCCCTGGATGTCTACTTTCCAACCCAAGTAGAATTTTCCAATTTGATGTCCATTTGCCCCTCCAAAAGTGCATTCTCCCAAGGCTGCTACCTGTGTGTCCAAAAAGGGGCAGTGAGGTCATTTTTTGCATGTTTTTTGACCTTTTGGGGACCCAAACCTTGATGAAATGCCTTGGCAGTGGCTGAGAAGGTGTATTTCATCATAAAAAATCCAAAAATGCAAACCTTTCGTGATTTGGACCTCCCAATTTTAAGGGTAGCGCGCGGCGCGCTACGCGTTGAGGCCAAAAACCTGTTTTTTACACAAAAATTTCAAAATTGACAAAATTTTCCCCAAACTTGTTGAAATTTGGGCTGGGGGTCCCCAATCAAGTACTATGCTCAGTCAAAGAGGCTTCGGCCAAAATTTGGAGTGGATCGGGCCTTTTCCGCCGTTTTAGTGCCTTGCTCAATCGCCTCTTAAGGATCTTCATTTTCGCTTTGCAAACATGCATGCGGGCCCAGTAATGATTCTTCATGTGACGAAGCAAGTCTTTGTCTCTATTGGCTTTCGCCAACAACCCCTCCAAGTGTCGGTTGACCTTCTCAAGCACAAATTTCCGCGCAACAGGTGTCAAATCACCCGGTCTTTTACGGGCCAACCTACGGTCTTCACAGATTCGTTGCAGCTCTATAAGTGTGTGCTCGTCCTCTAACTGTTTATTGCGCTGCTCTAGATACCTGATATATGAAGCTGTCTCATCATGACTAGTAACAAAACCTGATGGCTCACCTGAAGGCCTCTCCTCATGCTTGGGCTTCTTGCCCTTATCCTGTACCTGCGGTGCTGCTGTCGAAAGCGAGGCCCCTTCCACACGAGGTGGAGATAACACTCGCTGTGATGATGAAGTCAACGAGACCCCTTCCACCCCAGGTGGAGATAGTACTCGTCGTGTAGATGCAAATAAGGCTTTGTGTCCTCGCTGATATGTCACACATGCTGGAGTGCTGACATGCTCTATCTCAGGAATGTCAAACTGATGTGAAGGCCCTCCCTCATCATGAACAATCTCAGGAGGTGGCTGTGGCGCTGTGAAAAGGTCACGAGAAATAAAATCCTCCCAAGTAATGCCCTGCTGTGCCAACTGATGCATCACTATGATTTTGATCAATGCATAATGATAGATGCTTTTATGCTGATGTGTTGGGCTCTTCCTTTGTACTAAAGGCACCATCCTATCTATGTTGCGACACATGAAAAATGGAATGTTCATCACACGTACCCTTGTAAAATGCATCAACAAATGGACATGGTACGCGTAGAGACGTGAGAATCTACCCTCGCAACTGAAATATCGAATGATGAGTTTCATCAATGGTGCATACTCATCCCTTAGGAATCTGAAAGGAAAAACTGCAGTCAAGTGTCTACACATCCGGGCTTAATATATGGCTCATAGTGAAATCTGTCTAACTACTGGCGTTTACTCCATTCCTCCCCTACATTTGGTATCCCAGTGGCCTGAGCAATAGTCTCGGGTGACAAGGTGAAATTCACTCCAGCAAGGTTTACATGACCATCCTGCAAATGTAGAACAAATAAACGGACTAGTTCTCGATGATGCCGGATTTGTGAGATCCGCTCACAGTATTCAAAACATGATTGATACCGAAAACAGTCCATTGCAAGTGGACAAGCTTGCAATTGAGCCAAGGAGGTAGGCTCCTCCCTGACATGCCAGCCACCTTTGCCACCTTTGTGATACCTCCTTGGCACACTTACCTCTGGTGTAGAATCACTATCATAATCCTGCTCATAAGCTGACTCGGTCTCTGACATGTTATATATGCTGATATACAACTGTGTGCAAAATTTGACTGTAGACTTTTTCTTTTTCTCAAAATGTTGTGACCAAGGGGACACAAATATACAAGGGAAATGTTAGGAAAGGGGAAACATTAGGGAAATGGGGACAATGGAAATAAAACAAGGAATTTAGGGAAGGGAAAGGACATGAAAATCTTGAAGTTTTAGGGTTTGGGATGAGGTAGGGTAGGAAAAATATGTTTGTAGTAGAAGGGAGGGGTTAGGATTTGAGGGAGAATAGTGTAGGGTTTTATGAGGAATTATTGGGGAAAATATTGGTGAATATAGGGGATAGGGAATCAAAAGGAAATAGGAAAATGAGAACCTTGGTTAACATTTATTTTTGAAACCCTACAGCAATCTTGGCATTTAAATCCTTACAGCAAATTAATGGACAAGGAGGGTTTTTACACTTGGTTTTCCATGGCAAATATATCATAATCTCTTACATAAACTGTCCAAAAACCAAGAACAAGCCATGAATGTAAGCCTACCTATGATTTGATGCTTGAGAAGAGGCGTTTTAGTGATTTCTGGCAAAGTTCTGGGCATAAACTTCAATGCGTAGCGCGCCTCACCCAACGCGCCGCGCGCTCCTGATGCGTAGCACCCGTGCAAAATTACACTGAAAATTGCGGCCTGATGTGTAGCGCGCCACCGATGCGTAGCGCGCCCAACCTGATGCGTAGCGCGCCCTGGAAACGGCCCGATTTTCCCACAAACTCACAAAATCGCCTTAACACAATGCTCTTTGCTTTTGGAATGTAGAATGGGTTGCAAATGAGGAGAAATATCTTCATATAGACTCCTTGTTGATTTTTGCTTAACCCAAAACCCATTTTCTTATGTTCGGCTGTTGACACTTTTTGAAAATTAATAGGCTTTGACCTTTTTGGTTTCCCCTTTAAAATTGGTTGAAATAATGATTTTCTCTGATAATTTTTTGCAGGGATAGCTCTGATATGCTCTGGCAAAGGAGACCAAGGCTGCACTTGAATGATTGAAGAACTGAAAATTTTGACAATTTTTACAAAAATGAGATGGCGACTTATCTTCAAAACAGAGTTTTGAAGAGAAGTCCTAATTCAGCTGTACAATGATGAAAATTATTGAAGTGATGATCTATCAAAGTCATCCCTCTGGCCTGCTGGTCTTCTAGGACTTTTCAAGACAAAATTGACTCAACCCTAGACCTAAGACCTCAAAATTTAAAACATGATTGTAAATGTCCTTTGAAGACTTATTTTAATAAACAGGCTTGAACCAGCAGTGCCAAGCACGAGGGGAATGAATGACACAACCCACTTCATCAGAGTATTGGCATGCCTAACGAAATGCAACTGACTAAAACTGATGGGACACCTAATCATGAAATGCAAAAGAGCTTTGATCTCTGACGGAGGGATAACTAGACCGACTCTAACAACCTCAACAGATTTCACCATCTCAACATCACCAACCTTCTGTTGACCCTTTACCTTCTTCGCCTAATATTTCTTCCTCCATTTCTTCCTCTTCGATTGGTAAAATCCTTGACGCTAGTAACCAGGTGGCTAAGAATAAGAAGAAAGGGAAGAAGAAGAAGAAGAAGCAAGATAAGAAAGAAGTCAACCAACCAACCATGGCTATAAGTGTTAGTTGTGTTGAGGAAACCTCCAACATGCATCGTAAACCCAGATACCCTTGCAGGCTTTGTAAGGGTGACCACTTCCTTATCAATTTCCCTGGTATTCCAAAGGCCTTGGAAGTATGGTCAGAAAAATCTCATAAACTTTCCATTGATCCATCAACCAGTGATAGTCAAATTTGTTGAAAATAATACTGAGAGGGGGGGGTGAATCAGTATTATTAAGTTCTTTTAATAAATCTTCCTTATTTGTACTTTGAATTATTTTTGCATGTCAGTACCATAAAATAATGAGCATGAACAAGAAAAACAGATAGTCACACCAAAGAACACCAGATATAAGGTGGAAACCCAATGTCGATGAAAACCACCTGCTGCAATATGTCTCTATCTTCTTTCAAATTAGAAACTTCTTTTACAATGGTTTTGTACTGGTGCAGTCCTTTACCAGTACGCAGGCTGCAACCTGCAGAGAGCTTCAACTCTCTCTCGTTTTCCAGTCTCTCCTGGAAGGGAGCTACAACCCCCTACTTCTTTTCTTTCAAGGACCACTTTTCATAAATTTTCAAACTAGATCCATGAACATCAAATGATCATCAAGTACAAGTAAATCACCCAGTCAACTGCAGTAACCAAATCAATAGTAACAGTAAACTAAACCCAGAACACCTTATCAACAGAGAAAAGTCAGTCAAATAAATGCCTTAAGACAGGTACGCAATTTTTCTTTATCTGGCATGCGTTGCTATGCACTTCACCTTCTGTGCCTCTGCGTATCCCTGCAGAGAGCCTTGAACTGCACTGCGTATCCACGCACTGTTCCTTCAAACGCGCCGCGTACCTTCACTGTGCCCACGCACCCACTGCTTCTATCACGCCGCGTACCTACGCACCTGCGGCTTCTGTAGCGCCACGTACTTTCACTGTGCCTACGCACCTGAACCTCTGTCGAGATGCGTACCCACGCACTGCGCCTTCTTCTGCTCTGCGTACCCACGCACTGCGCCTTCTTCTGCTCTGCGTACCCACGCACTTGCACTGTTAATCACCTGCGTACCTCTGATTAGGGCCGAATTGGCAGTCCCCCAGTGTGCCACAGATAGTCAGATGCCCAGATCTGATCATGCGCTCGAGAGATCACACTTCATAGATTCACTTTCAACTTCACTTTTATATAGATCAAGCTTTTAAACCGATAACCCAATATTTCAGATCTTAAGATATTCAATTTGCAAAGATGCCTTAGCCAAGTGATCTCCTTCCCTATTTATAGTCAAGCCCTTATTCACACCATGGGGCAAAACCATCAATAACCAATACAAGGGATCCAAACCGGGGCTAAATTAGATCCTACACCATGGGCCAAAACCATAGAATCAAGAACGGTGGGCTAAATACCACGTGCCAAACATAAGAAACCCCATGTGAGCGTGCTTCTCTGCCTTGAAGTGAGTGAACTGGGGGTACGCACCTCATGAACAGGTAACCTGCGTGTATGAACGCACTTCCTGGCCGGCGTACTTGCGGGTATGCACCTTTTGAATCATTCACCTGCGTACCTCTTAATTTCCAACATTTTGAGAGCCTGATCAGAGCATTGCCACTTGAGGGTGTTGCCATCAAGTACAACATCTGTAACATAGAGCCATACCAGAATCATAATGCCAACAATCTCCCCCTTTGGACTTGATGGCAACCTCAAGATCCTCAACGTCATTCTCCCCCTTTGACATCAAGGGCAAAGGGTTATGCTCCCCCTGACTGTAAACCAGATCTGCAAAGAAGAACCATAATCCACTAAACACCATAAATGACCATGAAAGAGATAGAGGCATATCGCAGCAATATTCAGACCAGCATCCATGATCTCCTTCTGTACTTCCTCCATAATGCCAACAATGCATTATATGCTCCCCCTGAACCTGTGCCATGCGATCTTCAACCAATCCGTAACCCAGCACATGTACGCATATACCCCAGATGAGCCTTGCGTACAACCAACAATCAGAAGAGATTCAACAATATGATGATGCATCAACGACCCCCAGCTTTTGCCTGAGGTATTCAAAAGTCTCCCTGGGCAATGGTTTGGTGAGAATATCAGCAACTTGTTCCTTAGAAGGAACATATTCCAACTTGACCTTTTGTTCAAGCACTTGTTCCCGAAGAAAGTGATACTTGATTGGTATGTGCTTGGTCTTTGAATGCATGACTGGGTTCTTTGAAATGTTGATTGCACTTGTATTATCACATAAGATGGATATAGGTGGAATACAAGTGATTTGAAAATCTTGCAAGGTCTGCATCATCCAAAGGAGTTGAGTGCAGCAAGATGCAGCAGCAACATATTCCGCTTCAGCTGTAGACAAGGCAATCGAACTCTGTTTCTTGTTGAACCAAGATACTAATCTGGAACCCATAAGGAATGCACCACCACTTGTGCTCTTCCTATCATCCACGCTTCCGGCCCAATCTGCATCTGTATAAGCATGAAGTGTGAGATCTGTATCTCTAGGATACCATAAGCCATAGTTTTGAGTTCCTTGAAGATATTTAAAGATTCTCTTTACTGCCTGAAGATGAGTTTCCTTTGGATTTGCCTGAAATCTTCCAACTATTCCTACTGCATGCATTATGTCTGGTTGGGTACCTGTCAAATAAAGTAGACTTCCAATCATAGATCTGTAAGTTGGTTGATGCACTGCTGCTGATTCATCATTTGCACTGAGGCTACATCCTGTGACCATGGGTGTACATACTGGTTTTGCATCTTCCATGCCATATTTCTTCAAAATCTGCTTGAGATACTTGGTTTGAGACAAAAAGATCCCTCCTTTTTTTTGTTGGATTTGCAAACCAAGAAAGTATGTCAGTTCTCCCAGCAAGGAAATTTCGAATTCTTTCTGCATTACCAAGGCAAAGCTTTGACTCATAGCTTCTTCATTGCTGCCAAAGATAATGTCATCTACATACACAATAAGTATTAGCAATTTGTCGTTTTCAACTTTTATATAAAGATTGCTATCTGCTGATCCTTTTGAAAAACCTTGTTGATGAAGATATTTGTCCAAACGATAGTACCAAGCCCTTGGAGCTTGTTTGAGACCATAGAGAGCCTTTTTCAATCTGCATACAAGATTTGGATCATTTCCAAGAATGAAACCATCTGGCTGCTCAATGTATACTTCTTCTTCCAAGTCTCCATTCAGAAAGGCTAATTTCACGTCCATTTGAAATACTTTGAAGTTTTGAAAGCTTGAGAGAGCAAGGAACATTCGGATGGCCTCAAGTCTTGCAACAGGAGAAAACGTTTCTTCAAAATCTATTCCTTCTTGTTGCGCATAGCCTTTACAAACAAGTCTGGCCTTGTTTCTAATTACTTCTCCATTTTCATTCAATTTATTTTTGAAGACCCATTTTGTCCCTATAACATTCTTATCCTTTGGTCTAGGAACCAACTCCCAAGTGTTGTTCTTTTCGATCTGCTCAAGTTCTTCATCCATTGCTTTTACCCAGCATTCATCTTTGCATGCCTCTTTCACATTTTGTGGTTCAGTGGAAGAGAGTAATGCCAAATAGCTTGAAGCTTCTGCAATTGTTCTTCTTGTTTGTACACCTGCTTCTTTCTGCCCCAAAATCTGAGATTCTGGATGATTCTTCTGAACATATCTGGATGGAGTCTTCTCTTCTATCCTTATCTACTCCTCTGGTACTTCTTGAGGTTCTTCTTCTTCATCATTCTGTCTTTGAGTGTAGTCTTCATCTTCTTCGATATCTTCATGATTTACTTGCCTAGGAATGTATCCCTTCTCATCAACCACTACATCAATGTTGTCAACAATTCTTCCAAGTCTTTTATTGTAGCACTTGTATGCCTTGCTGTGTGGAGAATAACCAAGAAGAATGCCTTCATCTGCTCTAGGTTCAAGTTTGCCAAGTTGCTCATCAGTATTCTTAATATAGCATTTGCTCCCAAAGATTTTGAAGTGCTTTACCGAAGGAGTCTCACCATACCAGAGCTCATGAGGGGTTTGAGTGCTATTCACCCGGACATTTGTTTTGTTGAGAATAACAACCGCAGCATATGCAGCTTCACCCCAGAAAGTTGTGGGAGTTCCAGACTCATCAAGCATAGCACGAGCCATTTGTTGGATTGTTCTGTTCATTCTTTCCACCACTCCATTTTGCTGAGGAGTTCTAGCTGTAGAGAATTCTCTTCTTATCCCATGTTCTTCACAGAAATCGAAAAATTCATTTGAGGTAAACTCCCCACCTCTGTCGGATCTGAGGCACTTAATTTTGTATCTTGATTCATTTTCAACCAAGGCTTTAAAGGATTTGAATTTTTCGAATGCTTCATCTTTGTGCTTCATAAGTCCTAACCAGACAAACCTGGAGAAATCGTCAATGAATAATATCAAGTATTCTTCTCCTCGAGGTGTCCTTTTCCTGAATGGTCCACATACATCTGTATGTACAAGCTCAAGAGGCATGCTAGCTAATCCTTCCTTCTCTGGAAAGTTAGTTCTGGTTTGCTTTCCAAACTGACATGATTTGCATATGGTGTTGTCTGGAATTTTGATATCTGGAAGACCGCGAACTGCCTGATATTTTCATGCTTTCCTTATTTGTGAAAAGCTTAGATGCCCCAACCTCCGGTGCCATAACCAGTGTTCATCATCCTTGCTTAGATAGCATTGTTGTTGTCTTTCTTCAAATATGTATAGATTATTTGGAGTTCTTTCACCTTTGATCACCGTTTTACCTGTATCAAGATCACGAACAAGACATCCATTTGATCTAAATATCACCTCGGTTCCTTGATCACACATCTGGCTGACACTCAGAAGATTATGCTTCAATCCATCAACATACAAAACATTTCCAGCTTTGACCTTTTCTTTTAACTGAGCAGTGCCTTTTCCTTTTATAGCTGCAGGAGTATCATTTCCAAAAGAAACTTTCTTTCCCTTTTCTAAAGCAGAATATGATTCAAGTTTTTCTTTATCACCTGTCATATGCTTCGAACATCCACTGTCAATGTACCATAGATTTTCCTGTCCCTCTGCATAAAATGCTATCCCACATCTTTCTGTTTGTGGTTCCTTTATTCTCCATGTTTTGGTGCTTGAGGCTTGTTCCTTTGTCTGCTGAAACCTGCTCCTGCATTCAGAATCTTCATGACCAAAGTTATTGCAAATAGAACATTCAACTTCATTTTCAAGAGCCGAAAAATTGTTATAGGTCCTTTTTGTAATCCCGGTCATACTTCTTTGTTTTTGAGCTTCTCTAGTCATGATTGTTTTATATGTAACACATTGAGCTGCTTTGTGACCAAAGTTATGGCAAGAGAAGCATTGTCCATTGAAGAAACTTCTACGGTTATTAAATCTTCCAGCCAAATGATTGTAATTTCTATTGTCATCCATTCTTGAAGCAAATTGAGAGGATTTTACCTGTGGCTGGTTGTAGCTTTTGTTCATCCTTAGGACGGATTGCCCCTGGTTTACCTGATAGTCTTTGTTTGATGTAATTCATCTCTGCTTTACCTGGTGATCTTCATTGTGCTTTTGCTCATTTCTTCTTGCTGCATCAAGATAACTTTTTGAGGTGGATGGTTGAGAAGTTTCTCCATTATAGCCCAGACCTGTCTTGTTTAGAGGAGAACGCTGTACATTGATGATCTCATCCAAAGTTTCAGATCCTTTGACAAACTTAATATTAATAGCTTTTGTTTTCTCAATCTCTTTTCTAAGACCAACAATTTCACCTTCTAACTTTTCAAGATATTTTTCTTTTTCATCAATTTGAGATTGTAGGGTATCAATGATCATATTCTTTTCTTCTATACATGTCTTGAGTCTAGAAATTTCTTCATAAAAGCTATCCACATCTATAGCATCCATGTAATCATCATCTTCAAATGCCATTAAAAGTTTATAGTCATTACCTCGTTCATCTTCATCACTATTTGATAGACCATCACTATCTTCATGAGTGTAGTAGCTTTTCTTATTTGCATTCTGTTTCTTGTTCCATCTAGCAGGTTCCTTTCCCTTATCAATCTTATCCTTATGCGGACATTTCGCAGCATAATGACCTACTCTTCCACAAGCAAAACATTTAAATGGTAACTTTCCTCTGAACCTTCCAGTACCCCGTTGAAGATTTCTGACAAAATTTGATTCTTCTTCTTCTTCTGGCACGTGACTTGCTTCATAGTAGTCTCCTTTGCCTGAAGCCTTGAAAGCAGCTTCTCTCATGTCTGATGGACCTCCCTTTCTCATTTCATAAGCAGTTAGAATTCCGTGTAGCTGAGACATAGTAAGAATTCGTAGATTTTCCTTTTCTTCTATTGCAGACACTTTAGATTCAAACTTGGGGGACAATGATCTTAAAACTTTTTCAACCACAATAGCCTCTTTTATTTCTTCACCCAAGTTTTTCATGCAATTAACAATCTCGTCTACCCGAAGAAAATAGTTAGCCACACTTTCATCATTATACATTCTGAGATTCTCATACTGAATCCTGAGGGTTTGAAGTTTAGCACGCTTTACCTGTTCATCTCCTTCGTAGCTCAAGACAATCTTGTCCCATATTTCCTTTGCGGATTTATATTGCATAACCTTTACGAATTCTGTTTGAGATAAGCATCCCAGCAGAGTATTGACTGCTTTAGCATTTGTTTCATATTTCTTCTTCTCGGCCGAATCTGTAGGAGTAGCTGAAGGAAAAGTGTAGCCTGTATCTATGATATCCCAAACTTCTGTACCAAGAGATTGAAGATAGGCAGTAACTCTTACCTTCCAATAATTGAAGTTTGTCCCATCAAAAATTGGTGGCCTGATTGATGCTTCCCTATCGTAATTGATCATGATGAATGATCTTCCTTCAAGCGATCAAGCTTCTCTGAAGGACCTGCTCTGATACCAATTGTTGAAAATAATACAAAGAGGGGGGGTGAATCAGTATTATTAAGTTCTTTTAATAAATCTTCCTTATTTATACTTTGAATTATTTTTGCATGTCAGTACCATAAAATAATGAGCATGAACAAGAAAAACAGATAGTCACACCAAAGAACACCAGATATAAGGTGGAAACCCAATGTGGGTGAAAACCACCTGCTGCAATATGTCTCTATCTTCTTTCAAATTAGAAACTTCTTTTACAATGGTTTTGTACTGGTGCAGTCCTTTACCAGTACACAGGCTGCAACCTGCAGAGAGCTTCAACTCTCTCTCGTTTTCCAGTCTCTCCTGGAAGGGAGCTACAACCCCCTACTTCTTTTCTTTCAAGGACCACTTTTCATAAATTTTCAAACTAGATCCATGAACATCAAATGATCATCAAGTACAAGTAAATCACCCAGTCAACTGCAGTAACCAGATCAATAGTAAGAGTAAACTAAACCCAGAACACCTTATCAACAGAGAAAAGTCAGTCAAATAAATGCCTTAAGACAGGTACGCAATTTTTCTTTATCTGGCATGCGTTGCTACGCACTTCACCTTCTGCACCTCTGCGTATCCCCGCAGAGAGCCTTGAACTGCACTGCGTATCCACGCACTGTTCCTTCAAACGCGCCACGTACCTTCACTGTGCCCACGCACCCACTGCTTCTATCACGCCGCGTACCTACGCACCTGCGGCTTCTGTAGTGCCACGTACTTTCACTGTGCCTACGCACCTGAACCTCTGTCGAGCTGTGTACCCACGCACTGCGCCTTCTTCTGCTCTGCGTACCCACGCACTGCACCTTCTTCTTCTCTGCGTACCCACGCACTACGCCTTCTTCTGCTCTGCGTACCCACGCACTTGCACTGTTAATCACCTGCGTACCTCTGATTAGGGCCAGATTGGTAGTCCCCCAGTGTGCCACAGATAGTCAGATGCCCAGATCTGATCATGCACTCGAGAGATCACACTTCATAGATTCACTTTCAACTTCACTTTTATATAGATCAAGCTTTTAAACCGATAACCCAATATTTCAGATCTTAAGATATTCAATTTGCAAAGATGCCTTAGCCAAGTGATCTCCTTCCCTATTTATAGTCAAGCCCTTATTCACACCATGGGGCAAAACCATCAATAACCAATACAAGGGATCCAAACCAGGACTAAATTAGATCCTATACCATGGGCCAAAACCATAGAATCAAGAACGGTGGGCTAAATACCACGTGCCAAACATAAGAAACCCCACGTGAGCGCGCTTCTCTGCCTTGAAGTGAGTGAACTGGGGGTACGCACCTCATGAACGGGTAACCTGCGTGTATGAACGCACTTCCTGGCCGGCGTGCCTGCGGGTACGCACCTTTTGAATCATTCACCTGCGTACCTCTTAATTTCCAACATTTTGAGAGCCTGATTAGAGCATTGCCACTTGAGGGTGTTGCCATCAAGTACAACATCTGTAACATAGAGCCATACCAGAATCATAATGCCAACAAGGTTCCTAGGAAAAAGGGTAAAGTTAGGTTTCCTTGTAAGTTATGCAAAGGGAGTCATCAAACTCACATTTGCCCTCACATGGATGAAGCCTCAAAATTGTTGGAAAACCTTATTGTTCCACAACAAGAATTTCCAACTAGTTACTGTAAACTTTTCCCAACCTACCGTCAACTGACGGAGTGATTGATCTAATTTCAAGTACAGTCGATCCCACTCTTCCATTGGAGAGTGAAACTCATATCACTCAAGTTGATGATCCATTAGTTGATCAAGTGGTCGATTCAATTTCACATTTGGTCGAGCCCACTCTCCCTTTAGAGACTGAACTTCATACCACTCAGGTTCTTCTTGTTACATCAGATTATTCTACACCGGGGGGCATTTCACCTATTTCTACAGAACCCCCTCCAAGTACTGAGGTCTTTTCCTTTGATTGGAATAGACTGACAGAACCTCGTCTTCCTTCCTCCATTCCTTTCCAAATCATTTTCAAGGATGGTGGTAGGGACATACACCGCACACAGGTAGATGAAGGTGCTTCTGTTAGTATTTTATCCTCAACTGCTTGGAAAGCTTTGGGTTCCCCTCAGCTTGTGCCTATTACGTAGAATCTGAAAGCTTTTAACATAACCATTAGTGAACCTTTAGGGATCCTTCCTAAGTTTGCTATTACCTTGGAAGGTAAAACTGTCTGTATTGATCTTATGGTAGTTCGAGGTCCCTTGGATTTCAATTTACTCCTTGGATGAGACTATGTTTATGCAATGAAGGCTGTCGTATCGACACTCTTTCACGTGATGTCTTTCCCTCACAATGGAAATATTGTGACTGTAGACCAGCTTTCGTTCCCTAGTCTTGTTTCAACTACCATTAATATGACACCCCTAAATGTTCCTGATTCTAAAGTGGTGTCTACCCTGCCACGGGTTAATTATGTGGCAACTGGTCCCATGTTTTTAGTTACCGATGTACATGAGCCTCTCATTGTTTGCTCATCTTCCTTTGATTTAGATCCGGTAATTGACATGGAAAACTCTATGGGATTACTTGAACATGATGTTCTTATCTATTTTGAGTCCCTTGACATGTGTTCCTTCCAAAGAACTATTCTTCCTTCTGATGAAGACCTCTTGGAAGCCATGATCAAGGTGTGTCCATAATCAGTGGGCGAGGATAGTTTTTTCGTGTATCAACCTCGTTAAAAAATGTAACAGGTTTTGGCGAGGATAGTTTTCTCCTGTATCAACCTCGTTAAAAAATGTAACAGGTTGCCATGAGGACAGTTCTTTTCCTGTGTCAACCTCGTTAAAAAATGAATCAGTTGGTCGAGGAAAGTTCCTTTTACTGTGTCGACCTCGTTAAAAAATGAATCAGTGAGTATGAGGACAATTCTTTTCCTGTGTCAACCTCGTTAAAAAATGAATCAGTTGGTTCGAGGAAAGTTCCTTTTACTATGTCGACCTCATTAAAAAATGAATTAGTGAGTATGAGGATAGTTCTTTTCCTGTGTCAACCTCGTTAAAAAATGAATCAGTTGATTCGAGGAAAGTTCCCTTTACTGTGTCAACCTCGTTAAAAAATGAATCAGTGAGTGCGAGGATAGTTTTGTTCATGTATCAACCTCGTTAAAAAATGAAACAGGATGTCAAGAGGATACTTTTGTTCCTGTGTCAACCTCATTAAAAAATGAAACAGGGTGTTTCAAGGATAGTTCCTGTTACTGAGTCAACCTCATTAAAAAATGAATCAGGTATGAGGACAGTTCTTTTCCTGTGTCAACCTCGTTAAAAAATGAATCAGTTGGTCAGAGGATAGTTCCTGTTACTGAGTCAACCTCGTTAAAAAATGAATCAGGTATGAGGATAGTTCTTTTCCTGTGTCAACCTCATTAAAAAAAATGAATCAGTAGGTTATATAGGTAGATTGTAGAGTAGACTTGAGCATATTTCCTTGTCTTGTGTCAAGCTCGTTAAAAAATGAATCAATGATTTTAGAGACTAGTTCCTTGTTAGGTAGATTGTAGAGAGTAGACTTGAGCATAGTTCCTTGTCTTGTCTCAAGCTCGTTAAAAAATGAATCAAGGATTTTAGAGCACAGCTCCTTGTCTTGTGTCAAGCTCGTTAAAAAATGAATCAAGGATTTTAGAGCATAGTTCCTTGTTAGGTAGATTGTAGAGAGTATTCATGAGCATAGTTCCTTGTCTTGTGTCAAGCTCGTTAAAAAATGAAACAAGGAGTCATGAGCATAGTTCCTTATCTTGTGTCAAGCTCGTTTAAAAAATGAAACAAGGGTTTTGAGGATAGTTCTTTTCCTATGGCAACCTCATTAAAAAAATGAAACAACTCCCTATCTTTCCAAGATCTCGAAAGTGAACCTTCATTCCATCCACCTCGTTGAATGCAATGAAGCTTGGGGGGCATGTACCTCGTTTTGCGTCATTATGCTGGGGGCATGCGAACTACAACAAGCATAGTTTTTCGTTTCAAGCTTGTGTAAACATGAAATCGAGTTCAAGCTTGTGTAAAAAAATGAACCCATACCCGTTTTACATCTCATGATTGTCGTTTTTATCTGCTAAATGAGCCTTGGTTGTTTTCATTCTATCATCACCATCTCTTTGGCTGATCATATGTTTTCACTTGGTTGTTTACCCTTCCTGAGGGACTGCATCTATGAGTGGTTTTATTAGCCAGCCTCTTAACCATTACATGTTTTGAGAAGTTCCTCCATTGTCGGAACCAGTTGCTACCCTTTATACCACTCGTTCCTCTAGGACGAGTCCTCTTTAAGCTCTTTTCTGACTCGTGAAATATGAAAAGATTGTCGAGTTTTTCCTTTTTAAACTCGTTAAAATGGAATTAAAAGGACGGTCCACTTACAGCTCTTTTCTGACTGTATAAACATGAAAAGATTGTCGGATTTTTGTCGTTTCAAGTTCGATATTGGTTATAAAACGACGTGTCTTTGATCGCTTTTTTACTTTTTCAGATCAGGGACACTAATTATGAAAAGTACTCCTTGATCGTAATGGTCAAGCGGTTCTCTCAAGTATTATTTTATACTTTTTCGAGCTTGGGAGACACAAATTTATGAAAAAGGACAACCATGGAATTTTCTCAAGTTTTTCTTCTGACTCCCTAAAATTGAAAAACGCCGAGTTTCTCCTATACTGGACTAGTTAAAATGTAACAGTAAAGGACCTGTTAAATTTTAAAATAGGAATGGACCACTCCTTCTTAGGGTTCGAATTTTAAACTAAGTTGGACTCATCCGAAGGATGATCTTATAACCAAGCAAATGTTATCCTCCTCAAGCTTGTCAAAAATAAAGAGGTACTTGCCAGAAATTGTGGGGAAAAAGAGAGAAAAATGAACCTGTTTGTTATACTTTGTGTTTTAGAAAAGCATTTAACCACTCTTGAACACAACACTTTTTGTTCACCTGGGTTGGGAAATCCTTTGCCTAAAATTTAATCAAACCATATTGAAAGTCTTCAGCCGGTTTCTGGGTATTAGCTTTGGGTCAATTGTTACCAAATCATCTGCAGTGTTGTTATGTGTTCAAGAGGTCAGTTCAAATAAACCATTCATCTGCAAAATATCTGTCATCCATCTTGACCATCCCTGAGTTAGTCCTTGCCAAATATATTTCTTCAAACTTGATCTATGATTTCATGTTGTGGGCTTGCCTACGACGGATCGCTTTCTATCGACTTCAGCTCATTATCTAGAAAGATGATCTAGAAATCGTCAGTACCTTGGAATATGCATGCCTCAATGGCAGGTTTCTCGCCTTCGATGACAGGTTGCATCATTGACCTTCGATCAAAGGATTCTGTGACATGTTCGACATCAACTCATCTATTCACATTTCATGGATTCTACTTAGTACTTTGAGAGCCATTGACATTACTGGTGGTTTCTCTCACACTTGTTAACAGTTTACATCATTGACTGGTAATCAAGTGGTTTCTACCATGTTCGACTTCGACACATTCATTCACATGGATAGAATCGTACTAGTTCAGGAAGCAGAAATCAAGACCCTGGATCTAGTTTTCCACCATCCAGGCTGCGAGGAATTTTGTTATTCATTATAGAGTGGACTATTCCTAAACAAATGGTTGCACCCACACTATGTCTACATATGTCTATACTTGTGATGTATTATGGAATCATTCCTATATCAGAGCAGTTTAGTTAGCTTTCTAGTCAGTTTTGATCTAAGTATGGGAATGCCTACCTCAGCGATGATATGATCACATATATATATTTTGTATTGAATGTTTTTATAGGTTCCAACTAGGCTCTCCACAGGATGATCCTTGAAATGATAAAGTAGTTCACTCTTCTTAGATGACAAATACTATCCTTATCTATTACAGACTTCGCACTTTAGGGGGCAATCTGTTACACAAAATATTGTCACCATGACATTCTGCAGTCAGTGTGAGTCTATCACCACTCATACTTTCCTCCTATGCAATTCTTAAACCTCAGCTCTTCATGTCAAGCCTTGAAAAATGAGAGAAAGTCCTTGAAAATCTCTAAAACTCTGGTTCCGCACTTTCTCTTAGCATTACTTGCGGTCTCTCACCCACTGGTCATGTCCCTTGCGGACCTGCCCACTCTGTTTCTGTGTAATCAGTGCAGACCCCTGTAAAAGTCAAAAAGGCGCAAGTACATTCTTAAAAACTCACTTTGGGTTATTTTTGGAAGCTTCTAGAGGGAATCTTGAGGTGGCAAGTTCGCTCCTTTGAGGTTCATGCATCCCATAACTAAAGGAGCTAACCCTTGATGTGAGGAGCTTATCCCTTTGAAGGAGGACTCTATCCCTTCATAGGTGGACCTGTAACTTCCTCCCTCTGCACTATAAAATGAGGCATTGGGCTAGTTACTGAGGAGGTTGAAAGCTGAATATTTTTTAGGGCAAATGTTGTTGGAATTTAGACTTCCTAATTGAGCTTGAGAGGAGAGATTACATACCTTTTGATCTCATTGGGAAGAATGTGAAGCTTGTCAAAGTAGCGGAGATTCTTGCTTGGACCCTGGGAGGAGCTTGTACAACATCAAGGCACCAAAGGTTGTAAAGTTCTTCTTTGTTCAAAGTTAATAAAATCAAGTTTATTTTTCTCAATAAGCTGTCTTCTATGGTTTATTTCATGGATTCCTTGATCACCATGATGAATATGATTTATTAGATTGGCTATGCAGGTGTTATTTGATGTGTGCTTGTTTGTGTTTGCAGGTTCTCAAAAGGAAACTCATTCGGACGATCGAAGCGTGGTTGCCACAAACTAGCGTTGGACTTGAGGTAGAATCCAAAACACCTCTTGGTTTTTATTTATAAATCGCAATATTTAGAGAAAGGTAGATTTGCTTGTTCTGCTTGTCGCTAGATATCAGTTGATACTAGGGAGATCAATCTTGTCCACAAGAACAATTTATCTGGCTGACAAATGGCCAATGTTTTTCATGTCATAACTTTGGACACAAAGCTACTGAATGTGTTGCTTACAAGACCATCATGACTAGAGAAACACGAAATCAAAGGAATGTGACTAGGATCATGAAAAGGACCTACAATAAATTTTCTACTCTTGAAAATGAAATAGAATGCTCTATCTATAACAACTTCAGTCATGAAGATTCTAAATGCAAGAATAAATTTCGGCAAACATCTCAGAAGGAGCAAGCTTCATTGGGTCCCAAAACATGGAGAAAGAAATAACCACAAACAAAAAGATGTGGAATATCCTTATATGTAGAAGGACAAGAAAATCAGTGGTATATCGACAGTGGATGCTTGAAACACTTGACAGGTGATAAAGAAAAACTTCAGTCATAAAATGCCTTAGAAAAGGAAAAGAAGGTCTCATTTGGTAATGACACTCCTGCAGTCATAAAAGGCAAAGGCTTTGTCCTCTTAAAAGAAAAGGTTAAAGCTAGGGGTGTTATGTATGTAGATGGTCTAAAGCATAATCTATTAAGTGTCAGTCAAATGTGTGATCAAGGAAATGAGGTAGTATTTCAATCAAATGGATGTGTTGTTCATGAGCTTGATACAGGAGAAACAGTGATCAAAGTTGTAAGAACTCCAAACAACCTGTACATATTCAAGGGGGGACAACAATAGTGCTACCTAAGCAAAAATGATGAACACTGGTTATGGCATAGAAGATTGGGGCATATAATCTTCCCTCAAATAAGAAAAGCATGCAGATACAAGGTTGTTCGTGATCTTCCAGATACCAGCATTCCAGAAAACACAATATGCAAATCATGTCAATTTGGTAAGCAAACCAGAGCACATTTCCATAAGAAGGAAGGATCAGCTAGTAAGCCTCTTGAACTTGTTCACATTGATTTATGTGGTCCATGGAAAAAGTCACCTCGTGGAGAAGAATAATTTATATTATTCATTGACAACTTTTCCAGAATGTGTTGGATAGGACATCTAAAGCATAAAGATGAAGCTTTCAAAAAGTTCAAAGCCTTCAAAGCCTTGGTTGAAAATGAATTAGATTGCAAAATCAAATGCCTCAAGTCTGATCGGAGGAGGGGAATTTACCTTGGATGAATTATTCGACTTCTGTGAAGAACATGGAATAAGAAGGGAATTATCTATAGCAAGAACTCCTCAGCAAAATGGAGTGGTAGAAAGGATGAACAGAACGGTTCAACAAATGGCTCATGCTATGCTAGATGAGTCTGGAACTCCTGCAACCTTCTGGGGAGAAGCTGCATTTGTTGCCATCACTATTCTCAACAAAACAAATGTCCGAGTAAACAGCACTCAAACTCCACATGAACTTTGGTATGGTAATACTCCTAATGTAAAATATTTCAAAGTTTTTGGAAGCAAATGTTACATCAAAAGGACTGATGAAAAACTTGGCAAGTTTGAACCTAGAGCAGATGAAGGCATTCTCCTTGGTTACTCTTCCTGAAGTAAAAGATACAAGTGTTATAATAAAATACTTGGGAAAATTGTTGAAAGTATTGATGTTGTGGTTGATGAAGTAGGAAAAATCCAAAGCAAGTAAAAACCGAAGATTATGAAGAAGATGAGGACTATCCTTCTGCATCAAATCAGACAAATTTTGAAGAAGAAACCAATGAGGCACCAGAAGAATAGATAAGGGTAGAAGAAAAGACTCCATCCAAGTATGTTCAGAAGAATCATCCAGAGACTCAAATTTTGGGGTAGAAAGAGGCAAGAGTGCAGACAAGAATAACTATTACAGAAGCTTCAAGCTATCTAGCATTGCTTTCCTCCGTTGAACCGAAAAATGTAAATGAAGCATGCAAAGATGAATGTTGGGTCAAGGCCATGAATGAAGAACTTGAGTAGATTGAAAAGAAAAATACTTGGGAATTGGTTCCTAGACCTAATGATAAGAATGTCATAGGAACCAAATGGATATTCAAAAACAAGCTGAATGAAAATGGAGAAGTTATTAGAAACAAGGCCAGACTTGTTTGTAAAGGGTATGCTCAACAAGAAGGTATAGACTTTGAAGAAACTTTTGCACCTATTGCTAGACTTGAAGCCATAAGAATGTTTCTTGCTCTTTCTAGTTTTCAGAAGTTCAAAGTATATCAAATGGATGTGAAATCTGCCTTTCTTAATGGAGACCTAGAAGAAGAAGTGTATATTGAGCAACCAGACGAATTCATCCTTGGAAATGATCCAAAACTTGTATGTAGACTTAGAAAGGCTCTATATGGTCTAAAACAAGCTCCAAGGGCTTGGTATAATCATCTTGACAAACACCTTCATCAATAAGGTTTTTCAAAAGGATCAGCTGATAACCATCTATATATAAAAATTGACAATGATAAATTGCTAATACTTGTTGTGTATATTGATGATATCATTTTTGGTAGCAATGAAGAAGCCATGAGTAAAAACTTTGCCTTGGTAATGCAGAAAGAATTTGAAATGTCCCTACTTGGTGAGCTCACATATTTTCTTGGCTTACATGTTCAACAAAATAAAGATGGTATTTTTTAATCACAAACCAGGTACCTCAAGCAGATCTTGAACAAATATGGCATGGAAGATTCTAAACCAGTATGTACCCCTATGGTAATAGGATGCAGCCTCAGCGCAAATGATGAATCAGCAGCAGTACGTCAACCAACCTACAGATCCATGATTGGTAGTCTGCTCTATCTAACAGGTACCCGACCAGACATCATGCATGTAGTGGGAATAGTTGTAAGATTCCAAGCAGATCCAAAGGAATCACACCTGCAAGCAGTCAAAAGGATCTTCAAATATCTTCAAGGAACTCAGAATTTTGGCTTTTGGTATCCTAGGGACACAGAACTTACACTTCATGCATACACAGATGTAGATTGGGCAGGAAGCGTGGATGATAGAAAAAGCACTAGTGGTGGTGCATTCTGTATGGTTTCCAGATTAGTGTCTTGGTTCAACAAGAAACAAAGTTCAATTGCATTATCTACAACTGAAGCAGAATATGTGGTTGTTGCATCTTGTTGGACACAACTCCTTTGGATGATGCAAACATTGCAAGACATTTAAATCACATGTACTCCACCCATCTCCATTCTATGTGATAAAACAAGTGCAATCAGTGTTTCAAAGAATCCATTCATGCATTCCAAGACCAAGCAAATACCTATCAAATATCATTTTCTCCGGGAACAAGTGCTTGAACAAAAGGTCAAATTGGAGTATGTTCCCTCCAAGGAACAAGTTGCTGATATATTCACCAAACCACTGCCCAGAGAGATATTTGAATACCTCAGACAGAAGCTGGGAGTAGTTGATGTATCATCTTGCTGTTGACACTTATCTGTTTCAGAGAACTGTGGTTGTACGCGAGTTTCATGAAGAGTATCCATGTACATACGCCAGTTTTTGTGGATACAGCCACGTATATGTTGGTTTGAAGAATATCAGTGGGCCAGACTTAGGATGAAAAGAGTCTGATATGGGTCTAACAGTGATCATCTAGCATAGGTTCAGGGGGAGCATATACTTCTAATAATGCATTATCATTGTTGGCATTACCTTAGAAGATCTTGGTACAATTTCACAGTTGTTTTTTATTCAGGTGGAACAGGTGCAGAGGGAGATCATGGTTGCTGGTCTAGATGGTGATTGACAGATGTTGCTGATGATAGTTGCTGATGACTATCATAGTCTTGTTTTAGATATTTTGTCTCTATGTTATGTATAACTTTTATTATCAAGGTCATGTAACGACCTATTTTGTTTCCCCACTATGCCTAGGATGGATGATGTAATGTTCTTGTTTTATCATGTATAAACTTTTGATGTATCCCCACTTGGTTGGGTGGATGAGTAAATCTTGGTATATCCCCACTTGGTTGGGAGATGGATGTATGTATGAGTCTTTGGTGATAGGAAGGTCATTTATGATGTATAGAGTCATGTTCTTCTTGTAGAACATCTTTTTGCAGACCTTGCTTACAGTCAGGGGGAGCATGAACAACACACTTCAGCATATTAGAGAATTCAGCATGTACTCAGGGGGAGCATAACCCTTTGCCCTTGATGACAAAGGGGGAGAATGAATTGGGGTTGCCATCAAGTCCAAAGGGGGAGATTGTTGGCATTATGACATAGGGTTGGCGCTATGACACAGGTGTTGTCCTTGATGGCAACTCACTCAAATGATAGATCATAGTTCAGGATCATAGAATGAAGGAAAAAGAGGTATACGCAGGTTCCCCTTGACCAAATAGTGTATACATGCGCATTCATAGACCAAAAGGTGCATATGCGTATACACACACTTTCACACAAAGAAAAGTGCATACATGTTGGAAAAGTTGGTTTTGGTCTGTGGTATTTGGTCCTTGGTATTTTGACCCATGGTATTGGTCCAAGGTATCTTGTCTGAAGTATTGACCCCAGGTATTTGGTCCAAGGTATTGATTCTAAAGTGGTTTTGGACCATGGTATTGAGTAAGGCCTAAGACTATAAAAGGAGGAGGAGATCATTAGGCAAATGCACTCAAGCATTGAATATCTAATGAAGAGAAAGATCTAGAATACTGGTCACTGGGTTATGGTGCATAGTTGGATCTGAATCATGGAGGAACCTGAGCGCTTGAGGAAGGAGAAGTTCTATTGATGGGTCAAGATCTTAAGGCTTGAAGAGAAGTATCTTTGTGTGGATTTGATCTTTTATCTGAATAATTGGCACATGTCATAATCTGTAAATCTGATGATCTAGGTATAACTGATGTCTGAATAGTGGTAAAGGATAAGTCATCTTTTACAGATCTATACGCAAGTTCAGTATAGCAAAGGCACATATGCACGCTGATTCAACATTTAAAAATAGCATATACGCAAGTCTGCCTTCAGATAACAGTGTATGAATGCAAGTTCGACACATTGAAGTAGCATATGTCTCATAAAATATGTATTAGCTACTTCTGTTTGCTGTTGGAGTGTTCTAGGTTCTGCATTGGGTTCTAGTTACTATTACTGTGTTTTGGTTATAGCATTCAGAAAAGTGATTGTTTGATTTAGTTTTGGTTGGTGCAAAGGAGATTCATTGATGCAGATATATTTGATGTTTGATTGATGTTATTAATGGATCCAGTCTAAAAATTTATGAAATGTGGTCCCTGGAAGAAAAGAGAAGGTTGCAGCCTTCTGTAGGTCAGCACCTATGTACTAGTAAACACATCATCTAGTACAAGAGCTAAGGGGGTTGTAGCTCCCTTCCAGGAAAAGCTGGAGAATGAGAGAAGGTTGTAGCCTTCTGCAAGTAGAAGCCTGCGTATTGGTATAAGGCTGCAGCAGTACAAAATTTGTAAAAGAAGTTTCTTATTAAGGAAAGATTGAGACGATTGCAGCAGGTGGTTTTCACCCACATTGGGTTTCCACCTTATATCTTGTGTTCATGTGTGTGATTTCTTATTATGTTTACTGCTTCTGATTATTAGTTATATGGTTCTGATACACAGATTAAAGATCAACTAACTAAATTATAAGTTTGCAAGGTATATGTTGGTTTCTCTAAACACAGTTGCATATACACGCAGGTTTCATTAACAGAAGTAGCGTATATAAATCTATTTATGGAAATGAAATATTGTTAAATTGCTAATACTAATTCACCCCCCCCCCCCTCTCAGTATTATTTCTAACAACTATGTGGACCACTTCCAATGGCAATCATTCTGCAACTTCCCTTGTTTCTGTATGAACTGCAGGGGTTGTTGGTCTGTGTGGATGACCGTTTCCTTCCCCAAAATGTAATGCTTCCATTATCGGCAAGCCTGCACAATGGAATAAATATCTTTATCATAAGTGGGATACTTTCGGGTTGCGTCTGAAATTGTCTCACTGTGATATGCCACTGGATGCCCCTGTTGAGTAAGGACTGCCCCAATAGCATAGTCAGAGGCATCTATCTCGATCTCAAATGGTTTTTGCAAGTCTGGTAATGTGAGCACTGGTACAAAGCAGAGGCGATGTTTCAACTCTATGAATTCCTTCTGTTGAGATTTAGACCAAAAGAATTTTTCTTTCTCTCCTCCTTTGGTGACTTGACTCTAGGACCAAGTGATATGAGAGAATCCCAACACAAACCTACGGTAGAAATTGGCAAGACCGATAAATCTGCAGAGCTCTGTCAAAGTGGTGGGGCTGGCTAATCCCGAATACTTGGATCTTGGCTGGATCCATATGCACCCCCCATTCATCAATAATGTATCCCAAATATTGAACCTGGGTCATGCCAAAAGTGCATTTCTCCAAATGGCACACAGCTTGTGTTGTCGTAGTGTTTGGAGAACCTATTGAATGTGGTGGAGGTGCTCTTCCAAACTCTAGATGAAGATCAGAATGTCATCCAAGTATACCACTACAAATGAGTTCGTGATTGGCCGCAAGATGTCATCCATAAGCCTCATGAAGGTTGCAAGAGCATTCGTCATCCCGAAAGGCATAACCAACCATTTGGAAAGGCCCTCCTTGGCTTTGAAGGTAGTCTTAAACACATCGGAGGGTTCGATTGGTACCTGGTGATATCTGGACTTCAAGTCAATCTTGCTAAAATATTTTTCCCCCTTGAGTTGGTCCAGAAGGTCATCAATCCAAGAGATCAGGTACCTATTCTGAACACTGATCTTGTTCAGTGCCTGATATTCAATACAGAGTCTCCAAGTCCCATCCTTATTTTGTACCAACATGATCAGGCTCCCACACGGTGATGAACTCAGCCGAATGGGACCTTTCTACAGCAGCCCTTGAATTTGCCTCTTGATTTCATCACTTTCCAGAACGAAGCACTAATAGATTGGTCCATGTAACGGTGCACCTAGGGTCAGATCGATGGAGTGCTTGACTTGACAGTGCAAAGGCACCCCTGTGAGGGAGGTGAGCATGTCCTCGTACTCCTCCACAACCTTGTCCATCTATTTTTGTCGTGTGGAGGTGCCCTGTCTAGCAGTCGTGGCCACCATCTTGTTCTTTCCTTAACGGCGTATCATTGGGAAAACAAATTTCGCGGTTTTTGAAATGAGCTTATTGCATTATTTTGCAGTAACCAGACAGATGGTGGTAGGCGGTGCTACCTACAGTATCCTATACAACTTATTTCCTAATGTAACAATAATAACGCGAGGCCTTGAATCATACACATCATGTCGCTTCCACAAGTATGGTTTGCTTAATAATACATCACAAACATCAAGGGGAGCAACGTCACATAATACCTCATCCGTGAAGGGCTTGATGTTGTATGGAAGGCAACATTGTTGGCTCATACGCAGATCCCGTCCTTGGTGAAGCCACCCGATGACGTACAAATGTGGGTGTGATGTGGTCGGTAAGCCCAGCCACTTCACGACCTCTGCTACAATGAGGTTATTTTGGCTCTTGCTGTCGATAATGAACTATAGCGAGGAACCCTTTACCCACATCTTGGAGTGGAAGAGACGTCTTCCTCCTCTAGATCTTCGAGTCCCTCCTTCTGGATCTTTATGGTGGAGATGGTGGCGTTGGGCTCCGCATCAATAATCTACTTCCCTTTGTCATTCCCCTTTTTGGGTTCTAACTTAGAACCAAAACGTGCATATGATTTTGAAGCCTTCAGTTCAGCTACCAGTGACTGCTTGGCCCGACACTCACTTGTGTTGTGGGTGGAGCTCTTATGAAACTCACACCACTTTCTCGTGTCCTTCTTCAACTTCGCAGTGCTATCCTTTGCTTGTGGCCTTGGTGGGTTTCCTTGGGTCGTCCCACCTTGGCTTTGTCCTTTATTCTACCATTTGGGGGCACCTTTCCCTTGCTTCAGATTCGTAGATCCAAAGTCTCGCTTCTTCTGTTTAAACTTTTGCTCGATATTGATGGTGTATTAGTAGGCCGTGCCGAGTGAGGAGATGTCCAGGAACTCCATCTCATCCTGGATGTATTTATGTAGGCAGTCGTGGTACTTGAGTACCAAATGTTTCTCAGAATCCTTGATTAGCAACTTCGTGCGAAGGGTATGAAAAACATTGGTAAACTCTGACACCTCTTGGTCCCTTCCCTGTCGCAGCGTGATCCACTTTATGTATTTATCCTCGTAGCACCCAACAGGGTAGTACTCCTCCTTGATGGAATCCCAGAATGAATTCCAAGTGGGAGCAGCTAAAACAGTGAGACTGTACTTTCATCCCTCTGCTCACAATAGGTTTCCCACCAGTCCCTGATGTAGGAGGTGTCTTTGAGAAGAGAAAAAGCAATGTTTTCTCGGATGGAAAAATCATGAATAGAAAAATATCCTTCTAGTAGATTCAACCATTTATCTATTGTGCCTACATCTATTTGGCCCTCAAATATGGGAATGTCAAAGTTTACTTGTACCTTAAAAGGTGTGGAGCCTCCAAAGTGGTTGTTGGATGTGGATGCGCCGTCAGTGGGAAACCATTGAAGGATCTGGGAAAATTTATCTGTCATCGTGTTTCTTTGTTCTCGAGTGCCTCCTCAAGCAATATTTTGATAGGATATCCTTCTCCCTTGTTTCTCTTTTCTTCCCCCATGGGAGGCCATCAGGATTTCCGAGGCTGGTCTTGCAAAGGTTCGACCAGTTCGAGCACTAACTCCTTATATCTCGACCTTGTTGGGGACATGCAAAGAAAAACAGAGAAAGAACAGACCACTCTGATACCACTGATCCAAATTTAAACAGGAACACAACAAATTACAGATATAACCATAAATACAAAGGTGCAGCAAAAATAACACTACCTTTCATTAATATCAAATCATGAAATATGCTTACAAACAGAATGGAAATAATACTAGCTTGGGCGATGGTAGCTTATCTCTGATAAGAGATGTGGTGACTACATGCCTCTCAACTAAGTTACAATGAGTCTCAAGGGCCTTTTTATTATTGAACAATAAGAGAAAACCCTAAACAACCAAAACCCTCACCTGAGGAGATGTAACACCAAGAGTTTATGGGCCCCATTGGGGTTAGTTGGGCAGCCAACTTCTCGGGGTCGTAACTTGGTCATGTTATCTCCATTTGACATGCATGATACCTTGTTGGAAATATCTCTCCAAAGACTACAACTAAAATGTGATTTCAAAGAAATTTCTTATAGGAATATTGCCAAACAAATGTCATTTAGGGCCTCAAAATGTCTCTGGAAATTCAAGACCCAAAAAACTACCAAAAATAGTAAATTGTGCTACAATTAAGGAAACTAAAAAACTAAAAGAAATAATGGTGGTGGTCCATGTGGAATAGGCAGGTGGCCACCAATATCTACCTGGATCATTCGTTTCCAAAAGCGAGGTGAATTTTGCAGCCTCTCACAAGTCCAGATCTTTCATTGGGAACTGGGAATCCTCTGACATCCTCCAAGCTATCAGCATGATCAATAATAGTAGCCACGCATAGTGGAACATTTTTCTTTCCTCCTAGGCTTTGTGGTAATCATCTAAGAATTCTTGACAGAGGTACTTTTCCCAATTGAATTGGACCCCCTAGTTGCACTGCGCAGCTAAGGATACCACTGGTGCTGGTACTTCATCGGCACAACACTTCCTCATTATTTTGCCTGCCAAGATCTGTGGAGCAAACCACACAACTTCATCTGAGATAGAACTAATGGCATATCCTCACGACTTCTTCACCAACCTAAAGTCACTCTTCATCTGATCCACAAGTTTTTACTCATGTGACTTCCCCACAAAAGTGTTTGCGAGGTTCGTGCCCTGATATGGTAGCATTGTGATTCTATGGATCAGCATATCATCAATTGGGATGGGCCCTCCCATCCAGAGGCACCCATCATGAACTAGCACTAACAACTGGCACATAGAGGTGGTATTAATAATGTTGCAGCTAAAATGTGGGACATATAACATGTTGAGCAACCTTGCACGCTCAATATCGCCCGCCCACTTCATCATTTCAAGCCTTGTGATGCCCACCTCCTCATAGTAGATTGATTTCAAGTATTTGCTAGGTTCTAATTGTGGAAATTTCTCATGATTTCCAAAATGTCAACCCTCCATCTTCAGAAATGGTACTCGGGCCAACAAGTTGCCCTCAATAGGTACTTCCTCTGGCAGTAATGGCATGAATACCTTTAATTTCAATGAGTCAAGGTCCTTAGTTACTTTGGCAGTTGGTATCCTTTGGGGTATATACGGTGGCAGCCGAGAAATTTGCTTTGTGCCCTCCATTCTGATATTTTCAATCCCCATAGTCAACTCTTCTTCATCCAGGTCCTGGGGTTCCATAGGTTGCTTGTTTTTATCCATACGACCCTTTTGTCTATGCTTAGTTTGGATTTTGCGCGGCGAGTTCTGAACCAAGGCTTGTTGTGGCTTTTTCTACTTTTTCTCTCATGTCACAAAGGTAGTAGGTTTTGGCCTCAGCAACCTGGGTGTTGTAGCAGGGACTGGCGATGTTGCAGTCATGATATTTCCTACCCCTCTCTTCAAGAATTATTGCTCAACTTCTGCCCAACTCAAGTAACCGGACATACAACAATACACTCAACTCGTTAAGTGCAATCACACATAACAATTTCTAAAGAAGCAAAGGGACCAAGTGTGGAGTGGGGTGCAATATTTATAACTCGATTTGAATTCAAATTGTCCATTCCCTCGTAAATCTTGCTCATAAGTGTGATTTTGGCGACAGGTCCTCCCAGATTTGTGCCTTAAATGCACTTCCCCCGCTACTTTTAACGGAAAAATAGTTGTCAAATCAACTGTAGTTGTTCCAACAGTCAATTTCTGGGCAGGGTGAGAGACAATCCTCCTTGTGGCACAGCCACCTCATCGCAGCTTCCATCTGCATGCTCTTCCAACACATCACGTAGCCTTCCTTCTTTGACAAATTTTTTCCTTGACATCGTAGTTTCTAATCCTACACTTTCTTTCAACTACCAGAAGCGCTAAGACTTTCATGCATCCATGTACTCATTGTGCAGGGGCAGGGTCATCCCTATAAGCCTTCATCCTGCTCCCATTAATCTTGCCCGGAAATATTTCGCCATCATCTTTGCGAGCTGAACTGTGCCACCATCTAAAATGTCCTTAATGATATATGGTCACAGTCAGTGCATCTGAAAATTTCCCGGAAACTTGGTAAACTTTTTGTCATACATTAGTACCAAATCACCATTTCTGAAGGTGTGATGCTTGATGTGTTGATCATGTCGTGCCTTTTCTCTAGCCTTTTGTACCTGCTGATGAAATCCATCCAAAAAGTGGTCTTCCTCTAATGCCATCAACTGTGCAAGTTGTTCCTCTATGATGTCGTGATCTTCCATCTCAGTTATTGTTGCGATTCTTAGGTTAAGCACTATGTATCCACTGACATTACTAATTCTTTTCTATAAACCAATCAAAAGGGTGTTTTCCTAGTCAATATCTTACAAGTAGTCCTATAGGCCCGTAGATCAATTGGTATGCGCACATCCCAATCATTCCTATTAACATTGCATACCTTTGTGAGGGCATTCTCCAATATCTTGTTGAAAGATTCAACAGTGCCATTCGCCTAGGGGTGATATGGCATACTCTTCTGATGATACATCTGGAACTCCTCTGTTAAAGTTGTGATTGTCTCATTCAGGAAGTGTGACCCTCTGTCACTCATCAAAATTTTTGGGTATCCAAACCTTGACAGAATAAACTCAAATATGAACTTTATAGCAGTTTCCACACTACAATCCTTCACAGGCTGTGCCTCGACCCACTTGGTTAAGTACTCCATCGAAATGATAGTATAATGTGCTCCTTTCTTTTTCCCTGGTGGCTGAATAGGTCCAATAAAGTCAATCACCCACATATCAAATACTTGTAATGTGACCTGTGGATTTAATGGAAATTCATCCCTTCGTGATGGTCTCTTGGTCCTTTAACACACATCACACGCACTGCAGTATTCCTTGGAACCTTTACGTACTATTGGCCACCATAGTCCTGCACGTAGGATCTTCTGTGCAGTAGCCTTACCTGCATACTATCCTCTGGCGACACCACTATATACTTCTGCTAGAATATTGTGCCTTTCATATTCATTTACATATCAACATAGGACTTCATCTAACCCCATATTATATAGTTGTCCTGCAATCACAGAAAAAACGGAAGCCCTGACAAATAGTTCCTTATTTTATTGTTTTGTATAGCCTTCAGGAGCTACGCCAGTAGATAAAAACTGAATGATGTCTGCAAAATTCTCGTCTGCAAGCCTGACAACAAATAGATGTGCATCAGGTAATCCTTGCTCAATATTTGTAGGCTCTTCTCCATTTTCGATCCATGACAAGTGGTCTGGTCCAGCATTCAATCTCTTAGGCTTCACTATGACTTCAAAATCATATTCTTGAAAAAGGAGCAACCACCTACAAATCCCCCCCCCCCAACATAGTCTTATTGACCAAGTACTTCAAAACAAAATGGTTTGTGTACATCTTAAAGTGCACACCTAGTAGATAATTCCTGAAATTTTGTAGTGCATAAGCCATGGCCAAACCTTTGTGCTCTGTGGTTGAGTAGTTCCTTTCGGCCTTAGATATTTTATGACTGGCAAAGGCAATCGAGTGATCGATATCTCCTACCCCTAATTTTGTTAAGACAGCTCCCAACGCTATGCAAGATGCATCCACATGCACATGAAATTCCTTCTTCCAATCAGGGAATACTAGTATTAGCACCATAACCATATTCTCCTTCAGATTATCCAATATTTTCTGACAACCGTCATCCCAGCAAAACATAACATCCTTCTTTAACAAATTCTCCATGGGCATAGTGATCTGTGCATAGGCCTTAATAAACTTCCTATAGTACCCAGTATGACCCAATGTTGCACGTAGCTGCTTTACGTTCCTAGGGGGCTCTAGATTGATAATGACAACAATATTAGCAGGGTCTACCATCAATCCCTACTTACAGATGATGTGGCCTAACAATATTCCGTAAGGTACATAGAAAATGCACTTCTTCCAGTTCATAGAGATCTGGTACTTCCTACAGGTATCCAAGATTAAGCGCTCACTAGAGACATGCTTCTAAAACACTGTCTAATCCTCAAAGTAAACCTCCAAAAACTAATGAATGAAAACATTCAACGTCGCAACAACCACCCTAGAGAAAATTGCAAGGGCATTTTTGAGTCTGAAAGGCATAATTGTATACTGGAACGACCCCCATTCGGTAGCGAAGGTAGTCCTGCTTTTATCCTCTAGCGCGATCTTAATTTGGTGGTATTTTGAGAATCCATCTGTAAATAAGTAAGCCTCCCACCCACCAACATTCTTGAGAACTTCATCTATAAATGATGTAGGGAATGGATCATGGATGCGTGCATAGTTTAGCTTCTTCAAATCTACGCAAATCTTGATATCACCCTTTGTTTTCTTCTCTTGGACCACCATGGGACTGACCCACTTAGATTCCTCTACAGGCTCAATTATTTCAATAGCGAGCATTTTATCAAGTTCCTTTTGTACCTTTTCCTTGTATTTGGGATTCAATCGATATGGGCGCTTCTTAATGGGCTTCGCATCAGGTTTTAAATTGACCTTCATTACCACCAAATCTCCTACTATCCCCTTCAAGTCAGAAAACTTGGTTAGGAATAAGTCTTCATATTCATGTAGCAATTCAGCTACCTTATCCAATGTATCTTCATCAGAATAGTCAACAATGTTCGTGAATTTTGGTTCTGCCTTTGAGCCAATGTTCACCTGCTTTTTACGCACCAATTACAACATATCAGGGATCTTCGCACTAGATCCCTCAACTTCACGATGTCCTTCTGACTCAGGGATATTAATATTCCTCAGATCTTCATCAACTTCTTCTGTTGTAACATTGTAACATTCTAAAGCATGCTGGAACTGTGTACTCCAGTCAGGTTGTACCCACGTGATAGGTTCGATGGGTGTTTGGAAGATTGTTGCCTTAATCTCTTGAAGTGCTTCATTAATGCATGCAAACCCATCTTCAAAGCTGAACATGAGAAATAAAATTTCTTTCATCACATCCCAATCAGCAGTCCTGTGTCACATCTCTGTTTCTAAATACCAGTTCTTTGGGATAACATCCAGGGTATGAAAAAAGATATGCACCCACTCAAGTTGAGGTATTTCACCCCACGCCTTAGTCCACCGCGCCAGATGTTTGTGCAAATCATCCTTCCCTATGTATTTTTCATTGATTCGGGTGTTCACATAGTCAAATTTTAATCGCATCATTCAACAATATTCCTTCCAACCTACAAAATTATCCCTGTGTGTACCCCACCATCTTGTAGGCGTAGCTCTTAACGCTAGATCTAAGACCTGGAACCGATGTTCCTCTAGTACATCCCTTTCAAAATGTTCAAGAAATATATTGACATCACCCAAACCATCATAATTGGGTAACTTACGTACCTCAATAGATACACATCGTAGTGATTTTGTAATTCGGTTACATCGCAGCGTAGAGACCTCATGCAACTGATTCCACAAGATTTCTAAATCTTCATTTGGATTTGATTGGGAGCTATCCTTCTCCCATCTGATCCTTCCATCCGCAGTAGGATTGATCCAATCTTCATTTCGTACAGTTAACTTATATATGTGCTCAATGTCATCATCTCCATAATAGTCATGATTCGTTTACGTGTATCGCAAACCTTCAGCTGGATCCAACGGGACAATTACTCGAAGTTCATTCTTCTCAAATACCATGCTTTGCTTCTTTAAGTTGATGATTGCATTCATTTCAAAAGCCCAATCAATCTCGAGCAATGCAAGGTATGGATTACTATCATCGATGATCTCAATAACTTTGAAATCAACCACTTCTCTTGCCCCTTCAATATCTACAGTTACTCCATGCAGGTGCCCCATTGGAATTATCTTCTATTGATTTTCCATGCACAACTGAATTGGCGACCATTGCAACTTAGGCTTTCCCATACATTCCCACGTCTGCTTCAGCAGTACATTAGCATCGGAACCCAAGTCTAGGATTACCTAATCCATTTTGAAATCATCAATCTTCGCAGTCAGCCGCATCTCCTTGCCAATTCTTTGCTTGCTTTGGTTTACCTTATTGACTGCACATCATCCTGGTAATGGCTTATCCTTGTTGTCGCAATTATATATCAGCTCTTGCAGTCCCTCTATTGCCTTTTGATCCTGTAGTATCTTCATACAAGTTTGCAAAATGATTTCAACACTGTGGGATCTAACTCTTGTGTTCCAGTAGCATCTTCATGTTTCTCCCTTCGTGAGGCTATCAGTTTCAGGTTCTGAGATGTAGAAGCACCTGGACTCATAAAATTCTTCCTTGCCTCCATGAATGTCTTTTTTTCCTTATGTAAATCAAACCCAGCATTCTTCTCACCATCTTTTCGGAACCATGCTCTAATTCTGGTTGTTTTCCTTCAATTTTGTCTTCACCAGTGGCTACACCACTTCATGTGACTATGTTGACATTGGGATCGTCTTCGCACGGCTAAGATCTCATCATTTGGATATTCTGTGTTGGTTGTTGGGTATTCTTCTCCTTCATCTTCGCTATTAATATCGGGCAATATTCGATAACATGATCAAATTAGCGGCAATACTGACATGACGGGTGCATTGGATTCTGATAGTCACATGCAAAGTGTCCTAGTTCTCCACAGTTGTAACAAATTATCTAGCCCCAACCTCTTCCAGCTCCTCCCCTTGCTCCTCTTCCCCGTCCTTGAAATCCTCCATGAGGTGTAGGTGATCCTTGGTCATTTTGTGTGTAGTTTTCAACTTTCATCCTATATGGTGGAGTTTTGTCCATCATTAGCTCATAGCTTCAACAATTCCTCTCATTATGAC
Source organism: Pinus tabuliformis (assembly GCA_031772625.1). Classification (NCBI taxonomy): domain Eukaryota; kingdom Viridiplantae; phylum Streptophyta; class Pinopsida; order Pinales; family Pinaceae; genus Pinus; species Pinus tabuliformis. Next base: position 1,283,581,529 of record CM062805.1, read on the forward strand.
CAACTGACTTACAAAAGTTACAAAAAGTTTTATTTGGAGATTGTATAAACTTCTGTAATAAGGAGAAATTATCGGTTGAATGTTTTCCTAAAACTTGGAAAATACTACACCATGTACTTGCACCATTGCTTGATCCAGCGGAAGACTCTGGTTTTAGCGGGTTAGGACCTCCCGCGGCTATATAATCCCAGAATACAGGGAATTGATCCTTATGATGGCCTTTAGCTTTGCATTTTGTGCACCAAAATTTAGAGTGTGTCTATGTCTTAACCTCCTTTCCCTTCTTCAAGTCCTACAACTCCATGTGCAAGCTTGCTAGTTGTGCAAAGATTTGTTGAACTCCTACATTCGTAACCTGAATCAGCGAAGCTTCTAACTTCATCGAAATTTCCAATGTTTTGGCCTGTGACCCAATCTTCCGCTGAGATAATGGTAACCTTAAGTGAGGTAATAATGAATCTATGTACTAGTCTCAATCTGAACTTAAACAAGAACGCAAAAAATTACATATATAATCATAAACATAGAGATGCAGCAGAAAAACACTTCATTTCATGAATAGAAAAATATTGAACTGTGCTTACAAACAGAATGGAAATAAGATAGCTCGAGCGATGGTAGCTTATCTCTGAGACAAGATGTGGCGGCTACATGCCTATGAACTATGTTACAATGAGGCCCAAGGGACTATTTATTATTGGAAAACATGAGAAAACCATAAACGACCAAAACCCTAACCCCAGGAGATGTAACACCAAGAGTTTTTGGGCCCCGTTGGGGTTAGTTGGGCAACCAACTTCCTGAGGTCATAACTTGGTCATATTATCTCCATTTGGTGCCTATGATACCTTGTTGGAAAGGTCTCTCTGATTACTACAAGTTTCGCTGCAAGCCCTTGCCTATGGCATTGGACTTGTCACAGACCCCAAAAAACCATGTTTAGGGGGTCAAAACTACTCCAGAAGTTCAAGATCCGAAAAAATTCTAAAAATAGTAAATGTTGAAATGAACAAGGAAACAGATGAAACTGACTAGGGGGTCTAGGTGGAATAGGTGAGTGGTCAGCAATATGCACCCAGATTATTCCTCCCCCCCTTAGGAAGTGTTGTAGCGGCTACAACCACCCTCCAAAATTTTGCCTTATCTTTGTTTTGGAGCCTCCCTACCAACCTTTCACAACAACATGTCTTGCCTTTTCAAGTACACAAGCTTCAATGATTTTCTAACACATTTCCAACCTATGCATCAAAGCTTGTTGCATCCCCCTCACAGGTTGTTTCTCCAAACTTGGTCCAGCTACAGGCTGAGCAAATCCCTCAAGAAATTGTGCAATTCTGAAGGGAAACCATCCTTCCCTCCAGAAATTGCACAATTTTGTCTGGCAGTCCATTGGGCTCCAGAATTGCGCAAATCTGCCTGTCAAGTTTCACTGAGAAAAATGAGCAATTCCTCCCAGCTTGGCTACTCAACCCAGAAATTGCACAAACCTTATGGGCAGCTAGCCCAACTCCCTCCTAGAAATTCCTATTTTTCCCTAGCTGAGCAAGTTGTTGCATGTGCCATTGAGTTGACCGGTTCCACTCGAGAGCAGAAAAACTTAACTTGCATGAATGGGCTTCTTTTTCCGGCATAGAAAAAGCAACATGCAAAAAGCATCCCTAGATTTTAGGGAGCTATTTTTAGCAGCTGGAGGTTACATGTAAAGATTGTTTTAGAATCTTTCCTCTAAGTGTCACTTTTTCCTAGATTTGTGGTATGCGCATCATGAGCCTCAAACTTATTTATTCGATGCAACATAGCTCATTTCTTCACATTGATCTTGAAGCTCTGACATCCCACAACACATCCAGGAATCTTTGACGCATCTATCTCAGCTATTCACGGGTAAGTCGTCTTAACTTGTCTTTTGAAGCATTTCTGTCGCTTTTTGTGTTTTCGCTTGTGTGAGTGTTGCTTGCTTAATTTATGTGAATGCTTGTTGTTGATTAGTCAATCCCCAAGTATGTTGCATGTCGTTCTTCAGTTTTCTTTGGTTTTCATTGTCAAATTTCTTGCCATACATGTCGCTTTGTCTCTAGATCTAGTAGGTGTTCGCCTACCACTTAGAAGTTTAGGATCAATGGCCTCCAAGAGAGCAGGATCAAAGGACACTGATAGAAGTGCAACTGGAGCAGCAGTTAAGTGAGTGTCTACAAGTCTGCTGACCTATGATGACACCGAGCTGATTGTAGACAAGGACATCAAGCTAAAATGGCAAGAGGCCAATGATGCATTTATAGGCACATTTGGGGAAGACCTCGAAGACTGCTAAGTCTATGTGAACATCCATAAGTCCGGCTTGTACCGGATTGCATGCAGGTATCTCGTGCTCCCTATTGTACCTGTTTCCCATAGGCAGTCCCTGGCTACAAAAACTACACCAAGAAAACAACTCAAGTAGCCTTTAGGTTCAAGTTAGCCCTTGAACCAGAGGGGTCTCCCTTAGTTGTTACGAGGCTTTGTTTAACGTTGTTCAACTATCACTGAACAGTAGCCTTTGAAGCACAATGCCAAATTTATGGCTTTAATTGGGGATGGTTGGTGATCAATGATAATCCTTACTCATGATTAAAGGCCTCTCTCATAGGATCCCTTCTAAAAGTGTCAACTTCCAGCCTAATAGAACAACTTGATTTGTATAATAAATTGACAGAAGAATGTAAGGAGATTCCTAATAATTGAGCAGCCAAAGTGATTACTTAACAACTAAGAATATTTGTATGTGTGTAGAAGATTTCTACAGCTCGACAAAACATATTCAAGAGAAAATAACCAATTTCAAAGAGGAGCTAGATCGGACAGACAGTCTAATATACTAATCTCTTTAAACAATTATAAATTTGCAGGGGATTTCAGAAAGATTGAAACACAATCTGTTCTTACCCAGGTCTTCTATAATACTATGAACATGTGCAGAAAACAGATATGGAAATACTATAAAAACATACAAGAAACACAAAATTCTATCAAACCAGAGCCATAAGGCTTTCATTAGAAATCAATAAGAGAAGCTATTACAAAGTGAAGAGCATTGGCATCAAAATCCCACACTATTACTTCAATTTGATGAAGTATTTATACAAATTCTAAACTAAAATGTCTTGAAAAAATATCAAGATTTGTTTACAAATATCTTAAATTGTTTTACACAAATAGAACTGAAATATAGGACATTAAAAACTAATGTATCTACTTGGCACTATCACTATCCATTGCTGTTTACAAAGAATATAAATTTGAATTAAATTGCAACTCTTAGTTGATGAGGTGGCCTAACTGTCTTTGAGCATTTTCCTCCTGAAATCCTACAAAATAGGGTCCAGTAATGCCTTTGTATATCTCAAATCCAAGATAGTTATGTAAAACTAGAGAGAGGTTATTGTAGATGAATATGTTATTAATATGAACCTCTCTCAGTTTCCCAAAATTCGGCTCCAACTATTCACAATACTTTCTGCAAAAAGATGTCTAAAAAAGGAATTTACACAGTCCGAACAATAGGTTGTGAAGCTGTACTTGTATCTCTGATTATGTAATAGTTGTGTAAAATATGAAGTAGGTTATTGTACTTTAGTATCTTAGGAACACAAACCTCCTTCAATTTCTCAAGAATCATTTTTTATTGGCCACAATCTATTCTGAAAAAATATGACTAAACAAGAAAAATTCAAGAACATATGTCTTCAAAGTTTCTTTAAAATCTCCCAAACCATAAGAGATGTTACAAAACTGGGAGATTTTTTTGTTAATAAGGATGTTGGAAGAAAAAACCTCTTTCAATTTCGTAAAATTCATTCTTATGGGTTCGAAAACCATGTTTTAAATCAATGCGGTGTATAGGAAAAAACATAGTTTCAATTGACCATGAGACAGGCAATGGAATGGGAGCGTTGTGGCACAACGGGAAACTGACATGGTGAATTTTTATTGGATGAAGGGTAGTGGATGGATGATGTGGTAGATGAGGTGGAATGAATGCGGCGTGGTTAGTGAAGGTTGACCGTTTGACTTATTGAAAACCGTCGGTGGGATTTCGGGGGGTAGGCTGAATGGTTTATGGTTTCGGGCAGATGTGTCCCGAATAACTAAAAGGTGGAGGTGGTGGTTTAAGATGGCAATTTTAAAGACCCCTTCTACCGATAGCCTTCGGACAGTAAAGGAGGTCTGAGGAGGATCCTCCACCGCTGATCTAGGTCGTTACAATCTGTTGAAGAGTTATGTTGGCCGATGTGACATCTTTGTTGCCTTTCAACCTTAGGATAAAAAAAACATGCGCTGTCCAATTATTGCAAATGCCAAACTATATAACAAAATTAAATCCCAATTAAAGAATTTAAACTTTGTCAAGCAATAACTTATCAAAACTAATCATGTTACAACACTCCCATGCATGGACATGATACATTGGATCGTCTCGCACAATGATCTTGAGATGATGACATTGAGCAGTGTAAGTGGGACAAAGATCGCTACCTTCAGGGCACAAGATTATGATGAGATGTATCAGATGTCTAAGCCTGTGATCAACATGGAGACTCCCTTCAGCATACCCAGCAATAATGCCAACTCCAGAGACATTTTGGAGAACTGGATGAAGGAGCCAGCTAAATTCCGGATGACACCTAACCAGGTCTACAAGACAAAGATATTGTGGAAGGCGTATCAATACTTGGTCATCTTTGCATGTCGACTGTATGGCCGAGAAAGCATGAAAACTTTCCCACAAAGTTGGGTGATCACGTTGGACCAACTGGCCAAAGAAGGAAAAGCATGAAACTGGCTGTACATGTTGGCTCACCAGTTGAAGGAACAAGTAACAAGGGCTCGACAGCCACCCAAAGGTATGCATGCAGAAATCTACATGTTCGCTTACATATTGGATGCAATCTGTGGCTATCAGGAGTTCCCAGGCTTGAAGTGGGCATGGACACCAGCGGAGACCTCTATGAACACTTATTGTAAAATGTTTTCTGAATGCAGCTTCAAAGGAGTTATCAACAGCTATCCAATCATTTTTTCACCCCAGTTTACAGGATGATATTCGAACAGGATCTACCCTGCATGTCAAAGGCAGCAACAAAGACACTAATCGACATAACTGATTGGTATGCCTCTCTGTTTGACACCTTCATATGGATGTACAGCTTGGAGAAGCCTCTGTAAGTTCTACTGAAGTTTTCCTTGGAAAAGCTTGTTATGCAGGAAGTATCATATCACATCTCGGCAAGATTGATAGCTAGGATGCACCTGAAGAAGAAGGTACCTTGGCCCACTCTTCTATTGTGGATCGGGTTATACAAGATACAGAGTTTCAATCATGTGGATGTCGAAGCAGAGTAGATGAAGAAATATCCATTCAACCTCCGAAGTTACAATACGTATGACCCGCATTGTCTTGTGAATGATCACTACGTGAGAGTACAGTTTAACTGGATCCACGGGGCATGCCATTGGGTGAAGGAAGACCCATGGAGATATTGTTACAACTCCTCAAGACTCAATGAACTAATTGGCCTCGTTGTGGAATGGATAGAGAAGCAACATCCCTGGGAGCACCAAAAGCAGCAACAGCAGAGGTGAACATACCAATTTGCGACAAGGGAAAGAGGAAGATTGTCAACTGCATGGAAGAAGAGCAAAGTTGCAAGTTCTGAGAAGATCCACTTGTGTCGAAAGCAGCTTTGGCAGTAGAGGCAAAGAGGCAACAATGCAACAAGAGAAATGCGCAAAGGCAAAGAGATAAATGAATAATGGAGGAAACAAAGAAGGAGTTGCATGAGTTGAAGGAGAAACTCCAGAAGGAATAGGAGCTATGCAGACAAGAGCAGGAAGCACAACAGGAACAGGTACATCAGGGGGCGCAACTTGTGCAAACAGATGAAACTATGCTAGTATAGATAGTAGACTCATCAGAACAACTGGAATTGAGACAGGGTGAACCATCGCAAGAGTAGGACTTCACTCAGGAGATAGATCAAGCACTAGAACAGATGGATACGAATATGGAGCAACAGGAGTTAGAGCAAGACATCGACCTCGTGCCTCATCACCAAGAGTTCGACCCACCAACTTCACCGTGTCCAGAAGAGGAGCAAGTCCCAAACAACCAAGGAGACACTGAAATCCTTGGAGACAATCCGGAGGAGGAGATGCACAACATCTCATTCAACGAGTCCCAACATAGAGTCGTGCAATCTCGTAGAGTTTCAACTCCAAATAGTGATACATCTCCTGCGTAGTTTGAGGAACAAGTGATCGTGTCTGACATGCGCAAACATCTAGCAGCATTGGCCAATGTTGCTATAGCATATGCTAAACCCACTAGCTCGAGTTTTCGCTTCCTCATGGTTGAGAATGAGTGAATGACGAAGGAGCTACAGACTGCCAAGCAAGGAGGATAATTGGTTACAGCATTCGCCCAAGTGGAATTGTAGAAGGAAATACTAGATGAAGTATTGTCGCTTGACACAGTCATGGGGGCATTGTATTCCAAGTTTGGTACCATGCATAAGGCAGTCGTCCATCTTAACAGGTGGCAGCAACGATGTGCTAGGAGAGCACGTATCTTATCGAACGTGCATGTTGTTGTTGATTACATGAAAACATGGATGATGAGATACAAGGGAGCCCTGTTACACTTGCCTAAGATGATGAAGCCCAAAGCGATTGAACTGAAGGCATGCATCCGAAGTCAAATCCAGAACTATGAAGAGCTCCTGCAGCTCATCACTAGTCTACAGGCTTCCCATGCACGTGTATTCAAGAGTATGGATGTTATTGTGCATGCACATCTTATCCCATCTATTGGGAGACTCACCCAGGCGAAGACAACGGCATAGGTTCGACTAGAGCTTGACTTGTACTTTGACGAGTTGATGCACATATCCACTAGCCCAGACTTGCCAATCAGTGTAGACACCATGCACAAGTACGTTGTTGGTCTAGTCGCACTCAAGAAAATGATGCACATGTTATCAGACGAGTTGGACAGAGGAGCCCAAGTAGTGTACCTAGATGTTATGGAGGCAAGAGTTCATTTCCAGAAAGATGTCACCTCAAAGTACATGGACACCATCGCGGACTACCGAGCTTGGCATCAGTTCACAACTGTTGACCACCGTGAGGATGTAATAGTCATAGAGTAGACGAAGAGTCATGAGGGTAGATGAACTATCACAAAGGGGAATGTCAAGGGCCACCCCACCCTTTGCTATAAATAGTCCCTCATAACTCATTGTATAGGATTTTGGTCAGCCAAGCTTACGATAAGACTATCTTAGAGAGAGGGACAATATTGTAACGTGCCTTGGTTTCTCCACTACACAGAGCTACTATATCTCTTTGGAGGAGTAGGCGGTTGTGACTGTAACGTTCCGTTGTTGGAACTAGTGGTTGGGCATGGATGTATTGTATGACTAGAACTTACACTTCTTAATATAACAGAGCCAGCACGTTTCATGCATATGCTGTATTGTATTTCAACTATCTCAAGTACTCTAAATGATATATGTGTCTGTTTGCTTACGCATGCATGTGTAGTTATTTTTGTATATGTATGTATGAATCTTTCTTAAATGTGTTTTTGGTTTAACCATCACTTTAGATTGCTAGCTTACTTTCCTTCCATGTTGTGATGCATTTTTGCTCGTGTGTTCCCTTCCTAACTTCATGCTATCATAGGTTTCCAAGGGGCACACTGTTACACAGTAATTTTTCACCGACCCTGCATTCCCTGATCCCGGATACTGTCGTTCCATATTACTGTCATCTATTTTGTGTCATGTTGCCAATTATGTGTCAATACCTTCCTTGTAATCTTAGGAAGAATGTCTTAGTTCATTATCCCTTAAGCAAGCACATTTTTACCTAAGTTTCTGGGTCATCGCGAGTCATCAGTTGTCTTACCTGCGAAGATGGTCAAGTTTGCACTAGCCCTAGCGAAGTCGTCGCTCTGTCCCTGTGTTTCACCCATTGGCAAGTTTTTTAACAACTCATTGAAGCTTTGAGATGAAAATGCTTCATGGGCAGTCCTAGGGCTAGTTGTTGGGTCAGATGAGCTTGCGTCTCTCCTTTGGGATAGTTGTTCCACCTTTTGTGCAACCTCCATAAGAGATAAACTATTCCTCCCATCTCTTATGGAAACTCTCCCTCCTATAAATGTTTCCTCCATGAATGGGATCAGCTAGCTTGGATGTAACTTGATGTTAGCTAGATGTAATTTGGTAGCTTAAGGTTTCTAAGAGAGGAGTAGAGGTAGAGAGTGTTATTGGAGTGTGGAAGTAGCCTCACATGTATTTTGGCTTGAGAGATGTTTGAATAGAGTTGGTTTGAGAACTTTCTAACATCAATCTTTTGAACTAAAGAGAGAGTCATTTGTTCCCTTGGGATACGTTCACAAATGAATGCTTATGGAGACATGTCGACGGGACCCTTCGAGGAGATTTACGATGTCAAGGCTCGGTTGTAAGTTTTACTTTGATTTATATTAATACAAATCAATAGATTGTTTCCTATATCGTATGTTGAATTGTATGTCGATAACTTGAGGTTCCTTGACTCTTCAAGTAGATTGTTTGGTCATTTTCTATTACGTTTGTGGTGTTTCTCTACATGTTGTTTTCAGGTACAAGTGACTAGAAGAACAAGAGCTGGAGCAACACGATGAGGACTTCATCGAACGATGAACTGAAGGTAGGCCTTCATAACACCATCTTTCTAAGGAAATTTGCTTTGGTATTGTCTTTGTAGTGACTAGACCCACTCTAGGGCTAGAGGGGTTGCCTCTGTCCACAGAGGGAACTTGCATGTGTCACAAGTTGGTGACCATACTGGGGATCTTGTCTTTTGTCTTTTGTGTTGATTGGTTTTGTTTGTTTATTGTCTCCCTTATTGTTTGGGTAGCATGCTCTATTCTAGAAGTTGTTAGACTACTCATGTAGTCTTCCCACTCTCATGAGTGATAGATCTAGCCTTGCCTCAGCCAAACTTTCATTTTTTGCCTTTGATCTAAGGTCGTCGCTGTTTATGTTCTGACAGTCACGAAGTAGTTGCACCTGCGCTGCTTCCTGGGTTGTGCCTTTTACTATCTAGCGCGATTAAATTGCCTAATAGTCGCGACGAGTCCTGAAATTAGCTCGACGCAGCCAACTGGTGTACTTTCGCGACGATGTCGCAAAGTGCTTAGTTAGAGGGGTGCGACGATTTATTGTCAGTGCATGTTGTTATTTTTGTACTCACGACGATTCCTGTAAGTTTCAAATATTGAATTTTGTTGGTTGATTGTCCAGTATGTTATATCCTCTGAGCTTGTTTTTTGCCTCTTTATTGTATTAGAAGTGTTGGTTGTTAGAATTTTTTATTCCGGGTTCCAAGTCTTTTGGAATCCTTCCTCTTGAACCATGTGACCTAAATACCTTAGGGTTTCTTGAATGATTGTTTTGCTTAGGTTGCTCATTCATTGGGATCTTTAGGCTTTTCTTGGCATAATCTCTGACTTTGTTTGAGGCTTCTTCCTATTCACTGTTTGTCATCTTCCTGATTGGTATGTGACATTTAGTTACCAAACTTTCATGTCTTGTTCGTGCGGTTTCCTTCCTTCACTTGGCATAGATCACATTACTTCCTGGTCAGTGAGATAGCTTTCCAGTTTTTCAAAAAGAAACATTTTCTTGGTTTTGAGTCTTTGATTAGTTTCTGAGTGGAATGTTTCTCTTCACTTATTGAATGATTGCATTTGGAAAGGGCTTAAAACTAGCATTGTTTTGAGTTTTGCATTTGGTTGCTTATCATTTATTTGAAAAATCAAAATATTGCATTCAGTTTACATTAGGAAATGAGAACAATCTTTTACATTAGTAAATTCTTGACATTTAGACATTGAAAAGCAAAGGATATATTTTTCATTTTCTTAATTAGATTGCTTGCAAGTTAATGAAAGATAGAAGCATAGCTCTCTCCTCTTGATTAGTTTTCTTGAGAAATGATGAAAAGTACCATTCTTGCATTTGCTTGCTTGTTGCTTTGCTTTGCTTTGAAATAAACTTCTCACTTTTCTTTAGTTAGTTGTTCATTGAAAAGGAATGGTTTCCTTTCTCATTTAGTTGCATTCTGGGAATTTTTGAAGGTACATTCGGTAGGGCCTTGGAACTAAGATCTAATTCAAGATTAACTATTAAAATCTATTGAATTAACCTAAGGAAGCATTGAAACTTAACGCTTATATCTAGAGATCTAGGCTAGAGACGTGTTCCGGCATCATTAAGCCTAATGGTTGTTGTTTTCACTAAGGTTGGGTGATTCCTCCTTTTGTGATTCGATAAGTGCTAGTACGGACTTGTGCTCCCTGTACCGTCGTGTATATGATGGGAGACCCCAGTAGGTTATCATTCTATTATCCATAGGAAGCCGAGTCTACCGCATTACGAATCATAACGCACCGAAGACAACATTTGGGAAGATTGACTCTCATACAAGAAGTCCTTGGTTATTTCTCTTTCATTTTATTACCAAGGTGTATATGCAGTTTTATGATTTGTCTGGTAAACCTTTTGCCTAGAATTCCAGAGTAGTCACTTTCATTCCTTTTCGACTCTTTAAAAGTAAAAGGATCATCTGAGCACTTGTCCTTTCAAGCTCATTAAACTTTGAAGGAGACTAGAGTCATCTTTTGTCCTTTTTCTCGACTCTTTAAATATGAAAAGGCAAAGTTTCGTTCTGATGTCATAAAATTTATTTGTCCGTGATAACATCTTACTTGTTAATCTTGGCCACATCGTGAATAATATCTTGAAAGGTTTTTGCAACCCTATTGATTATATCTTTTCTCCCGGACCTTTGAGTTTAGGCCATCCTGGCAGACTCACCGAATCCATCATCCTTACCAAGTGACGGAGAGCCCCTTTCTCCTGTCTCTTCTGAGGTATCGTTTGTTACTGGTACTCTTCCTATTGTTCCGAGTGTTCAGCCTCTTGCCTCTCGAGCTCTGGGTGAGGAACCTTTTGATATCAATTGGACTCCTCCTAGCGTTTGACAATTTTTAGACGAGGATCTTCTGTCTACTCCTCTTGGTGCTTCGATCCCTATGGCTTCTTCTGACATGGACGAGTCAAGTCCCATTCGCAGTCAAGAGAGCCTTGTGTTGACCGGGGAGCATCAGTTTCTTCCAGAATTTTTCCCTTTCCTCACCACTCCAAATGTTTTGTTACCACTTCGCTATCGCACTGGCTGACATACTTGGTTCTACATCTCTACATCAAAGCTCTGTATGGTCTTGTACTACAATTCCAACTTCAGGACCTTTCATGTCTACTTAGTCGGCTTTGACTTCCATTCCTCAGATGCAGGTTACATCAGATATTTTCATTCCATCTGTTAGCGCTCGAATTTGCCTCAAGCTGAGGAAGGCGAAACTCAAGGCAACATCAAACCAAGCTCAGCCTCGTAGCTAGCCCTACGAGGACAGGAGAGGGCTCTCTCTGGGTCTATCTCGGCAAAAGGTCTTCAAAGGGGCTAAGATGACCAATATAAATATTGATTTTAGGCTAGTAAATTGATAAAGATAGTTTGATTTAAGATTTTTAGGGTTTTGTTGGAAAACAGGGAAAGGCAATTCTGGGTGCGGGGATGTGACACAGTTTTTGCAGAGGTCTTTTTGGGGCAAGGTAGGCAATCGTCCTGATGTATTTAAAGGAATTGAATGGATAGATATAACTGGTGAGGAGCTAAGGAGAGCGAGAAACTTTCAGGAGTTCTCCTTAAACAGATGAAAACATAGATATTAAACAAACTTAAAGGCAGAGCATAAAAGATTATGAATTCTACCTCAACACTTCATTTGTTTAATTTGCAGAAGAGAATAGTAGGAAAATGATACACATAACAAACTTACAAGTACATGAGAGAAACACACCATCAACACAAATAACCACAGGAATCCCAAATAGTGCTGCAAAACCCTGGTCTTTCCTTTGCCAAAATTGCAGAGATACAATGTGTAATACAGTCTAAGCTTATCCCTCAAGAGTCCAACCTCTCCAACCCCTGAAAATGACTAAGAAAATACATAATATAGGCAAGCTAACACATTCCCTTGCCTCTAGGGGTCGAGCTCATCATCCTAGGAGCTGTTTCAACCAATTCTAAACAAAGCACTACAATCTAGGCAGTCAAAACAACTTGCCTCTATAAGCTAGGAAACCAATTCATTCATTAATTTTTTGCTATTTTATGAATGAATCTTCTAGAATAGGTAAATAAGTGTCATGTCAACATGAAAATACATTAATTACATCAAAGAGGGTGAAAAATCCCATCAAAAGTCAAAACTGGTCAAATAGCTGCGTTTTCCTGTGCTGAAGATGAAAAACTTAGAAAATACCCTGATGCGTAGCGCGCCAAAACCCTACGCATAGCGCACCTTTCATCTCACTTTTGGGGCACTTCCTGGCATCCAAATTGAGCTCAAGCGGGCTTGTTGGAAAGGTCTGGATGTCTACTTTCCAACCCAAGTAGAATTTTTAAATTTGGTGCCCATTTTCCCCTCCAAAAGTGCATTCTCCCAAGACTGCTTCCTGTGTGTCCAAAAAGGGGCAGTAAGGTCATTTTTTGCATGTTTTTTGACCTTTTGGGGGCCCAAAACTTGATGAAATGTCTTGGCAGTGGCTGAGCAGGTGTATTTCATCATGAAAAATCCAAAAATGCAGACCTTTTGTGAATTGGACCTCCCCATCTTCAGGGTAGTGCGCGGCGCACTACGCGTTGAGGGCAAAAACCTGTTTTTAACACAAAAATTTCAAAATTGACCAAAATTTCTCCAAATTTTCTGAATTTTGAGCTGGGGGTGTATCATCAAGTACCATGCTCCTTCAAGGAGGCTTCGGCCAAAATTTGGAGTGGATCAGGCCTTTTTCGCCGTTTTAATGCCTTGCTCAATCGCCCTTTAAGAACCTTCATTCTCGCTTTGCAAACATGCATGCGGGCCCAGTAATGATTCTTCATATGGCAGAGCATATCTTTGTCTCTGTTTGCCTTGGCTAACAATTTCTCTAAATGAGTGTTCACCCGGATAAGCATAGACTCTCGCTCAATAGGTGTCAAATCACCGGGTCTCTTGCGGGCCAAGTTTCGGTCTTCTCGGATTCGCCGCAACTCATAAAGAGTGTGTTCATCTTCTAGCTGCTTGTTGCGCTGCTCCAAGTAGTTGATTGTCCAATTGGCCATTTCCAACTTCTGTTGCAACAAGCGATTCTCAGCCTTTTGTTGTTGAATGATCTCCTTTAGCTCCGAGCTAGGAGAACTGATATCAAGATCAATAATATCCGTGTCCGGATCTCCTGAAGGTCCCTCATCAAATATGGGTTGCTTGCCTCTGTCCTGTACCTGTACCTGTGCTGCAGTAGGAGAGACCCTTTCCACCTGATGTGGAGATAATACTCACTGTGCTGATGAAGAAGGCGAGACCCCTTCCACCCTAGGTGAAGATAATACTCGCCGTGCAGATGCAAATAAGGCCCTGTGGCCTCTCTGATATGTAACATATGAAGGAGCGCAGACATGCTCAGGCTCAGGAATGTCAAACTGATGTGAAGGCCCTCCCTCATCATGGACAATCTCGAGAGGTGGCTGTGGCACCGTGAAAAAGTCGCGAGAAATGAAATCCTCCCAAGCAATACCCTGTTGTGCCAATTGATGCATCACTATGATCTTAATCAGTGCATAATGATAGATGCTCTTATGTTGCTGTGTTGGGCTCTTCCTTTGTACTATAGGCACCATCCTCTCTATGTTGCAACACATGAAAAATGGAATGTTCATCATTCGTACCCTTGTGAAATGCATCAACAAATGGATATGGTACGAATATAGACGTGAAAATCTGCCCTCACAAGTGAAATACCGAATAATAAGTCTCATCAACGGTGCATATTCATCCCTTAGGAATCTGAAAGGAAAAACAGCAGTTAAGTGCCTCATACACCCGGGTTTGATATATGGCTCATAGTGAAATCTGTCTAACTGCTGGCGCTTATTCCACTCCTCCCCTACATTTGGTATCCCGGTGGCCTGAGCAATAATCTCAGGTGACAAGGTGAAATCCACTCCAGCAAGGTTTACATGACCATTCTGCAAATGTAGGACAAATAAGCGAACTAGTTCTCGATGATGTTGGATTTGTGAGATCCGCTCACAATATTCAAAACATGATTGGTACTGAAAACAGTTCATTACAAGTGGACAAGCTTGCAAATGAGCCAAAGAAGTGGGCTCCTCCCTGACATGCCGACCATCTTTGCCACCCTTGTGATACCTCCTTGGCACCTCTATTTCTGGTGTTGAATCACTCTCATAACTCTGCTCATAAGCTTATTCGGTTTCTGACATAGTTTTGAAGACAAGATGGCTGAAATGTATATGCTGATTGTGCACACAATTGACTACTGTTTGACTTTTTCCTTTTTCAAAATGCTGTTACCAAGGGGACATAAATACAAGGGAATTGTTAGGGAAAGGGAAACATGAGGGAATTAGGGGCAATGAAAATAAACAAGGAATTTAGGGAAGGGAAAGGGCATAGAAATTATGATATTGTAGGGTTTGGGGTGAAGAAGGGTTTGGGATTTTGTGGAGGGTAGTGTAGAATTTTATGGGGAATTTTAAGGGAAATGCTGGTGAATATGGGGGGGAAAAAGAAGCACTAAAATGGGAAAACCTTGGGCAACATATAACTTTGAAACCCTAGCAAACTAGGCCTTTAAATCCACACAGAAACTTAGGGTTTTTACATTTAATTTTCATGGCATATTTATCATAATTCTTTCACATTAATCTTGCAAAACCAAAACCAGCCATGGAGATGAAGCCTACCTGTAATTTGCTTGAGTTAAGAAAGGATTTGAATGCTTGCTGGCAAGTTTCTGGGCGAAAAACCCAACGCGTAGTGTGCCTTGCCCAATGCGTAGCGCGCCTCTGGTGCGTAGCGCACAAACAAATTAACACAGGAAAAATCGTGCTGATGCGTAGCGCGCCCCTGGTGCGTAGCGCGCCCCTAGTGCGTAGCGCGCCCCTGGTGCGTAGCGCGCCCACCCTGATGCGTAGCGGGCACCCAGCTACATAGTGCATTTTGCAGGAGGCTTTTGGAGGCCTTCCTGGTGTCGAAATTGGGCGCAGGATAGCTCGTTGGAAAGGTATTTAAGTATAATTTCCAAAAAAACTATAATTTTTCAATTTGGAGTTCATTTTCCTTGTAAAAAATCAAATCTTCCAAGACTGGTCAAAATGTGCCAAATGAGGCTGCCTCAAGGCAGAGTGTTGTTGCAGTCAACTTTTGAATGCCTTTCTCAACTCCAAATTGAGCTCATGATAGCTCATTGGAAATATCTTTGTGTCTAGTTATCATTTGACTCATCAATCAATTCATTTGACCAACCAAGCTAGGAGAAAACTTGATTTTCCCAAGGTCACTTCAGAGGTGCATCAATTCTCCCGAGGCGATTGTATTTTTGAAATTTCTCTAAAACCATGACATCTGTGTAAAAAGTGAAGGAGGTTTTTCTTATTTGGCATGTTTTGGACAAAAACCTCTCTCAGTTTTCCAAAATTCATATTTGATTTCTCTGAAACATCTTTTGAGTGAAACTTATCCCGATGTGTGAAACAAGGAATTTTGTGGAAATGAAGCGAAATGAAGGGGATAAGGGGCTTCTAAATTCTTGGGGAAATTTTTGGAAGTAGGTAGGGGTGTTAGGAAGTAGGGGAAAGTTGAATTGCGGAGATCGAGTGAGGGGAAGGGGTCCAAACGGGCAAAACACAGGCCCAACCTAGAAAATTGCCAAGTTGTAGCAAGAAACTAGGGTTTGTGCGAAAATGAGGAATTTGCGGGATCTCAGAGATGGGAAGTGTTTGATAAGGTACATGAAGGATAGGGGAAGGTGTATGAACATCTGGATACAAGTTTTGCTAATGATTTGACCCTCCAAGAGAATTTACCTCCAAAACCCTAGGAGAGGGAAATGAACCTTGCCTAGGCGCAACTGAAGCGTGAACAAGGTGTAAAATGACCCAATGGAACCTGACATGATGAGGAAAACCCTATGAATGATGATAGACTCAGCTGAATGATGACATGGACCGACATTTGGACAAATTTAGAAGGAGTGAAAGCAAACCCTAGACCTAAAGCCTAGTGACCAAATTTTGCTTGAAGACTCTTTGAAATGACAAAATTTGACCTTGACACTCTGAGACCACTTTGTAAGAGCATATTTGATCACTAGAGGAAGGCTGGAAAGACTGACACTAACACCATCCATACCCACCATGTGTGTGTCATCTACAACCCCTCCTATTAGTGTGGTTACCACATCTTTAGTAGTTACTGCTGTTACTGGGATATCTTTTGGACTCGTTGGAAGCAGTCCTTCTCCTCTGGTTTCTGGAGTTGGTCAACCTATGGGTAATGTAACGATCTCTTTGAATTCCATTCCGGCAGGATTGTCATATGAGTAGTATCTATTTGCTCTTCAAAATATGACTTCTAACCCTATAGGTTCTCAACCGCTATCTGTTCCACATAACCCTCCGCACTACTATGATCATCGTGGAGCTCATATTTATTACACTGGGTCTCTTCCTCAGATGGGCCCAGTTGATAATTACGTTTCGCTTTCGGTTACCTGGAATCACACCACTTACCATGGCTTGCAAGGACAACCTTTGGGCCTACAAGGACAACCCTTTCAGGGACAACCTTTGGCCCTTACGGGTTCCTCCTTCATTTATTCAGGGCAACCTTCTGGTTAGCTAGGTCAGCCTCAGTTCTAGCAAGGCCAACCTGTTGCCCAGCAAGGATAGCCCTCTGGTTAGGTAGGATAACCTCCATTTTAGCAAGGCCAACCTATTGCCCAACAAGTCCAGCCTTCTGGTCAAATAGGTCAACCTCAGATCCAACAGGTCCAATCTTCTGGTCAGTTGGGTTAGTTTCACTTCCAACAAGGACATCAATCTGGTCAAGCCAATCTAGCTCTTAGTCCACCTGGCACTCTAACGCAAGCTGGTTCCCAAGCTCAACCCAGTCTCCATAATTAGGCTGGACTCCAAACTCAACCCAGTCCCCAGACTCAAGTTGGCTTCCAAGCCCAACCTGTTTATCAAATGCAACCTAGGCCCCAGGCACAGTTTGGACCTCAGCTGCAATACAGTCTCTAAGTATCTCAGCAACACCAAGGGAAACCTAAGGGTACTCTGTATCAGAACTATCAACAACCTCAAGTTAATCCTTATCAGAATTTTTAGCAGCCATATGCTACCCCTGTTGGTCAAGCTGGTAACCAATGGTTTGCTAACGGTCAAAATCTGGGTCAACAACCAGGTTATGGTGTTAACCTGCCCAACTATAACCCTTATGGAAAAATCCATGGGGATAGTAAGGCTCTGGTTGGAACCCTAACACTGGCCCTTATCAAAGGCCCATGATGTCGTTCAACCCTCAATTACCTTTTCTTACTACTTTGGAACTGCCCGATGTGTTGAAGTTGACAAATGACCCTATACTTAATAATCCATATTGGCCATCAGTTCCGACCAAGATTCCCGGTGATTGTCCTAAATTTGATGGCAAATCTGGAGAAGATCCCCAGGCACATGTTATGACTTATCACCTTTGGTGTTCATCTAATTCCTGGCTTGACGATTCTATCTATCTTCGTCTTTTCCAGAGGGCTCTTACTAGTTCCGCTACGAAATGGTATATTGAACTCGCTCGTCGAACTTTCCAAGACTTTAACTCTCTTACGATGGCATTTCTTACCCATTTTTAGTTACCGATTTGCTATGAAACAAGAACACACCTCCTCACTTCTCTGAAATAAGACATGGCTACCCATATCTCTGATCATATTCATGAATGGAAAAGGCATCATCGTTTGTCTGGATCCCTGATCAGCTACTGACTGACTGGTTTACTACCACTTTTTTCCATCCGATAGCCAGAGATATTGTTATGGGGGCATGTGTTACTGAAGAGTAAGCCATCACGCGTGCTCAGTGTCTTGATTTGGTATATTCCCAATCTGGCACACTTTATGATGTCTTACCTGATGCTCTGTGACCTGGAACTTCTAAAGCCCCATCAACACCTTATGTCAATGGTGTTATTGGTTCCCTTTCTCAATCTTCTTGAAAGTCTCCCACTACCCCTACGAAGCAAAAATATATTGCTCCTATTAAAAATGCTTCTCAGCCTTCGTCTAATTCTAGGAAAATCTCAGAAGTTAATGTCGTTCAGTCTACTATGGTAGAGAAAACTTCGAGAGGCAAGAAGAAAGGGAAAGGTAAAAATAAGGCTGATGCACCAAAGCAAGAACCTCCTAAGACTCCTGACGATGATGGTTCTAAACACAAACCTAAGTATCCTTGTCTTATCTGTGATGAGGATCACTACACTAAAGACTGTCCTAGACAGTCTAAGGTTAGTCATTTGCTTAAGGGGACTTTGGGGACTCCTGTTGTACTTAAAGAGCCTTTTCCCTCCCAACAAACTCAAATGGTAGTGGACCAACCCCAATCATGTTCCTCATTTGGTTCCCAGGTCTTTATGGTTGGGACTATTCCTATTCATGTGAGTACTCGATAAAAAGAGTATGCTTTGTCTGCCGGGAAGAAACCTGAAGCACCTTCTAATGTTCCTTCATCTAATTCTGGCCCTCTTCATATTGAATAGCCCAACACCGAGTCCGTCATTAGGCCACCTACTAAGGGAGTTCTCTGGAAATATTCCTATAACCCTAATGCTCGTGTCGCGCAGCACTATAATATTGTCGAATACCTAGCCCAAGCTCCTTCATCTATGTCTGCATTGGAGGTTCTCCAAAGTTGTCCTCCCCAACGGAAGTCTCTACTATCCACCATTGGTGGCATTGATCCGGCTGATTCCGAGTAAATTACGTTCGATATTGAAAATCATGTGTCGCAGTTGACTCATTGTTACTGGGAAATCTAGTGTCTATTCAGAACTGCTAGTCCCACTAAGACGGGTAGCTATATTAGAAACAAACAAACTAAAGTTACTTGTATTTTCCTTTACGAAAGATATATGAGAAAGAAGTAGAGAGTACCAACCTCAGTCTTTCACTTGGCTCCTTGCTTGTTTCCTTTCCCCTTTGAAAGAATCTCGCCGTTGCTTCCTTGCTTGTCCCGCTTCAAAGAGCACCTGTAGAATCACAACAACATAATACCATCAAAGCATAGAGATCTATCATTGTAAACAATATAGGATCAGATATATATTGACCATACAAATGCATATATCAACACAATATTCAGAGATACACAAGAATATGGAGGAAAACTCAAATAGCTTTATTGATAAAAGTAGTAGAAGAGAGGATTACAACCACTTGGTCTGACCTAGCGCCATCCTCCCAGCTTGAAAGCCCCCTTCACCTCATACAAATCAAGATCACCCAACAATGTCTTCAAAGAGAAACAATAGCACTTCTTTGCAAATTACCCAATTCCAACCTCTGGATCTCTGGGATGAGGGATCCATATATATATATTTGCAGGGGGGTGAGTCAGCTTCTGGGATTTTGATTAGTATCATCTCTCTGATAGTTCTTGGTTGCACTTGCAGATTTCATAATCTCTTACTCATCCTTGGGCGAATTCAGGGAGGCAAGTGTCAAATGAATAGTTTCTAGAAGATTCTTAGGGTCTCCACCTAGCAAACTGCTTGTGCCATTTGTTTGCTCTCACTCATCGCACCCTACAAAAGGGATTTCTAGTATGCATCGCACTTTTTGCATGTGGCAGGTGAGATGCATTGCACCCTTTGCTCTGGGCAGTCTGTATGGTCCTGTTTTGACCAGTTCTGAGTGGTTTTTCATGGAGAACTTCTGGGAGATGATTTAATTAGCTGACCTTTCTCCTTTAGGGTATGAAACAACACTTTTAGGGACTTAGAAGCCCTTGGTTTATGGACATATGTGATTGGGGTTGTTGTGCCCAAATATGTCTATAACAGTTGCCCCCTAAAGCATGAGGTCGTAAATCTTTTGATGTCGGGTGAAATGCTTTATAATGAGGATCCGAGGTTTTTCAAACTGGAATGTGACCTGTAATAAGATACAATACAATACATTATCTTCATAATATTTTCATGATCTAGCTGAGGCAGGCATTCCCATGCTCAGCTTGATAAATTCATTTTCATGTACATAGGATAGACAACCGTTTGTGTGCAAACTAATGATTCTGGTAGAGCCATCATCCCTTAGTTTGGATGATTATCTGTGCAACAATGATGTAAATTTGATGTCTTTATTTTCCTGAATATATCGTAGCCCGGATGGATGAAACTAGATCCAAGGTCTTCAAAACTCATTCAATCTTCGCTCGAAAGTACAATTCGATCCATGTGAAAAGATGTTCTGATGTCAAACATGGAAGGACATCACCTGATTACCAGCCAATGATGTAAGCTGTTAACAGGCGCGAGAGGAATCACCAATGATGATGATGACCCTCAAGGTATTGCAGTACAATTCATGTGGTGTGAATACATGAGTCGATGTCGAACACCACGCAAAATCTTTCGTTCGAAGGCCATTAATGTAAACCTGTCACCGGAAGTGAGAAACTTGCCATTGAGGCATGCAAGCTTCAAAGTACTGAAAGGGTTGTTCCTAGGTCGGCTTCTTGGATAATGAGCTGATTTCAACAAGAAGTGATCCGTCGTATGAGGGCGTTAATGGATCCCACATCTACGACATAGAATGGAGCAAATGATTTTGTAGAGGTGAAAATGATCTGATTATACAAGGTTCAGGGTGGCGGTCATGAAAGAATGAAGCGTGAAGGTATTGTAGTGGATGAGACACAAGCTGGGTAGGTGAATTCTCTAAGCGACTTCTCTTGAACATATCAGTGATACTGAAATGGATTGGTAGCATTAACCCAAAAGTGGATGGTACGGTGGACCAATGGTGATGTGACCAGTGAACGGAATAACCCAACCCGACTCAATCATCGTGATGGAGTGAAAGTGTGATGTTGAAGAGCGACCTGCTACCAATAAAGTTTCTTCAAGTTTTCCTCCCAATTTTCCCCAGTGATTTCTGACCAGTACCTCTTTATTTTTGTCAACCTTGAGGATAACATATGCTTGTTCCATAATTTTCCCTTTGGGCAAACCCGTCACTATGTTTTAACGAGCCTAGCGAGAGTGAAACTCACTCTTGTCTGAATGGACAAGTTCGTCGCTATTGTTTTAACGAGTTTAACGACAAGGATAACTCGGTCCTTTTCAATTTTAGAGAGTTTGAAAAGAGACGGAAAGGAAACTCCAATATTCCTTTTTTGTAGTATAATCCCTTAAGTCGGAAAAAGTATAAAACAATGCGAAAGGGATGACTTTTCGATAGTTTTAACGATCCGAACAAGAAAAACGCTCGATCGTTTTGTGCAATAATCCCTTAGGTCCAAAAAGATTAAAATCTGGAGGAGGGATGGCACTTCTAATCACTTTAACAAGCTGGAGAGGCCAATTTCTCAAAAATATTTTCATATTTTACGAGTCAGATGAAAAGAGCTTAAAGGAGACTCGTTTTTGAGGAACGAGTGATATTTCGAGTAGCAGCTGGTTCCAGGTGAGGGTTGGAACTTTCCAATCATAGCAGTGTTAAGAAGATGGCTAACAGAATCACTCGCCATAGTTGTTCCTCAAAAGGGGTAAACAGTCAAATGGAGGTGAATGATCAGCTAAAACAGAGTGGAGGTGATAGTAAGAACACGACCAAGGCTCAAAAGCTAATGATAATGCGTTCACAATGGTTATTTACCGGAGGTGGGTTCATTTTTTAATGAGCTTAAACTCTGGTGGAACATATGCTCATTGCTAGGTTTAATTTTTAACGAGCTTGAACTTTGCGTAAAACTGCTTGTGCCAGTCGTATAATAAGGATGTCTCATCGATAGGTTCATTTTTTAGGGAGCTTGCACCATTCGAAATTGTGCTCCTACTCCTTTTATTATCTAAGCTAGGAACGACCAATCCTACGAGTTTAAAGGGTTAAGAACCTACAAACTAAGAAAATAAAAGGTCGCTTTTCACTTTCATGCAAAAAGGTTTGCATGCCCCCAGGTATAGCGAAGTAGAGTTTCCAGGTTACCCTTCAATTTGCAGACAAAACATTTGCTTTGTCGGGAAAGGCATACCCCAGTTACCTCTCAATTTGCAGAAAAAACATTTTCTCTGTCGGGAAAGGCATACCTTCTGGCAGAGGTATCTTATTCCAATCTAATCCCATTTTCCTAAACGGATGGGTGTGTCAGACTAGTCATATATCCTCCGCGGAAACCTACCCTATACCTGAAGTTTTCTTGCCAAAGCAGGCCATGGTGCATGCCCCCTGGGTTTCAGTCACAACCACCGAATCACTCGCGTTCATCAGGTGGACAGACTGGAGATTGATGAGACATTCCTTGCACAAAAAGACCTGTTAGGGATGGCATTTGACTATTAGCTATGTGTGAACCAGGGAATGAAAGCTGGTCTATGAGCTGGACCACTCTTCCTTCATGCAAAAAACACATCACTTGAAAGAGTGAGGAAACAATAGCTCCCATGCTATAAATGTAGTCACGCCCAAGGAGTAGATTGTAATCTAAAGGTCCTTAGACTACCATTACATTCAGATAAATGGTTTTCCTTCTCAAATTTATAGGCAAATTTGGAAGGATCCCTAATGGTCGACTGGTTCCTTTGTCGAAGCCCGTCAGATATCACATCTCAGGCAAAAGCGATGGAAAACCAAGCGCTTTCTAAGTAGTTGAGGAAAGGATACTCACAGAAGCCCCTTCATCTATGATGGTACCAACCATGACCATTTTGTAAGTTTGCACTATGATTTGGAATGGTACATTAGACGGTAAACGGGGTCTGCCTAGTAGATTCCAATCGAAGGAGACAACTAGGTTGCTTGGAGGTGGGACTAAATAAACGGCCGGATACATCTCTGACGAACTTCCTTCCTGCGGTAAAGGAACGGGTAGATTGCCCCCATGTTCATCAGAGTCTGTGTTTATGAAAAGAATTTGAACAGTGTCATTCTCATTCTCTTTGGTGACTATATCATCTTAAGGTGAATCCTATGAATACAAGATGGGGTCGACTACCGTCTCGACCTATTGACTTTGGTCCGATGTGGACTCAGAGGGTTTATCTTCAATGATAGGCGCTTCGACCAACAACAAAGGTGTGTCAGTCGGATTTTCAACTAGCAATGGACTCGGCAAGAGTTTCTTGTATCTAGGAGGGAGTCGTTGCGGTGATGCAGGACGGTTATCCAAGACTCTTTTAGCTTCGTCCAGGAAGGGACAACGGTGGAGGGCATGATCGCCTTCACACAGTCTGCAAGGAAATTTAGATTTTCCTTTCTGTCCGATGACTTCGTTTTCACTAGTTGACAGTGTACTCTCAACATGATCATCAGAGGTTGATGACATTGGATTGTGCAAGCAGGGAGACTAGTCCCTTAATATCCATGGGATGTAAGGACAATCTCGATGATAGTGGTCCCCTTTGTAGATGACACATGGAGATTTAGGTTTGGATGGTGCAGTGTGTGGATTTTCGCTAGATGATGTATGGTTTCCCCTTTTTTCCGTTGGCTCCTTCTTCTTCTTCTCCTTCCCTTTCTTTTTCTTCTCAGTTACTTGGTTTTTAGTTTTACTATCTTCACCAAGCGAAGAGGAAGAAGGAGAGGGAGAAAAAAATGAAGTAGAAGGTTGGGGGCTAACTTTAGTATCATCTAGTTGCTAATTTGATTGCTCAGGAATCACGGTGATTTGAACGATAGAGGTCGAGAAAAGCCATACCGGTAGGCCAATGGTCAATCCTGGAAGGGACAATGTGGCCATATGGGGTGCACCAAAATCTCCCCAAGAGGAGAAAGGACTAGGATTTCCCCCAAGGGGAAATCCTTGGTTGGTGGACTCCATTTTCTTAACCTAAGATCAACGAGGGAACAGTGACGTTATTCCGATTAAAATAAATTTTAGATGCTTTGACACAACTTGATTTTTCAATTTTTAAGAGTCGAGAAAAAGCTAAAGATGACTCTAGTCACCTTCGATTTTTAATGAGCCTGAAGTGACAAGTGCTCAGATGGACCTTTTCCTTTAAGGAGTCTGAAAAGGAACAAAAGAGACTACTCTGGAAATCTAGATAGAGGAATTACCAAACCAATTGCAAAACTGCAGAATACCTTTTACGGTACGACAGTCAATCTTCCCGAATGTTGTGTTTAGTGCATTGCGATCGATAGGGCGGCAGACACGGCTTCCTAAGGATAAAGGATATAGCCTATTGTGGTCTCCCATTATATACTAGATGGTATGTGGGAGCACAAGTCTGTACTGGAACTTTTCGTCTCAAAGAGGAGGAATCACCCAACCTATGATGAAAGCGACAGTTACCAGGCTTTAAGATGCCAGAATATGTCTCTAGCCTAGACTTCTAGATGTTGTGTGTTAGGTTCCAAAGCGTTTTTATGTTCATTGAATTTATTTTACAGTTGATCTTTCTTAAGAAGTTTGCATTTAAGTTTCACCACGTGATGTAGATATACAACTCCTAAATATGCAATCTAAGATGATAAACAGTCATTTACTCTTCTTTTTGCAATGAAAATCCTAGCTACTAAGGAAAGAGAGATGAAATCCTTTCAACATAGAGCAAAGAGCACACACTAGATGCACTATCCTAAATCAAAATCAACAAGCATTCTAAATGCAAATGCACATGCATGTATTCGTTTTCCACTTTCTTAATGTGTGAATGAAAAAAAGAATGCTAAGTACAAATCTGAATTATATCTTCTTTCAAAGCGACAATACTAATGATTTTCTTTTCAAAAAAAGAAAAGGAGACAAGATGACACTTTGCGATTTTGAATTGAAAACTACTTTCGACACTTGAAATAGTATTAATTCAGATCAAATACAAGAGTAACAGTGTAATTGACTATCAAAAAGAGAAGGAATCTTTTCTTTGACTGAAAACGACACTTGCGACACTTCCAAATCAAAAGACGACAGTTCGATTAAGCTACTATTTTGTAAATGAGAACTGTGAATGGTGAAAAATACATAAAAACATTCACAAATCTTTGTACAATGGAGGTTGGATGATGCAAAGGAAGGGGGTTTCAACATTGGTCTACTGATCACAGACAGCAAAACTCCTGAATAAAGCTGAAGACAGTGAGGAAAAAACCAAAATCTGGAGGCAGAAATAGTCTTATCTAATCATCACACCTGTACCACAGGGAAACAAGGATGCATCTCACCTACTGCACATGGGAGGTGTGATGCATCCAAATTTCCAAGAAGAGAAGGTGCGATGGTCTAGGGACGAGACTTTAACTTGGTTTTTGGTCACAGTTTGAAGCTTAGTTCAGGGATTTAGGACGAGCTAATGATAGTCAGTAAATACAAAGTATAGGGGCTGATCTAATGAGGATACTTGAGCTACCTCTAGGGCACTTAGGATGTTTGCAATTCAATTGTTTAGTTCATAAACAAACCTAGAGATTGACTGAAGCAGCGTTGATCTACTTTGCACTTGCATAGCAAATGCAGTTCGAAGGCTAGCTGGCTTAACTTTAGGCTCCTTCTGTGTTTTATGAATCAAACAAATAGAGACAAGAAATCAAATTAATAGCTCCCCAGTGGAGTCGCCATTTTGTTACCGAGAAATCTAGTGTCTATTCATAACTACTAGTCCCACTAAGACAAGTAGCTATCTTAGAAACAAACAAACTAAAGTTACTTGTATTTTCCTTTACAAAAGATAGATGAGAAAGAAGCAGAGAGTACCAACCTCAGTCTTTCGCTTGGCTCCTTGCTTGTTTCCTTTCCCCTTTGATAGAATCTCACCACTGCTTCCTTACTTGTCCCGCTTCAAAGAGCACCTGTAGAATCACAGCAACATAATACCATCAAAGCATAGAGATCTATCACTGTAAACAATATAGGATCATATATATATATATATTGACCATACAAATGCATATATCAACACAATATTCAGAGATACACAAGAATATGGAGGAAAACTCAAATAGCTTTATTGATAAATGTAGTAGAAGAGAGGATTACAACCACTTGGTCTGACCCAACGCCATCCTCCCAGCTTGAAAGCCCTCTTCACCTCATACAAAGCAATATCACCCAACAATGTCTTAAAAGAGAAACCAATAGCACTTCTTTCAAAATTACCCGATTCCAACCTCTGGATCTCTGGGATGAGGGATCCATATATAGATATTTGCAGGGGAGTGAGTCAGCTTCTGGGATTTTGATTAGTGTCATCTCTCTAATAGTTCTTGGTTCCACTTGGAGATTTCATGATCTCTTACTCATCCTTGCGTGAATTCAGGGAGGCAAGTGTCAAATGAATAGTTTCTAGAAGATTCTCAGGGTCTCCACCTAGCAAACTGCTTGTGCCATTTGTTTTCTCTCGCTCATCGCACCCTACAGAAGGGCTTTCTAGTATGCATCGCACTTTTTGCATGTGGCAGGTGAGATGCATTGCACCCTTTGCTCTGGGTAGTCTGTATGGTCTTGTTTTGACCAGTTCTGAGTGGTTTTTCATGGAGAACTTCTGGGAGATGATGTAATCAGCTGACCTTGCTCCTTTAGGGTATGAAACAACATTTTTAGGGACTTAGAAGCCCTTGGTTTATGGACATATGTGATTGGGGTTGCAGTGCCCAAATATGTCTATAACACTCATCAAATCGCTTTTCTCATCCAAGTCATTATTGACTCAAATAATATTCATCACATCGTTATTAGAAGGAGCCTCAACTTGCATCATGTCTGTTGCTTGTTGGAAGGCCACCAGTTCCCCATCTTTGATTCAATATCCCAATACCTTGGAAGCATTTGATGGAAGAGAGTCTCGTCCATTTGGTATTCTCCCACACTTGCCTATCACCTCGGAAGGGAAGACGGTCGACGTTGAAGTCGAAGTGGTTGATGTTAATCTGACGTACAACCTTCTATTGGGTCGAAGCTGGACCTATGCAATGCATGTCGTGGCTTCGTCATTATTCTGCGTGCTCCTTTTTCCTCATCATGGAAAGATTGTTACAGTCGATCAGTTGTCCTTCTTCACTTCCTCTTCCTCGGATGGCAATGTTCTGTTTATGGAGCATACCAGTATTCCCTATGAGAGTGTGGGTGTTGGACTCTTTAAGGATCCTGCCCTTATGGGCATTTTTCCACTCCCACCTCTTAATGTCGCCTCTGTCAATATGATCTCTATAAATCCTGATCCCTGGGTGATTCCCCCCTTTGATCAAGTGGATTCATGGGGTGATGTTATACCATTGAGCCCTGCGGAGCTCAACTATGTTGAAATCATTTCGGCTTTAGTTTCATCTTCTGACTCTACTCCTTTGAGTAGATCTCTCGACATGTATGTGCGATCCCCTTGGCTTGGAGATATTGCTTCTCTGAATCTGTTACGAGAAACGTTTCCTTCTGATGACGCTATTCTTGAGATTATGTCTTTTGAAGATCCTCCTTGGGTCGATAATCATCATCGTTCCTCGTTTCTCCCAAGCTATGGGGCCATGACTGCCTATCTAGACAAGTTTGCTTCCCATGTTCCTTCTTAGTCACTTCAGACACCCATCCTTGCTCATGAGGTCTTTTTTGAAGGGAATATGGGAAATATTCGCAAACCATGCCCATCGACATCTCTATTAAACCAGGGGTTGTTGAGAATATTCACATTGGAGTGACTTGTTCTCCTGAGGAGATCCAGCTTTACACCAATCTCTTCCAAGAGTTTCGCGATGTGTTTGCCTAGTTGTATGAAGAAATGCTCAATATTGATCTGAGAAACGTGGTACATGAGATACCTACATATCCTGATGCAAAACCAGTTCATCAACGTTTACATCCCGTGCACCTAAGAAAAGCAGCTGCCATTAAGGGAGAAGTCAAAAAATTGCTCAAGGTTGGGTTCATTTACCCTATTCCACTGACAGACTGGGTATCTAACATTGTCCCTATGACCAAAAAGCAAGGCACTATTAGGGTTTGTGTTGATTATCCTGACATCAATTGCGCATGTCCGAAAGATAACTATCCTACTCCCTTTATTGACCAACTTATCAATGACGGCACTGGGAGTGAGATATTCTCTTTTATGGACGGCTTTTCTGGAACAATCAGATCAATATCTCGCCTGCCGATCAGCACAAAACTACCTTTATCTGTCCGTGGGGTACTTTTGCTTACAAAAAACTCCCTTTTGGTCTGAAGAATACCGGTGCAACTTTCCAATGAGCAATGATCTATGCTTTTCATGACATCAAGCACATTGTTCAACCTTATCTAGATGATCTTCTGGCTCATTCAACTAAACGCACAAACCATCCGAACCACCTCCGCCAGATTTTTCTTCATTGTAGACATTACCGTATTCATCTCAATCTGCATAAATGTGTCTTCTGCATCGAATTCGGTAGACTCCTTAGGTTTGTCATTTCTAAGGAGGGCATTCATCTCGATCCACTCAAGGTCAAAGCTATTCGGAATCTCCCACCTCCTACTTCTTTGCATCAGTTGCATAGTTTTTAGGGGAAGGCTAATTTCCTACGTTGTTTTATCCCTAACTATGCAGAGGTTGCCAAAGGTTACATGCGTCTCCTTAAGTGTGACACTCCATTTATTTGGGATGACATCGCCCAAAGGTCATTTGAGCATCTCAAGGCACTTCTTGTTTCTGCTCCCCTGTTACGTCCACCCAACTATCATCGTTACTATTCGCTTTATCTAGTTGCCATTGATAGTACCATTGGTATGGTTCTGGTCCAAGATGACAACGATGGTTCCAAGAATGTCATATATTATCTTAGCCACAACCTTCTTGACACTGAGACTCGCTATGCTTATGTCGAGAAGTTAGCCTTGGTAGGTTTTCAGGTTGTCCAAAGTTTCATCATTACATTTTGCTGTGCACTACGACTGTTATTTCAGATTGCAACCCAATGACATACATTCTTTCGTGTTAATTACTGGGGGGGAAATACTCAAAATGGATTGTTATCCTTCAAGAGTTTGATTTGGAGTTTACCACTGCCAAGTCTAGAAGTCACTAGTCTTCGCTGAGTTGATTTTCTCATTATCATCTACTTCCACTCCCTCTTGGATAGAGGATTGCATTCTGGACGACATGCTTTTCTTGATCAGTACCCTCAATCCCTAGTACAGTGACATTATTGTTTACCTCCAAACGTCTTCATTATGCCCTGATTTGTCTAAGGATGCTCGGTGACACATTCACCACCATTCTCAGCCCTATTGTATTGTCGGAGACACTTTATATCGTCTCGGCATTGATTCAGTTCTCCGCCACAGTCTAACTTTTGATGAAGCTAAAAACAGCTTAAATGACTGCCACTCTGGTGCCTGTGGCAGTCATATGTCTGGTTATTCTACTGTCCAAAAGATTCTTCGTGCTAGTTACTTTTGGCCATCCATCTTCAAAGATTGCATTCTGGCCGTCTACTCTTGTCATGCGTGTCAAATTTACCAGCAGAAGATGCGAGCGCCACCTTCCCTTTTGCATCCTGTCATTACCGTCAGCCCTTTTGCTAAATGGGGCATTGATTTTATGACCTATAACCCTCACTCGACTGGGGGGCATGGGTATATCATTGTTGTCGTCGATTATTTTACGAAATGTGCTGAAGCAATGCCTACATTTTCTAATGACAGTAAGACAGCTGTGCAATTTATGTTCAATCATGTAACTACCTGGTTCGGAGTCCCTCAGGCTATAGTCATTGATCATGGTTCCCATATCCATGGTTATATGATGACTGAGTTGACAACCCAGTTAGGCTTGTGTCACGATAGTTCAATGCCATATTACCCTGAAGCCAATGGCCAAGTCCAGGTAGTAAACAAAGTGTTGGTTACTATGCTTCAGCGTACCATTGGGATGCATAAGTCCAACTAGCATTTGATGTTGTTTTCCGCTCTATGGGCCTATCGTACCTCGGTTAAGGATGCGACTGGATTCACACCATTTCAACTTGTTTATGGTCTAGAAGCTACCCTTCCGATTGAATGCGAAATCCCTTCTCTCAAATTAGCTATCGAATTGCTACCAAATACTACTCCGGTGGAAGAACACCTTCTTTATCTAGAACGGCTTGACAAGACTCGTTGACTTGCTTATTTATTCATTGAAGCATAGAAGAAGACAGTGAAAACTCACTTCGATCAGACAGTCAACCCACATTCTTTCATGGAGGGGGATTTAGTCCTGCTATATGATCAAGCTAATGACAAGCTGGGGACAGGAAAATTCGAACCCATGTGGCATGAGCCCTATATTGTAAAACATGTTTTGCAAAAAGGGGCCTATGAGCTGATTGACTATGAAGGCAACCCTTTAGATAAGCCTCAAAATGGGCTTTATCTCAAGGAATATTATCCATGAGTCTTTTGTGCATTTTTGTGTACATAAGTGTGTTTTTCATTTTGTACATGTTTGGCTTGGTGTGTAAGCGTTTGCCATTTATTATGTCCTTTTTGCTTCTTAGGCAGATGTCTGTCGCACCTTATGTCAGTTTCATTGATGGTGCCTATTGCAGTACTCAGAATCTTTCCTCTGTGGCCTGGGTTATCTACAATCCTCACGGTGAATTGGTAGATCTACAAGGTGTTTGTCTAGGATGTACTACGAATAATGTCGTTGAATATAGTGCAGTCATTGAACTACTGACTGAAGTTGTTTCCCTCAATATTCGTGCATTGATCGTGAATCTAGATTCACAGCTTGTTTTTCTTCAACTCAACGAGCATTATTCCGTCAGAAACCCTAAAATCTTAAGGTTGTATTTACGTGTTCATTTATTGGAAAGGAATTTTGATTATATTACATATCGACATATTCCTAGAAGACTAAATACATTAACTGATGCATTGGCAAATCATGTGTTAGATAGACATTTGCGACATTTGTAAAAATAAACATTAAAGACATAATAAGTCAATATAGCAAAACATAGGTATATATATGTATATCAAGTGTTTCACATCGCAGTGCTCAAAAAATATATGTTTCAGTTACATCGCAAGACAACATGTCTCTCAAAATTGTAGAAATTAAACCTAGGAGTCTAATCTGTGTGGTGCTCTTTATAGCACACGACTACTCGGACGACACGTCTAAGTAGTTGGTGAATCCTGCCCAACACCCCTGCTGTGTGTCGTTGGTACCGTCGAGGGACATCCTCGAATCTCGCATAGTCTGGGATCCCCTCCATTAACCCCTCTAGGTCACGGGCAATCTTGTCCTCTACATCTCCACTAGGGGGAGGGATCTCGAACTCCCGCTCAGCTCTCTGAGCAATTAGAGACAAACCTGCAAGCCTTTCCGGCCCAACATCTGCAAAATTGAAACATAATGATCAAAACATATATGAAAAATGATAAAAATTACAAAATCTTTAAAAAATCAACAAATGAATTTTTTACCTCTGTTATCCCAGTGTTCCCCGGGGGGGTACTAAATCTAGATCACCCCTAAAGTCTATCCTAGTATATGGCCAGTCCTCGACAACAACTAGTTGGCGATCTAGCCATTGGAAAAACTCGGGTCTCCATGACATATTTTGACCCTCGCTTGCTTGGGGCATCAGCATCTCCCACTGAGCCATCCGTGGCTCCCACAGAGGTGGCCATGCCACGACTACTTCCTGTCTCTAGAAGATAGGAAGACGCTCGAGGATGAATGATACGAGAATAGACCCATACCCAAACTGTTTGATGTCCCCTGGCTAACACTGTTAATTACCATTTTAAGTTATCTATTATGGCCTCGGCCCAGTTAAAAATGGTGGGATACAAATAGTTGGATGCCAACCAGACTTGGGTTTTGGTGGCCTCGTGTGGGGCCTGTAGGCCCGCTGCTCTAGTGATGGTAGAGAGGAGAACTCAAAGAGACAAGTCTCTAACTGTTGTGATCTTGAGTTTTCCACCCTTATCTGACTTCTCCACCTCCGGACATAGTCTTCCCATAAGCATATCCATGGTTTCTCCAGTGATACGGGTCCTGATCATGTGGGGCCTTTCCCCCCTCCATGACAACCCTGTCAGGAAATAAATATTTGCTACCTCAATTTCCAGCTCCTGCCCTTGAATGTTGAATTTCCCCTCATTCGGATCCCATGCTCCAACCAGATATTGGAGTAGGTCCGGTTGCGCCCTCAGATAGGGCACCATGAAGAATTTCAGAAGCCCACAATTCCAAAGCACATCCAGGCAGTTTTGATCCCCCATGGCTAATTCATCATCACTGCTATGCTCCCATTCCTTTCACTCAATCACCATGGTTTTATCCTGCATACACACATAAGCGATTATAAGTACTCCATTTGTGCTTAAAATCTCATGAAATTGCTTAGATATTGAGACATATTGAATATCGGTGCTCATCGCGCCTGTTTTTCTAACAGGTGTGCCGAGCCAAAATCCACCGTTCAAAAAATTCGTGATCTTCGTGAATTTTCAGTGTACAGTTGTGAAGACCCCATTTTATACCTGTTGAAGATTTTGGGTCATCGTGGTCCCGAGCTGGCAACCCATGACGACCGCCGCGAATATATTTACCCTAAAATCCTCCTAAATGGCGGCTAATACCACTAAAAAATGAATCACAATCTATCTAAAAATGCAAGGAATCGTGTAGTGCCTACCTAGACCGGACAAGTTTGCCAACAAATTTCTGATCTTCCACCAATCGACCGTTGAAATCACGAATGCACAAGGGTAAAATTTTCACTCTGAGGTAAAATAGTGAAAAGTAAATTGATTTTTACCTAATGACTCTTTTTATAAGCCTTTTGTAAAATTAGGGTTTTTTATCTATTTTTGAATATTTCATGTATTTTTATATCGAAAATAGATCTTACACTTGTTTTTGTGCAGCAACAAGTTTCCGTGAACGCTGGTGATGAATCTGCGAGTTATGTTTTATAATTTTTCAGACTAGGTAAAAACACAAAAAGTCCCTTTTGGAGTCACCTTTAATCTATTTTCTGACTCTCAAAACATGAAAAGATTACTGAGCTCTTGTCGCTTTGAACTCGTTAAAGGCTATGAAGCGTCATCTACCCAGTATAAGTTTACCCCTTTTACAGGCTGGGATAGATTACTTATGAAAAAGGTATACATTGATCCATCATGGTCAATAGGTTCCCTTGGATATTGTTTTCTACCTTTTTGGATTCGAGGGACATATTTACGAAAAGGGACCTTTGAAGTTTTCTTTTCCATGTCTTTTTCACTCTCTAAACATGAAAAAGACTCTGAGTTTTACCTATGTCAAACTCGTTAAACCCTGACGACATTGGACTTGTCACCATGATGAGACCAAGCTTCTCCTTCCTAGGGCTCGTTAAAAATCACTAGGTCGGATTCATCCAAAGGATGAACTTACATTACAAGTATATGTTATCCCCTTCAAGCTTATGTTTCAAAAACAATTGGGGTACTCGCCAGAATGGTGGGGGAAAATTTGGAAACATTTTGTTGGTTGTGTTAGTTATTACGGCAACTTATCGCTCTTGGAAATTGACACTTTTTTTCTTCGTATCGGGTTGGGGTATCCTCTTTCTATCGTTGGCCTCACAGGTTTTGGGTTATTCATTTTGCCTCATTCCATCTGATCCTTACTGCGTCATCATGGCCTTTGATCCCTTGGTACCAAAATGCTACCAAATTCCAGAGTCATGTCACCGATATGTTCAAGAGCTTAATCCTTCTGCAGTTTGTATCCTTACACACCTTCCTATGATTCTTTGTATCATCCACCTCATCTTATTTCTTTGTCTCACGTCGATGATGTGGAAAACATTTTGGCCCTCCTTCGACCAATCGCTTCCTGTCAACTTCAACCCATTATCCGGGAAATTGATTTAGAGACTCCTTTCTAGTACCTTAGAGCTTGCATGCCTCAATGGCAAGTTCTTCGCATTTGACGATAGGTTGGCATCATTGGTCTTTGATTGAGTGATTTCACAAGTGTTTGACTTTGGATCATTCTTCACACTTTGTGGATTGTACTAGCGGTACCTTGAGAACCACTGACATTAATGGTGGTCTCTCTTGCGCTTGTTAATGGTTTACATCATTGGCTGGTAATCAAGTGATTTTCTAGTATGCTCAACTTCAACACATTTATTCACATATTAGAATTTGTACCATGATCAGGTTGGGATTCAAGACCCTGGGCTCAGATTACACAAGTCCAGGTTGCATGGATTGATTTATACATGACTCTTTTGATTAGATGGTTGTGACCATACCTGAGTCTTTTTTGTGGTCTTTCTGATTGGATGGTTGTGTCCATACCATAGACCATTTGTGTTTATCTTCTGGATGGTTGTGCCCATGCCTTATGAACATGTATTTCCTTTCGCTATGTACTCATGTATCAGAGATATCGGTTGTACTTGCATTTGCAGGTTCTCCACGAGGATGTTCTATTTCAGTTATGGATTCGTAAATCATTTCACCCCTCCCACTCTCTTGGCATTCATGCTTTAGGGGGCATTTGTTACACAATAATTTGTCACCGACCCCGCATTCCCTAATCCCAGATACTGTCGGTCCATATTACTAACATCTATTCTGTGCCATGTTGCCAATTATGTGTCAATAACTTCCCTGTAATCTCAGGAAGAATGTCTCAGTTCATTATCCCTGAAGTAGACACCTTTTTACCTTAGTTTTTGGGTTGTCGTGGGTCATCAGTTGTCTTACCCGCAAAGATGGTCAAGTTTTCACTAGCCCTAGTGAATTCGTCGCTCTATCCCTGTGTTTCACCCGCGAAGATCTACTTTTGGCAAGTTTTTTAACAACTCGTCGAAGCTTCGAGATGAAACTGCTTCATGGGCGGTCCTAGGGTTGGTTGTTGGGTCAGATGAGCTCGCCTCTCTCCTTTGGGATAGTTGTTCCACCTTTTGTGCAACCTCCCTAAGAGATAAACTCTTCCTCCCATCTCTTATGGAACCTCTCCCTCCTATAAATGTCTCCTCCATGAATGAGATCAGCTAGCTTGGATGTAACTTGATGATAGCTAGATTTAATTTGGTAGCTTCAGGTTTCTAAGAGAGGAGTAGAGGTAGAGAGTGTTATTGGAGTGTTG
Source organism: Pinus tabuliformis (assembly GCA_031772625.1). Taxonomy (NCBI): domain Eukaryota; kingdom Viridiplantae; phylum Streptophyta; class Pinopsida; order Pinales; family Pinaceae; genus Pinus; species Pinus tabuliformis. The sequence continues at coordinate 1,283,616,801 of CM062805.1, forward strand.
AAGTAGCCTCATATGTATTTTGGCTTGAGAGATGTTTGAGTAGAGTTGGTTTGAAAAATTTCTAGCATCAATCTTTTGATCTAAAGAGAGAGTCATTTGTTCTCTTGGGAGATGGTTCACAAGTGAATGCTTACGAAGACATGCCGACGGGACCCTTTGAGGAGACTTACGACATCAAGGCTTGGTTATAAGTTTTACTTTGATTTATATTAATACAAATCAATAGCTTATTTCCTATATCGTATGTTGAATTGTATGTCGATAGCTTGAGGTTCCTTGACTCTTCAAGTAGATTGTTTGGTCATTTTCTATTACATTTGTGGTGTTTCTCTACAAGTTGTTTTTAGGTACAAGTGAATAAAAGAACAAGAGCTGGAGCAACATGACAAGGACTTCATCGAATGATGAACTGAAGGTAGGCCTTCATAACACCATCTTTCTAAGGAAACTTTCTTTGGTATTGTCTTTACAATGACTAGACCCACTCTAGGGCTAGAGGGGTTGCCTCTGTCCGTAGAGGGAACTTGCCTATGTCCGTAAAGGGAACTTGCTCTTAATATAATAGAGCCAACATGTTTCATGCATATGTTGTATTGTATTTCAACTATCTCGAGTACTCTAAATGATATATGTATATGTTTGCTTACGCATCCATGTGTAGTTATTTTTGTATATGTATGTATGAATCTTTTTGAAATGTGTTGTTGGTTTAACCATCACTTTAGATTGCTAGCTTACTTCCCTTCCATGTTGTGATGCATCTTTTCTCGTGTGTTCCCTTCTTAACTTCATGCTATCACAGGTTTCTAAGGGGCGCACTCACCTCACCCTCTTTGTGTTAGAACTGCTCATGCACCTTCCATGACTTACTACATATGTCACACCCTTGCTACCAACAGAGACATCTTACTTGCCTCTGTACGAAACCGCGATCAAGGCATTACCATATGACCCACTGCTGGGACTCCTACACCAAACAATCTAAGGTCTAATTGGGACTTCTTACCGGGGAGATCCCCTCACATGTTGGCCGGTCCAGCACTGTCAACATTTTTGGCGCTAGAAGGAGGGCCAGATGACAAGCTATGTCCTCTCATCTCGTTTTGAACCTTTGCATATCTATCATGGAGACTTGCACTCTCAACCCTCCACGATGTTCTTCGCATGCCGAATCTGTCACCATCTCGAGGGAGTTTTTTGATCTCTTGTCCACATACAGGTATGATGGTGAAGGCGAAGTGGCCTAGCCTGAGTTCTTAGATGACCTCCTTGCCATGCTTGACGAGGATGATGGATGCTCTGACAAACAGTCCAATATGTTGCTTGCATACACACTTCGTGAATCTCCAAATCGGTGGTTGTGCAGCCTACCGGATGATAGCGTGCACTCACTTGAGCACTTCCATGATCTCCTTGAAGACACTTTCTATCATTTTGATCCAGAACATCTTGACCAAAAATTGTTACAACAACAAAAGGCCCCACATGAATCACCTATGGATTTTTGGTAGCACTTCTGTGATTTGCAGTTTCAAGCTCCAAAGAGCCAGATGAATTTTTTATATCTTTGGGATAGATTTGAATATTGTCTTAACAAATCTATTCATCCCAAGAAGAAATATGATCCCAAGCCTCGCTCATCATTCTTTAATGATGGAGCTGTGCAATCACATGCAGATACGGTCACTGTCATAAGTGATTGTTCGTAGTCCCCTCATCAAATAGTTCCACCATTGTAAAGTGATGCGGGAGATCATGCTCACACATCGATTCAGTTGTCACATCCTCCCAACATCACTTCGCTTAATTTTCGCACATATTTGGTTGTGATTCCATCAAGTTGTCATATGCATTTTGTACCGCAACCTCTGTCTTCATACTCGGATGATCCTCCAGATGATACTGTCTTTTGTTCTTCCATTCTGGACTCTACACTTGTTGTGAACGAGGATCAAGCCATCGACGGAGTTGGTATTGCGCAACCAACATGTGATGTCATTCATGAAGAGTATGTCTGGGAGCTTGAGCATCAACCCTTGATGAAGGATGACTCACTTCTGTCTGAACCCCCTCCGTTATTTCTTGACATATTTGGTGAACCGGCCATCCATGATTTCACATGTGTATCTTCATCTATGGATGCACCCATTGTTGATCACTCGTAGGACACACCAGATGTTAGTCCATCATCCGACAATAGAGAGGATAAATTATTCATTGAAAATCCACTTGACCTTTCATTTGCCTTTTCCAGAAACACAGAGGATGAATTTGTTTGCTTCTCATCTACCCCTCTGTTTGATTTATCAGATCATGAGGATGCCGATGAAATCATTGATTTTTCTGATTGTGGCCGTCGTGATCCATTTACTCCCGTATTCGATCATGATGGTGATTCTATCACAATTGATTTTTCAAAGCTACATGTTTATGATGATCTATCTGACGATGAAGTCAAAACACCCAAGACTGTCGAGGCACTTCAACCCGAGCTGATGGTTATCTCAGGCCCTCACTGTCCTGCAATTGGTTTCACTTCCAATTAGGAAATTTCTTAATCACCCGAGGCTCCCCATCACTCATCTGTATGCATTGAAGATCAATCTCACACATAGATCATGCTTCCTCCACTCAAACTGCACGATCTCATCGCTCATGCACTAGAGCAATCTTACATTGCAAGCACACATGCACGAGACAAGTTGTCGTTGTTTCTTTCATTTGCTTGCATGTCACAGTCAAGAGTATGTGTATGCTTCAAAGCTGCATGCAGTGTCGCACATCATCGTGACATGTCCATAGACCAGATGTCATGTACTTGCACCCACTCATGTCTTGTGGACACTTTTAAACTTGAAGTGTGTTTGTCTTCATTGTTATATCTTTCTTGTTTGCTAGTTCGCACAACCAGGTTGCTCGCGGAGCAAGCCTTCACCAACATGGGTCAACCAATGCACCGATGGTTGCATTGGAAATATCACTTCACGTGATTAGGCCCATTCACCATTAGTTTAGGAGTAGGAGTAGTGTTTTCTTTCAGTTTTTTTGCTTGTACGCTTGTTTTATTTCTTGCTTTGCATGTTTGTTTGTCTACTTGCTTGTTTACTTACTCACTTTGCTTTTTCATTTACTTCTACTTCTGCTTTTCTTGTTTTTTTGCTTGTTTTGTTCGTAGGTTAGTTTTGCATGAAACCATGCGCAACTCTTGAAACAAGCTGGGTAAAGTACAAGAGCCCTTGTCCAGCTATCACTACTTGGTTATCTATCATCCTGCCTGTGTGTAAAGAACTTGTTACTTTTGGTTCATGATACGTCATTGGAAAATAGGTACTGTTTGAAGTGAACCTTGGTGAAAACACAACACTTGCACGCTAACTAGTGTCACCTACTGTAGTCGTTGTTTTTGGGTTAACCCTTGTCAGCTTAGTCAAGTAGAGTAAGGTGGGGGGAAAACCTTAACAAGCACATCAAAGGTATATAATAAATTACTTCTCTAAAGGAACAACCTCTTCTGCTCTCAATAAGTTGGGATCCCTCTTCTACCTCTAAAATGAATAAGTGCTATGCACAGTTATGAAAAATGAAAAAATGAAAAGTGAAAAATTTCAAAAATGAAAAATGAATAAGGCGAAAGAAGAGAAATGCTTCCTGCACAAAGAGGTGATGCAAGTGACTCCATCAGGGTATTGACCAGGCTCGCTGGTAGTGGAGCGATGCTTGTGTTCATGCGTGACTCTGCCGAGGTACTATTGAGGCCTACTCGCATCGAAGCAACACCAGAGATGAAACTAAGACTCTGTCGACTATACTGCTTGTGCACCAATATACCCCTCAACCACAATCAAAACAATTATGTTGCCTTGTCTTGGAATGCGTGTCAATCGACCAAGAGCTTGCCAGATTCTACATCTTACAATCAAGCAAGTGTGGAAACCAAGATGAACTGAGAACTAAATAAAACTTCTGGAGGTGTTAGACTTGCTTTTCACGAACAAGGTCCATTCAGAGAGCTGGAGTTCTACTAGTGTGTCAAGTGTTGTAGCGGCTACAACCACCCTCTAAAATTTTGCCTTAGCTTCGTTTTCGAGCCTCCCTACCAACCTTTCATAATAGCATGTCTTACCTTGTCAACTACACAAGCTTCAGTGATTTTCTAGCAGATTGTTAGCCTGTGCATCAGAGCTGTTTCATCCCCCTCACAGGTTATTTCTCCGAACTTGGTCTAGCTGCAAGCTAAGCAGCTCCCTCAATAAATTGCACAATTCTGGAGGGCAACCAGTCTTCCCTCTAGAAATTGCACAATTTTGTCTGCCAACCTGTTGGGCTCTAGAATTGTGCAAACTTGCCTGTCAAGCTTCACTGAGAAAATTGTGCAATTCCTCCCAGCAGGGCTGCTCATCCTAGAAATTGCGCAATTCTGGGTAGTAGTCAGCTGCTCAGCCCAGAAATTGCACAAACCTTCTGGGCAACTAGCCTAGGTCCCTCCCAGAAATGCACATTTTTCCCGCAGTTGAGTAGGCTGTTGCATGTGCCATTGAGTTGACCAGTTCCACCCAGGACCAGGAAAACTTGACTTGCATGCATGGGTTGCTTTTTCCCGGAATAGAAAAAGCAACATGCAAAAAGCATCCCTAGATTTTAGGGAGATATTTTTAGCAACTGGAGGTTACATGCAAAGATCATTTTAGAATATTTCCTCCAAGTGTCACCTTTTCCTAGATTTGTGGCATGCGTGTCATGAGCCTCAAACTTATTTATTCGATGCATCAGAGCTAATTTCTTCACATCGATCTTGGATCTTTGACATCCCACAGCACATCCGGAAGTCTTCGACACATCTAACTCAGTTATTCACGGGTAAGTCATCTTAACTTGTCATTTGCAGCATTTCTGTTGCTTTTTGTGTTTTCACTTGTGTGAGTGTTGCTTTCTTGATTTATGTGAACACTTGCTGTTGTTTACATGCATACTAGCTTGTACAAGAATCGTTTCAGTTTTCATTAGCATCTCACTATTGTCGCATGCCTTAAATTGTTTTGCACGAACGGTACCGATTCGGTGACTCAATTCACCCACATGCATGTTGTTCCATTTTCTAAAGCTTTCATTCACTGTTTGCATGCACGATCATTCACTCCTGCTTACACTTGGTATCATCATGCATTCACATTCAAATTTGCTTTCAGTTGCCCATCGGCAGGTTTGGGCAACCTTGGCCCGGACTCTGCCTCACCAAGACAACATTGCGCAATCCTAAGAGGGAAGGCTTTGTCTTCCTCTCATTAAATGCGCATTTCTACCTAGTGACTATCCTCTAGACTTGCATTATGCAATTCTAAGGGACAGTGACTGTTGGCCCAAAAAATTATGCAATGCAATCCTTGAGCCTGCAACCACTGCCAGTTGAAATTGCGCATTACACAGTTCCAGCAGCCAGTAGGCTAGCCTGAATTGTGCATTGTGCAATTCTAGCAGCCATCCAGCCTCCCTAGACAGCCCAAACTACCTTTTGTGTAGTTCTGACAGCTATTCTCCCAGCCTCCCAGGAAAAATTGTGCAATCCTTGCCAATCAATCCCTAGGTATGTTGCATGTCGTTTGCTTTGGTTTTCATTGACAGATTTCTTGCCATGAATGTCTCTTTGTCTCCAGATCTAGCAGGTGTTCATCTTCCTCTTAGCAGTTTAGGATCAATGGCCTCCAAGAGAGTAGGATCAAAGGACACCGGCGAAAGTGCAACTCAAACAGTAGTTGAGCGAGTGTCTACAAGTCTGCTAATCTATGAAGACACCAATTTGATTGTAGACAAGGACATCAAGCTGAAATGGAAAGAGGTCCATGATGCATTTACAGGCACATTTGGGGAATACCTCGAAGACAGCCAAGTCTATGTGAACATCCATAAGTCTGGCTTGTACCGGATTGCATGCAGGTATCCTATGCTCCCATGCACGGACATGATACATTGGATTGTCTCACACACTGATCCTGAGACGATGACATTGAGTAGTGTCAATAGGACGGAGATTACTACCTTCAGGCCACAGGATTATGATGATATGTATCAGATGTCGAAGCCCATTATCAATATGGAGACTCCCTTCAACATACCCAGCAGCAATGCCAACTCTAGAGACATTTTGAAGAACTGGGTGAAGGATCCATCTAAATTTAGGATGACACCCAACCAGGTCTACAAGATGAAGATACTACAAAAGGCATATCAATACTTGGTCATATTTGCATGTCGACTGTATGGACGAGAAAGCACAGAAACCTTCCCATAAAGTTGGGTGATCACGTTGGACCAACTGGCTAGAGAAGGAAAAGCATGCAACTAGTCCGACATGTTAGCTAACCAGATGAAGGAATAGGTAACAAGGGTTCGACAGTCGCCCAAAGATGTGCAAGAAGAAATCTACATGCCCGCTTACATCTTGGATGCAATATGTGCCCGTTAGGAGTTCCCAGGCTTGAAGTGGGCATGGACACCAACGGATACCTCTATGAAAACTTATTGTAAAATGTTGTCTGAATGCAACTTCAGAGGAGCTATCACACAGTTGTCTGATCATTTTCTCACCCCGGTTTACAAGTTGATATTCGAACAGGATCCACCCTGCATGTCGAAGGCATCAATGGAGGCACTGATCAACATCGCTGATTAGTATGCCTCACCATCCGGCACCTTCATACGGATGTACAACGCGGAGAAGCCTCCACATGTTCTATCGAAGTTTGCCTTGGACAAGCTTGTCATGCAGGGAGTATCATATCACATCTTAGCAGGATTGACAGCTACGCTGGGCCGGAAGAAGAAGGCACCTTGGCCGGCTCTTCCGTTGAAGATTGGGTTATACGAGATACGGAGTTTGAAGCATGCAGATGTCGAAGTAGAGCAGACGAAGAAATATCCATTCGACCTCCGAAGTTACAATCTGTATGACCCACATTGTCTTGTGAAAGATCATTGTGCGAGAGTATAGTTCAATTGGATCCATGAGGCATTTCATTGCGTGGAGGAAGACCCATGGAGATATTGTTACAACTCCTCTAGACTCAATGAACCAATCAGCCTCGCTATGGAATGGATAACGAAGCAGCGTCAAGCAACATCCCACAGAGCACTAGAAGCAATAGCAAAAGAGGTGAACATACTAGTGCACAACAAGGGCAAGAGGAAGATTGTCGACCGCATGGAGGAAGAGAAAAGCTGCAAGTTCTTAGCAGACCCACTTATGAAGAAAGCAGCTTTAGCAATAGAGGTAAAGAGGCAACATTGCAACAAGAGAAACACGCAAAGGCAGAGAGAGAAACAAAGAATGGAGAAAATAGAGAAGGAGTTGCATGAGTTGAAGGAGCAACTTCGGAAGGAACAGGAGATGCGCAGACAAGAGAAGGAGGCGCAGCAAGAATAGGTATAGCAGGGGGTGCAACTTGTGCAAATAGATGAAACTGCACAAGTACAGATAGTAGACTCATCAGAACAGTTGACATCAGGAAGATAGGGTGAACCATCACAGGAGCAGGACTTCACTCAGGAGATAGAGCAAGCACTTGAATAAATGGATACGGATATGGAGCAACAGGAGTTAGAGCAAGACATCGACCTCCTACCTCATCACCAAGAGGTCGACCCACCAGCTTCACCGTGTATATAATAGGATCAAGTCCCAAGCGACCAACAAGACACTGAAATCCTTGGAGACAATCCGGAGGAGGATATGCACAACATCTCATTCGACAAGTCCCAACATAGAGTTGTGCAATCTCACAGAGTGTCGACTCTAGATGATCATACATCTCCTACTAGTTTGAGGAACGATTGATCGCGTTTGACATGCGCAAACATCCAAGAAAATTGGCCAATGCTACCAGAGCATATGCCGAAGCCACTAGCTCAACTGTTCACTTCCTGATAGCTGAGAACGAGCGAATGACAAAGGAGCTACAGACGGCCAAGCAGGGAGGAGAATTGGTTACAGCATCCACCCGAGCAGAGTTGAAGAAGGCAATACTAGATGAAGTATTGTCTCTTGACACAAACATACAGGCATTGTATTCCAAGTTTGGTACCGTGCATAAGGCAATCATCCATCTCAATGGGTGGCAGCAGCAATGTGCTAGGAGAGAACGTATCTTGTCGAACGTGCATGTTATTGTTGATTACATGCAAACATGGACAATGAGATACAAGGGAGCCCTGTTACACTTTCCTAAGATGATGAAGCCCAGAGCGGTCGAACTGAAGGCATGCATCAGGAGTCAAATTCGAGACTATGAAGAGCTCCTGCAACTCATCACTAGTCTACAGGCTTCCCATGCACGTGTATTTAAGAGTATGGATGTTATTGTGCACACACATGCGATCACATTTATTGGGACACTCACCCAGGTGAAGACAAAGGCACAAGTCTAACTAGAGCTTGACTTGAACTTTGATGAGTTGATTAGCATAGCCACCATCCCAGACTTTTCAATCAGTGCAGACACCATGCACAAGTATGTTGTTGGTCTGGACACACTCAATACAATGATGTGCATGCTATCGGATGAGTTGGATAGAGGAGCCTGAGCAGTGTACCAAGATGCTATGGAGGTAAGAGTTCATTTCTAGAAAGATGTCACCTCAGAGTACACGGACACCACCGCGGACTACCAAGCTTGGCATTAGTTTGCTACTGTCGACCACCGTGAGGATGTCGAAGAGTTGGTTCTCCAACAGTTTTCTGAGTCATAGTGATGTCTTGCATGGCTTGCTCAAGCCATTTTGTCTCACATGGGTACATGTGCATTGTAATGTAACATCTTGTCAAGTGTAAGTTCAAGTGTCGATAGTTGGATGTAACGGTCATAGAGTAGATGAAGAGTCATGAGGGTAGATGAACTGATGAAGAGTCATGAGGGTAGATGAACTGGTTTGGGTTGGGGTTCTCTCATATCACTTGGCCTATTTTTTGTAATAAAACAGGGAATCTTGTAGACATCTTGTAGGAACTAGTACATCTTGTAGACATCATGTAGGAAATCTTGTAGCGGCCTATTTTGAGCCCAAATTGAGAAAAATCATCATTTAAGCTAAGATTAGGCCTCTACTTGACCTCTAAGCCATCAAAACCATTGTACCCCTCTTCCTCCACACTTTCCTCCCCCACCAAAGAACAAGCAAAGATTAACATTTACATTTATAAAATGAAAAGATAAAGTAAAATAGTTCTTTTATTTCTTAATTAGCACATGCATGAAACAATTAATACTCCCTAGATCAGATTCCATGCTCAGTTAGTTTAAATCTTCACATGTGATAAATAGGGTTTAGTTAGGTTTCCTTTCCATTTTGTTCATGATATTTATGCAATTAGAATATGTTTCTTTCCTTGTACTTTATTTCTTGCAATAGGTTATGGTTTCCATTTTGAACAGTTCATTTTCTGAAATTAGTTTAGGATTTGATTTCAGTACATGCACTCCATTACATCATGACAACAAAGGAATGACACATTGTATTTTGCACATATAATGCTGATACCTCTTAAATTTGTACGAACCCTGGGTTGATAAATAAAGTCGATAGCCTTGGGAGTTGCATCATTCTTGTTGCAATACCGAGGCTCATCAGAAGGGTCGCAAGATGTCGTCCATCAATCTCATGAAGGTTGCAGGGGAATTCGTCAATTCAAATGGTATGAACAACCATTCGTAAAGGCCCTCCTTCGATTTGAAGGCAATCTTCCACACATCGAAGGGGTCGATATGCACCTAGTGATAACCTGACTTCAAGTCAATCTTGCTGAAATATTTGGCCCCTTTGAGCTGGTCCAGAAGGTCATCAATCTAGGAGATTGGGTGAGTTGGGTAAGAAGCATGATATGGGCACGTTATACAGTGATAGCCAAAGTGCCATTCATCTTGCAAAGAACTCAGCATTTCATTCCAGGACTAAACACATACAGCTCAAGTATCATTTCATACGATCAGTGTTGGAAGATGGAGAGTTGAAGCTGGAAAAGATACACACTAGCCAGAATCCTGCAGATATGCTAACAAAAGTTGTAACCATGGAGAAACTGAGAACATGCTCAGTTTCAATTGTTCTTCAAGGATGACGATGAAGATGAGAAACAGCCAGGTCCAAAGAGGAGCCATTGTCCAGCAAATGAAGCAGCGGTGGAGTTGCTACAATCATTCTCCAAGTGGGAGATTGTTGTGTGTGGAGCATGATTGTTCAGAGGTCTTTGTTTCATCCGGATGTATACCCCAGGATGTTTTGTACACCCCTCCACGCGGGGGGGTGCGGGGGGGTGCGGGGGGGACTTGTAAAAGTATACTAATTTCTAGTCAATCTGGGTCGTTCATTAGGCAAATGATCTGACGGTAGAACATATGTTTGTTTAGGGTTTTTTGCCCTAGAAGGCAACCCCTCTCTTTGTATGAGGGTATTGTATTTGAGGTTGTGTGATAGATGTGTATTCAGTGTGAGCAAGAAACAGAGAGGTGAGACTGTGAGAGAAAACAGAGGATATTACAGCGGATTTGTTATAGGTTGTGTCTCTTCATTTTGCTGGATAATAGAAAGGAAGGACTGGCTATTCGAGGTGGACGTAGCCCAAACTGGGTGAACCACGTATATCTGTGTCTCTCTTGTTTTGTGTGTTTTCTGTGTTTATATTTCTGCAATATTTTATGTGTTACATTGCTCCGTAATATATAATTTTCTAACAATTGGGTACCTATTTTGGATAGTGATCTTGTTCAACACTTGATAGTCAATACAGAGCCTCGAGGTCCCATCCTTCTTCTGTACCAATACAATTGGGCTCCTACAAGGTGATGATCTTGGCCCGATGTGCCCTTTCTACAATAGTTCCTAAATCTCCCTCTTGATCTCATTGTTCTCCATAACAGAGTGTCAACAGATCGGTCCATTGGGTAGTGGCGCACCTAGGGTCAGATCGATGGAGTGCTTAATCTGACAGTGTACAGGTACCCCTATGGGTGAGGTGAAAATATCCTTGTACTCCTCAACAACCTTGTCCATCTGTTGTTTTTGTGCAAAGGAGCCTTGCCTAGAAGCCATGGCCACAACCTTCTTCTTTCCCTGGGGGTGAATCATAAAGAAAACAAATTTCATGGTCTGTGAAATGATCTTACTGCATTACTTTTTTGTGATCAAAGAGATGGTGGTAGGCGGGGCTACCTCTGGTATCCTGTACAACTTATTAGCAAAAGTAATAATCAAGAGTGAGGTTTAGACTCATATACAACATGTCACTTCCACAAGTATGGTTGTTCTAACAATACATCACAAACTTCAAGATGAGAAACGTCACACAATACCTCATCCGTGAAGGGCTTGATGTTGTAGGGAAGGCAACATTGTTGGCTGACGCGAAGATATCTTCCTTGGTGAAGCCACCTAATGGTGTACGACTGTGGATGTGCAGTAGTATTTAGGCCTAATCACTCCATGACCTTTGCTAAAATGAGGTTCTCTTGGCTCCCGCTGTCCACAATGAACTATAGCAGAGAACCCTTCACCCACATCTGTGAGTGGAAGAGGCATTCCCCCTCCTTTGTATCTTTAGGCTCAATCTTTTGGATCTTGGTGGTGGCCACAGTGGCACTCAGCCCTGCATCAATGATCTTCTTCCCTTTTTCAATTCCCTTATCGAGTTCTGATTCAGAGTTAGAACCTACGTTTGATTCAAAAGCCTTTAGCTCAGCCATGAGTGATTGCTTGGCCGGACACTCACTTTTATTGTGAGTGGAGCTCTTATGGAACTTATACCATTTTCCTATGTCCTTCTTTGTCTTTGTGATGTTGTCCTTTGCTTTCGGCTTCGATGGGTTGTCCTGGGTAGCCCCATCTTAGCTTGGTCCTTTGTTCTGCGATTTGGGGGCGCCTTTTCCTTACTTTGGATTTGTAGATCCAAAGTCATGCTTCTTCTATTTAAAATTCTGCTCAATCTTGACAGCATACCAATATGTCGTGCCAAGTGAGGAAATATCTAGGAACTCCATCTCTTCCTGGATGTACTTGTGTAGACAGCCACGGTACTTAAGCACCAAATGCCCCTCAGTATCCTTGATACCCAACTTCGTGCGAAGGGTATGGAAAATATCTGTGAACTCTGGAACATCTTGGTCCCTTCTCTGTCGTAGTGTGGTCCACTTTATGTATTTGTCCTCATAGCTCCTGACAGGGTAATATTGTTCCTTGATGGTGTCTCGAAAATAATTCCAAGTGGGTGCGGCTAAAAACAATGAGGGTTCACTCTCGTCCTTTTGTTCATAGTAGGTTTCCCACCACTCCTTGACGTGTGGGGTGGCTTAGAGAAGTGAAAAAGTAATCTTTTCCTGATTGGAAAAGTCATGAACTGAAAAATATCCTTCCAACAGATTTAACCATTTATATATGACGTTTGCATCTATCATGCCTTTGAATATGTGAATATCGAAGTTAAATTCTACTTTAAAAGGAATGGTGCCTCCAAAGTGGTTGTTGGATGAAGATATATCGCATGTGGGTAGTCATCGAAGGATCTGGGCAAAGTTATCCATCATCGCATCCCTCTGTCGCTTGAGGGCTTCCTCGATCAACGTTTTGAAAGGATCTCCTGCCCCCTCATCTTTCTTTTCTTCCATCATGGATGTTTATCAGGTTTTGCGAGGTTGATCTTGCAATGGTTCAACCAGATCAAGCCCTAACTCCTTATACCCTAACCTTGTTGGGGACATGCAAAGAAAAACAGAGAAAGAGCATACCGCTCTGATACCACTAATCCGAACCTAAACAGGAACACAACAAATTGTAGATATAATCATAAACACAGAGATGCAACAGAAAAACACTTCATTTCATTAATACAAAAATATTGAACTATGCTTACAAACAAAATGGCAATAAGATAGTTCGAGCAATGGTAGCTTATCTCTGAGAAGAGATGTGGTGGCTACATGCCTCTAAACTGTGTTACAATGAGGCTCAAGGGCCTATTTATTATTGGAAAACATGAGAAAACATTAAACAACCAAAACCCTAACCCCAAGAGATGTAACACCAAGAGTTTGTGGGCCCCACTGGGATTATTTGGGCAGCCAACTTCTTGGGGTCATAACTTGGTCATATTATCTTCATTTGGTGCATACAATACCTTGTTGGAAAGGTCTCGCCGAGTAATACCAGTTTTGCTGCAAGCCCATGCCTATTACTTAGTTTGGTAATACTGGTTTCACCAAGTAAATGTTGAATTGAATAAGGAAACAAATGAAACTGACTGGGGGGGTCTAGGTGGAATAGACAAGTGGCCACCAACATCCACCTGGATCAAGCCCCTATGTTGTTCACCTGAGATCTGAAGGTTAGCTTGACTTAGTAAACATTTCAGTCATTGACCTATATCCCACATATATTCATTAACCTTTTACTTAATCTCCTTGATCTCAGTCACACATTGAGATTTCGACTTTGGCTTCGTAAATTCCACGTTCAGTGCATCCTTCGTATTAGCCAATGAAGAAGCTGGATGATTCGTGATGTATCTGATATACCAAGTAAGTGCCCTGTCTTATAGCGCTATAACTAGATATTCTTTCTTTATATCATCATTATTGATCTGTTGTGATTTCCACACAACTTTTGCAATGAACCAAATTTGTTCAACATCCTCTGACCCCTGACCCCTGAATACATGCGTTTTTATCATATTTTTCATACTTAATAGTGGAGGTGGAGGTGGAGGTGGAGGTGGAGGTGGAGGTGGAGGTGGAGGTGTAGGTGTATGAGGTGGAGGTGAAGGTGGAGGTGGAGTGGTTGGATGTTGAATTCAAGAAGTACCATGATCTACATTCTGCGTTGCACCTTTATGTGTACTAGGGTTACTTCGCTCTTCTTCACTTTCAGACTCTCCAAATAAGGGACTATATTCACTTTCGAACAATTTGTCTTGATCTACTTTGAATTTTTTTCCACTCCACGTAGATCCAGTTGGACCCCTCTTAAACATTAAGGTAAAGGCATAACCTTCTTTTTGCACAAGATCTTTTTAATCCAGGTTTTTAACAATTTCAGGTACTTACCTCTCGGACCCTTAAAGAATCGTCGTTTGGCTTTGCTGTAAAACACAGATGTATCTATTGCAAATTCAGTGTTGAAACTACCCAAGGTACTATCAATCCAATAATCAACAGCTCTCACAACCTTATAATAAAATCTTTGAAGGCATCAAACGAGTTCCAAAGTCTACACATTGGGATCATCACAGTTACAAGTAGGTTCGCTATCTACTAATTTGGACAACCACTTGTATAACTCGCAAGGGAACGATGAAAAGAAAACTTTATGTACTTCTGTGTAAAGATACCTTTTAACCACCTTTCTTTCGATAAGCGTGGATTCACATTCTCCTAGCCTGCAAACTAGTGCAACTTCCGATCTATCCACTTCTCAATTTCCTTCTTTTTCGGTATCCACTTATGCCACATCACACATCCCTCAGATAGATCCCAGTCCCGACAATGGAACCATTTGTTGGCTTGAGGGGGCTTGGACCCAAGTTTAGAGTTATCTATGCTAACCAACAAAACCCTACACTATCGGCCCTTTCGGAAATAACCCGCGTAGCGCAGGCTGTAGTCTCACCCGAGGCAGTATTGGGGGATGCTAGAACCAGGCTTCTGCATCCAGAAGGCTATGTGATGTGGTTTAAGGCGCTTTCTACAGTTTTAGTTCAGATCTGACCTTCATGAACCCTTATTCATGAGACTTAGATGATTTCCAGTTAAAGAAAGTTATAAGCTTCGTGTAACTATCTAATCATGCATAAAACAACATCTAACAGTTGATCCAGATCTTCGCAGAGTAATTAAGATAAAATACAGATAAATATCATTCAGTTGCGTGTAAATACAGAAAATACACAATGCATAAAAATAGATATTTTTGTTCAAATATCTTTCTATTACTTTAGATCTTCCTTTACAACTCTTCCATACCCTACGCACACAGCTTCAGGGGCCCGTGCACTCAGCTGCAGGAGCCTTCCTCTTCACCCAAAACATAGAAAGATCTATAATTACAAACCCAAAATCATATCATCATGAAGTACTTAAATTCCTTAGACTTGATAAGACATCTCTTTATATATCCTTCTCTATTACAATAACATGGTCCGCAAACCATGAGTAGATCTCAAAACAACACCAAAATATAAGGGGTTTTGACCTTTCTAAAACCCCTTGACTCCTATTTGACCTACGCTACTCACACTCCACTCCTAAAAATGCATATACTTACAATATTTTAACAAAATTGACCCAGGGGACCCCGTACCAGCAAACCTTTGCTCTTGTAGCAAGGTATTCATCCATTAGATCAATTCTTGCACTGGTTGTCTATATGGGGTGGATGATCCACCAAATGGATGTAAAAATAACACTCATAACACATAATTATGGTGTCTGTATAAGCTTCCCTCTCAATCCCTAGTTGCCTAACAATGTAAAGCTCCTAAACATGTGGATATGGAGCCCTCCCCTCTCATTGTTTGGATAAATTTGATGTAATAGTATCCCGTGTGGAAGAGCGATACCCAGGGATGGATGCTCTAGCTACCTTCTTTGTCCTCTCAAGTAGCTCTGCGAAATATGGAATGTCACGTGGATCCTCAATGGGGTTATTGAGGAGGATGTGTAGATCAAGAAACCATAAGGTTTTTAGACATTTGATCGAGAGTCTCATGTGTGCGAACTCAAGCAAGCGTTGTACAGTCTCAAACAAGCACCTCGTGCTTGGTACACCAGGATCAATAGTTATCTCACTGGTTTGTGCTTCACCAAAAGTGAAGCAGATGCAAACCTCTATCATATTTTGATAGAAGGTAAATTGCTTCTCATTGTTTTAAATGTTGATGATTTAATATTAACTAGTGATGAGAAGTTGATCAACTCTTGCAAGGAGGATCTTGGAAGGGAATTTGAGATGAAATACATGGGTCTCATGCACTACTTCCTTGGGTTGGAAGTATGGCAAGGTGATGGGGGATTGTTTGTCTCTCAAGGAAAGTATGCTAATGAGATACTACAAAGATTCTACATGGAGAGTTGTAATCCCATGGAGACACCTCTAATGACCAACTAGAGGAAGGAGACTACCACTTGAGGTGAAGAGGTGGATGCTACCATTTACCAATAGTTAGTGGGTTCAATGATGTATCTTGGGAACACACAACTAAACATGTGCTATGCAGTCAACCAACTGAGTTAAGCTATGGTTAAGCCAACCAAATTGTTTTGGAAGGTAGCAAAGCATGTTTTATTATACCTCAGAGGCACTACCTAGTATGGATTATGGTATAGACAGACAAAGGGAGTGAATTTGTGTGGCTTCACAAATGAAGATTGGGTTGGGATTCTATCCGACTGAAAGATTACATAAAGTGGAATTTTCAATGTTGGGTCTACAACGGTTTCCTGGTATAGCAGGAAACAAAGATCTATGGCACTCAAATCGGTAAAAGTAGAATACATGGCTGCAACTCAAGCAACATGTGAGGTGATATGGATGAGAAAGATACTTGTGGGACTTTTTGGTTAGATGATGGATCCAATGGTGATCTATTGTGATAATCATAGTTGCATTAAGTTCTCTGAGAATCCAGTATTTCATGATCTATCCAAGCATATATATATATATATATATATATATATATATATATATATATATATATATATATATAGTATCATCATTTACAGCACTGTGTGTAAAGGGGGATAATGTTGCTACAGTACATTCTTACATAGGAACAAGTTGCTGACATTTTGATAAAGGCCTTGTCAAGAGGGAAGTTCAAGTTCCACAGGTGCAAGATAGGGGTGGTTGATAATCCCTTTCTTGCTAAGAGGGAGTGTTGAAAAATGAAGCAATAATGTCTCAATTTGATTTTGCCTTGGTCAAATTGAGAAGATTTGAATTTCCACATCAATAGACAACTTGGATGTAGTTAACTTGTGTGACATGTCTTGTGTCACTCAACTTACTCAGTAAATTCGAGTTAGAGGGCTTGGAGTTTAGTTAAGCATACACGATTGCTAATTTGTAGCAATCAAGGTGATTTATTTCAAATTGTTTTTAGTTAAAGTAGTTTTAACTATTGATAGAACTAGTGGAAGTTCAGTTGTGTAGTGGGACAACAATCTAACTTAGTGATCATCTAGTTAACTGATTAATCAGCCAAAAATAGCTAGTGCAAGCAGAGAATTTGAGTTCCCCAACTATGGTGGAGATTCCAAGGCAGTGTAACATCAGTTGTAGACTATTATGGAGTGTACATGTGTTGCATGCAACCAAATTATCAACCTTTGGAATTGCATAATTAATTGGAGGAAAATTCCTAAATAATTGGGGCCTAATTCCTTAAGAATTGTGTAAGGAAATAGGGGCTCAAGCTGAGGCTAAATTTGACTAAGTCTAAGTCAGAGCTTCTCATTGAGTAGAGAGATAGATTATTCACTTGCAGGTTGTGCTCATAGCGAGAAAGAAATTGTAATACATCTTTATTCATATGATTAATGCAATCAGAAAAATCTATGCTTCTATAGACATAGCTTTTAGTGAAAACTTTTCTAAAAAAGGTAACTCATACATTAACAATAAAAAACTTAATCAACTGCATGAGGTATCACTAGGATGGGTGGATTTACCACCCCCCTTTGACTCCGTGGAAGCCCAAATTTATCAAGTGAAAGTGACAAGCACAATGATAGAAATGATGTTATAATATTTCTGAATGATATACAACATAACTAATGACATATGATTGATAACTAGGACTCCTTTCATAGAGGACAAAAGGGGCTCCAAGACCAGGTGGACAATTTGAGGGATCTATTGCACATGGAATCTCATGTCCATGAAGCCTACCACCGTTTAGGTGAGGGTGGCCATGTAACCCAAGATCTAAATAATGGGAATGGATAATGATGAGAGTGGGATGGATTTTGGTATCTGATCAGTTTTGGGCCATTTGGGCCATTGATATGTGGTCCCATAGTTTTGTTGTTCTTATAAATGCCTTTTTGTTTGTATTTGATTGCCAACAAATCCAGTTAGAGTGAGGCCTTAGTTTTTTTGGAAAAATAACTCTTCTAGATGTAATCTCTTTAAGAATTAATATAATTGATTGACTTACAAAGAAAAACACATTCTCTAAATCACATTTTCTTAATAATACATTCAAGGATATCATAAATTTCTTTAGAAAAATGAAAAGAAAAATTAAATTAAATGAAACCAATTAAATAAAAATTAAATATATTCATCGAATACAAATAAAGAAGAGAAATACACATCATTACATATAAATCATATTTCTAGTTGAAATGGAAACACTCCCAAAATATGTATTCCATGGGGACGTATTAACAATATAAATTATCTGCAACAAAATTTTATAGAGTTTAAGAGTTTTTATGGAATGAGAAGATTCTAAGTATATACTTATTTATAGTTGGATTTCTTAGATATTTCACTATTTAGTTATATTTCTTGAAAATATTTCACTATCTAAGAATAGCATACAAACCTTTTGAAAAAGGTTAAATGTAAAATTGGTTCTTTAAGGACAGTTAGATAAAAATTGAATGTACCCATAGTTGACAAATGAAAAGAGAACAATGGCATTATTGCTTAAAAATTGCAATTTGAATAGGAAATATCCTCAATCTAGATGCCATTTGTAAGGATGTCTTAGTACTGTCAATAATGCTACATTGTCATTAGGTGAAGATGCTCTAGCAATATCAATAATGGCATCAATCAACCTCAAGGAGATATGGAAGATATCTCTATGAAGATATTGGTTGGATAAGTACATTGATATGCTTATCACATCTTTTAGCTTTTATAGTTTCATTGCCTTTATGAGGGTCACTTCACATGGTTGTGTGAATAAAAATAGGTTTCTTATTAAAAAATCTCATATTATATTATGTCAATGTTGTACAATATTTATGTCATATGGTCTTATGTTAATTTTAGAATTTAAAATTTAATTAAAACAAGTAATAAGTTTAATTAAAATTGAATAATTTTTTTAAAATAAATTTGATTATGTTTTAAATTTTTTAAAGTAAACTATTTAAACATATTACAACATTCATTTTAATATGAGAAGAGATTCAATTTTTATAAATTTTTCTATATAATAGTAAATATTTTATCAAATAATTATTGAAGTAATGGTATATCATTATCCTTCTTGCCAGTATTTGATGTATTAACCTCATAATTATGGAGAAGGAAGTGGAGTTTAGTAGGGTGAAGGTTAACCAGTGGAATTCATGGGAAAGACAGTATATGCCATCTTCGAATTACAATTCTCTTATCATGCAACTTTTTTGGTTAATCTGTTTGTCTGTTAATTCTAAAGGAAAGTTTAAGATGATTTATTTGCAATGTTTCAAAAATAGGCTGAGAAAGAGTTGTAGGGGAAAGTGTTGGGTCATAATTAACCTCTTGGCTTTAAGGAAGGAATACTATAGTCCCCATTCTGATATAATTTCCTTCCTCAGCTAGTTCCTTTTTAGATGGTGGCTTGTAGAGTTCTCCTTCAAAGGCTAGTTAGGGTCTTTTTTCTCCTTGCTCTATTTTCATCAGACTTTTGGTTTACTTTCTTTCCCCTTTGGTCATTTCTATACAATCTAGTCTTTGGGTTTTTAATTTGGATATCTAGGGGGTGAGGACTTATCTGACTCTAAGGTCTTAGCTTATGTATTGAAACACTTAATTGTTAGCCTCCTTATGTTCTATGGGATCTTGTTTGGTTGGTTGTTTCTATTTGTGTTATTGTTTGAGGGGTAGCCAAGATTAACCCCATGTGGGTTCCCCCTTTGTGGCTCACTCCTATCTTTCATCATCTCTACCCTCATGGTAGTAGTAGGTTGGTTCTATATTTCTTGGCTATGTCTTCCCCTAGTCCCTCGTTTCTTATCTCTATACCATTTTTCATTATGCCTAGGATCCATAATCCCTCTAGATGAAGGGGGCATCATGGGGCCCATCCCTCTCCCCTCCGAGAGCTCAATCTATGATTGAGCATTCTGTTTCAACCTACACAACTAGTATTCCTTTGGAAATTTGTAGAGAAATCCATCAAGAAGAGGAAGAAGATTGGATGGAGAGGAGTTTTGTCCCTAATTTTTAAATTCATGAAGAAATAAGCAAGGAAGAGGCAAATACTTGCAGATGGGCTAATTTTCCATGGGTTTACCTAAAAAAGGATCTGTCAATTTCCATTTTTTCTAAAAATAATTTGCCCAAAATTTATAGTATAAAATATTATTAGCTTAAAAATCACCAAACTTTTATAGAATCTATATAAAATTATTGACATTTTGAAATATTTTATAAAAATATCACCAATTTTTTTATAGTTTTAATATTATGAACTAGAAAGATTCATCAAGGTTTCTAAATTCTTAGATAAAGTTTCATCCTTAAAATTTTCCTTGGAATTAATTAGTTGGATACCTAAGACTAATAATGCTCATACAAGGAAAAATCATTATATGCAGACTATGGATTTGTAATGGCATCTCAAAACGATCATGGGGAAGGTACTTGGGAAATTGTTAGATACCCAACAGGAAATAATTTTATGTCTCACTGAAGTTCAAAGGAAAACTAGGAAACTAGATGACAAGGTATCAATATTAAAAAAGAAAGTTGCAGACCTAAAATTCTTCGATTCTAAGGAGAAAACTGAAGTAATTGGGACCATTCAAGTGGACTTTCCATCAACTTAAAATGTTTATCTTGTTAGAATGTGTTCTTTTGTTTTAGAGGCAACAAGGCTACCAATTGCAAGCTATATATGATTCAATTTCAAGGATTTATTTTAGATTCCATCATACTTTTTATTAGTTTTGAGAAGCGAATATCACACATCTCAATAGTATGGAAAAATGAAATATTTATATGCTACTAATATGGTTTCCCAAGTGGTAAGCTAGTAGAAACATAAAGGATTTTATGTTTTTTTATTAATCATGATGTAAATCTCTTCCTAACCCTACAAAGTAATAATAATAATTATAATTATAATTATTACATCAAATAAAGGGGCTCACACACCAATTTGATATTTGGCTTGGCCATAAACTTAAAATTATATTATTATTATTGTTGTCTAGCAATAATACTTTCATATATTGTTTAAACACCTTTTAAGTTACTTTTTTATTATATTGTTAATACAATTTTATCAATTATTTTACTTAATTCTTACTTAGATTAATTTAATATTAAATATTAGTCTACGAAATAGGGTGGGGAAGGAACTTCAATGTATTCAATTTATTTGATATTCCAATTAGAAGTTACAACAAGCTTAACCATAAAACTCTGCAAAGAATTCATAGTGGATCCAAAATAGAAGAAGAGAAGGATACTACCCTCTCTAGGTTATGACATACCATGGGGATTTTTTTATGGTGCTTCTTAGGGTCACCCACTTGTGTGTGGGATCAATTTCATCTTATATCTTAATCAATCCCATTTCATACATATCAAATATACTCTAGGGTGGAAATCAAATAATAGAGTAGAATTCATAGCATTGAGAACACTTATATATATATTGCTTCACTGAAAAATGTTAAGAAATTACAAGTGATGGAGGACTCAAAACAAGTGATTGATTAAGGTAACAACAAAGTTAAAATTGAAAACATTTTCTTGCAACCTCTTCTTCAAGACATATAGAAAGCAATGCTCTCCTTTGAATGGCTATATTTCTCCCACATGCTTAGAGAAATCAATTCTAAAGTAGTTTCTCTCTCTAAAGAAGCCATGGAGATCCAGGTTGATTCCTTTGGCATTACAGAATTTGTGGACAGAGAGGAACATGAATCAATGGATTTTCACTTATTATTAGCTCCAATACATGATTGTTTTCATCTTGTATTTTCCTATTCAAATAGAATAGTTTTTTACTTTAATGTGTGAATAATTTTATATAAGAAAGTATAAGATCATATTTGTTATACTACAATTTGAAAGAGATATGTGGAAAAGATCTAGTTTTTTTGTTTTTGGATATTAAAAAGGTGGGTTGAAAAGTCATGATGAATCTCGTTCGGGACAATAACAAGCATACTCATATCTTATGAATATAATGTATTTTTTTCTTATAAAAAAATAATATTAAATACATCTAATCCTTATTTTTAAAATAATTAAATTTTTGTAGGGGTTGATAAGCATGGTGTCATTCCTAAGCCTAGAAAACCAAGAAATAACTTTTGAATGGGACCTAGGTAGAGTGTCAAATAACTAAACTAAGGCATTGTCTCTTTTCCATGGGTTGAGACTCTATGATGCAAGACATATCATGAGTCTAAGTGTTATTAGGGATTCAATTGTGATTATCGTATTGATATATAGTTCTTCCTCTCTAAACAATGCCAAATTAGTAAGGATTATAAGGTGAATACAAATGGAAGCTAATAAGTTTGAATCAATAGAATACTAGCATCTCCTAAGGGAGTTAACAAAAAGGCATATGATCTAGATGATGGAGTTCTAAGAACCAAAAATGGGGTTTCATCTACTCCCATTCCTTAACTTTTTAAACCATGGATTTGAATAAGCATTACATGAAAGCTAAGTGCCATTTCAAGTGGCAAGGAAAATTGAATTATGCTACCCCCAAAATACCTTCACAGGCTCATTGATGTTGAAGCAAGCTAATAAATTGTGAAGTGACTTGTGTTCTTTCACAAGTGGGAAATGGAGCTGGAGAATTTTTTTAGAATGTCCATATGGGAGGCTTTGTGGCTTCTTTGATTATGGTGGATTTTTTTTTGTTTCGGACTAGTTCCAACTAAGCTTTTGTTTCCTCCTAGCTCAATGTTTGAAATCATTTTCCACCATGAATTTGGGATCCAATTCACTCGGGTGGCCCATTTGTTGGGTTGTTGGGCCTCACATTGGTTGTTTGTTGAACTTACTTGGGAGACTTTATTTCATGGCTTAAACTCTATTGATTCTTTTGAAGACTCCTACGAGAACTACACTCTCTATATGGAAATGAAAAAGGTTAATCTCTTATATTTATGTGGAACAAAATCTAACTTTGATGTTCTTTTATTTGAGGGGATGTTGGAAAAAGGTTTAGTCATTGGTTTTGGTAGTTTACTAATCAAGCTTGTGGGAGTTGGAAGGAGAATTTATAGGTATTATGTAGTGATTTTAAAATGGAAAATCACTCACTTTTTTGGAGATGCTCATTATGTGAAACTGAAGATATTTATAGGAGATAAGAAAGCCTTATTATATAGATAATAGGAATTTGATTTTTCTATATGACTAGTAGGATGCACTCTTAGAAGAAAATTAGAAATAATGAATATTCCTTCATTAATGATGAAAAATGTACATAATAAGAATAGGAAAATAGAATCCCATCAAGCTAAGAGTGTTTCTCATCTTCAAATGAGCATGAATATGATCAGAAGCACTAATTATGCTACCTCAAATGCCAAAGTGTCCATCAGATCAATTTTTAGGAAATCAAAGAAGAAGAGATTGTCCAATAATAACATGATGAAGTAGAAATGATGGTTATGGACCAAGGCTTTCAAATCATATCAAAGAACCAAGAGGAATCCAATAATCAAAGTGTATTTATCCATATTAGTGTTTAAATATTTTGATTTTTATTTATTTCTATAATTTTAATTTTAAGCATCCTCTATAGAATTTATGCCAACAATATCCTTTTAAGGCCCTCTACAAAATATTGTCATGTTTCTACAATTTTTTAGAATGCAAGATTTCATAATCATCACAATTTGAGTAAACACTCCACTCATCATCGAGCATTAATAATTTAAATAACTTTGAAAAATGTAAGAAAGAGAGTGCATAGTTTAAACGTTCTGCATTTATGCCCTTTTCTTGGCATATTTTCTAATTACTTTGTCTAAAATTTGGTTGAAATTCTTGGAATTGTAAATATGAAATGTTGAGCATATACAATCTAAATGACCCAATGATTTTTCAAGGAGATGAATCTATCTATACATTCAAGAATGTATTTAAGTAATAGAAAACTATAAGAATTATATCATCAGAAGCCAAAAAGAGTAAAACATTAAAACTCTATCTGAAAAGAGCCATTTTGTAGCCATTTATAAGTTTATCAATAAAAAACAAATTAATTATTTATAACTCAAAGAAAATAAGATTAAAAAATAATAAATAATAAATAAATAAGATGTTTGGTAAAATAATTAATAATTAAAATAATACAAAATATAAATTTAAAAGTAAATTATTGAAATTTGTAAAGTATTTAATAATGAAATCCTTGAAACAAGAAAATTACATGGATAACAAAATAATTATAACTATAAAACATTTAAATGCTAGATGAGAAAAATTACTAAAAATAATAATAATTAATAAAAATAAAAATAAATAAATAAATAAAATTAAAATAAAATAATAATTCTAAAAATGATAAATACCTTACCCAAAGTCCATTTGATGTAATCAAATGGACGCCATTAGAGAGTAGGAAAAATAATATAGAACTATATTATTACACATTGTTTTAATTTATATAGTTTTAGATTATTTCTCTTATTCTTTTTAATGACATCTTTGTGATTATATCACATAGTTCTTGGTAAGTTATTTCTCTTATATCATTACAAATTAAAACAATTTGTGATAATCGCTTGAGATTATTCTTTTCTATAAGACTAATTTGATGTGATTATATATTTTTGTAATTATATTAATTTGATTTTAAAAATAAATAATAAAAATATATATTATTATAAATTGTTTTAATTGATGATGAAATAATAATTTATAATAATATAAATTGTGATTATCTGTTTTGTTTTTTATAAGAATATCTTTATAATTATATTAAAATTTTATCTACTTTATTTTTTTATTTTTATAAATTTATAAATTGTTTTAATTTAAGATGATATAATAATTCCAGTAATATAATTTATGATTATTTTTCTTCTTCTTTATGACAATATATATGATTAAATTAAAGTTCTATATATTTTATTTTTCTTTTCTATATAATAATTTATGATTATTTTTCTTAATTTTTTTAATTATGTTTTGTGGTTATATAAACGAGGTTTTATGCATGTATTTTTCTTTCTTTAAATTCCTCATACTTATTATTCTCCTTTTCTCATGTTTGTTTGTTTTAAATTAACAATTAACTTTTCTATTGATTATTTTCATTTTATATTAAAATATTTTCTTTATAAAATAATTTTTAATTATTTAAATTTAATTTGAATTTGTTTTTTATCTATGTTTTTTTAAATTTAAATAATTTATCTTTATATTTTATATATTTTATTATATCATTAATTGATTAATTAATTTTATTTTTAGTTTAATTTTAAATGATAAATTATTAATCAATTTTTTTCTTTTAATTATATAATTTTTTTAATAATAATTTAATATTTTTTAAATAATTTAATAATAAATAAATATCCATTCACATTAAAAACCGTCCAGACTCCATTATTATTTGGATAAAGCATCCATTCAAAATATTAAAAACTTCAATAATTTCTCTTTTTTCACCAAGTATAATTCTGTCCCAAAATGCTAATTAAGTATAATCCTATCCCAAAATGAAAAAAATAATTATAATATAAAATGTTTCATAATCTAACAATAATTTCTCCTTGTGGTAATTTAGTGACCCATGATGGAGTTTAGCATATTTCATATAGAATAAACTTTAAATAATACACTTAGTGAGAACGAGAACCATGCATTTCCAAATCAGCTTATCATATACTATTACTTTTGGAAAGTAAAAGTTGCGTGTGGCTTGTTGGAAAATAAAGGTGCATGTGCTCATGTTGTCTGCAACTTTTAGTGTTACTGGAACTTTTTATATTAAGGTACAATTAGAAAATGACACATCAATGTTTGAAATATTTGAAAGAAGATCACTCCACTTCCTTTAAATTTTTTTAAGGCATTGCATATCTCAATAGATTCACAAAAATAATTACTCATAATTCCAGACAAACCAAGAAATAACATGAAAAGTCATATTGACTTCCATTAGATCACGGGCTTTATTTATTTTAAAGGGTTTGATTCTAATCCAATTTAAATATGATTGATTAAATTATATTAAAACATAATTTAATGATTTAATAAATATATTTATTTAGTTTCAAGATAAAATAAAAAATAATTATGTTTAAGAATAAATAATATAAATATATAACATATTTTATTTTAATTATAGAAATATAATTTAAAAATTAAAAATATTAAAATTTATATTTTTACTATAAAATATATTATATATATAAAAATATTTAAAATTATGTTTAGAACTTTTTATAATTTATAATTATAATTAAAATTGTGCAATAATTTTTATTTTACACCCAATCAATGTCAATATTTTTGATGGTGTTATTTTTATATTTTTTCCTAAATAGAATTGAGGTTGGAATCATTCTTTTAGGTAGTTGAAAATGTAAACTTTTATTTGGTTTATTTATTTATTTATTTTTAAATAAAGAATGAATGTTTTAATTTTAGAAAATTTGATGATTTCAGATATTATATTTTTAATAATTAATGGATATTTTATTTTTAAAAGTATAATTGATTTTAAATATTTTACTCACTTATTTAAAATAAAATAATTATGTTGTCATTTATAAAATGTAAATTTGTTGACTTATGTGAAATTTAATTCTTATTATATTATTGGTTCAAATTTCATAAAAAATAGTTGAGTATATACTAGTGAGGCTACTTGTAAATTGATTTCAAATACTAAAATTCCAAACACCAAAACTCCAAAAGCTAGAGTTGGTGATAAGAAGGACCACTAAAAAATAAAAGCAATTTGTATTATTTTAAATAAGTGATAGATTTTTTAATTTTACAAGTTTTATTCATTTTAAGTAATTTATTTTTTAAATAATTTATGGATGTTTTAATTTTAGAGGTTGGTATGATTTTACCAGTTTTATTAATTTTAAATATTTTATTTTTTATATAATTAATGAATGTTTTATTTTAGAGGTTGGTTTGATTTTGAATATCTCATTTGTTTATAATAAAATAAAGATGTTGCCATCATAAGATGCAAATTTGGTTTCTATGAGATTTAGTCTCCATAATGTTATTAGCTCAAATCTCATGGGGAAGTGTTGAAAGTGGGAGCCATTTCTAAGGAACAAAAATTATCTACACAATGCTATTTATAGCATTTCATAGATAAACAAATCATGAAATAAAGTAATTTTACTACTTTAATAATAGCAATATTTATATATTATATATAAAGAAGGGGTGTCATTCCATTTATAAAATATTAACTTTAGAAAAAGAGAGGTATTAGTTTCATTTTCCCAACATTTCCAGTATCATCTTTAAAAAAAAAGAAAACGTTGTTGATCAAAACATTCTTTCTCTTTGTAAATTCATTTTTTTAATGTTTTATTAGAAATGTTTTTATTTCTCTTTTTCATAATTAGTTAAAAGTGGTCTTCTACTCATTGACATCCATTCTATTGGCTGTTATTATAACTATTATTGTTGATTTTCCCTATTTTTGTAATATGGATACAAATTAATTAAGAAATCTAACCAAGAATCTCATAATATTTTATACAACAAATTTACATATTTCACCAAATCAATTACCTCAAAATTTAGTAATAATTTATATCCGAGAATTAATGTTTTTGAAAATACTGTAAATTCAAAAAAAATGAATATACACTATTTCCAAAAATATTAATCACTTGCATATTCAAAATCATTTATATAATTTAATTCTATTTATATAATATTATATATAAAAAACATTTCAGTGATTGTTTTTATTTTATGTAGTTATTTCTATTTATATAATATTATATATAAAAAATATTTCAGTGGTTGTTTTTATTTATTTATTATTCTTAGCTGATCACTATTTTAAGAGATTTATTGGAATGTACACTCTCATATCCACCACTCAATTTTTTTAAATTAATTTATCATATCAAATGTTAATTAAAATCTACTATTTCACCTGAATAAATACATCTATATGTGGAGGGAATAAAATATGTTCCATTAATTATTTATAAATTTGTAGCTCTGTTGTATCTTTTTAAGATGCCCATTGCATCTAAGGGGCAGCCAACGGGTTTAATTTAAATTCCAGCAAAGGCCATATAATAATAAGAAGCCTCGAGAAAAGCCCTGATAAGAAGTTGAAGACAAATCAGGGAAGGAGATTCCACCTGGACCACTCAGAAATGAAAAACCCTGGAAGGCTACATAAAATTAGGGCCAACTGCCTTCATTTTCAAAGGCCCCTTTCTTGACTATATTTTCATGAGAACTAGGAATATTTGTTCTAGAAAAAGGAGGAAGGCAAGGGGTAGATTTCCAATAGGTTATGGATATTTCAGGCAGCCCTCTATGGGAAGTTTTCATGGCTTTTCCCCGAAGGAGCAGAGCATATTCCATGGATATGCATTCCACGTGGATGCTCTGACACAGCACTTGAAAATTATGCGGAGAACCGGATTGTTGTTTCTCATTGGACTATACTGCATAGTGCAGAGAAAGGAAGAATGAAGTCATGATTTTGGCCTTATTTTGGAACAAATTCTCAGTGGGTTTCTGCATATAAATACTGGGTGTCCGCCCTTCCCGTTGTATAAGCAGAATCGATTGAGAGTTATATCAGATAAAGAGGAGGAGAAGAGATGGGATTGATCCCCAGACAGCATGAGGAGTTGAAGATCAAGGAAGGAGAAGATGGGCTGCTTGTCCCTCCTCTGAATTTTGCAATGGTTGAGAAGGGTGTTTATAGGTCTGGATTCCCCAGTGCAATCAACTTCCCCTACTTGGAGACTCTGTGCCTTCGTTCTATCATGTAAAGTCTCACCTCCCTCCTCTTGTATTTATCTTCACATGTTTGTGCTCCGTTTTTTTAGTCTCTGCTTTGGTTTCATTCATTCCACTGGTTATGAAAATGCTTATTTCACTGGTGCCCAAATCGGTTATCTTAAAAATTGAGAGAGGAAGGAATTCTCTTGGGCTTTTAAGTATTTGTCATATATGTAGATCGGTTCAACACATTGACTATCGACTATCATGTTGGCATGTCAGGACTAACTTGTGTGAAAAATAAGTGTGCATTCTTTGGACCTGGGTATGATATGATGGATTATAGGGTTGAATATTTATTTTATTTTATGTCTTTTAAATTCTAATATTACTAAAAAGGAAGCAATTGTGATCCCTTTAAAGGGTAGATGCTAAGTCATTATTACATAAAGAGCATATGCTAGGACATTATAAAAAGTAAACTATATTCCAGAAAATCTAATCAGCTATTTCTGTTTAGCTGTAATATTTGTTATTGTTTTCATTTCCCTCTTGATAGTACATTATTAGATATTAATCAATTTTATCTGAATAATCTGAAAAAGGGGTGGGTTCACGTTTATTATCCCTGGGATTCCTTTGACCTCTTTATTGGTCCCTTTCTGTCTTTAGTTTCACTTTCCATTTCCCATCACCTATCTTTGCAAGTATGAAAAACGCATCTCCTAGTTTTAGCTTTTCACAATTTTTATTTATGGCAATTGGAGCTTTAGCTTTTCACAATATTTTCTTGTGGCAATTGGATGTTTTGAATCACATTGGGTGGTTCTAAAGGTATCAACAAAAGGCATCAACAAAATTTTGATGATGTGATTTTTACCGAAAATTTTGTTACTTTCCATTTTATAGCTATTTAATCTAAATCAAGGATTATTAATTTTAGTTATTCTGATTACTCTTTCTTTGGCCTCTTTGGCAAATGTTCAAACTTTCTAGCAAGCGTCTTTTGCCACAAGAAGTGCAGAGTAGTTCAAAATTCTTAGCACCTCTCTTTTGCCACATGAAGTGGAGACTGACTATCCATAGGATGTTAGCCAAGTTCATTGGAGATGCTTGTTTGCTAAGGAGGATTAAACTCGGATACCAGGCCTTTTTACAGGCTTGTTTATACCAAGATTTTTTTGATGGGCTATCCTTCTGAAGGACACTGGGTGCTGCCATAAATTTGTCTAGAATGCTTGGCATTAACATAGAACAAGATTAGTAGCCACCATTCTGCTCTTATAAACCATCATTGCTCTTGTTCCAAATGCTCAGGTTTTGAAATTGCAAAATTTTCACAGGATTCTTGCAGTTCTCTGTGCATGTATGATTTTGCAATCATGAACCTGGTCGAGGTCGACTTTACCATTTTCATGTGCACTGTGAGTTAAAAGGGCCAATTTTTTTACTAGTTCACTTCCTCAAATTCAGAATACAGTATAATTTATTACAGTTGAGCCTTGTTGATGTTCTCTTTGTCTGCATAAAGCATCAATATGTTCACCATTGGACACATTCAAATGCATTCATACCCAATTCATTTAGGCCAGGCTATCTTATTAGACTTGTTCAATGTGGGCTACAAATTCTGGAATGGAAGCATTCATAGCGGGACATATTGTTATGGAATTCTTGGCTTTACTACATCATTATGCCAACCTGTTCCGACTCTAGTGAAACCCTTAACTCATCATCAGGGTGTACAGAAAAATAGTAGAGAGCAATAAAACCAGAAATTCAACAACAGCGTGGGCATTTTTTGTCTGGAAACGTCCAACATTCTTTCTTAATAATAATATACATACTTTGAGGTCATTGTTATGGTGCTCCCAACAAGATTGAAATCTATATTTACCTATTTGAAGTTTGGTTCATGGGTTTATGCATGTTTGACATGTAGCTTTGTTGAAGTTATATTCTCTTGCATGATCATCAAGTCTATTGGTACAACCTGAGTGTTGATGCTTTTGGTAATATATTCATGTGTGCCAAAGGTAGTTCTTTGATGGCTCTATTAGTTTGCACTCTCTTCTTGATCTATGGGTAAAACATGGTTCCCAGTCATAAATGGCAAAGACACATGATTTGGTGTAGACAAACCAGAAAAGAAGAGCTAACTTGGCAACAGATAAAAAAAACTCGACTATAACTTGGCAGTGACTCAACATATATAAAATATGATAGCTCCTAGTATTAAGTTAGCAACAACTAGGCAATACTAGACAGTCAGTTAGTGTTAACATGGAATAGCTCCCTGAGTTTCCCATGCTTGGCGCACTCGGCAAGTACTTGTTAGATTCACATAGTCAGTCAAGGATTTCCAAGTCTCGAGATTGACGATCTAGTCTTGGCAAATTCAGGAAGGGGTGATTTAAGTTGATTTGCCAAGCTTATGCTAGTTTTGAAGCTATAATAAGTGGACTGTTGGACAACAAGAACAAATGTTTTAGAAACAGAAGGAACTAGATTTTACCGTTGTTTCATTTAAAATTCATCAAACCTTTCCCCCCTCTGCTTATCTGATGTTTTTTTTGTTATTAAATTAAATATAAAGAGACTCACTCACCTCACTGCTGCCAAAGCAGCATGTAGCCAAGACAGAGCCTTGGCAGAGCATTTCGTAAAATCTTTTTAAAGCAAATAATTCTTTTCCCAGACTTAGGAAGACAAATCATAAAATCAATCTTTTTAAATGAATTATCCAATCATGCTCTCAAAGACATTTACGACAATTCCGCCACAAAACATATAAAGTTGTGGGCTGGGATTGACACATTGCCAGAGACCTCAATGTAATAAATCAAACCCAATGTACTGCAATTTCCAAGAAGGGTGGCTCTCCAATGGATGAATCCCTCTAGGAGCAGACAGAATCTGTTTTGGAAAACCAATCATGTCATAGCTCAAACTGTCTTCTTGTCTGGTTTTCTTTCTAGTTATATCCATGTATTATTTCTTGAGAAAGATCAAGCTCAATAATATAAATGTATGCTGTCAATCTCTTGACTAAAGTATGCAGTGCACTTCATTTGGTTGCAAATTCCTAAAGATTCTATATGATTTAGCTATCTCTATAGAGCAATGATCAAGGATCCATATTATTTACGAAGTATTTTACTTTGATGTTTGAGACTTTCTGTCCGATTATGCTGTGACCAAAACATTGGGGATCAGATTGATAGGCAAACGAATATCGTTGGATGTGCATTTTCAGAATATTATTGCAGTAACCCTTTCTTGTTCTTTATTGGTGGTGGATTTGTATTTTGCATGTTTTCATCTTGCGAGTTTTAATTTATGTTTCAGTAATAATTTTATAATATTTAGCTGATAAACAATAATGTTTTACTCTTGCCTACCATTTTAGTAACTGAAATATTCATCTCTTAAACTTTTTTTTCAGATATCTTTGTCCTGAGCCATATCCAGATGACAATACAGAGTTTCTGCGTGCAAATAATATTCAACTTTTCCAATTTGGTATAGAAGGACACAAGGTAAGTGATTTGATAATACATTTTGTCAACAAAAGGCATTGTTGTGATTATTGGATCGAGTTAAAAATACTATCCTGACTAAACAATATTGGGCCTTTCCTTTTCATTATCAGTATAGAGAAGCTGCAACTTAAGATTGATCTGATTGTTATGACCCTTGTCCTATTTGATCATGCATCTTGAGTATGTCAATGAAGAAAGAAGAAAGAATGACAGACTATCATGCTTGGTAGACATAGAGTACATAAAAATTGCACCTCATAGCAAGAGTTAGACGGTGATTGCATGCACACATCTCTCAAAAACAACAGCAATAATAATTTAAGGTCACATATGTCAAATATTGATGTATGGGACCCCTTAGTTTATGAAATAAAAGAGACCTTCCACGCAGCAATTTGACTGCTTCACCTACTGAGATGTGTGTATAAAAGAGTTCCACATGGGGACTGACGCTCTTTGGAATGGGTGGGTGTGCAGGCTCTAATAGATATTTTGGCATGACAAATTGAAATATTTTTAGACATTTTCCTTTTCAACAAGATGCATTTTCCCCTTGCATCTTGTTTATGTCAAGTCTTGTTGGTGCCAAGTCTTGTTGATGCCTTATAGTAGAGTACGCTTTGGGAATGTTCGTTAGAGGTATTCTGTGAAAGATGACTCCTTGGCCAAGTGCAGCATCCATATTGCTCTTGAAGGCTCTTAAGCCTGAGTTGGTGTCCACACCTTAAAAAGAGGACAAGCCTGAGATTTTCTTAGCTGTTTTACAATGGATTTTCAGTATAATAACAGATCTCAACTGTGTTTAGTGAATGGCATCAAGTGTTTTCTCGTATATGTTAAGTTATTTGTTGCAAAACTGCGTATAATCAGTGTAATTTCTAGAGCATTTTATAGTTCTTGTGTAAAGTACACAACGAGTTTGTTTTATAATATCATTTTGTGGTTTTTGGCTCCGCAGTGACTCGAACCTTACTAAGAAAAACTTATATTGCTTGCCCTATTAGAAAACTTTTTTAGTTTAATTAATAAACATCAAAATTATGATAGATGCGGTATAACCTTATGAGATTGCTATTTGATAGAGATATGACTGAGCATACAAATATGTACACGCAAGGAGGGGACAAGGGTGTTATGAGTCATTCAGACCAAAAATTGGACTAGGAAATATTCATGTCAATCCTATAATGCTCACCTACCTTAATAAACTCCATCCAGGCTGATTGGGATTTGACCAGATGAGACACCTTGTCCAGGTCAAAAGCCGGAGAGAAGTCCTGCTGAGAGTGTGCTCAACCCTTCAGGCAGGAAACCTATCTGACTGCTATATTGCAAGTTTATATTTCTAAAATATTGCAAAATCTGCATTTAACCATACTGAGAATTAACCCAGATCATGTTCAGTTCCTAGTTGAAATTTTTGGTAGCAATAGCAACAAAGAAAATCCCACTACTTCCATTTTATAGCTATGGACAAAATGAAACTTCTGAGATCCTATCTTAGAGCACATATGTATTTTTGTTAGTGCTTTTCTTTTTGAGCTTCTTTCTCATCCTTTATACCCGTTGTATTTTTAATAGACCATGCAATGGTTTTGTACTCTGCAGGAACCTTTTGTGAACATACCTGAGGATACTATTCGTGAAGCTTTGAAGGTTTTACTCGGTAGGGAGTTGTTTAGGACAGTAATGCTACATATTGTCATATTTTAAGCTTTTCAAGATCGACTATTGCTCATTTCTAATTTCATAAGCTGACTTGTTTACAATGTGTCATGTGATAGACCCAAGGAATCATCCTGTTCTAATCCATTGTAAAAGAGGGAAGGTATGCATAGCAATAACATGAAAATTCCTTCCCGTTAATTAATGTTAGGAACCAAAATTTTGTTCTTTTGTGCTATTTTCTCAATCTTTATAAGTATCTTCTGTTTAATGCAGCATCGAACGGGCTGCCTGGTAGGCTGTTTCCGAAAAATACAAAATTGGTGTCTCTCTTCAGTATTCGATGAATACCAGCGTTTTGCAGCAGCAAAAGCACGGGTATCAGATCAACGATTCATTGAGTTATTTGATGCATCCAACCTAAAGCCCTTGCTGCGTGTGTCCTCACAGTAGCCAAGGAAGCATTAGTCGAAGCAAATGTATTTGATTATTTCGAAACCTTTTCAATCAAAAGAATAAACATTCCTCAATGCTTCATCTTTTGATGATAGTTAATTGTGGTTAGTCAGTGTCATTTAAAGATTAAGTTGTTCAGTAGTAAATCTGAAGATTAAGCTCTTCAGTAGTAGATCTGAAGATTAAGCTCTACAGTAAAGTTCCAATGATTGAATTCTACATCTTTAACAGCTTGTAAGTATGCACTAATAAGTGCTTCCTTTTCTTGCGGCCGGATGTTATCAAAAGCAAATTCTTGTTGAGGATGGAAATGAGAAAACGTTTTTCCACCATATACTTTATAAAGAACTTAGTTTTCATCGATGAAAGGTCTATTCCAGTTGTATAATAATGTGTTAGTATCGTGAGATTGATGGAAATTTGCAGATGTGTTCTAAGCCAATGTACCCCTGCAAAGTTTTCCCATGCTGAGAAGACAGCTGAATAATGTCATGCATTTGTTACAAGCTCCCAATTCTTTGACATTTCTCTATTTCTCCTGTTTGAAAGCTTCTATCAGTTATTTTCACGACAGAAAATGCTAATTTGTATGGTTATATATTTCATCATTTCTCAGTGAATCTAACGAGTTTGATGTTTTCTATTTGCAGAGCCATCAAGGAATAAATCCTTGTGCAGTGTTCAGTGAATAGAAGGAAGACAGACAGCAGATGACCACTTCAGTTCACTAGTTTATGTTTTCATATAGCTATAACAAAACCATATCCTTAAACTTCAATTTGCAAGGCAAGGTGAATTTGCGCCAGTACAGAATGACTATCTATATTGGCATGGGAATTGTGTTTCTTAAAAAATGACTCTTCAATCACATTAGTAACCTAAGTTGCCAATTAGCTTGAGCTCCAAAATGTCACATGAAATCCTATTGCTCAACAAACTCACCATTACCATTATTATATAAGTTAAAGGTTAGTCTTTGAGGCTGTGAACACGACTGGCAAATTACCACCCACAAATCATTATCTCATTCAGATTTCATGCATATTTGTAATACCCCAGTTTTTATCCCCAAACCAGTAAAATGTGTAGATGATGAATGGCATAAGTCAGCCAAATGTATTTTGTAACTGAACATTGAGTATTAATAGAAGAATTCCTTTATTGTATTAAATTCAGTGATGATAATATCGGCGAGATATCGCTGAATATTGGAAATATTGCGATATTTTTGGCTCCTGAAAATATCGCAATATTTCCGAGCTATCGCCGATATCTCGGCAAAATATCGCTAGACGACATAATATATCGCTGGGCGTATTATGCCGCAGCTAGAAAAAGGAAAAATCATTTTTTTTTCTTCATTTCTGTTTCTAAGTGTTGGAGAAGGAAGGGGAAGAGTTTTGTGGTGGTTGTCAAGGAGGGTTTGAGGCTCAAACAACGATTATCACCACCAACCAAGTTTTTTTTGTAGATCAAAGATTGAAGAACAGTGAGACAAACTTCATTTCTTCTATTAACAAGTATGTTCTTAAAAACCCTTATGTTAATGATTTTTTCATAGATTTAGGGTTATGCTTGCTTGCGTCTTTGCCTACCAACATTCATTTTTTTTTTTTTACCCATTTGCTATGATTTTCATGCCCATGAGCCAATGCAAGGGTTTTCTCCATATTTAGACAACAAGCTTCATTTTCTTTTTCAACTTTCTTATGCACCCTCTTATTGCCATTTTTCATTCACATTGCAAAATGCAAATAATTTAGTAATTTTTTTAAATGAGGTGGTTATTACTTATTATTTTTTCTGTTGGGGGGTTGAATGCCAATTTTTTTGTTTTTTTGTGCCCTAGGTTTGAATTAGTTCACTACAAATGTCAAATATGCCAAAAGCCTTGGACCCATTTTGGGAGTATGGGGACGCTGTTGGTGGGGCAAATCAGGCATATATATCATGTAAATTGTGTGGGACCAAGGTGTTAGGAGGGGTTACACGATTGAAATACCATCTGGCTAGACTCCTTGCACATGATGCAGATGTAATGCCTTGTATGGTTTCTAGTGCGGAGGTTATACAAAAAGCTCTTGAAGCAATCGCTGAACAAGACAGAAAGAAAGCTG
This sequence comes from Pinus tabuliformis, assembly GCA_031772625.1. Taxonomy (NCBI): domain Eukaryota; kingdom Viridiplantae; phylum Streptophyta; class Pinopsida; order Pinales; family Pinaceae; genus Pinus; species Pinus tabuliformis. The sequence continues at coordinate 1,283,653,492 of CM062805.1, forward strand.
CTAGGGAGAGGCCAATGGTCTCAGATAGATAGCTGCTAGTTTTATTTGTTTTGCAACTTTTGCTACATATAAGTTTATAACTCATGATGATGAAATACTTTTAAAATTTTATATATGTGATGTTATTTTGTTTGAGTCCTTGATTGGACAATTATAAGGGATCAACAAGATATGTGATGTTATTTTGTTTGAGTCCTTGATTGGACAATTATTAGGGATCAGCAGGATTTGGTATCGCCTTTGAAGTTTAATGTATCATTTCTATTTGACATCATATATATCAGTGCTTTCTTCATATTTATGTGTCAATGTGTTTAGTTCATGTTGTTATTGCTTTATATGTTTAGAAATTTGAAAATATAGATATATATATATATATAGTATGCATTTTTTATGCTTGCCGATATTTGCCGATATTTTTCCATTATTTTCGTCGATATTGCCAATAAGATGTTTTCTAGAACCTCGCTGATATTTTGTTGATACCGATATTTTCAACACTGATAGAAACACATCACAAACTGCAAAAGAAGGACAAAGTGGGCTATGGCTCCACAAGAGGGAAAAGACAAGGGGTGCAGCTTAGAGTGGTCAAGGGGAATGTGTTTGATGATGCTAGTACCCTCATGCATATATTTTTTGAAGTTTGAGTTTGGTGTGGGGGTTACTACATATGATTTAATGGTGATCTTACCGTTTCCCAAGGTTGGATGATGATTTTTTTTATGTAATAATCCCTCGATAGTTGTGCACCTTAGGATGGGATTTATGTCTTGTTATCATGGTGGGGCTTTGCTACATAGAACATCTTTTGTTTACCTGATACAACAATTTATCAAAATGCACCCCTTGTTGGCACACATTGAGGTTGATTTAACTATTCATAGTTAAATTAATCTATTTCTCCATATTAAGGTTAATGGCACATGGCCTACTTCATTGGCTTTCTTTTCATCCTTGAAGGATTAGTTGGAGTTGGGTGAGGCTTTCTAGTGGTGTGCCCTACTTCTTGGCCACAATTTTCAATGTATACACTTTGTTTCTTGGAGAGGTTGGTACACATTTCTAAAGTGCACTCCCTTGGGTTGGTTGGACATCTTTGTGACATGGCATATGGAGGAATATTTTATTTATTTATTGAGGAGCTCTATTTACTCTTGGCACATTCTCCTATTGCACACTTCATTAGAGGATACTATATTATTTGTTTGGTGGTTGAGGTAGTTACATGGCACACTTTTCTAGGGCACGCCTCTCCTAGGTGCTCTCTCATCTTTTTTGCATGGTTATTTCAGCTACATCTATCATTTTTTGATATTCATTGGAGAGTGCTCTCATACTTGGAGAGCCACACATGGCATTTGCATGCTCTTGCTTGGTCTCCTTTCTATTTTTGAAGATGCATCTTGGAGGGTGCATATGTACAAGGCTCTTCTCACTATTTTCGATTACCATCTTGGAGGTTGCACTTATGGAGAGAGGTTTTACTTTCTTCGTGGGAGTTGACCACATCTTTTCTTGTGGAGCACTCCATTTGCATGGCAGCTTGCAAATTCATCCATGGAGTTAGTTACCTTGGGATTCACACATGTGGATTGGTTGCATGCATCTTGTGGACTCCTTTCTGTTTTGGAGGAGATTGTTATAGAGCATTCTCCTAGAAGAATTATTGTATTGTTTATTGTCGTACTTTTGGAGGATGCCTTAATGGGTTCTCCTAAGTGGACTTTGGAGCACATCCTCCTATGTGAAGAGTTATTTTGTTATATCTTGCATGCATGCATTCCTGGATGGTGCATTCCATGTGGACACTTGGCATTTGACTTGGTATGGTGCGTATTTTTTTGTGCACCCCCTTAATGAGCAATATCTGGTGCACACTAGTCCCTATCTCTACATGGGATGAATTGGCTTGTAGAGCTAGTGTCCACATGCCTTGATTTTATCAACAGTGGATTGAATAAGAGATTTAACTACAATTTTATACTATTTGTTTCTCAGAGTTAGAAGGACAATAATCTTTTATTATATGAGAGAAGAGACTCACTATAAAAAAGAGCTCTCTTCATTATAATGGTTATTGGGAATTTGGGGGTTGAGGAGCTTTCCTCTATTGTACATCATTTTGGCAAGCTTAATGGAAGATTGGAAATATTGTTTTATCATATGTGAGGCTCAATTTTTGCATGCTTTAAATCGTTTTGTTAGATACTTGTATGAACATCTTGCAAAGAACATTTCATGAAGCCTTTGTAATCAAATATTTTCCATTTGTATAGGAGTAACATGATGAGGTTCTTCCTCATATATTCTTTTGTTGTTATATTCATGTTGGAATGGGGTCCCCTAGGGTCAATTTTGGGGCAAAAGTCTAAGTTTTGTTGTATGAAGATGTAAAGTCTCTGCAAATTGTGGTCGTGGAGCGTATAGTTAGTTAAAGAATCATAAAAGGTTTTATCCTTCTTTATGTAAGTTGAGTAAGCTTTTTGAGGATTTACCCATGGTCTGCGGACCATGGGATTGTATAAATAGGTGTCTTAGGATGTCTAAGGGAAGTAATGAAGTTTGTTTATCGAAGAAGTCTAAGGAGTTAGCGAAGAAGAGTAGGAAGAAAGACTCTACAGCTCTGTGCGCAGAGGCCTAGAGTAGAGTCCACAGCTGAGTGCGCAGGCCCCTACAGCTAAGTGCGCTGAGAAGTCTCGAGTCTGTAAGTTGAACTGAATATCAATAAAGAAGATTGTTGCAGAAATACTCATGTTTATCTCTTTACTTCTGTTTATATGAATGTGCTTTATGTCGTGATGGATTTATGAAATAATGATATATTGATGCGCGACTTTACACAATTTTATATTGTTATATGAATGCAATTGATATTGACTGTTTACGCGAAGATTATCTTGTTGTATGTGAAAGTTATCGAACACTTAGGCCGATCTGAGTAATCGTTGGATTAAGAGTATTCTTTGATGCGCGTAAGTAGCTGATTAATCTATTCAAGGTCCGCGAAAGACAGTCGTAGACCTTCGCGGAGGTCTAGAGGCTGATTAAAGGGAGTTATATCGATAAGACATTAAGGCTTAACAATCTGCAAAAAGGCGGATTTAGGGCATAAAATGACATCACACTGATCTCTTGGTGCGGAAACTTGGTTCCAACACCTCCCCCATACTACTTGGGGTGAGACTTCAGTTTGCGCTCTGTAGATTGATGCCGAAAGGGCCAGTAGTGTAGGGATTTGTTTGGCCCAACTAACTTTGAACCTGGGTCAGGACCCACTAAGCCAACAAATGGTTCCGTTGTCGAGACCAAGATCTTCATAAAGAGATGTGTGATGTCGCATCACTGGAATTCGACAAAGAAAGAAATTGAGAAGTAGTTAGATAGAAAGATTCACGAATTCGCGGTGCAAGAAAACAAAAATTTGCGCCTGAAAAAAAAACAGTGTTTGGACAGGTATCTATATACAGAAATACACGAAATCTTCTTCTGCACCTTCCTGATCGAACTGTACAAGTGGATCGCTAAATTGGTAAATGACCAAGGAAGGTGGAGGCTGGACAGTCCAATAGTGTGAACCCCGGAGCTAGCACAAAGGTTGGAAGCTTTTGAAGATAAGATCGCGTGTGCTATCGATCACTGGCTTGAGCGAGTCATAGGAGGATTTGTGATAGAATTCGCGGTCGATACCTCAGTAAACTACAGTGAAGCAGAGCAACGCTTTTTCAAACAACGCGGGGCAAGAATTTGAAATCTTTGAATACTTGGATTGAGATGCTCTTGTGTGAAAAGCAGGTTACGCCACTGCCTTGATGTTTGGATTTACGCGAAGTGGATGCATCTTTAGAAATAAAGAAAGAGTGGGCACTGAATATAGTCCATTGATAGATCCTCCTTCAAGTGACGATGAAGGAGCAATACAAACCTCACCACAAAACGTTGTACAGTTGATAAAGCAAGGTTTTGTGCGAATACCTCATTCACCCACACCACCTCCACCTTCACCTCCACAACATACACCTTCCCCCACACCACCACCACCTCTGCCACCGTTCAATATGTTGAATACCATGAAGTTGCCCGTTTTCAACGGCTTGGGAAGTGAGGGCCCGGATCAATTTTGGTTAGATGCGAAGGCTGTATGGATGACACAAAATATTAAAGGTGTTCATATAAAGAAGGCGCAGTTGGTCACTACTCTACAAGATCGTGCGTTGACATGCTACATTAAGTACTGTACCGACAACCCATTGGCATCATTAGCGGACACTCAGACTGCTCTGAATAAGAAATTCGGTAGGCCGAAGTCTGAATCGCAATCAATCATTGGGTTCAAGGAAATCATGATGAGGCCTGGCGAAACACCCTAGGAGCTGGATCAGAAACTGAAGTGCCAGATCCACGAAGCTAACATGAATCTCACAGATAGTAAGGTTGCTTGGTAGAGATGGTGTGGTTTTGGATACGTAGTGTTACTGTTGTGTACATGTTGTGTATAATGTATATTCATTGATTGAACCTATGGTGTTGTGTTCATGTTGTATAACTGGTGTTGTGTGCATATTTCATATGTAGTGCTGGGTAAAAATGGTGCTATGTACATGTTGGATATGCGGTGTTGTGTACATATCATAGTGTGAGCATGTTGGATATGCGGTGTTGTGCACATGTTGGATATGTTTTCTTGTGTACATATGGTGCTATGTACATGTTGTATATGCAGTGCTATGTACATATGGTGGTGTGTGCATGTTATACTTGTGGTGCTATGTACATATCGTGTTGTGTGCATAATTGCATGTGGTGTTGTGTGCATATTGTACAAGTGGTGTTGTGTGTAGGTGGTGTTGTGTACATGTTGTGCATGTGGTACTATGTACATGTGGTGTTGTGTACACATTGTACAGGTGGTGCCATGTACATGTGGTGTTGTGTACACATTGTGCAAGTGGTGTCATGTACATGTGATGTTGTGTACACATTGTGCATGTGGTTCTATGTATAGGTGGTACTGTATACATGTTGTACATGTGGTACTGGTGTACATGTGGTATTGTGTGCATGTCATACATGCTGCAGTACTATGTATGTGCATTGTATAGTCGTGGCATCCTGAGATGTGTATTCGTTGTGTTGTAATATGTGTACGTATGTGTATTGTGTTGTACACTGGATGTAGTGGTATGTATTGTGTTAAGTTGTACATTGAGTGTAGGTGTATGTGTCATGATGTATATTAGATGTAGGTGTATGTATTTTGCGGTGTCGTATATTGTGTGTGGATGTATGTGTTGTGGTGTACATTGTGTATGTGTATGTGGTTGAAGAGAAGGAACTGGGTGTTTGTTGAGTGTGGCAATTGATCTTGTGTGTGTATGGAAAGGATAAAGGTAGAATCTAAGGATCAATTAAGGGATAAGTATCAGTGTTTTTATTTCAGTTTTATTATGCATGTGATCTATGATTTTGGTTTATGATGATTGCATGTGATTCATGATTTGATATATGATGGTTGTGTTTCGAGCTAACTAGATGTGATATGTTTATACATAATGATTTGATCAAAGAGTTAGTTTGTCTTATTGTGGCAGGAATTAAATAGAATTGCAAGTGTACCTTATTGACGGGCCACCAACGAGGTATGATTTGAATTTATTTCAATTTATTTTGAATCTAATGGAATTTATGTGCTTGGTATAGGAAAGCATGGAAATTCCCGGTTGGGTGGTTGAAACTGACTGCAAGCATTAGTAGCAACAGAACAAGGAATTGGAACAGGAAAAAGTATGTTGGTAAAGCACTTTAGGAGCAGGGCCATTATGGGACACTGGTACCCAATATTGTCCATTGATTTCCATGAGCATGTTATGAACGGTATAATGGTTTTGAGGCAGGGACATGCCTTGATTTTTGTACCTTACAATGTGAGGAAACCTTTCCAAGGGATGGATTGCCCGAGATGGGGGGTGTCAGGGAACTTGGAAAGTGAGTGACTGCATGCAAGGGGGTGACCAAATTGCCCAATGGACTATGTAGCAGAAAAGGGAAGGTCAGGGAATGTATTTGTTTTGTTCATTAGCGTTGTCAGATAGAATTAGAAGCACATTGGGAGTGAGCCCTAGAACAATGAGTTGGTAACTATTCACTAAGAGGACAAGTGGTGCATGATTGTGGTGCTAGAAATTGGATGCAGCTTTGACTTTAGCAATGGATTCTGGACTTCCTGGGAAGGAGGTGAATCCTGGTACTGATTTTGAGGGTGGAGGAGTTAGCCTTTGGATTCCCTTGTTGTAGATGCATTCATTGTATCTTTTTATTTGTTGGTTGAAGAAAATGTGCATATGTATATATATGTATATCATTGTAAATATTGTATCAAGATGGATTTATAAAGCTCCATAGATAGCACAATTATTTTTTGGTTGAAAAGTATGTGCATAAGTATATGTGGTGATTATTGTAAATATTGTAATGAGTTATGTTATAAAGCTCCAGTAAACAATACATTTGTCATGTTTCAGAAGATGTCATTGTAAGTATTGAAACGAGTTGTGTTATAACGCTCCATGGGGATTATGTTTTCTTTTCAGCAGTTTGCTAGTTGTAGGTGCCATTGAACACCGAGAACAGTGTTCCCCTAAGGGGGAGAGTTCTGTAATAGCCTTGGTCAAATTTCCATGTAATAAAGTTAATAAAGGAAAAATAATAACCAAGGTCATGGGACATGTATTCCAAGCTAAATGTTCGGAAAAACATCCTAGTGTGGGTGTTCATTTGGTTTATTATTGCCAAGGAAATTAGCAAAGGCAATGGCAAAAGATTTGGAAAGGCGTGAGGCATTAATTGGCATTTTATCTATGAAAATCATGGAAATTAGGTGAAAAGGAAGGTGAAAGGTCACAAGTTGCATGTGAGGAGGAAAATGAAGGAAAATAATGGAAATTAAATAAAATAGAGGCCTTATTAATAAAAAGGCTTATGAGGATCAGTTGGTACCTTTTGTTAGTTTAACCTTTCATCAATTCGGTTTTAGAGCTCTCTCTCTATTCTCTCTCTCACACACTCTTGGACACTTAGAGAATTATTGGAGGACTCTAGCATTGGATCAAGGAAGCAAAGGAATGACCAAGAAGGCAAAGGAAAGAAAGGATCAAGTAAGGAAGAGCATGATCAACCAGCTACAATGAGATTATTTGTAGTGTCAAATTGCATGTATGATTTCCTTGCTAGATTTGGCATGCATGGTGCATGCATGTGTGTATTTGGTTCTTTTATTGTCATTGGCATGGTTTTTCCAAGTGTGACAATGTTCTTTAGCCTTGCCTTTCCATTTCTGGATAGACATGGTGTGATGGGTTCTCTTTTATTTGGTGAAGCTAAATTACTGGATGGTTTCGAAAGTGAGTGAGGTGGTCTCTGAAAGAAATAACACATTTCCTAGGAATCCCTAGACCGGACTGGTATTGGGGTAAAGCCAGATTTTGTGTACCTCGGTGGGCCTAGGAATCCTCGACCGGTGAATGGTGGGATATACGGTAAATCCTAGAGGTGTGTACCCTTGATCAAGCATAGGAATCATTGATCAGTGAATGGCAGGATATATAGTAAAGCCTTAAGGGTGTAGTCTTGATTAGGCCTAGGAATCCTCAACCATTGTATGGTGGGATATACAGTAGATCCTAGAGACTAGGAGACAAGAAAATTCCTCACGCTGTAGGTGGAGAAATCCAATGGAATCCATACTTGTTTAGGGCCTGGTGATCCAGTGGGGATTGTGGTAAATCCTAAGAAAACCTGGTCTGGTTTGGTTTTGAGTCCCATGTTCATGCTTGGAATATGGCACGGAGGTGATTGGATGAAAGAAAGATTTGGTTCAATATGGTCGGGTGGTTCTTGGAAGTTCCATACTTGGTTGGTTTTTTGTAGGAATTTACAGAGTAAGTTCCTCAGACAGAACACCAAAGGACACCGCTCACAAACATATCACAGATCAATACACCAATATTGTTGATGTGGTTAAAACCCTCAAAGAGGGAAACAGTCCACAACCTGAGCCAACGAGGCCACTTTAGGCAATTTATTAATAAAAGAATGAAAATTTACATAAGCTTCTCTCATGAATAATTACCCTACAAATGAACCTCCATGCTCTTTAAATAGAGATCATGGACCAATCGGGTGTTAAGCCACAGATCAAGTGTCGGTAATATCGAGGAGAGAATGAACCGTCGGATCACTACATATCGTGGCCGTTGGATTGTAAGTTACAAAATTACATAGTAAAGAAACACACTTTACCCAACTCTACACTAGACCAAGTTATACTTAACTATTTCCTATGTGTCGGAATATCCTAACATCTCCCCTTAAGAACAACTTGGGATATGATTGAAGGATGTACAAATATGACACAATAGGAGAAGGAATGAGGCATTAGAGCCTATCTCCCCTTAGTGACAACTTCTTGAACTCTAACCATAAATCGAAGTTTAGTAAACTTTGCCTCTGTGAGAGCCTTTGTAAAGATGTCTGCAACTTGATCATCTGTTGAACAATATTGCACTTCAAGAACATGGTCGTGAATGAGATTTCTGATGAAGTGCATGTGCAGTTCAATGTGTTTGTTGCGCTGATGTTGGACTGGATCTTTGCATAGTTGAATGGCACTTTGATTATCACACCAAAGTGTAGTCAGATGTTGCTGCTGAAATCCAAACTCTAACAGGATCTGACGAAGCCACAGGGCTTCCTTACTAGCTTCTACAGCACCACGCTACTCTCCTTCTACTGAAGAAAGAGAAATGTCACTTTGTTTCTTGCAAGCCGATGTCATATGTCCTGAACCAAGAGTGAACACATAACCTGCAGTAGACTTCCGATTATCAGGGTCACCAGCCCAATCAAAATTAGTGAAACCAACAAATAGAGGAGATGCTTCATCACTATAATGAATCCCAAACTGAACTATACCTTGAACATAACAAAGTATTCTTTTAGCTGCTTTCCAATGACTTTCATGTGGGTTTTGCATAAACCGATCAATAATGCCAACAGCAAAGGAAAGGTCAGAACAAGTATGGGTCAGATACAAAATTTTTCCTACAAGTTGATGGTATAAGGTAGCATCAACTTCAGGGGAAGTACAAGTAACTGAAAGTTTGGCTCCAGACTGAAAGGGAGAAGGGGTTGGCTTACAGTCTTCCATGTGAAAATGGTGGAGAAGATCGCAGGCATACTTGGACTGGGAAAGGGAAATACCTTTCTTGGATTGCAAGACTTGAAGACCAAGAAAATAATGCAAGTGTCCTAAGTCTGTCATTTCAAACTTCTTTTTGAGGCTGGACTTCACATGGTTTATAAGGTTGGGATACTAGTGAGGATAAGATCATCAACATAAAGAACAAGAATGATAAGAGACTTGCCCATTTTCTTGGTGTAGACGGTATTGTCAGAATGACACCTAGAAAAGCTAGTTTCTAAAAGAAAGATATCCATTTTGGCATACCAAGCCCGAGGAGCTTGCCTAAGACCATAAAGGGATTTATTAAGCCGACATACAAGGCTGGAGTTTGTTTGTATAAAGCTAGTAGGTTGTTCCATATAGATTTCTTCATGTAAGTCCCCATGCAAGAAGGCAGATTTAACATCCATCTGAAATTTGAAAGAGGCAGCAAGGGAAAGAACAAGGCGGATAGAGTTCATTTTGGCAACAGGGGAGAAGGTTTCAGTATAATAAATGCCTTCAACTTGTGAAAAACCCTTAGCAACAAGACGAGCTTTATGTTTATCAACTTTTCCATCTGGTCCATACTTGGTTCTACAAACCCATTTTCATCTAACAAGTTTTCATCCCTTTGGTAGAGGAACAAGATACCATATATCATTTGCCAATAATGAACGATATTCTTCATTCATAGCTGCATCCCAATCTGGATGGCCTGAAGCTTCTGCAAAGGTGTCAGGATCATAATTCGCTAAAGCTTGAGCTAGTAAAGAAGAGGCTCTATCGAACTAAGAACATGTACGTCACTGATCTGTAGGATCACCGGCAAGAGCGCCTACTGCATCCCGAGTAGCACGAACCCATTTTGGAAGCTGAGGAGCTGAAGGAGGATCCTGAGATGGTGGGGGAGGATTGTCATCCTCACTTTCATCATCTAAAGAAGAAATATTTTCAAAAGTAGAAGAGATAGAGAGAGGTGGAACATCCGCCGAACTAGGCTCGTAGGCCGATATATTTTTAGCAAACTTTATATCTCTTCTAATGATAACATTTTTGGACTTGAGTGGAATAAGTCTATATCCTTTGACATCTTCAGAATATCCCACAAAAATACATTTTTCACTCTTCGGTTCTAAAGCTTTATGTTTCTCATTTGGAATATGGGCTCATGCTTCACTTCCAAAAACACAAAAGTGACTTACATCTAGTTTAATTGAGCTCCATGCTTCTTCAGGAGTGATATTCTTTAAAACCTTAGTAGGAGTGCAATTTATTATGTAATTTGCATAGTTAATTTCTTCTGCCCAAAAATTAAGACTAAGTCCTTTAGATTGAAGCATACAGTTAGCCATTTACTTTAAGGTGTGATTCTTCCTTTCAGCGACACCATTTTGTTGTGGAGTATATGGAACAGTATGTTGCATTTGAATTCCATTCTCAGTGCAAAAGTTGATGAATTTGTTGTTAACATATTCTCCGTCATTATCAGATTTTAGCTTAAGAATTTGATGTCCAGATTGTTTTTCAACAAAGGCCTTAAAGGCCAAGAACATGTTAAATACTTCACTCTTGAGTTTTAAGAAGTATACCCAAGTGCGCCTGGAGAATTCATCAATGAAAGTTAAGAAATACTTGTAGCCCGAGAATGAAACAACTGGAAGTGGACCACATAAATCACTATGCACAAGTTGTAAAGGGGTTGAGGTGTGCCAAGAGGCATGTGTTTCAAAACTATCCCAATGATGTTTTCCAAGTACACATTTGGAACAAACACCATCTCTGCAAGATACCATTGGAAGACCTGTCACCATATTTTCTTTACATAGATTTTGAAGGGAGTGATAGTTTAAGTGACCAAATCGCTCATGCCAAAGTTTGCTCACTTCATCATCATGAGCAAGAAATACCGAGGGAAGATTTGATGACCCAAAGTTGTTAAACTTATACAACCTTGTAGAATCATCAACAATGCCAGTAGCTAAAATCTGTCGAGGATCTCTTAGGTCCTTAATTACAACATCGTGAGATGAAAATTCAACAATTTTACTTTCATCTAAACGAGATATCTAATATATAGATAGAAGGTTGCAGGATAAAGTTGGAACACATAATACATCATTAAATTGACCATTGTCTATATGAACAGTTCCAGTCCCTACAACACTAAGAGATCTATCATCACCAACATATATATTTTTGGTGTTACAATCATTTAAAGAAGAAAACATGGCTTTGTTTTTGGCCATGTGATAAGAAGCTCCAGAATTAATGAGCCACTCATGAGAATTAGAAGAAGAAGATACATTTAATGCATATCCAGATTGAGATGTTTAACAACCACATGTAGAAAGTGTTATCCCTGAAGATGAAGTTGAAGTTGAAGAGTGCTCCAAATGGATTTTATGCTTCTTCATTGCTGCTTCCAAGGCTTCCATCTTCTTAAAGCATTTGGATTCTAAGTGGCCATCTCGATTACAAAAGTGGCAATGTCTATCAGTCTTCTTCCCTTTGTTTTTATTTGCCTTATCATTTTGTTGAAATGATTTTTCATTTTGAGACTGAAATTGCTTAGGACCCTTGTTTGGTTTAGGACCATTCTTTTTAGGATACAGCTTCTTAGGATTCTTTGAATTTGGTTGTTGTTGGGCAGCTAAGGCTTTCTTAGAAGAGTTTCCAAGATTAAGAAGACCAAGGTGTAAAGGTTGTTCTTGTTCTCTTATTAAAGAATCACAAAAGGCATCAAAGGAAGGGGACTTGTAGTCTTGTCCTTGAGAAATGAAGGCTTCTCTTGTAGAATGGAAGATGGAAAAAAACACAGAGTAGGCTGGTCCCAACTTAGTAAGAATGGAATAGATAAGGTTACCATCTTCTTTCTTAACCTTAACACCTTCCAAGAGAAGTCTAAGGGTATTGAACTTGGACAAAAAATCTTCAATGTAAGCAACTCATTTTCGAGTTGATTGGCTCTAAGTTCATTTTTAATTCCAAAAACTTTAGTGATCTGTTTCATTGCTTCATTAGGAGTATCAAGTTCTGCGATATGGAATCTAAGGTCTGGAGAAATAGACATCCCTATCAACCCACGTGCTTGATCTTGCCTATTTTCCCATTTGGTTACCTTATCTTTATCTTTCAGTTTGGTTTCCTAGCATTTGGTGTGTGCTTACTTGAGAAAGCTCTTTTTTGCCTACAAGACAAAAACCACAAAACCCAAAACGGACATGCAAAAAAAAAACAAACCTTGTGGTTTGAAGTTAGCTTTTCTCGAAAACTAACAATTTTCTTCAATGTCTCTGATTTTCCGAGATCACACTAAGGCATGATGGAAAAGAGCATACGCATGAGAAAAATCCTTCCTTTCTGTTTCTGATTTGCCCAGATCGCACAAAATCGCGGGGCAAAGAGCACACGCAAAAATGAAAGGTATAGATCCAGTAATAAAAAATAGAGAGCTAAATAACCCGAAATAAACAGAGAGAAAATAACTAAAAACTGCAAATATACATTGTATACCTCCAGATCTTAAAAATGACGTAGCTAGGGCTACCGAAAACCTTTTTGCGTCAAACAAAAGGGGTTCCTTACTGGAACAAATGCCCCTAACACAATAGAGCAGTCCTTTTGACCCGAAAGCAGTCAGTAACTGCAGATCTAGGAAATGACAGTCGAATGCAGTTCTACCAGCTTTAGATTTGAATCACCAATGGATGCGGCCCTCAAATAGCTCTGATACTATATAGGAATTTACAGGGTAAGTTCCTCAGACAGAACACCAAAGGACACCGCTCACAAACAGATCACAGATCAATACACTAGTATTGTTGACGTGGTTAAAACCCTCAAAGAGGGAAACAGTCCACGGCCTACGCCAATGCGGCCACTTCAGGCAATTTATTAATAAAAAAATGAAAATTTACAGAAGTTTCTCTCATGAACGGTTACCCTACAAATAAACCTCCATGCTCTTTAAATAGAGATCATGGACCAATCGGGTGTTAAGCCACGGATCAAGTGTCAGTAATACCGAGGAGAGAATGAACCGTCGAATCACTACATATCGTGACTGTCGAATTGTCAGTTACAAAAATACATAGTAAAGAAACACACTTTACCTAACTCTACACTAGACCAAGTTATACTTAACTATTTCCTATGTGTCGGAATATCCTAACATTTTTTCGTTCATTAATAATAGCTTCTTCTCCTTGATATGGCATGCGTAAATATACTAGCTTATATGTGGATTTTATGGTTGTTATATCCTTACTATTTATGTTGGTTATATGTTAGTTATGAGTATGTTTTATGACAAACTTGATGTATGGATCTCATCATGTTTTGATTTGAAAATGAATGTGCAATGAATATACGACCTAATAGATGATAATGCATCTATTGTGATATGGCAACAATGCTTCTTTACGAATCTCAGATAAGTATGGGATCCCTATGCTCAGATCTATTGTTATGGCCTGTAGATTACATATTTGTGGCATGTTTGACGAAACGTCTCTCATGGCTAGTAGGATTCCATTCAAGTCATTGATCAAATGTTTGAATTAGTAGACTTATTCCATTGTTACTTATCATTTCTGAAAGTTTCATGAAGTTCTGGGCAATGGCTTGAGCGCTGACCCTGAAAAAGTGGCACAAAATCCAAGGTCATTAGCTCAGAACTAGCTGAAAAAGTGCACAATTGATGGCATGACCTTGTTGTGGGAGTGAATGGAAGGCCTCATAAGCATGCATGGATTTTCAAGGGAGAGAATAAGGGTCCAGATTAGTGAAATGTCAAGTTTCCTCAGGGGTTGGTTGTTGAAAAGTGTGCAACAAGAAATGCTTGTTGAGAGTGCAACAAGATGATGGAGCTTAGTGAAAAGAGTCGCCTTCACTAAGTGGGCCCGCAGGCTATTTTTGGCGCAAGTCTATTTTTAGACTATGTCTATTTTTAGACATATGGATCATGTCTATGGATTGCAAGTTGTTGTTTATGGATGATTGATCAAGTTGGGAAAAAAATAGATGGACTTCTATTTTTGATGAAAGTGTGAGTGATCACAGTGTGAGTGATCAAAGTCAAAAATAGAAAAGTCAAATATTATTATCTCACAATAATATTTGGACTATAAACTTAATCTTATTCTCTTGGAGCACTTCAGGATGAGCTACAGATGTGGTACATGCAAATCCCAGAGGGAAATACGTGGTTACCTATGGGATGACTAATATTTGCATGCATGACTTCAGTTAGAACTCAATCAGTTGAGTTTGGTGGAGTTGATTGTGGAGTTGATGGAGTTGTGTTCAGTTTAGCTTTGTTAAACTGGTTGTATTTAGTCTAACTGGCAAATAGACTAGAGATGAGTTGGGTGAATTAGTTATTAATTAATTCACAAGTTATTAACTCATAATACAACTAATGAATACATCAGTTAACTCAGTTGCATGTCAGTGCATGTTCAGTTCAGCAGGGACAAGTGGTAGAGAATCAGATTGCTATTAGTTGTGACTATAGTTGTGCACCAGATCTTGCACAATAAAGGGATTGAGTATGCCAATGAGTTAGCTCACGTATTTGCCCACATTATAGCTTGTGTTCACGTCCAACAAAGTGTGAGTGACTATTTTGCAGGTGAAATACGAATTTGGGAAGTCATTCTCATCAGTTCTTGAGCAGGGATTGAGCTGTGGAGGCAGGCAAGCAGTGGGATAGATTTGGAGATCAAATCTGAGCTGTATTGTGTGTAACAAGTGGAGATACTTGTGAGAAGTATTATGCTGTGTAATGTTACATGATTCAATCAATATAATATACAGATAGTGTGGGGTTTTTAGTGAGATGCTTTCCCCGGGATACATACTGCGTTAATGAGTTTGATTGATGCTTCTATGTGTGCCTGTGAATGTTTCTGCTTCTGTAAATTGATGATCAACGTAGAAGAGATTATGTATTATACATGTTCCGCTTATAATTGTATGATCAGGATAATCTCTATGAATATGTGTTAAATTATTCAAAATTTCTACATGGTATCCGAGCTGCTTGATTTGTAGAAGAGATTTTTACAGGATATCAAGCGAGGATTGATCATCAGATCTACAATTCAAGAAGTGTTTACATTCTATTTCTTTAGGCAGAGTCTGTAATCGGGCCAGGTAGCCTCTGGATTCATCCTTCCTTTGGAAGGTGAGATATCTGGTGAATGCCCATACAGTCAATCTCTGTATGAGAAATATTGTGTTCTCACGAATTCTAGATCGGAAGCGGTTGAGTTTTGTGCTGGTGGAATTCGAATTTAATTCCAAAGAAAGAGCGAAACTCAGAAACATCAAATGCGAGAAGGGTGACAGTATTCCCAAGTATCTCACGAAGTTCACTCAGTGTCGAGATGAGCTGGGAAGTGTGGGGGTGACTGTCGGATGAGGATGGTGAGTCTAGCACTCCTTGACCTTCCTAAGAGTTGGCATAGCTACCAGGACTCGGTGAATGGAAGGGAGAAACTGCCAAATTGGGAACGACTATGGTTGGATTTGATGCAGGAGGAAATTAGACGGAGCACCAGAGACGGTTCTTCATCCATGCAGGATGAGGAGAACTGTGCCTTAGCGAATAAGGCGAAGAAGGGGAAGGGGAAGGTTTCTCTTTCCGAATCCAGTTCTTCCAATGATGGGAAGAAGGTTGACAAGGCGAAGGTGAGATGCTTTCGTTGTCATGAGTTGGGTCATTAGGCTACTAATTGCCCAAAGAAGAAGTCCAAGAAGGGATCCGGGGAAGGATCTGAAGGTGAGGCAGCCTCACTTGCTTCACAGTTTGAGTTGGACTTCACACTCTTCGCATGCATGGTTTCATCCATGGTGGGAAGCGGTTGGTTTCTTGACAGTGGAGCTTCTTTCCACATGACTGGTGACAAAAGTTTGTTTAGTACTTTGGAGGAGAAAGATCTCCAGATACTCATAGGGATGGGTAATGATGAGAAGTATAGTGTCTCAGGTGTAGGCACGGTTATTTTTCAGACGGAGCATGGAGCTCGCCTTACCTTGACCGATGTCAAGTATGTACCAGGACTGAAGAGAAACTTGGTGTCGATCACGATGTTGGAAGACAGAGGCTATGATGTGGTCTTTAGTAAGGGAAAGGTTTTCCTTAGACACATCATCACTAGACAGGTGAAGCAGATTGGTTCACGGGTCAAGAACCTGTATGCTCTTAAGGTTCAAGATGCATGCAAAACCTTGAGCAGCGAGGCAACTGATGGAGACTTGGTGGTTGAGAGGGAGCGTATATTACCTCTCAACATGCAGAGCCAGAAGAAGTCTCAGACGATTGTGGAGGAGCCACGATTGGTGCAGCAGCTTCAGGAGGTTGTGGAGGAGCCACAACAAGGGAAGCTGAGAGGAGATCGAGTAGAGACATCTACTCATGCAGAGACCTCCAGTAGAGGGAAACTTCGAGCCAGGTGGGCTGAGGGATCGCATGCAGCCATACCTCCAGGTAGGAGGTGGGGTGATGTGGATTGATTGTCCCAAGGAGGAGGGGCAGGATCCTTGAGGTACCCAACCTCTTGGATGAGACCTTGCTACGGGAGCCCCGATGTGTAGTAGCAGGAACTGACTGATTGGGTAGAGACAGATGCGGATGGAGCGGCAGAGAGAGCGACAATGCAGGGAATCCCAGGACAGCGCATAGCTAGCAGGCTGTAGCAATGCGAGAGGCACAAGTGTTTTGCACAGTGCTAGGTGGCACAGAGAGGTGTGCAATGGTGCGAGATGCATGGAGATGTTGCAGTAGCGCAGATGTCAGAGAGGGAGCACTTGTCAGCAACAGGTAGAGCTTCAGCATCAGAGGGTGTTTCTATCCCAACAGGGAGGTCAGTTGGGAGGTGCAGTGCGGATGCAATGCTGGGAGATAGAACCAGCAGCAGCACGGATGCAGTCAGAGATCAAAGTGACAGAGGCTAGAGCAGTCAGATACTGAAGAGCACAGAGATGCAGAGTTTCAGTCGACAGAGGCAATAGCAGTCAGAGACTTTGATGACAGAGCAAGTGGACCGGCCAGATGTGTTGCATGGAGAACATTCCAGAGTTACAAGATCGGGTTTGAGAGGAAGCCTTTCTTGTTGAGAGGGAGTGTTGAAAAGTGTGCAACAAGAAATGCTTGTTGAGAGTGCAACAAGATGATGGAGCTTAGTGAAAAGAGTCGCCTTCACTAAGTGGGCCCGCAGGCTATTTTTGGCGCAAGTCTATTTTTAGACTATGTCTATTTTTAGACTATGTCTATTTTTAGACATATGGATCATGTCTATGGATTGCAGGTTGCTGTTTATGGATGATTGATCAAGTTGGGAAAAAAATAGATGGACTTCTATTTTTGATGAAAGTGTGAGTGATCACAGTGTGAGTGATCAAAGTCAAAAATAGAAAAGTCAAATATTATTATCTCACAATAATATTTGGACTATAAACTTAATCTTATTCTCTTGGAGCACTTCAGGATGAGCTACAGATGTGGTACATGCAAATCCCAGAGGGAAATACGTGGTTACCTATGGGATGACTAATATTTGCATGCATGACTTCAGTTAGAACTCAATCAGTTGAGTTTGGTGGAGTTGATTGTGGAGTTGATGGAGTTGTGTTCAGTTTAGCTTTGTTAAACTGGTTGTATTTAGTCTAACTGGCAAATAGACTAGAGATGAGTTGGGTGAATTAGTTATTAATTAATTCGCAAGTTATTAACTCATAATACAACTAATGAATACATCAGTTAATTCAGTTGCATGTCAGTGCATGTTCAGTTCAACAGGGACAAGTGGTAGAGAATCAGATTGCTATCAGTTGTGACTATAGTTGTGCACCAGATCTTGCACAATAAAGGGATTGAGTATGCCAATGAGTTAGCTCACATATTTGCCCACATTATAGCTTGTGCTCACGTCCAACAAAGTGTGAGTGACTATTTTGCAGGTGAAATACGAGTTTGGGAAGTCATTCTCATCAGTTCTTGAGCAGGTATTGAGCTGTGGAGGCAGGCAAGCAGTGGGATAGATTTGGAGATCAAATCTGAGCTGTATTGTGTGTAACAGGTGGAGATACTTGTGAGAAGTATTATGTTGTGTAATGTTACATGATTCAATCAATATAATATACAGATAGTGTGGGGTTTTTAGCGAGATGCTTTCCCCGGGATACATACTGTGTTAATGAGTTTGATTGATGCTTCTATGTGTGCCTGTGAATGTTTCTGCTTCTGTAAATTGATGATCAACGTAGAGGAGATTATGTATTATACATGTTCCGCTTATAATTGTATGATCAGGATAATCTCTGTGAATATGTGTTAAATTATTCAAAATTTCTACATTGGTCACCTAGAAGGGTTGGTTGGCTCCTGAAGGTTCTTTAGCATTTGTCTAAGGTCAGATTGGTTTGTTTTTGTTAGTTCCACTTCCTTAACTATACATGGGTATTTGAATCACATCATAGTAACCTCTTGTCACATTTTTACATTGGGTAAATGTGGGAGGAGGGTGTTACATAAAGAAACAGAAAACATTTGGAGAAGGTGAAAAATGGAGAACAAACCCTAGCAAATTTAAAGTAGCGATTAATAATTCCTTTAAACATGTTAGAATTAGATGGGTAGCTGAGCAATTAAGAATTTAGACAAAAGAAAACATGATATTTTAAATTTTTTCCATTTCATTAAAACCCTTGTAAAGCCCATCAAAGAATCCAAGGTACTCTTTAACAAATTTGATAAAATTACAAAATTTTAAGCCTAACAATCATATTGATTATAGAATTCACTTCAAATTAACAATCTCATTTCAATCTCATAACAAATAAGACTCATAACACAATTTTCCATGAAAATATTTGAAACTATATTAATATGTGAAAAAATTAAAAAATATAAGGTTCGCTGATATAATTACATGTAAAAGATGAACAGGCAACCTAAGACTGACTTTAGAATTCCTTCCTTAACAACTTCAAAACTCCCAACAATTTCTAAAAAAAATTGACATAGTTTCCGCTACACCTCAAAAATTTTCTCCCTCTGAAAATACAAAATGAGGCCTATACATAGGTACTCAAGGGCCAAGACCCTACCCTAAACCACTAGTGGTTTTTGGAAAACCACGAATAATCTTTACACAATGCTAGTTGTATTGTAACAAACTTCTTCTTGAAGTTTCTTGAAAGATCCTCCAGTTGTATGGTGGGTCCCTTTAGATTTGGATATAGTAACTTACCTTTGTTGATTCGCCGACCATGCTAATGGTTATGTCGATGCCAGTGTTGACTTTTGAGCCCGTGGTTGTTGTTGTGTTGGAGGCCTTGAGCCGGAACCTGCCTCTGTCGATGTCCCTTATGTTACTAGTGCAAATCTGCTTTGGATGGCCAACTTATAAAGATCTGACATGCTTTTCCATTCCTTTCCCACAGGAAAATTGCACAAATGAGCATCCAAAATTGTCCCTTCCATGGTTGTTATTGGCCGATAGACTATTTTCCCATGTTCCTTAAATATGTTTTTCAACATGAATGGGAGTTCAAAATGTTCTTCATATAAATTCATGATATCCTTCCCTTGCAATGGGCGATCTTCCTCCCTAAAGCCTCTCTAATCTTCTTTGATATCATTCAGGTTTTTCATGAGAGATTCTTTGGAATACAAATATCGATTTTTGTCAAAGAAAGGTGGGAACTTTATCTTATACAATACTTCACATCTACCTTTAAAATCACATACTTCATTGGTCATTATGTATGCTCTCTCTTCTCTACCAATGATATCAACTTTTGTTTCCTTTTCAATTGGTTGGCTATATCTACAACAATGTAAACTTTGAAATAGGAACTGATATTGTTACCCATTTTGTAGAGATAGCAAAAAATTGACCCGATTTTGAAAAGGGACGATGTAGAATAGACATATTTTTTTTAGAACATAGTTTTTGGCACTTTAAATAACCTTAAATAACCGATACGATTACCCGTTTCATAGAGGTAGTAAAAACATATTTGTTTTTAAATGTTAGTGATTTTTATGCTGATTTTCAAACGTGTTGATGCAATGCATTATACAGCATACCTTTTTTTTTAGAGGAATTAATTTTCACACTTTAAAATTTATTATGTCCATTTTTTTTTAAATTATGATTACTTAAAAAAAATTTAAGTTGTTTTATTTTTCTTTTTTTAAATGTTGATTACTTCAAGAAAGTCATATAAATATATATATATAAGAGACCAAAAAAAATGTTAATAAAAAAAATTTATTTCATAAACTAAATTTTGGAAAAAATAAATAAATAAAAATAAAAATAAAGTAAAGTAAATCAAAATAGAAAAATTAAACAAACATTAACAAAAAGAAGAAAAAATAAATAAATGAAAACAAACTAGATTAAGAAAAATAAAATAAAAAATAAAAAATAAAACTAGTAAAATTAACATTTAAAAACAAAAAACAAAAATACGCTGAAAAATAAAATAAAATAAAAAATAAAAAATAAATAATAATAATAAACAAAAAAAACATTTTAAAAATATATGTCTTTAAAAAAATAAAAATTAAAAACATGTATTTAAAATTAAAAACTAAATTTGTCAAGAATCATGTATTTTTCTATTTAAAAAATAAAAAGCAAAATTGATTAAAAATAAAATAAAAATAAAAATTTAAACTTACATTTTTTATTTAAAAAATAAATAAAATAAAATAAATTTATACAAATTGTTTTTTTTTATTTAGAAAAGCATGTATTAAAAAATTTTAAATTAATCGCTAAACAATTTTGTTTTTTAAGTTATTTAAAAGAAAAAATTATTAAAAAATGTTATTTTTTTTAAACATGGTTTTTTTATTTAAAACAAAATTTTTTAAAGTTTTTTATTTAAAAAATAAATAAATAAAAATAAAAATTGGGCCGCCCACGGTGGCACGGCCCGGGCGGAGGCCTGCGTGCAAGACCTCCGCCCGGGGCCGTGTCACCACGGGCCGGCCGGGAGGGCCCAAATTATTTTTTTTTAATAAATTTTATTTTTTAAATAAAAAAACTTTAATAAATTTTGTTTAAAGAAAAAAACAAAAAACAGAAACAAAAACAAAAAAAACCTTGTTTAAAAAAAAAAATAATAATAACATTTTTTAATAATTATTTAAAAATAAAAAATAAAAACAAAAACAAAATTGTTAAGCAATTATTTTAAAAAAATTTAATATATATTTTTCTAAATAAAAAAAACAATATGTATAAAAAAAATTTAAATTATTTTTTATTATAAAATAAAAAAGGTAAGTTTAATCAATTTTTATTTTTATTTTTTAAATAGAAAAATAAATATTTCTTTAAAAATTTTAAATTTTTTGGTTTTTTTTTTAATCTGAAAAAACATATTTTTAAATTTTTTTGGTTTTTTTTGTTTTAATTTCAGTTTATTTTTATTTTTTTTGTTTTTTTTAAACGTTTTTTATGTTAATTTTATTAGTTTTTTATTTTTATTTTTGTTGATTTTCTTTTTTTTTTTTTTTTAATCTAGTTTGTTTTTAATTTTTTTTCTAGGTTTTTTGATGTGGTTTTTTTTCTATTTTTATTTAATTAATTTTTTATATATGTGTGTGTGTGTTATAATTTTGTTCCTTTTTTTCCCTAATTCTCTTATGCTTTATGAGATAATTTTTTTTTAAATATATATATATATATATATATAAGTAATTAACATTTTAATCTTAATTTTAGTAGTTTTTAAATTTTTTTTTTTTGTTAATTTTCTATGTTTTTATTAAATTTAGTTTGTTTTTAATTTTATTTTATTTTTATAATGTTTTTTAAATTTTTCTATTTTTACCTAAATTTTATAGTTTGTTTCAATTTTTTTCTTTTCCACATATAGATATATATATATTTTCTTTTCTTTTGACAATTTTTTTTTATTGTTTACAAGATTTTTTCTTTCTTTCTTTCTTTTCCATTTTTTTAAATATGTTTTTTTACTATTTATTTGTTTATAATTTTTAAGTGTTTTTTAGTTTTTTAATTTAGTTTTTTTTTTACATTTTTATGATTGATTTTTTTTTTAGTATATGCTTTAATTTATGTTTTGTTAATTTTTAAACTTTTTTGTTTTGTGTTTTTTCATTGTTTTAATTTTTTTATTTTTAATTTTATTTTATGTCATCATTATTTATTTGAAATTTTAAATTTTTTCTGGGTCATGATAAAATATTTTACGCTATTATTTCGAAATGTTGAAATCATGTTCAAAATTTACCCTGAAAAAAAAAAAAAAAAAAAAAAAAAAAAAAAAAAAGTGTTATTCCAGCATCAACACTTTTTGTTTTTAGCACTGTTTTTTAATGTTTTTAAGTGGCTTTTTTGCTAGAGTTCCCATTTTGAGTTTACAGTGCCCGTTTCAAAGTTTACATTGTTCTACCAAATGACATCTATTGAGTTTTGCATTTGCAACCTCTTAGACATATGGTTAAGAAAGTTTATAATTACTCCAACCTTAGCATGGGTTTCCCCAATCATGCCCTTGAGTGTATTCATTTCTTTGTGGACCACCCTAACAATTTATATCTTGTCCTAGAACAGCTCCAGTTGACCCTATTGTTTGTCTACTAACTTCATATTTTATCCCAATATGTTCCTCCTAGCAGCTTTGAAAGCTTATTTTTTGGGATGCTTTCTCCTCAAAACATCCAATTCAGCATCAACTTTATCATCCTATTTTTGTGCTTGGTACATTGGTATCTTAGTGCTTTCGAGCTCTTCCTCTTTAGCCTTTAGTTCCTGCTCTTGACTTGAGCGCAAATTTTGTAGATTCTTTGCATCTTCCGACATTGTCAAAGATTACACTTGCTTTATCAGCACTTCTAGAGTCTACTAAGACTATAGAGTCTCATCTGACTTCTGTTTCATCCCTTGGAGTTGCGTCTCTAATAGCATAATTCAATCATGTACTCTTTTTCTTCGTGAGTGCATCATGTAGCTTAACACTTAAGTCTTGGATTTCTTTCTCTATTGTTTCTAACTCAACTATTTGTATTGGGTGTGTATTTGGAAAAGAAATATCCCTGTCCTTTTACTCCAAAAAATCCTTATATTTCTTAAAATCCCTAGGGAACGTGGCCAAATGTATGATTTTGTCCTCTAGGTTTTAATATTCATATTTCTAGTCTCGCCTCCCATCTTCTCAAATTTCAATTGATTGTTGGCCTTGTTATATAGATCCTACAGCTTTTTGGTTGTGGATTTTTTCCGATGCACCTGTCTATGTACCAGGTGAGTCACTTACAAGTTCAAGTCCATGAGAATAGTATATGTGATATTATCTACATGCAATGACATTTCGTGGACTTGGTAATCTAACATGGAAAATGGTGTCCCCACTTTTGATTGTAACATAACCATCTTGAAAATTCCCCTTTAATAATGTAATGTTCTCTTAAGTTGCATTGGAGGAAGTGGATGGTTATCCACAATTCTAATATCTCTCTTCCTCTCTTTAGAGGCTTTCTTGGTTATTTCCATAAATTGTTCTACAACTGACATGCATCTAGGATTAGACACCTCTCCTAGTTATGTTGCCTCTAATTTTGACATGGCAGAGGACATGGTCTCAATAGTAAATGCTTGTTTTGATGAGTTAGTTAGCTAACTATTGTATAAAATTAGAGCATATGACTTTGTCTCCTCATCCTCTTCATCATCTTCCCTTCCTTATGCTTTACATGTCTTGGTTCTCTTGGGGTTGGACTCCCCTCCCTCATCAACCTCCATTGATTCTAAAATAATTAATTTCTTACTAGAGAGGTGAGAGAAATATGACTATATTGGATGCAGGATAGATTTGACTTCTTCCCAAGTAGACATGTTCACATAATCTTCTACAATGAGATTTGGATCATGCTTGTGGTTCTATCGATCCTTATCCTTTCTCAATTCACAGATGATATTGTGTTGATCATACCTCTAGGCTCCAACTTGTGGAAAGTTGAAGCCCTCTAATACCTTCTCTACGAGCTCTAAAACATTCCTTGAATTCACACAAAAAGATCCCACCTTATGAGAAAGGTGGAACATGATTGTTGATTTCTTTGAGGAAAAATGTACATTGTTGTTGGCAAATCTTTACCATATGTACTCCAATGTGAAAATGTGAGGAGTCAAGAATGAAAAAAGTTTGTATTGTTGGCCCTAAAACCCATAAATTCTAATGATTGTATAGTCCTTGAAAATGTACTAGTCATTGACTCTAGTATCTAGGGTAAATTGTAACTTTTCCTTAATGAAAGAGGGGACTCTAGGCAGTGGTTGACCATGCAACAAGGTGAACATGACTGGAATAACCTTATTTCCTTATGGTTTATGGACCATGTGCAGCCACTCATAAACTAATAATAAAGCATTATGTTCATCAACCATTCTAGGTTTCAACTGCTCTAGATAAGGGTATTGTTGATGGATGAACAAGTGAACTATATAAGATTGGTACCAAAAGGAATTTTCTTCCTCGAATTCAATCATCTGGGAGTATATTCCATCTGATAGACACAGTGGGAAACCAAATTTAGTGCAGGGTTTGGTGATAGGGTGACACGAGGATACCAAGAAACCTAGGATGGCCTCAATTACATAGACATTAGTTTCAAGACCTAAAACTTCGGAAACCATTGAGAAAGACAACTCTTACATGGAGTGAAAATTCACGTTGTGGTAATGGGGTTGACCAGATGGAGAAACCACTTCTTTTTTAACAAAATTGTTGACCATTTGTTGTTGGACTTCAGGGGCAAGACTGATCCGATTTTCTTTCATTTCTTCATTATTTCCTTTTGCAAAATGACAACATATTTGAAATTTCCTTCGAAGTTTTTCTAATTATCTCCTTCATCTTGGGATGAGACAACTACTCTTTTGTCTGGCAAGTATCTTTTTGCACATCAAAACACCATTTCTGGAAGGTGAAACACCTGTGAAACAGTGAAGACTAGATTTGATGCATGCATATCGTTGTGGTCTCCTATCACTTTGTCGGTGTTTAAAACAAGTTGAATATCTTCCCTCATGTCAACAGTGGTTAACATTGAATCTCCAACATTAGCATGCCCATCAATAAAGTTTGGTTCTTTGGTTCTCTTTCATTTGGACCTTAGGAGAGCCTGTGGTTGATGAAGAAGTCATTGGAACAAGGTGGATTAACGGGAATATTTGGCTAACTATAGAGGGGTAGCCAGACAGAAAGGGGAATTCTCAAATACTAGAAAGACTAATGAGAGTGTGTCATATAACACAAGGGGATTAGGAGAATATTATAGGGATGCTCTTTTGAAATTTTATGAACCATTTAAATAGCTAATGCCCATAAAAGGAGAAATTGTGGTTTCATGAACAAATCGAGATCAAATTTTGCAATAGGGATTTATCTCATGACCATGAAAATTGTGGTTTCATGAACCAATCAAGATCAAACTCAATGAATTGCAATAGGGATTTATCTCATGACCATGCCAAACAGAGGAATTTTGCCTTGGCACAAGATTTAGCCACAAAGAAATTCGAGTTTACAAGTTCGTGCTTAAAATACGTGGAATCAAGCAAAGTCATTTGTCAGGTGCGCGCGCAGAATTGGAGAGGGACCCGGGAAATATGACAAAGCAAATGGGCCTTTAGCCTTTTATAACAAAGAAAATAAACTTAGACAGCTGTCAGGGTTAGATTCGACATTACCTGGGTGATGTCATGATGAAATCAACAGGACGCGAGCTCAACCACGTGGAGGCCTAACTGGGCATGGTGGGACCATGTGGTACATTACGTGGGCAGTGAGACAGAGTTGGAAGGTGCGCTGTGTGGATGGCCCGCATAGAGGGCCAAGTGGTGTTGGAGCAGGTGATGTGGCATCGATGACAGCCGATGTGGAGTAGTGACATGGAAGGATGGGGGAGCCCACGTGGAGAAACGTGTGGTGTCCTCCCGTGTTGTTCAATCTTTGGCATTTGAAAATTTCAGAGGGATAAAGAGGGTAGGAGGAGACAACACATGGACCACCCACTTTGCTCCGTCCTTTATCTCCCATGAAAGTTCGCGAAGAGTAGCACCCCGAGTCATTAGATCGTCGAGCGCTTCCTCCGTCAGAGCTCGAGTCGTTAGATCATCGAGCGCTTCCACCGTCACATCTAGAATTGTCTTTAGTAGGATTTTTTGGAAGTTTTTTGGTGGGTTTTTCTAGTTTAATTTTTCTAAATCAGCATTATTGAAATGATAAGCGTGATGAATAACTCCTGCACAATCCATGTGCCATAGGGTTTGTGAGGTCGCTGAATCTATATATACAGTTAAAAAACCAGTTTAAATAACACAAATCTTTTCACAACCTAATGCTAAAATCTCTTATTTAGAGATTGTTTTTCTTGCAATAATTTTGATCGTAAAGCAAGAGATTGTACAAATTACGAAAAAACCGATCATGTAAGAAATTAAAATAGAAGATCTTATAATACCTCAAAAATTTATTATGTGAGCAACAAAATCATAAGTTCTCATGGGTTTGTTAATAGAAACCGCAATTCATTTACTTCTCTACTTGATTACAATAATGAATTTTATAAGTGAAATATCTATGGGAACATAGCACATGACTGTAGAAGAAATATAATAAAGTCTCCTAAACAAAAAAAAGAATAAGTTGTTCTTACCTAACATAGAGTTAGATCATAGATTTGTGTGATCCATATTGTTGAATAATAATGTTTTTTAGATTAATCACATCATTAGAATTTGGGTCCACATTTAAAACCAATTAGTGTGGGTCATCCTATAAAGGTGAAAAATCAATGGATCCTAATGAATAAATAACAAAAATACAAAAAAACCAGAAATAACCATTTGGCTAAATTAATTAATGATTAAAAGAATTTAAAAAAAAATATTTAGTTATAAATTAGTTATTAGAGAATAATTACTAAAATATTAACATTTCAATAACTAAAATAAATAAATAACGAATAACTAATTTTTAATTATATTATTTCTATTATAATTTTTATAATATATATAATTAAAATAAATAACCATTAGTTTTTAGAATAATTAAAATAAATAAAGAACAATCACTCATGTCCTAACAAATATATATATTTAAAAATTAGCTGATTTTATAATTATATATTAGAAAATTATAGTTATTAAATATATATTAGGATGAGTTTTGTTATAATTCTTGGGAAGATTTTAGAGCTCTGAGCGCTTCGAGCCTGCGACTGCGCCTCCGAGCTGCGAACGCACCAGCATGGATCCTCCGGATCCACCCTGCGGGGATCCGGATCAGCAACGGGCCTTCTCCAACCTTGTGAGATCCCTCCCTCCGCAGCGGCCAAGACCAGCAGCAACAAAATTTGTAAAGAAACTTGACATATTGCAAGAAGTTCAGCTACCGCCTGCTATCCCACATGGTAGCCCTTTCCCTGGCTGAAAAAGGATTAATAGGGAAATTTACAGGACTTTGGCCATCGCCCAGAACAGTTCAAAGATGGGTAGAACGAAACTAGTCGGACAAGATTCAGGGTAAAATATCCATCAGATTCTGTGGCAGAGGATATTTCACATTTCATTTTGAGACAAAGGAGGACAAAGATCTGATATTCAGGAACGGACCATATTTTATGGACTCCAGGGGTCTCTACCTCAACAAATGGACCCCGGACTTCGATCCAGAACTGGATATTCCGAGTGTTGTTCCAGTATGGGTTCGATTGCCTCACCTTCCCCTTCACTGCTGGGGGGATGATTCAGTTAAGGCAATAGAGAATGCGATGGGAAAATACATAGATCGCAGCGAACCCAAGGACAACATGCAGGCATGCGCAAGGATCTGTGTGGAAGTTGATCTAGGTCGAGGATTACCAGAAGCGATAAAGCTGAGAGTGGATGACTGGAGCCACATCCAGCAACTGGACTACGAGCAGATACCCTTTAAATGCAAGGTATGCCACGAATACGGACACTTTGCAAATAGATGTACAAAAATTGTCAATGTAGATAATGAAAAGCAAGATGGTCACTGGGAATCGGTAAAGAAGAAAAAATCATCCCCTCCCCTCAAATCTGCTATGGAACCTGATGTCCCTGGATCCTCCAATCTGCCCCCTCCCTCCACATCCCCTTTAATCCCCGGTCCGCCTCTCCCCCCCTCTTCTAACCCCTTCGCGATCCTCTCCGAGGCAGAATCTGGCCCTGATCTCCCTTCCGTCGATCCTCCTCCCCTCCAATCTCCTCCTCTCCCATTACAACCCCCATCTGAACCTCCTTTATCAAGAATTACCAGGAGCTCCTCAAAGGATCATGGAGCGCCCAGTGATGCCCCTAAAAAGCAAGGACCTGGAAGAAAATCAGCTAAACAACAGAGGGACGAAAGCGCTCAAAAAGACATAGCATTGGGCACTCAAACACCAATAGAAACCTTTATTCTTGGGCATCTGGAAAAAGAAACCAGCAACAAAGGCCAAGAGAGGCGAGCACCTCTCCATATCTCCAGTATATCATGATGAAAATCCTATCATGGAACAGCAGGGGATTAGGGCACCCCTCCAAGTTAGCTGCCCTCAAGGATTTAATTCATAGTGAGAGACCTGAAATCATGCTTATACAGGAAACAAAGCAAGATCAGTGTGAGATGAATAGAATAATTAGCCAACAGAAACATTTCCTTGGAAGCGCAAGTGAAGCAAGAGGAGCCTCAGGCGGCATAGTAACCCTATGGGACAGCGACAAATGGATGTGCAACTCTACCAATGTTCACCAAAACTGGATCCGAACCACTCTTGAAAATAGAACCGGAGAACAATCAGTAACGGTTTATAACGTTTATGCTCCAAATCAATATAGAGAAAAAGAGATATGTTGGGATACTCTGAAAGCAAGTATAGAAGGGGATCAGAATTCCAATATCATTGTAGCAGGAGATTTTAATCTAGTTCTGCATGCTAATGAAAAAAGAGGAGGTAATTTTATACCAGACCCTTCCAGAAACCGTTTGGAGACCATTATTCAGGAACAGGAGTTAGTGGATGTCATACCCAAGAACCGTAAGTATACCTGGAGCAATAGAAGAATCCGTGCCAGCAATATCATGGAACGGCTCGATAGATTTCTTATCAGCATAGCATACCTCTCTTCCTTCTCAACGGGCTATTCAAATATCCTCAATATGTCGGCTTCTGACCACTACCCGATAACTTTAACTCTTCAAAGCCACTGCCCGCTTGGGCCCATACCCTTCAAATACAGCGCCATATGGAATCGGATACCAGCTGCAAAAGAAGTGGTGCAAATGACATGGATCCGCCATGTAGAGGGCTCTCCAAGTTATATATGGGAAACAAAACTTAAAAGAGTAAAGCAGGCCTTAAAGAATTGGGCAAGGAACAATTACCAAGAGCCTGAATTAAAAAAAAAGAAAGTTAAACAAGATCTAGAAGATGTGCAGCAGAAAATTGAAGCGCAAGGGCTAACTCAGCGCAACAAAGAACAAGAAGGCAGTTTATACGCACAGCTAAATCAAATCTACATGGAGGAAGAGATAAAATGGAGATTGAAATCTAGGCAACTCTAGTTGCAGGAAGGAGATAAAAACACAGCATATTTCCATAAACAAACCACTCTCCGAAAGATTAAAAATACAATGAGCATGATAATGGATAATGAAGGAAACCGATATAGCGCACAGGAAGATATAAAGGAAGCAGCCACCAAGCATTTTGGCAATCTACTGACTGAAGACAAAGACGCAGAAGATTACTCAAGCATGCTCCAATACCTGCCTAAAGGGGTCACACATGAAATGAATAACAATCTTAGGAAAGAAGTAGAAGAAGAGGAAATCAAAACAGCTATTTGGAGTTTGCACCCTGACAAGGCCCCAGGACCAGATGGGTTTCCCATTAGCTTCTTTCGGGAATATTGGTCAATGATAAAAAAAGATCTTCTAAAGATGATCCGATGGGTGATGAAAAAAGGTAAAATGGGTGGATTCACAAATTCTACTTATCTTGCTTTGATTCCAAAAGAAAATCGCCCTTCCTCCTTTTCGAGATTCTGGCCAATCTCGTTATGCAACTCAACCTACAAAATTATCTCAAAAATATTGGCAACCAGGCTTAAGCCTCTCCTCCCCTCCCTGATTTCTGAAAACCAAGGGGGTTTTCTCCCTAACAGGCATATCACTGATTCTATTCTTCTTGTTCAAGAGGCCATCCACTCGAGTTTAACCAGGAAAGAAAAAGGATTCGTATTAAAGCTGGATCTCGCAAATGCTTTTGATAGAGTAAGACACTCCTATCTGTTTGCTGTTCTCCACAAAATGGGATTTGACCCTTCCTTCATCGCTATGATTGCAGCCTGCATTACTGGGCCTTGGATCCCCCCCTTAGTTAATGGGAGATCATGTGCAGCTTTCCAAGCAACCCGTGGTCTCAGGCAAGGTTGCCCACTTTCTCCCTATTTGTTCATCCTCATGGCTGAATCATTCAGTCAAGCCTTAGACTATAACCGGAGAGTTGGGCTAATTACTGGCATAAAGATCGAAAATGGAACAAAGAATATTAACCATTCTCAGTTTGCGGATGATACTCTGCTTATAGGAGGAGCATCCACCACAATAGCAAGGCGATTTAAGAAGCTCTTGGACCAGTACATGGAATACTCTGGAGGGAAAGTCAACTAGCTAAAAAGCTGTATTTATGGTTGGAACGCAGCAAATCATACTATCCACAGTGTTGCAAGCATATTTGGAGTCTCCTGCAGCCTAGCCTGGAACCATTTCTCCTACTTAGGAATGCCAGTAAGTTTGGGGCCCTTGAACGCTGAGACCTGGAATGAGATCCTTGACAAAATCAAGAGGAAAATACAGCAGTGGGGCACAATGTGGTTGAACCCAGCAGGAAGATTGATCCTTCTAAAATCCAGCATTGTCTCTCTCCCCATATATCGTTTTTCTTTATATCAAGCTCCAGCTGTTTTCCATCAGAAAATGGAAAGAGTGATTAAACATTTCCTTTGGCAAGGAGGGAAAACGGATAAAAATAAATTTAATCTAGTTAGCTGGAAGAGTATAATCCAATCTCAGGAAAAAGGAGGACTAGGCATTAGATCCCCAAAGCTTCTAAATTTGGCCCTTGGAGCAAAAATTGTATGGAGATTGATCACAGGGCCAACAGTATGGTGGAAGACGGTTTTGGAGGTAAAATACTTAAACTGTACAAGGCAGCAGCTCCTGGAGTCCAATATTCCTAATAGAGATTGTACAAAAATCTGGCAGCTCTGCAAGAAGGCTATTCCCTTTATGCAACAAAATATCTCCAAGGTCCCTGGCGGGGGAAACAGTATCAATTTCTCTACAGATAAAATCCTTGAGCAGCAACCTATGGGATCAAAAGCAGAGGCAATCCCGGTCATAAACTGGCTCAACGATAAAGGACTTCTCCACTTATCTCAAATCTCAAATTGGGACTCCCATACTCATGCCTGGACAGGATGGAAATTTCCGGACCCCCCCAGTGTGTTAGAATCCAGCCTCAACGCACTAAAGAAGCTCCTCCACAGCAAAGCCCCTGTTCAAGAAGGCATATTGGATGGGTATCGATGGGATCTAACTGGAACACAATACACAGTATCGAAAGCTGAACACCAATACCTCTGCGACAGCACATATCAACCGGATCTCTGGAACCACTGGAAAATCGTATGGAGAGCAGAGGCGCCCCCCAAGGTAAAGTTCTTCATTTGGATTCTTCTGAAAGGCAAAACATTAACAGCGGAAAATCTAAGAAAAATAAGCATAATTGGCCCATCCAGATGCCCAAACTGTTGCAGATCAGAAGAAACGATGCAACATTTATTTATAGAGTGCCCGGTGGCAGGTGAATGCTGGAAGAAAATGGCTTCAATGGGAGAAACACACTGGGAGCCTCAAACCACCATAGCAGAAACGATTTATAAATGGAGGAAGGACTGCCCTTGGAAAGAGAAAAGAAGTAAACTGGTTCAAAGAGTATGGAATACCTTGCCACTCACGCTTCTATGGCGCATCTGGTTAGCATGAAACGGTAAGGTTTTTCAAGATAAAGGTACCAATACCAGGAAAATCTGCCATAAAGCCAAAATGTTGGCCCTAGAGTCAATTACAAATCATACCACTGGCAGGATCGATGCAGCAAACTACAGTATAGAGGAACGAAATCTTCTCAGCTATGTTCTGGAGAACAAATCCAGTGCTCAGGAAGTCAGTAGGAGGGGGACAAAGGCAAAAGCAAGGAAAAGCGCATGGAAACTGCGACTAAAGGAAAAGGATTTCACTAACTGGTTGAGCAACTGCAACACCTTCTGCTTATTTTTTGATGGCGCATCTAAATCGAATCCGGGTCTGGCCGGTGCAGGGGGCCTTATTTGCAATGCTAATGGAGACTGCATCCTCCATTATGAGTGGGGACTTGGAGAGAACTCAAACAACAGAGCCGAAGGGCTAGCCCTGTTCCAGGGTCTCACCCAATTAATCAAACTGGGGATAAAAAGGCAAATGTGTTCGGGGATTCTTCAATAATTATCCGGCTTATGGCACACTGGCAGCGTACACCAAATATTCTTCTCCAGCAGATCAACCAACGAAATCAAATCCTCCACGAGACAATAGAAGAGGTTAACTATTACCACATCCTCCGTAGTTTGAACAGGAAAGCGGATGAGCATGCCAGCAAAGCATGCGAAAGGCCCATTGGCAATCTGAGCTGTAATTCCAGTGTGACTTTCCAACCGCTACCATGACTCTTACATATCTAGTCAACAGCAAGCGATATTCCGTTGACAGAATCAGTGAGATGAAACAAGAAATCTGCGTCGGCGACAGGAAAGGTAATTCGGGTAGGACCCTCACCAGATCTGCAATCAGAAAAACGCCTCAAAGCATTGGAAATCACAAATCTTCAGGAGAGAATAGGAGCTCAATACAGAAATAGACTAATTATGTTATGTAGCTGTAAATTTTGGTCTTTACAATATGTTAGAATTTATAGTAGTTTAGGTAGTTTCAGAGGTAGAACGACTAGAACAAGGATCAAGGAAGGGACACGTTTTGTAATTCCTCTGATCCGTGATATCCAAATATTGTACTCGTGGAGATCATACTCTTTTTTCAGCTCTTAAATATAGCAACCGAACTTTGTCTAAAAATATATATATATATATTAGAAAAATAGTTCATTAGTTCTTAAATTAATTAAAGAAAGATTTTAATTAAAGTAAGATTTGGTTGCACATTAGTTGTTATGAATTAAATTAATTAAAGAAAGATTTTAATTAAAGTAAGATTTGGTTGCACATTAGTTGTTATGAATTAATTATTAAAATAATTAAAAATTATTTGTTATTTATTTATTTTAATTATATATATTTTTAAAGATAATTATAAAATTAACTAATTATAGTTATTAGTTACTGTTATTAATTTAATTTAATAACTATATGTTAGAAAATTAGAAAATTATAGCTATTAAATATATATTAGAAAATTAATTAGATAATTATTACATTAATTAAAGTAAAATTAGTTATAAATTTGTTGTAAGGGATTAAAATAATTAAAAACTAGATATTCTTTATTTATTTTAATTATAAATATTAAAAATAATAGAAATACAAAATTCAGAAATAGTTGTTGGTGAATTAGTTACTAGATTAATTAAAATGATATTTAATTATAATCATATAAATCTTCATTGATAAACAAAAGACAGAGGGGGGAGAAATAGGGGTTGGAATTAAGAAGACGAGTGGAATCCAATGCTTAATTTCCAACCATCATCCCTGTTGAGATTGATTACATGTTTCTCAATCTCAATAGCCTCTCTAAACTTCCTATGGTGGAAGTGATCAACCCTGTTGACACCTAATCCGAAACGGATGGGTGAACTGGACAGTCATCTAGAAGATGAACAGATCCGTTTTATGTATGTATATAAATAATAGTTAGCTAATGAATAAAGTCATCAGTTCTTTCTTGCGCTCATTAATTTCTAGAGTTAACCTGGCCTGACATGGTATCGGAGCACAGGTCCCAAAATAGTGTAACTCCTGCTGAGCGCTGCATCATCCTGAGCGATTCCCTGACACTGAGCGCCTCTGTCCTGAGACTGTGTGCTTCTGGCGGTGTCCTGAGCGCCTCTGGCATGACAGAATATGGTGCGGTGAGCGTGGAATGCGCTGTTGAATGTAAGCTCCGTTACCTTATGCGTTGATGTGTTTCTGCTGTCGTAACCATGGTAAAAAAGTATCCCATTCCATTCAAACAAAACTGATATCAAGTAGTCTATACTGTTGAAATAGTCTCGACTAGGGTTCCTCCCCATCGCTCTCACTCTGCTTTCAACAACAACAGTAGTTTCACACTTGCAGTGTGTTTGATGATATGGTGACTGCGTTTTTTCTTGAAGAATGACTGCGTTGTATTGAAGCCTGACATGAAGACTGCGTTGTATTGATGTATATGAAGACTGCGTTTTTATGAACACTGCGTTGTATTGATGTATATGAAGACTGCGTTTGTAAAAAAAAAAAAATGCGACTGCGTTTTTATTGTAATGGTGACTGCGTTTTTGGTGTAAGAATGACTGCGTTCCTTCTATTGTAAGAATATCTCCTTTTTCTTCCTTCTCGCTCGCCACTGATGTTCAGAATGTTATCATCTTCCACTTGAACCTTGATGTCGTTGGATTTAAGACCAGGCATGTCGATTATAAAGACGTAAGAGTGAGGGTATTCTTTCACATCCACAGGAGTCGAAGCCGTGACCTCGCTGTCACGCACATAAGAGCGAGTTGGGGCGTGGAGGAGCCTCTCCATGGCCTCGCTGTCACGCACATAAGAGCGAGTTGGGGTGTGGAGGAGCCTCTCCGTGGCCTCGCTGTCACGCACATAAGAGCGAGTTGGGGCGTGGAGGAGTCTCTATCCATCTCGTCCGGTAAGCTCAGCAGCACGGTACTCACTAAGCTCAGAATATCTCGCTTGACGGCCTTTTTCTTATTTTCTCTTCGTTGATAATCAGAGCGGCGATAGAATCGCTAGTCGGTCGTGTGTTGCTTAGGGTCTTAACAAAGATTTGCATCTTGAAGTCGGGATAAAGTTAATAAGGAAGACCTGTAAAGCTCTGAAAATATCGCCGGTTATCGCACTGGTAGGAGAACGCAAGCGAAAATATATACTCTGCTCACAGCACCGGTCCCCTCATACGTTGGTGGTATCCGCTCCCAATTTTTAATTGGTATATGCTGAAGACCTCGTTCCTGTTGATGCGTTCCATTTGAACTGCTGCTTGTGCTTGATGCGTTCCTGTTGATGCGTTCCTACATGGTATGCTTGTGATATGTTGTTTTATGAAGTTATTGGGACTCAGAAAATTCCTTTACAAGCTGCCGAAGTTTGGAAATGAGAGCCTTTTGCACCTCTGTTTGATTATGGTAAATGATTTGCGCAGTTTGACTATGCATATAACCAAATGACTTGCGCAGTTTGTTTATGTATATGACTTTAAACCTGATTCATCTCAAAAATTTTGAGAATGACAAGAGAAATGATTTTAATGGCAGTATAATGTGTGCCGTTGATATGTATTTATGATGGCAGTTTTTGTATTGTAAGCAGTTTTTCAAAAGGGGTTATATAAGCAGTTTCAAAAGCATTCAAAGTCATATCAGTCAGAACATTTGCACAGTTTGTTTTTATGTTGTATTGAAGCACAAAGTGTTATAATATTTCAATGAAATTATGATGCCTTCTGTCACACATTAAAGGGATTTGAAAGGAAAGTTTTTTTTATCAGTAGAGATATTTTGTTACAGTATGCATTCAAGAGAAAGAAAAAGATATTTCAGAGGCACGGGGGGCAGACACCCTTAAGAAGAAAAGGCAGACTTACATTGCATTCGCTGCAAACAAAATGGATCTCATGATGCTTCTACATGCAAGTTACCATGGGAAAAGATTGAGCAAAGAAGAAATCAGCAGAAAGGTAAAACTGATGACACAGACAAAGGTAAACCACCTGAATCCGCTCACTATATTGAGGCACAATGTAACATTGGAGTAAATGAAGATCTGTTTAATGCTTCACTTACTTCTTCGAAAAATCACTGGTTGCTTGATTCAGGAGCAACCTGTCATATGACTCATAGGAAATATTTTTTTGAAGATTTCACTGATAATGTTGATGGAGCAGTATACTTTGCAGATCAGTCAAAAATCAAGCCATCAGGGCTTGGCACAGTCAGGCTTAAACTGCCTGGTCTTCCAGACTTTCTTCTGGATCATGTTCTATATCTCCCACAGCTCAAAAGAAACTTGTTGTCCCTGGTCCACATCCGCCAGCAAGGTCACTCCATTCATATGTTTGATGGAAAGCTTGAGGTAAGAAAGGCATCTGACCATTCACTTGTCATGAGGGGTATAGAAGAAGAAAGACTTCTTAAACTGCAAGGAACCTCTGCTCATGCACAGCATTTTTCATATATTTCTCATCATGATGAAGGTACACTTCCATCAAGTTTATTATGGCATGCTAGATTTGGACATTTAAACTATGATAGTCTCCGCTTGTTGAAGAAAAATGGTGTTGCTGGTTTGCCTACAATTCCTAGAAAACATAAACAATGTGATGCTTGCATTCTAGGAAAGCATAGCAAACAGTCTTTTCATGATTCACATTCAAGAGCACATAGGAAGCTTGAACTTATTCATTCAGATTTATGTGGTCCAATGCCTGTTCCTTCTGCAAATGGAAATAAGTATATCATGACATTTATTGATGATTACACCAGAATGTGTTGGGTTTACTTATTGAAGACCAAATCTGATGCTTTTCAAACATTCAAGAATTTTCATAAATGGATTGAAAATGATGCACAATCTCATATTGGGTCTATTCGCACTGATAATGGAAAAGAATATAAATCAAATGAATTTGAACAATATCTTCGCCAACATGGGATTAAACATCAAACAACTGCGCCTTATAATCTTCAACAGAATGGTGTAGCTGAAAGAATGAACAGAACAATTTTGAATATGGTACGATCCATGCTTTTCTTCAAAAATGTAAAGACAATGTTTTGGGCTAATGCTGTTCTATGTGCTGCATATATAAAGAATAGATGTCCATCTAGTGCTATAAGAAACAAGACTCCTTATGAATTATGGTATGGACATGTTCCTTCGGTAAAACATCTCAGGATATTTGGTTCCACTTGTTACGCTTTAATACCAAAGGTACATAGAAACAAACTTGGTGCTAGAAGTCGTAAGTGTATCTTCCTGAGGTATTCAAACACCTCTAAAGCATATCGCCTTTATGATGAAGTAAATAAAAAGTTTGTTTTATCTAGAGATGTCATTTTTCTTGAATCATCCAAATCTGACAGTGTTGTTGAGCGGCAACTAGATCGCTTGGATAGATTCACAAAACCGAAATCATTCCAAGAGTTTGATAATCAAATTCCACATCTTGAAGGGGAGATTCCTATACTAGATCAACATGTGGAATCTTCTTCTGAAGAACAATCTCCCCTGCGTGACACTCCAACAACGGATGATGCTTTAAGTGATGTAATTGATAGAATTGGGAGACTCAATCTTGATTCAGACCCAACTCAATCAACAGAACAGCGTGGACCATCTCAGAAAGGTCCCCCAAAGTGGCTGACAAAGACACTTGAAAGTGTTCATCCTGATGAAATTGAAAAAACAAGAACCAGAAATACAAACCGACAAGATGGAGGTGATGTAGATAACTCTAATTCCCCTGTTGATATGGATGTTACTTATGATTGTGAATTGAACTTGTTTACAGATTTTGAACCAACTTCCTTCAAAGACGCTGCTTCTCATGATGAATGGAAAGAAGCGATGCAGAAGGAGTATGATGCCCTCATAAAGAATGGCACTTGGAAGCTGGTTGATCCTCCATTTGGAACCAAACCTATTGGCTGCAAGTGGGTCTACAAGAACAAGTACAAAGCTGATGGCTCACTTGACAAGCACAAAGCTAGACTTGTGGCAAAAGGTTTTGCACAGAAGGAAGGGGTCGATTATGAGGAAACTTTTGCTCCCACAGCAAAATGGGCCACCATCCGGACACTCTTTGCACTAGCTGCTCAGAACGGTTGGAAAGTCCATCAAATGGATGTAAAAACCGCATTCTTGAATGGAGATCTAAAAGAGAATGTTTTTATGTCCCAGCCTGAAGGATTTGCTGTGAAAGGACATGAACACAAAGTATGCAAACTTGTGAAGTCCTTGTATGGCCTCAAACAAGCACCACGAGCCTGGTATGAAAAACTAACTGAGCATCTTCTGAAACTCAACTTCAATCATTTTGATCTTGATGATGCAACTTTATTTGTCAAGAAAGTTGGCAAAACAGTGGTATATCTTGTGGTATATGTAGATGATCTTTTAATGACAGGGAACAATGAAAGCTATATTGCATCCATAAAGAAAGAATTAGGAAAATTTTTTGAAATGACTGATTTGGGCTATGTTCATTACTATCTTGGCATTGAAGTAACCCAACATCCAAAGTCCATATTTCTTTCTCAAAAGAAATACATTGGAGATTTGTTATGCAGATTTGGCATGACAGAGTGCAATCCCCTTTCTACTCCAATGGAACAAAACTTGAAGCTCACATCTACTGAAGGAAAGGAATTTGAGGATGCAACAAAGTATAGACAGCTTGTAGGAAGTCTCATCTACCTCACTACTACCAGACCAGACATTTCATTTGCTGTTGGAATCCTCTCCAGGTTTATGCAAAAGCCTTGTGAGGGACATTGGTCTGCTGCAAAAAGAGTTCTAAGGTACTTGAAGGGAACTCAAGACCTTGGAATCAAGTATACACAGGTGGACGACTTCAACTTGATTGGATACTCTGATTCAGACTTCGATGGAGACAAAGAAACTGGGGTATCTATTTCAGGATATGCTATGAGTCTTGGATCAGGAGCTGTCTCCTGGAGATCACGCAAACAATCAGTACCAGCAGATTCCACAACAGAAGCAGAATATGTGGCAGCAGCTGAAGCAACGAAAGAAATTGTGTGGCTCAGGAAAATTCTTGAAGACTTGCAGGTAAAACAAATACAATCAACTCCACTCATGATTGATAACACCTCTGCAATAAAGTTGGCCAAGAACCCAAAGTTCCATGATCGTACTAAGCATGATGGGGCCAGCCCACGTGGTCCCGCGCTATCCCAACTTACGTGGACCTACACTATTAAACTGGCTCGGATATATGGTAACTGCAAATTGATTTTGGTTTTAATTAACAATCAAACCACAGTACCTGGTGTTGTTTCTCCTTATGACACCTGCCCTCCTCGAATTTGACAAACCCTAATTCACTTTTTACTGCCCGGTTCGCGCCTCTACCGTCATTCTTACCTTCGCTACTTGGTCTCTGCGAGCTCTGTATGGTTTTGGCTCCGCCTCTGGGTTGTCTTTGTCTGTGGTGAAACCTTGTCGAATTTCCGCTGGTCCTGTGGTGAAATAATGCTGCTTAGCTATGTCTGGTCATTACTGTGAGACTGTATATTCGACTCCAGGTTGTGTTGGTGAGTTACTGTGACTCTATCGTGCATTCGGTTCGTTTTTATGACTGTAAGAACATTTCTGGGTTTGCTCTTGTGGATACTGTCGGTTCTGGTCTTCTTAGCAAATTTGTGGTGAATGCCTGTAATGTATAATGTCTGGTCCGCTCGGTCGACAGATGCACAGGTCGATGGTCTCTCAGCTTGGTTCTTCTCCGGCGCTCGGCTCTGTAGGCAAGGTATGCCACCGCTTCATGCTATCATTCTTCTTTCTCTGTTTGCGCTGGAACTAACATTCCGCAGCCCCTCTGTGGACAGGGTCTCTGTTTCGGGTTCTGTTGGCCTTTTGTTCCGGCACATTACCAGGTATGGTTCTCCACCTTCTCCGTTCTCAGGGTTTCGTATTCACAGTGTTCTAATTTCAATTTCTTGTGCAAGGGTTTTGACTGGGTAAAACCCTGACTCCACCTTCTGTTTCGTTTGCAGGTGTGTCCGGTTCCCGTGCCTTCGCGAGGGCTTCTGTCGATTCCACCCGGGTAGCTCTGTTCTCGTTTTACTTTCTTTTAATGACTCTCGGTCTTAGTCGCGTTTGCAATCGCTTGATGTGTGAACTGTTGGTTGGTCTGTCGAGTCTGGGCTTGGTGGGTTTTCTCAAACCCTCAGAGGTAACGTAGGAGGGTTTCTATGAGTCATTGGTAACTTGGTTCGGTGAACCCTCGATGTACAGTTTATGCAATTTTTTTAGGTAGAAAATGCAATGTAATACACAACGATATATAAACTTGTTTACAGTTAGTTCTGGTGGCTTACCCGGTTACTGTTGCGGTCTAGTTTGTCCCTCTGTGTTCGCTGGTTCTTTCCGCCTTGTGCTCACTTTCGTCTCGGCCAGTTAATAGATTCTTGGATACTGTAAAACACTGTTATTATATTTAACTGAAATGAAATGATTATACAGCACTGTACATGTGGATTTTTTGTTACTGAGGACATATGTATATTTGAACAGTTTGTTTGCTCGTGCACTCAATTAGATGAAGGAAAAAAATGTATATTTATTATTCTCATGCAAATGCTCCGCTGCTGAACCCCTCAATACTAAATATCATCTGATCCGACATCATGTTGAGGCCAAAACAATCCATCTCCGTCATTGTTCCACAAACGAGCAAATTGCAGACATCTTCACCAAAGCGTTTGGAAGTGAAAAGCTTGAAAGATTCAGAACGATGCTTGGACTCACCAACATTCCTTCAGATTAAGGGGGGGAATGTTGACACCTAATCCGAAACGAATGGGTGAACTGGACAGTCATCTAGAAGATGAACTGATCCGTTTTATGTATGTATATAAATAATAGTTGGCTAATGAGTAAAATCATCAGTTCTTTCTTGCGCTCATTAATTTCTGGAGTTAACCTGGCCTGACAAACCCTAGCAATGAATTTGGAATCCTCGACGCAGATGTGGTGTTTAGATTTCTTTTCATGTTCAACTAGAGTTGATAAGCGAGAATGATTGTGCCTAATAGAAGTCCTCGCCATGTATTGGGGAATAAGACTCCTCAACAAGTCTTCACAAGTGAAAAGTCGAAAGTTGGACATTTGAGAATCTTTGGTTGTCTTGTCTACATTCATGTGCCCAAGGAAAAGAGGACCAAGGTAGAGCCTTCTAGGAAGAAGAAACATTTATTGGATACAAGGAGACTATGAAGGCCTACATAATTTATATTCCAGGACAATGAACAATTCAGATTAGCAAGGATGTCACTTTTGCTGAGGATGTTTTCTTATGGAAGTCTAAAGAATCACACTTGGATATTAATGATGACGAGCAAGAAGCTACCAAGGATGTGGGTTCAAGACTAGTGGATCAAGGATTTGTGGATCATCCTTAAAATCAACAAGAAAACCCTGAAGGACCAAATGAACCTGTGGACCCACATTGTACCAAAAACCAGAAAGAAGTTGGCATAAATTGAAAGAACATTGCAAGAAGTGCAAGGAGATGTAGCTCTCTATGGAACTTTCACAGAATCCAATTGTGTTAAGAAATACACAATTTATGTATCATTTACGAGAAAGATAATTGACTCTGAGCCATCCAACTATGAAGAAGTAGCAGGTCCACAAGTTCGGAAAGATTCTATGTTAGAAGAGTATCAATGTATTATGAAGAATGATGTATGAGATATCATGGCGAGACCGGAATGGAATCAATGATGATTTCCAAGTGGATAGGATTATGAAGACACATTTGCCCCAATTTCCAAGTACGCTTCCATTAGATCTAGTATTATTGTTGCTTCTATTGTAGGTCAGAAATTACATCAAGTGGATGTTAAAACCACTTTCCTCAATAGATTGTTTGTGGAGAAAGTGTACATAGAACAACCTCAAAGGTTTGAGGTTTCATGAGAGGGAGTCTCATGTTTGCAAATTGAAAAAATATTTATATGGACTTAAACAAACTCCTCGGGGATGGTACTTTCACATTGATGCATATTTGACAAGTATTGGTTTTACCAACCAAGAGTGGTGTTGATCCAAACTTATACTTCAAAATTCTATGATTTTGCTACTATATGTTGATTGCTTGTCTCTGACATGAACAGAGAATCTCATTGTCCAATGTATGAGGGAGCTGACTTCTAAATTTCAAATGAAGGATCTTGGTTTAATGCATTATTACTTACGTTTATAAGTATTGCAAAAGCGACTTGAAATTTTCCTTGGTAAATGGTGTTTGACCAAGAAACCATTATTTATGGTTGGGGAGATTGGTTCTGAGGCCTGGAGTGCTCCATTAAGTCATGGGGTTTGACTGAGAGACCATTGTTTATGGTTGGGGAGATTGACCCTAAGTACTCTCTTAGGTTTGTTGGACTTGGTAGTGCTCCCTATGTATTTCACTACATGTTTGTTGGACTTGGTAGTGCTCCTTATGTGTTTCACTACATGTTTGTTGGACTTAGTAGTGCTCCCTATGTGTTTCACTACATGTGCTTGACCGCCTCTCAAGGAACCATAACTTGTGGTGATGCATCTGTTTACTAACACCTGTAGGTTTTGGTGTAACAGTAATCATGATCCCAACAATGGGTAACGGTCTCGAGTTCGAAACACCCCTGGCTTGTGCTAGGTGGGAGATTGTTGGCACTAGTAGTGCTCCCTCTATGTGTGACATGTGCCTAACCTCATCTCGAAGATTCGTTAGCTCTGGTGATGCATCTATTTACAAACACTGCAGGTTTTGGTGTAACGACAATCGTGATCCCAACACTACAGGTCTACAGTAAGCTAAAATAGACTAAGCACTACAAGTGGATGGGGTTTTTTTATAGTAGTTTTATTTAGTGATCAAATATAAGAAGGGAAGCGGAAACAAGTTGAAGAGCAAATAGGCACTGACATGGCATCTTTTAATATCATTGCAGTCAACATAGTAGGTCAACTTGGGAGATATATAACATTTCCATATGAACTCTGATTGATGCAACAATCTATCACAAAGGGACTGACATGGCATCTTTAAATATCATTGTGGTCAACATAATGGGTCAACTTGGGAGATATATAACATTTCCATATAAACTCTGATTGATGCAACAATCTATCACAAAAAATTCTCAATGTAGCTCTTAGAATATCAAATAAAAGCCTTTCAACAGTTAAAAGGCACCGTTAAAGTGCTCACTGAATCTCGTTGGAGCTTTCGCTACCTAATAAGGTGGATTCACTAACTCCCATTACAGCGCTTATAATAACATAATAAGATTTAATCGCAAATCCCGCTATCCCAAAAAGAGAAAAGGAACCTCTTTTTGTCAAAGGAGATGGCGGGGTATTTCTTTATCCAGATTTCATACTGTAATCTCCGTCTTAAAATCCCTATTATGATTCGCGGTCTCCGTCTTAAATTCTTACTGTTAATTCGCTGTAGTCTGTAATCTATCACAAAGGGACTGACATGGCATC
Organism: Pinus tabuliformis; assembly: GCA_031772625.1. Taxonomy (NCBI): domain Eukaryota; kingdom Viridiplantae; phylum Streptophyta; class Pinopsida; order Pinales; family Pinaceae; genus Pinus; species Pinus tabuliformis. The sequence continues at coordinate 1,283,697,331 of CM062805.1, forward strand.
TTTTAATATCATTGTGGAGAACATAGTGGGTCAACTTGGGAGATATATAACATTTCCATACAGACTCTGATCGATGCAATAATTTATCACAAAAAATTCTCAATGTAGGTCTTAGAATATCAAATAAAAGCCTTTCAACAGTTAAAAGGCACCATTAAAGTGCTCACTGAATCTCGTTAGAGCTTTCGCTACCTAATAAGGTGGAATCACTAAATACCATTATAGCATTCGCTTATAATAACATAATAAGATTTAATCGCAAATCCCGCTATCCCAAAAAGAGAAAAGGAACCACTTTTTATCAAAGGAGATGGCGGGGTATTTCTTTTATCCAGATTTCATACTGTAATCTCCGTCTTAAAATTTCCTATTAGGATTCGCCGCGGTATCCGTCTTAAATTCTTAATGTTATTCGCTGTAGTCTGTCTTAAATTCTATTGTTATTCTCTTTGGTCTCACTCTAAAATTCCTATTTGCTATTCACTGTGGTCTCACTCAAAATTCCTGTTGCTACTCCTCGCCACTTGGAAGTTTCATCCCCAAAACCTAAACGATAGAGGCATTTCCATGCAGACTTGAACCACCACCAACATTTTAGTTCGAACCAATTACCACTTCAAGGCAAATTCCCCTATCAAAAGAAACGCAACTTAAACATTTCTAAGGCACATTCATCAATCAGATTAAAAAAAAGCAATTAAACATTTCTGGTTTAAAATTTGTTCGTTCAAAATGATAGATCAAAATAAACGCAATTTGAAGATTCCTATTCAATATCTAATGTAAAAATTGTTCAAACTGTTTCCGAAACTGTTGAGCAAACGGCAGAGTCACGTACTATCTCTATGCAATTGACGTTTTATAGATATGACGAACATGGATTATTTTCAAGTATAATTCCCCCACTTCGCTGTTTACGAGCATGACATCCGTTAAACATCCTGGATGATGAAAGTCTTCTGACTCTAATTCTAACATTTTGAAATAGAAATACTCAGTCGACTGCCTGTTGGGTCAATTGGTTAGATGGCGGTGCTTTCCGTTGGGAAACGTGGTTTTGGATCGTGGACATTTCTCACTATCTACCGATCACTTTGGTTGTTTGGACTCCCATGGAGTCCTTCAAGTATGTAACCTTGCCCTTCAAAGTACCTGACGCCTATGATAAATGTGCACCAGAGAATGTCCAAAGCCAAATATAGCAGCATAACCCATACAAGTGGGCAGGATTTGTTGTTGATTTTTTTAAGTTATTGTCGTAACGACCTAAAATTTGAAATCCCAGGGCACAAGATTGTCAGATTAAAAGAGACAACTGACGTCCAAGCAGCCCTTCCCTAGACTCATGATTTCCTCCTACCACGTAGCCCAGCAAGTCCAACCAAAATACTGCAACTGATTGTTCATTGTGATAACCATTGAAATAACAAATCATACTACCCTGAATACACATTTGACTGAATATATACACGAAACAGAAGATTATTTACTAGTCATTAAAGATTAAACGAAAAGTTTAATGGAGAGAACATTTCAATATGGTAAACTACAAAACTACATACCAACGATAGAAATGATTATTACAACACAAGGTAATGACAAAGATAGTTTAATAAGAGGACACATCAACCCCATAAATACAGACAACATAACAGAAAGGGCACTGTTACAAAATTAAAGTTGAAACAAACAAGTAATTGCTCATTCACAAAATAGTGAGCTCCGACCACCACTGAAATACACAACTCTTCATTCAGTGAGTCTTCACTGCAACCCTCAAAGTCCTAAATTTAATTTGCTGAGGAAGCAAATTCCACCTAGAAAGAATATCTGAATCAGAAAGGTTCCAAACCCGATAGCTGAAAACTCCAGCAACAGACTTTGAAAGAATTGACAGAAAGGATTACTGTAATTTAAGTTGTACAAAATCGACAGAAGACATCAATAAATAAGATATCACCTAACTAAGGGGCATTTCGCTGGAACATTTAAAGGAAGTCCAAAATTCATTGGCCATTGGTTCAACAGCATCAGTGTTTTACATGGTAGATCTTCATCGATGACTTAAAAGTAAAGATGTGGAGGTTGGAAAATGAACTAAGATTGACAACGATCATGGAACAATAAATAATGTAACAGATTGCAAGTGCCTCCAAAGAAAAACACACTTGAAGACTGCAATCACCATCTTTCTCTCGAATTCAACCTGCAAGATACCAGAGTATCCAATATAGAGTCAGAATAAACTAAAATTTGCCTGCCAGATCCCAAATTGACACGAGACAATTGCACATTTAACCATAGTGATCAGTAATCAAAGGTACTATTGTATGCACTTAATAAAGTTGACAAACCTGTTTCTTTGTTGAAAACTCCTCTCCCGGTCAACATGTACCCCTCTCTGGCCTTCATTGGAGCTCATCCATACATCTGCTGCCATAACTTCCCCACCTCGTGACCTAGGCCTTTCCAATGAATCATGGCTCCTTCCACCATCTGAGAGCCCTGACCGAGAACCAGGTCTTTCTGAATATTCAAAAGGTCTTCCCGCTGCAGATCCAGGTCTACTATCCCCACCTCTTTTCCCAAAACGAATCTTATCATCCAAATCTCTGGTCAACCGTTCCAACTGTTTTTCTTTCAACATAAGCTCTTTCATAGTGGGTTGCATTTTGTCCATGCCTAGCTCCTCTAAAGCCAATCCATTCATTTGAGCTTCATCCTCTGCAGATTTTTTCACAAGTTCCTTAAGAAAATTCACTTCCTCCTTCAACTTCCGCTCCTCCTCTGTCTCAGGTCTGGATAAGGGTATTAGTTAGAATAGCACATAGCAACAACTAAAGGATGCAATAAATGAGAGAGAGAAAGGAGGGATATAGGTTTCCACCCATATTTTGAAATACCATAGCGTACATACGCACAGAATTTTAAAAAATGATAAGCAAGATAAGAAAAACCCAAATAAGAATGATCATCTTGAAAACACATGATTTAATGCTTAAGATGAAAATTAACAAACCTGCTGAGAAAAAATAAACCCAGCTGGACAAAGCACGTACCAATGATTTTCATGCACAAGTGGAAGAACGAATGGATGTGTACAAAGGAAAACATGATGAACACCATAAATCACCAAGTAATGAGATTTTTCAATTTATGGGTACTACCTTAAGGATCCGAATAATGATTCTGGAAGTGAGCTGAGACTGAAAGCTTATTGGGGGGTGTGGTAAATAAACTAAGGCCAATAGAAACGATTATATTTGAAGCTTAGTATTTTGATCCTGACGTATAAAATGAGAAATCCAAGTTGATCTACGACTTGAGTTTCTTCCACAATCCAATGTAAGATTAGTTTAAAGTTTATGGAAGTAGGCAGAGTGGATAACGAATATGAATATCATACGACTAGTTTATGCAATAATGAATATGCCATAACGGGGCATTTAATTGATCAAGTGATCAAGCAAGTGCACAAGTAAAATAATTTCTCTCACTGCTCTGGTAGCCAAACTATCAAATCAATTTTGGAATGACAAAATTCCGAACAACCTACCCCCCTAATTGTAAAATACCAAAGGAAATCACTTTAATGTTCTTCACAGCTCCTTCACAACAATCAAATAAATGCATAAACAATCCAGCTCCACTATACAAAAGATAAAGTGCTCCGACCAAATTCCATTCTAATGATCATAATACGTAATTGGCACGCCATTTATCCCAATTCATATATAGAATATAACCTAGATGTACTACTCTAATATATGCTTCATGTACTAATCTGCCTATTGTATTCCCTTACCATATATATTTTTCTAAAACTCGCATTTTATGCTGTTCTCGGAACTAAAGTTCACCAAATTACAGTTGAGAGTGCTTCATTGATGAGCAGTATATAAAACTAGTTGTCTGCAGCATTCAAGGGTGCTGGGGGAAGGCAGGAATTGGAGTGGTACAAAAATCATATTCAACATAAAGAACAAACGAATTCAAGAATTCTATTCAACCCTGTTTGGGGGAAAGCCGGAATTGGATTGGTACAAAAATCAAATTCAACAGAAAGAACAAACGAATTCAAGAATTCTATTCAAACCTGTTTACTCCGCGATGCTCCAGCTCAAAATCCATTTTGCGCCAATCCTTTCCCTTCTGTTCCAGCAAAACTTCGCGTGGTTTCGCATCTCCAAAGGGATTAACCTTAGGACGAGCCTGAGGGGGTGCAGCATCAGTGAGAGGACTTTGCGGGCGGCTCGAGTGGGAGCTGGTGGGACGACTGGAGGTTCTGCTCTCAATCTCCGAGTCCACTTTCTTCCAATCGTCACCCCTTTTAGCCAAAACCTCCTCCCGGGGCCGAGCATTTCCGAACGGATTTGACTTCGGTTTCGTCTTTGGCGCATCGACCTCTGGAGCGTCTGATAAAGATGATGCCGGCAGTGGATCATTCCTTGGTCGACTGGGCGGATGCAATACAAGCCGAGGCCTTCCCCTGTCGCTGTCCTTGTCCCTGTCTGAAAAACCAAAGCTCTCCCCTCTCCTACCACCCCATCGCTCGGTGTTCATGGACCCGAACGATCCAGATCTGTGATCGCCCAAATCGGGCTTCTTCCCAATGGCCCAATTGTCGACCTCATCTGCTCTGGAACCCTGCCCACCCGCATCGTATCTGGAAGCCTGTCCACCAGCATCATACCTCTCCCTGTTACTTCTGTTAAAGGAATTCACTGGAGGCGGGGGAGCGACTTTCTTCCCGGATGCCCAATTGTCCACCTCATCGGCTCTCGAAGGCTCAAAATCAGTAACCCTAGTCTGTGGTTTCCGGTCATCTTCAAACCCTCCACCAAAAGATCTCCGGTTGGAGCCCCATTGCCCATCACCCTCATCTCTAAGACCCCCGCCGCCTCCTCCCCCTGCTCTCTTGCCGTAGTCCCGGAATCCGCCGCCAAGCCGCCCAGAACCGCCGTAATCCGCCTCATCAGCCGAGCGCTCACGGGGACCAGTGGGCAGCATCAACATCTCCTCCGCCGTCAAGCCCTTGGATCCCGAAGCCGCAGCCGCCCCGCCACCACGGGTTCGCCCTCCCGGCCCGACATACACACCTGTGGCGAATTCCGAAAACGATAAAGTCTGTCCCTTGTTCTTTTTCTTCGGCTTCCCGACCGCCACCGCCTCTCGGAGGCTCGGGAAACTCTCGGCTCCGCCACCTGCAGCCACTGTCGAGCTGCCACTCTCCGCAGTTTCCTTGGCTTTGGCCTCTGCCTCCGCATCCGCTTGTTCTGCCTCAGCTGCCCATGCGCCCGGCCCCCACGGCTTCGCCATCAGGTCGCACGATCGAAACTCACACAGTTGAATAAAAGAGAACCAACAGACTAAGCGCTCCGCTCCTCACCGGAGCGAAAGCACGAGATATCGAATGAGTTCTGCTCTTACTTTAACCAAATATACTCTCCGCGCAGATGATGATAAAACTGGACTTTAATTTATTGCGAGATCCGGCAATGAGGGGCCGTGGAATTCTCCGTTAGTTGCCGTTAGCCTATATCGTCACAGTTCGCGTTCTCGCGATCGTGATCGTAATTGTTGGCACAGATCTTTGTGCTGAGAGAAATATCCTTTTGATTGATTGATATTTTAGTACTCAAGGTCCTATTTAAATAGACATATATATATATATATATTTGAAAGTGTTCTTTTATTGATTTTAAGTAGGTGGGTATTAAGTTAAATTTAGATTTTTTTTAATTGATTTTAAGTACGTCGGTATAAAGTTAAATTTAGATTTTTTTAAATTAAATTTTTTAATAGGTTAATTTTTCATTTAAATTTATATTTTTTTTTTTTTTTTTTTTTCAAAAGGTGGAAAAACCTATCAAACTCAGTTTGTCAAACCAACAGTGAGGACAGCCATCTCTGGCTGCTATCCGCGAATGTCAGTTGACACATCACTGTTATCAAGGAAAACCACGCCACCTGAAATAACCCGCTGGTGGTCCGTAAGGGAGCAGGCTTTCACTCCTGCCAGATGCCTCTGGGTCTTGGGCCGTTAACCTGTTTCCTTACGTCCGAGGAAGACGAGCTCTTAGCCAAGCAGAAGCAGTTAAATTTATATTACGAAATTTAATTTTTTTTAATAGAAATACAATTATAATTTTTGTAAATGGGAATAATTTTTTTTAATATTGATAGGTTTTTTTTGTAACTTAGAGGAACTTATACGTAATTACTAGTAAATTTCAAGATCTTATTATGTCTTTTTTTTTAAGGCAAGTCATAACAGGGAGATTTGAATCCGGGTCTTTGGAGTTTCAATAATTTCACATTTTTCGATTAATCAATTGAGCTATCCCGGAACTTTAATATAAATAGGTTTAATTTTAAAATAAATTTATATTTATTTAATTTCTTAAATATTATTTCGTATATTTATTTTTTATATTGAAATTGTTTCGGATTAATCAATTGAGTTGCCCCAGAACTTTAATATTGATAGGTTTAATTTTAAAATGAATTTATATTTATTTAATTTCTTAAATATTATTTCATATATTTATTTTTTATATTTTTTAATATAATGTTATGTGACAATATTTACTCTATATATACTAGATTGTAAAGATATTTATATTAATCAAAAATTTACATAAATAAGAAGGTTATAATGTTAAAATAGTATGTTTTATTTTTGGTAATATTGTTATCCATAGGATCTTATGTTTGTATTAGTCTTTTTTTAGCACTGATTAATATACTCATATTGTTAATTAAGAATTTGGAATAAATGAAAAGATGATAGTTGGGCGTGTTTTAGAAGTGAGTTAATAATTGGATAGTGTGTTAATTTTTTTCATTCATTCTTTTTTAATTTGATAAATGGATATTCTTAAAATGGGCTGAAAACTCTTAAAACCTTTAAGACAAAGTTTCGTGGTCAAATTATTCATCAATCAAGTGTTACTAAAACTCTTTCAAATCTGGCAAAACATATCATAGCTCGGTTTTCCACCAACAATGAGGATAGTAATCACTCACTACTATTTGCAAATGCAAGTTAACTCATCACCATTATTTAAGGAAAAACACACTCCCTGAAATAACTCATTAGTGATCCATAAAAGAAGGGATGTAATACCCCACTCATGACCCATTAATTTAAGCTTGTTTATATTGTAATTATGTTTTTCATTTACCGTGTGTTGCTTGATACCATGAAGTACTTGCCATGGTAAGTTTGAACACTGAGAAACATGATCATTTTAATGTTAATGAAATGTTCTGAGGTCCACTGATGGGGAGGACATCAATGGGGCTATGAGTCCGCCAAAGGAAAGGGTAAAGGGGTCTAATGTAGGGAATGACCTATGCCTTATGATGATTCATTGTTAAGTTGGACTAAGACCCTAGTTTAATAAAGAAAGGGAAATCTCAAAATGAGAACAAGGTAATATTATGTCAAAGTGTCTATCTCCTTTTTTATGTGGTAAGTATCTCCTCTATACAAGCCATGGCCTCCTATATTGTAGTCATTACCTCCTATGTTTAAGGAATCAAGAAAGAAGTGGGAGAAATACTCTTCGTTTTCAACCATTCACTCAATTCATGCATAGAAATTCTAATCGGAAGATGAAAGCTTGGGAAAAAGAGAGATTTTGATAAAGCAAAAGTCAGCTAATATATGATCCATGGAGAGATGAAAGAAGAGTTGCTATGTGAGATTAGACGCCAATAGAAAGGTGTTAGATACCATTTCCAATCCCTAAAGGTTGTTGGCTTGTTAGGTTATCTAAAGATCCATAAAATCAATGTTCAAGAAGCTTCCTAATATTACAAATGAAATCTAGAAGTAGGCAATGGCTTTAAGCTTATCTTGACCAAACTAAAGAGCATAGAGAAGAAGGGAATACCTAAGGGACTAAAAAGCAAAGGAAGGATGACTTACTATGTTATGTGGAGCAAGGGAATGAGTGGAAATTGATGTGCTAGTTGAGAGATGTATTAAAATTTTAATAATGAGTTGATGGGTTAGTATCTTGGAAGCCTTTAGTGGTTAGTATCTTAGAAACTTAGAAACTTTGATAATTTTTTGCAATGGTGGTCTCATAGCATAGCATAAGGGTGACATTCTATAACAAAATACTCTTTGATTGGGAGGAAATCAATGGTCCCATAGGTAGTGGCCTTGGAGCTTCATCTTTGAAAATATAAATGTATTTTCTCTACTTTTTGTTTATAAATTTAATATTATAGATTATGAGTACAAGGACTCCATTATCATTGTATTTTGAATGAAGATTTCTTGTAGATGATGTATGTTGAATTTGCTTAAAATATATGGGGCAAAGTTTTGGAATTTCTTACTTGAAAACTATATGACAAAAGGATTGTGTAAGATAATGGTTTTTTGTGTTCTTTTAATATTGATTTTTAAAATTATGGTCCCCATGGTACTCCTAACAAGTTGTTAACAAGTTTAATTTTGGAAAGATTGGAAGAACAAATTTTGTGTAGGTGTGTTTCTTCCATCTAATTGTTTTTTCTAAATTTTTGCAATTGTGATTTGGAATGGACTTTGTTGCATCAATGAAATGGATTCCTAAATGACTAAACCTCACCCTACTCTTTAAATATTCAGCTTTTTTTCTCACAAATTATGATGTGGGCAGATGTGATTTTTAGTATAAAGACTCTAGATATGTATGAAGTCTATCTCATCATACATTTCTAGAGCTTAATAATTCTATCCACTCTCCACCCTAGTTCTATTGGGGTGTGGCACTATCCACATTAATGGCAAGATTCCCCACCACCTGAAAATGGCATTTCCTCAAGCCTTGATCAGTGGGGATGGAATGTCATGTTGATGGCCCATCTAATATCTCATATTCTCCCTCGATCAAATGGGGGAATTGCAAGCACGTAATTTGTAGTTTAGGAAATGCAACTTATTTATTAGAGCATTTTTTGCAGGAAATATGACTTATTTAGTTATCCTTGAGAAACCGATGGTCACATCCTCAAGGTTGCTAGTTGACCTCTTGAGACTAGTAGTCATGTTTTGTAGTGATTCATTTGGGCTCATTTTAATGATTTTTGGGTTTTAAGGGTTGGAATGAAGATTGAATGGGTTACTAATTCTATGAAAGTATATGCATGTAATGAATGAGTTTATGATATGAGGTGATGGTTTTGAGTGTTATCTAACTTCGACTGATTTCTTTGTTAGCCTCTCAAAAGAAGACTTACTCAAATCCACCTTACCTTCATAAACTTGGTTGTTGTGCATGCACGGGGTTTGGAATAGTTCAAGTATATCCTAAAAAGTTAAAGGAATTGTTTAGCTTTATTTAAAATTGAAGTGTTTCTTTAAAGGGCAAATGAACTCAATTCCCCTTACCTTTTTTAACACATGAGAATGCAATGCCTATTAATGGTATGACTATCATGAATGGATTCAATGAATATTTTGAATCATTCACTATTATATATGATGAATTATTCCATACTTTGTGCCAACATTATTAATATGCACTTTAAGGTACTTAAAACCCCTATACATAGCTATGAATATGAAGGCTTTGAGGTGAGAAGCTGGTAGGTGAATGATTTTTTCCAAATGTTAGATAAGACTAATGAACATTGGATTACTCTTCTAAGTAATGTATTAAGTATTTCATGTATTTCTTTGTAAAGCATTGATTTTAAAGCCTCATAGCTACCTTTGAAGAGGAAGCAAAACCTAAATTTTGTAATATGTCATGTCATTGTAAAATAAGATATTAATAGTTCTTTGAAGCAAAGTTACAATGTGGCATGATTTCTTATGTATTATTGAAGGAATGATGTCAATCATGTTTATTCAATATAATCATGAAAATGTATGATGAGGTACATTTTTTTTTTCAACTGAAGAAAGTATGATGAGGTATATTTTCACTCTTTGGATTTGCTTGGCACGCAGATCATGAATCCATGTTATATTGCATAAAAGAAAGTATCTAGACTTGTAATGAAAAGATTTCAAGTCTGTATGTTTAGAGAAATGTTTATCTAAAGTTGTCTTTAAAGATTAAAAGCTTGACTTATGTTATTTAATATAATCGGAAACGTTCTCCTTGTATATATGAATTAAAGAGTTTAATATTGAAATGGTTTGACAATGTGGAAAATTGATTACCACATCATTGTCATCAATGCATATGTATACCAATAAACCTTATATTTTGTTGTGGATAAAAAGATATGTGATTATGGACTTTCACTCATGTTCCATGTCTTCAAGTTTTAACTCATTAACCTATTCTCTTCCATCCAAGGAAGACAATCTCTCAATCAATCAAAAGTTGTTTTAGGTCCTACTTTAAAATCAAGTAGAAGTATCATTTTTTAAACAATGGGAAAATCTAGCATAACTCAATTGTTGAACCAACAGTTTAGGCAACCATCACTGGTTGCTATTCGTGAATGCAGGCTAACTCATCACTGTTATTCAAGGAAAACCATGCCACCTAGAATTATCAGATGGTAATTCGTAAGGTAGCAGGCTTTCACTCTTGTCAAATGTCTTTAGGTCTTGGGCCGTTAACTTGTTTCCTTACGTCCAAGTAAGACGAGCTCTTAGACAAGTAAAAGCAATTTTAGGGCGTACTCTAGGTCCAAATAGAAGTATCACTATGGCAAAATTCTTACCAAATTTGAGAATAAAATTTAATTTAAAAAATTGAGTTTATTTGCTCCCATTATTTTAATAACATTAACTAAAAGGTTATTTTTATATGAGACTAATATTAATTAGAAATTTTCTATAAACCATAAGAAAATGCTAATTAATCGGAAATAATTATTATCTTCAAATTAAAATATCTAATAAAATATTTATTTTTGTTAATTTAAGACATTAATCTAGAGTATTTACACCTAAAATAAATGTCTAAATTTAGAAAATTCTACTATTAATGATATCTTATTTTATTGTCAAGGGTTTATAGCTTGGATGGTTGGACAAACTTTTGTTCTCTTCCTCATCTAGGTTCAACTCCCACAAGTGACATGTTTAGCCTATTGTAAAAATGTTAGAAAGGTAGACACCCTCTAGGATAGATGTCCACTTTAGTGTGCCTCTAATGGCTCAACCCTTACTAAGTCACTAGTTATTGGTATATCTAGCTTGCAAGTTGTTGGTTATAGTCTTAGGTTATAGTGGCAACCCTCAACCCTTACTAAGTCACAAGTTAGGGTATATCTAACTTCTAGATTATTGGTTATACTCTTGGGTTATAGTGGGAACTAACAAGTTTGATCATGGGCCTGGGGTAAATCTACAATGAAATACCAATTTCCATAGTTAAATAAGTAATTCTCGCTCTATTATAAAAATTATCATTAAAAATTTGAAATTACACTATATATCATTATAATAACTTTAAATGACATGAAAGCATATAAATTTATTAGAAGTATCTTTTATCAAAGTGAAAATTGGTTTTCTTACACATCTATCAAAGTTGAAACCATATCCACCCAAAAGATCACTTTTCATTGGCTTATTAGCAAAGTCTAACCCTAAAAGTGTCGAAGTGAATTGACCCTGTGACCTCTCATTAGAAAAATGTTTTAGCAACAAAAATTTAACCAATTAAGCAAACCTTAATAACTAATAAAACATTTAAATTTTATTTATATTAATATAATAATAAAATAAATTCCTTTTAAATTACCTGGCCACTTATATGCGTTATATCCCATCAGAGTGGCCAATGTACAGGTATATGCCCTTTAATCGAGAAGGTGTCCTATCTTTTCAAATGCCCATGTAGACTTAATGCATCCCTACCTTGCGCAAGATGTCCTATCTCTTCAGACGCTCATGTAGACCTAATGCATCCATACCTTGCCGGTTCACCGAAATAGTGACAAGGATATCCTGACTTTAGAGAATTGCCATGCACCACATTATCATGTAGGCCTAAGGCACCAAATTCCCATGCATGTATAGTGACTTGTCTATTCCATTAGTAATTTCATAGCTACGCATGCCCATGGAGACCAATCCACCTAAGCATGTCCACCCATAACAACAATGAGAAGGGTGAGAATGATGAGGTATATGCCCTTGTTTTTTAGAAATGTTTTTTGACATCACCAATGATTCACAATTCCATTGACAATTGAGTGTGAGAAGGGTGAGAATGATGAGGTATATGCCCTTGTTTTTTAGAAATGTTTTTTGACATCACCAATGATTCACAATTCCATTGACAATTGAGTGTTATTTGTATTTTTTATTAATAATTAAATTTTGATATGGGATTGTTTTTCATATTAAAAACATTACAATATTTATATTTATGGTTATTGATCTAATGTGTATTGATATAATCTTGAACTTTTAACATGTCATTACTTCTAAATAAAATTGGATTACTTGAAATAATTAAGTAATTTTAAGTAATTTTATGTATGGATGTAAAGTTTAGCATTTATGAAATGTATTTGAATTTTGTACTTTTAATATGGTTTTTTATATTTAACTAATTAAATTTAATTATATGTAATATTTTAAAATATATAAAAACATATAAATTTAACTTAAATAATATTTATAAAAAAATTATTTAATTAATTATATTTAATATTTTAAATATAAATATATATATATATATATATATATATATATATATATATATATAAATTTTAATTTAAATAATATTTATAAAAAAATTAATATTATAAATTGTGAATGTTAAAGTTATAATGGTGGGCTTATATATCTTTATATAATATTTGATCTTAATTTCATATCCAATAACAAATACTACTTTCAATTGATAAATGATTGTGCATATCATCATTTTCACATTACAAATTGGATGCTTGGTAGGTTTTAGGTTGATTAAAATTTCTTATTGTCCATAAATACTATTTTCAATTGATAAATGATTGTACATATCATCATCTTCACATCACAAATTGGATGGTTGGTAGGTTTCACGTTAAATAAAACTTCTTATTGTCCCTTGCATTGCACTCAAAGGAGGGATAAATTTTATTTTCATGTGTGTACAAAGAACAAAATTAAATCAGAGTTCGTTTTTCAAATGAGTGATTCACTAAACCAAGTTTTTCTATTGGAACACGTTAGTTATTGATAATCATTCCTTTTACTTGGAAGATTTTTAAGTGAGCCATATATAATATAATTTTTTGATGTAACAATATTATTTTGGACCTATATGGGCAATGTCTTAGCTCTATAACACTATTTAGGAATATATGTCTTAGCTCTATAACACTATTTAGGAATATAAAATTGTATCAGTGAATATATGATTTATTTTAAAACTTTCTCCTAATTTTTTATTTTTTTTTAATCTTACATGAGTTCACTTGACGATTAAATTTTGATGTCATTTTCAAATATATATTTACTTGGGGAAATTAATATATTTATTTTCATATGATTAATTATATTGATTGACTATTATTAGATTTCGATATTTAAACATTTTTCCATATATAATTTAAGCTCATATCTAATATTGTAAATTCAATTAAACATTTTTCCCATATATAATTTAAGCTCATATCTAATATTGTAAATTTAATTGTCAGCCATTTATTTATAACCAACAAATTAGTATTATAAGAAATTTGATTTGAATTTAGCACATCAAAATTCACATATTGATTTTATTACTTCACAATCCTTAAGGAAGAGTTATCTTATTCTTCTAATTCTTTGAGGTGAGGATGATGGACATCAATAATGTGTTGGTTTTTTATTTAGGCTTAGGTTTATGTCAGTGTTCAATACATTACATTACATCAATTTAGTAGAAGGAATTGATTTTTTTCATAATTTAAAATATCTAAATTGTGTTTTTCATGTTACCTTTTTATAAGAGAAATTGATATTTAAGGTGATTTAGTGAATTTTTTAATAAATAATTTCTCTTTTGAATTGCAAATTTGATAATTAATTTATAGAAATTTTAGGCATGAGTAAATGCTTTGAATGGGAAAGTTAGTGTTTGACGTGCTAAATTCCAATTCATAATAGTAAACAAAGTGCTTGAGGATTATGAGGTAAATTACAAGTTTTACATGAGTTTTTATGTCTTTATATGTAATTCACGAGCTTAAAACATGAATTAAAAAAAAACATTGAACAACTGCATAACAATAATAAAACCAGCAATTGATAAAGGAGTTCACTCTTGGTCCATCTTTCAATGGCTTGACCCAATATCATTATGCTCAAAATATTCAGTGATAAAGAGTACATAAAGTGTGCTGACCAAAAGAGTGGCTAGTTTCCCCTTCATGGAACTTTCTCCTGCAAAGAATTCTCACTCTAAAAACATGACAACTTGCAATCAGTCATGAAATAATTAGCAAGAAAAGGGTTCTCAAATCAAGACCCCATAGTCCATCTGACAATGAGCATAACAAGTGCAACAATTCACTTGAAGTACTAAAAGAAAACTTTCCTCAAAGACATAATGAGAAAAGAGAAACATGACCTACACCATATATGTCTTAGTCGTTGCATAAAACATATGAAGGCTAGAAAACCCCTACACGGTCCTCTCCATTCTCAAAAGCCTTCAAAAATTGATTCAACCCATTGGTTGATCCTAGCACCCATAGACTCAAACCTGCCAAAAGTCTCTTCAGAAATGCTCCAATGGCTCTGAAACCTATTCCATTGGTTTTAGAAGACCCAAAAATGCTTGTCTAGCCTCTTCTTGCTCCTAAAAAGACCAAAAGATGAGAAAATTATGCCTCTTTCTCTCTTTTCACCAATTCTGCAGCTAATCTCCCTACAATTCGACCCAAACCTAGCACAAGCGCCCCGAACACGGAAACTGCCCTCCAAACCTAGCATGATTCTTGCTCAGTGGACGAAATTGTAAGACAGTTAAGGGTGCTATTAAGCCCCCAGTCCCGAAAAATACATCCATGTGAACGTGTTGGGTGCTGAAGTTTGGGGGCTCTGTCTAGCCCCTATTTGCGCGTGCCCTTTGGTCATGTGAGTCCTCCATAGGACCTAGGGCTGGCCCCCCTTCGCTGGCGGTCAAGTCAGGTTAACCGCCAGACTGGTCACATGGGCGGATGTTAGCGGCGGTTAGCTGACAATGGCGGTCGAATCTTTCAGTCTGGCGGACTGAGCACATGGGTGGTATGTGATAGCATCAACAGAGGTAGTGGTTATGGTGACCCAGCGGTTGCAATTAGTGCCGAGGCTTTTGCCATGTCACATGGCAGTGTTTACAAGTGCAGATGGTTAGGGTTTATGGTTACCGCCACAGGGGCAGGCTATGGCCTAGCCCCGGCCCGTGGTCTCATGGCTTTGGGGTGGCTAGGGGTTAGGCCTTAGCCCAGCCCCCCAATGCCATATCTGTCGAAACCTTGTTTTAAATAAACATTTTTGCCCCTCCTCTAATAAGTATCATGTGTGGTTAGTTGGTAAGGCTTGTAGTTTATTTTGGGTAGGTCTCAAGTTCGAAACCCATGGAGTGCAATTCTGACCTACCAAAATTTTAGTGGCCACCAAGGTGCCACATGGCAGCCTCTGGCTTAGCCATGTGGCAGCCTCTGGCTTAGCCATGTGGCAGCCTCTGGTTGGTCCACATCACAAACACCTCCACCCAATAGAAATTTTCCAACACGGCATCACTAAGAACCTACCACGTGTCACGATGTAATTGACTCTTTGAAGCCCAATCATACTTGCACAATCAGTAGGTCCAGTCAGTGGTGGGGATTGCTAACTCGGCAACTTGTACAATTTTTGCCAAAATTTGCATGTTTGAGAAAATGGACAAAACGTGTTTCTGGGAGCATACTGTGTTTGTTCTGTGCAAAACGAGTTACGTCGGATTCAAGGTGACGAGAACTACGCGGTCGTTTACATTCCACATTGATCTAACAAATTTTAATTTTGAGCAAATTTTGAGCTTTGGATCACTCCTCCTCACTAGGAGCTTTTGGACCCCAAAAGATCACTTTCAATTGTTCATCAAATGAGGGTACAATCCATTCAGCCTTGCTCAGGTTAGTTCCTTTGAGCCCCACACGAAGGTAGTCCACACTCCCTCATTTTGAAGTCCTTGTTCTACTGTCAAGAATGGTGTCTTGTTGTAGTTCTTCAAGGTACTCAGGAGAGAAATCCTCAATGGACTTCTTGGCTTTGTCTATGTCTCTATGGCCATCAATAGCAACATCCTTCCCAAAAATGAAATCCAATGGCGATCTTCTGCAAAATCTTTACCAAGGATCAAATCCAAAAAGACTTTGGAAAATAACCCAAACAAGCTTCACATGGAAATACTTGTATAAATGAGTGCTTGACACATTTGTAACATACTGAATGTGTTGCAACTACTCATCCCAAAGTTTAGGATGCTTACTAAAATGTCCACAAATGGAAATGCATCTTACAATATGGAATAAATTTGACTCCCAAATTCCCATACAAATTGACTCATCATCAAGCCAAAATAGCATAACAATGCCAAAGAAATTACTGTTGCATATAAGTGATTTATTCACAAACATCATTTTTACAAAATGACTAACTGTGGGGAAATGCAACAAGTGTAATACAAAGATTAATGCAGACTTTAATTAGACAAATAGTCCAACCATTTCTTACCCAACCATGCTAGGGAATTTTCTTTCTGCACTACACTTCCTTTTGGAACTGCTTCTGGAATGGTTATGGCGTACCTTGCACATTCCTCTACCCTCTCCTTCTCAGATGATTCCATTACCTGTTTGTCCTTCTTTGGGTGAAGATGTGGACGCAACTTCCAACACTTTTCAATCCAATGCCCACTTATGTTGCAATGAGTACAAAATTTTTTGTCAGCTTTTCTTGGCACAAATGTCTTTAAACTTGGATGAAAATTTCCCTTCTTGGTCTCAATTCCAATTGACATATTTAGCTTCTTGACTAATGCTTTCGTTTTTTGGCACTTAGCTACACAATAGTTAGGTGCATGACAAAAGTGCAAGGAAAACATTCCATAAAATTTGATTCAATTGGTCATGTGGCTCAAAATCAAAGAAACTATTTGAGTGAGGCTTATACCTTCCCTTTTTATCCTTTGAACCATGCTTCTTATGTGAGGAACTTGAATGGCGAGAAGAACTTGTCTTAGTCTCTTCTTCAACTTTCTCATCTCTATTTGGAGAGGTCTTGCATTGCGTGCCTTCCTTTTGCTTTAGAAACCAAGATGGTACCAATTCTAGATGTAAATCCCAACAATTTGCCTCGTCATGTCCTCTCTTATGACAAAAAGAACATGATACCCAAGAGCTATCGCTGGAAGACCATTCTCCCTTTTCAACATAGCCCAAACCTTCATATCGAGGTCTCTCCTTTGCCTCAATTGGATGGATAATGCCTTGATTGTTCACTCCAAGGCCTCCTCCCTTGTAACCCATCTTGGACAAGAGCTTTGTTCCTATGCCTTTTCTATGCTTCTCAAAGGCTGCAAAAGATCTTAAATCAACATTTTCATGTAAATAAACTACATGTAAATGCTTACCATTTTCCTCATCTTTTGACTAAGGGACAAAGATGCTCTTAAACTCTTTCCTAATTCTTGAGGTGTCTTCTTGGAATCTTGGTCTTTCTTCTTTTAGCTCCTTGGACTTTGGCATTGATAGAACCTCATCCTCATCATCACGTGGATAAAAGGTGTAGATTTGGCCATCTTCCTTCTTTGAGGGGCTTTCTACATTAGCCTCTTGTGGGTACTCATCCAACAATTCATTTTTCTTCTTTGCCCTAGATGAAGTGGTGGAGGATGCTTCAAGGAAACCTCCTTGTGTCCCTGGTACATAGGAGGCATCCTCCATTTGACAAGAGCCATAGGTTGCATTCTTGCCATGTCCACAAGCTTGCTTAGTATTGGAGGGACTCTTTGCTGCTTTGGTAGAACAACATTCATCAGTTTGTTCCTCCACAACATTCTACAACATGAGGCGCATATTTTGCTTCTCTTCCTCAACAGCTTCAAGTAGTCTTTTGAGCTCCATGTTCTCTTGTTGGAGAAATGCAATAATGTCCTCCAAATCTTGGAGACTATCATGCTTTGAACTCATGCCTATGCTTATTGAAGCCTCAGGTACAATAGGGGGTGAAACCTGTGGTGGAGATTATGGCAACTATGCCCTCCTTCTCCTTGCTCCAATTTGAGAACCTGCACCCACAAGCTTGCTTTCTCCTCTCTTTAGCTTCAACCTTATGAGAGTTTAAACACTTGCAAAATAATTAAATCCTCCTTGCACAAAGAAAACCAAGTGCTCTACTAAAATTGATTTGATTGGGAAATTTAGTGCTTGTTGTGCTAAATTCCAATTCAGAATAGTAAACAAAGTGCTTGAGGATTATGAGGTAAATTACAGGTTTTACATGAGTTTTTATGTTTTTATATGTAATTCATGAGCTTAAAACATGAATTAAAAAAAAAAACATTGAATAACATCATAACAATAATACACTCAAAAATTGATAAAGGAGTCACCCCTCCTGGGCTACGTCTCCTTGGTCCAACTTCCAATGGCTTGACCAAATCTCATTATGCTCAAAATACTTCAGCGATAAAGAGTACATAAAGTGTGCTGACCAAAAGAGTGGCTAGTTTCCCCTTCAAGGAAACATTCTTCTGCAAAGAACTCTCACTCTAAAAATATGACAACCTACAGTCAATCATGAAACAATCAACAAGAAAATGGTTCTCAAATCAAGACCCCATACTCCATCTGACAATGAACATAACAAGTACAACAATTCACTTGAAGTACTAAAAGAGAACTTTCCTCAAAGACATAATGAGAAAAGAAAAAAATGAGCTACACCATAGATATCTCAGCTACTACAAAAAACATATGAAGGCTAGAAAACCCCTACATGGTCATCTCCATTCTCAAAAGCCTTCAAAAACTAATTCAACCCACTGGTTGATCCTAGCACCCATACACTTAAACCTACAAAAATTCTCTTTACAAGTGCTCCAATGGATTTGAAACTGATTCCATTGGCTTCAGAAGACCCAAAAATGTTTGTCTAGCATCTTCCTGCTCCTAAAAAGACCAAAAACTAAGAAAGTTATGCCTCTTTCTCTCTTTTCACCAATTTTGCAGCTAACCTCCCAAACCCAGCACGGGCACCTCGAACATAGAAATTGCCCTCCAAACTTGGCACGATTCTCGCTCGGTGGTAAAAATTGTAGGACCATTAAGGGCGCTATTAAGCCCCCAGTCCCGAAAAATATGGCCACATGGCGGCCATGTGACTGCATTGGATGCCGAATTTTGGGGGCTCTGTCTAGCCCCTGTCTGTGTGCGCCATTTGGTCACGTGAGTCCTCCATAGGACTTGGGCCTGGCCCCCCCTCCATTAGCAGTCAAGTCATGCTAATTGTTGGACTGGTCACATGGGCAGATGTTACCTGGTGGTTAGGAGCTTGGGCTAGCAGTTAGCTGACAACGACAGTCAAATCTAGTGGTTTGGCAGACTAAGCACATGGGCGGTCTGCCCTGGAATCGGCGAAGGTAGTGGTTATGGTGACTCGACGGTTGCGGTTAGTGCCAAGGTTTTTACCATGTCCATGGCAAAGTTTACAAGCACTGATGGTTACGGTTTATGGTTACCACCATGGGGGCAGGCTAGGGCCTAGCCCCTGACCCCCCAGCCCGCGGTCTCATGGTGCTGGGGTGGCTAGGGGCTAGGTCTTAGCCCGACCCCACAATGCCATATGTGCCGAAACCTTGTTTTAAATAAACATTTATGCCCCTCCTTTAATAAGTATCATGTGTGGTTAGTTGGTAAGGTTTGCAGTTTGTGTTGGGAAGGTCTCAAATTCAAAACCCATGGAGTGTAGTTCCGACCTGCCAAAATTTTAGTGGCCACTGAGGTGCCACGTGGCGACCTCCAATTAGTCCACATCGCCAACACCTCCACCCAATAGAAATTTGCCAACACAGCATCACTAAGAACTTGCCACATGTCATGATGTAATTGGCTCTTTGAAGCCTAGTCATACTTGCACAGTTAGCAGGTCCAGTCAGTTATACGGATCGCTGACTGGGTAGCCTTGACAATTTTTGCCAAAATTTTCCTGTTTGAGAAAATAGACAGAACACGTTTCTGAGAGCATACAATGTTTGTTTCGCGCGAAACAAGTTGCACTGATTCAAGACGACGAGCACTACATGGTTGTTCAGGTTCCACATCGATCCGACAACTTTGAATTTTGAGCTTTGGATTAATAAAAGTTCACTATTGATATATGGTGGAACAATGTTTATAATTTTTTTGATAGTTTTGACTTGATTTAGATCATTAACAAATGTGTTCTAAATTCTAAATCAATAATAACTCTATCTCCTGTATTGCCAAATTTTGACAATTAGAAGTAAGTCTATTACGATATTAAATGACTCCCATGTAAAGGATGACTCCTAAGTTAGTTGTGTATGGGTATTTACATCACCACACCCCCCCCACCCCACCCCCCTCCCAATAGTACAACAGGATCATTTGTAAAAATTGCATGTAAAGATGCTCCCATATGACAATTTATCAATAAGTCCATTTATTATGTAGGGTCATTGTTTTTCTACTTTCTATCACAAGGAGCTTTTATCTTTACTTAAAAAGTTGTCACATATCTTTATTAGAAGCCAACATAAATATGTCGTAATTTTGGATCTATCAAGCATGAGAGAAATCAAATCTAAAATTTTTAATCATTTAAAATAAATACAAATGAATAGAGTAACAATATTTCTAGGTAAGTTATATCTATAATATTTATATGTGAATTTGAGATCTCTCCTTTTATCATTTTATATTGTGGTTTTTTTATTAAATGTATATATATCACATCTTTGTATTTCATATATAAAAAATATTTATATTTTCATTTATTTATATTTAGTTAATATATTTAACATCGTCATTATTATTTTTTATAAGTGGTATATATATTTTAGGGGTGGTAGGAGCAAGAGGAGTTATTCTTAACCCCAATGGAAAACTTGAAATAGAGTATAGTTGGGGTTAGGCAAACTCGCAAATAACTTGATAAAGGCTTATGGGCTATTGCAAGGGGTATCATTGGCTAAAGAAGCAAAAATCATAGACCTGGTGTTGTTGGGAGACTCTCAAATAGTAGTCCAACATCTTGTTTATGGAACCCTGCCTAAGGGTTGCACATTGTGAAGGATAATCGACCAAATCAAGCTTTGAAATCAACATTTTCAAACATATGGTTCTTTCATGTGTTGTGATTGAGCAATTCTACAGTAAACAAACTTTCAAATATATGAGTAAACTGGGAGGAAGGGGTCCTCGTAAGGAATGGTAACCCCTCCATTTCAGTTCTTCCTTAGCAATGGTTGGGAAATTTCAACAACAAATGATTTGGGATGGGTTTGCAAAGTCCCTTAAGGCCCCTCCATTCCATTTCAATTCAAGCTTATAGTGGAAATGTGGAAGCATGTTGGTGTTGAACTACCCAGTGGCCTCCATCACCACATAGTCCCCTCAATTTTCGCTCTTGATTCATCCTTATTAAATTTGAATTATTTGCCTTGATGGAAGTTGTAAGGGGTTTACTACACTCTATGTACAAGGGAATCATGGTTAAATTGATAGCTTGGAGAGGGTTTAATTTGTTGAATATTGTTGTTTTTTTCTTAATTGAGCATGAGAAGTCAAAGTGGGAGTGCTATGTGGTGAGTGGGGAAAGTTCTTCCCCCACACTGCCTCCTTCCTTTGCTTTTGGTTTCGTTCCAGTTGAAGAAAGTTTGTGGGCACAATCAACCTTTAAGTGGAGATGATCCTTCTTAAACAAATTGTAGTTTCTATAAGGATCTCTAGTGGATTGTAAATCAATCCTTCTTTGTTGATTTGGGTTATTTCCTTCTTGCCTTTGTTTCAATCCTACCTTTAATTTGAAATGGTAGTAACCAGTTGAAGGAAGCTTGTGGGCGTAGTAACCTTTCTAGTGGAGTTTCTCCTTCCCCAACACGCTGCAATTTTGATGAGGATCTAAGGTGAACCATAACTCAATATTTGTTTGATGATTTTGGTAACTTCCTTCTTGCTCATGTCTCAATGATGATGCATTATTGGTTTGGAATGACACTTCAGACTTAGAAATTTTCTCTTTCTAGTGGTTTTTTGGCCTACTTATTCACAATTCTATGCATGAGAGAATATAGAAAATTCTAATTTAGTGTTGGCTCAACATGGAAATTTCGCCCTCCTTAAGGCAAAAACTTTTTCTCCCCTGTGGTGTTGAGAGAAGGCTTGTCCTGTGACCAACCAATCTCTTCCTTTTGCAGGTTAAACGATGATCTTGATATAGTTATGGAGACTAGGGACCAGGAAAATTTTAGTGATAATTTGGCTGTGGAAATTCTAAAGCAATGCCTAAAAAAGATAACAGTCAATCAAGAGCTACTTTGCGAAAAATTGACTCAGATTTTGGAGGTAGCAACGAATGTTTTGGAGAAAATCATGGAGGATTATTTCAAGCAAAAGCTAATGGAAGATCAACTGGAAGCCCTCAGGTAGCTTATGGAGGATCTAAAAATATCCTTCTCACAAAACATTTATGTTGGTTAGACTGAAGAAAATAATGGTAACAATATAGTGTTGGACTTGAATGTTTCTCCCTTGGAAGAGAATTACTGGGACATCTAATATGGAAAAACTATCAAAATTTTGCTATGTAATGGAAATTTTGTCAATTTTTATAGGTCTTTTGGAGAGTGTACACCTCCAAAGACCTTGTGTTTCTTAGGATGGTCAACAAGTTGATAGTTAAAGAAAATAATGGTGGTCAAGAGGTTATGGGTATAACTAGCCTCGAGTGAATCTCTATGTAAACACTTGTTGTACATATTATAATCTAGACACATATTTTTGACTAATACAATATTGTATAAAGAGTTTTTTTCGAAGAAGCCACATTGAAGATTTGGGTTGACGCGTTTCGAACCAGCAAGTGTGATTCATCTTCAGGACACGATGAAGAAACAGATCCAGGAAGAGGGTTAAATAGGAAGACAAGTCAACCTAACAGCTAGAAGAAAATGACTATGTTTGACTATGGGAGGGAGAGGGGACAGATTGGTAATATTTAATAATAACGACTATATCTGATAATATTCAATTCATATGTATTTATTATTTTTTAATAACGATTGAATATAATATATATATATATATATATATATATATATATATATAAAGGATTCTTAATAAACAACGATTCATATTAATAAATAATATAAATGTTAAATTGTGTGTATATATATTAATAATATATAAATTGTTCACTATGAATAAAAATTAATATAAAATTGTATATTAGGGTTTGTATTATTATTATTTATTTATTTTTAAATTAAATAATAGTATTAACAATTAAATATTTAAAAAGCGCCTACTCATATTAATAAATAATAATAATGTTAAATCGTTTATAAACCATATATATAAATCACTATGTATAAATATTAATATTAGAATTATTAATATTACCACAAAATTATTTATAATGCAAAAAGAAAATCTATTAGAGAGTTAACAATTATTTATTTATTTATTTATCAATAACCAATAAATAAATAAAAAGGGGGAGAGAATTAAGAAGAGAGGGCGGGAATCCAATAGCTACTAATTTTCTAGCCATCGTCCCTATTAATATTACTAGAGGACTTCTCAATTTCAATGGCTTCCCTAAACTTCCGATGATGAAAATGGGGAATCTTAGCGATAACCCTAGCCTCCTCAATGCATATATGATGCTTGGTCTTCTTTGCATGTTTAGCTAAAGCTGAGGATTTTGTCCTCCCGTGTTTAATATCAGTAGCGTGTTCCTTAATCCTCTAGTTTATAGAACGACCAGTTTCACCTATGTAAGAGGTTCCAAAGGAACAAGGGTTGATATAAACACCTTTCATATCCATGGGATTCACTTGGTCTTTAACATACTTGAGGGAAATTCTAATGGAGTTGAGGGGTCTAAAGGTCGAGGAAATATTATGCTTCTTCAGGATTCTCGCGATCTTGTCAGTTGTCCCTTGGATGAAGGGGATGTGGACTCCTGAATTGCGGTCGATGGGTTCTCTCTTGATCTTAGGACCTTTGCTTGCTTTGAGGAAGGCTTTGATTCCCTGCTGCCTACTATAGCCATTCTGGACAAAGATATTAAAGAGGTAAGACTTTTCTTTGGAAAAATAGTTTTCATCATAAATTCTTAGAGCACAAAAGCTTGAATTCAAATAATACAATATTCTCATTATAGTTAAAAACAATGTTATATATTTTTTTAAGTTGACATTTAAACTATATATACATTATAAACATAACAATTGACATATAAACATTATATACATGATAAACATAACAACATCTTTATTGTATTAAATTATGAATATATCAAAAATAAAATCAATTCATATTACAACTAATTTTACATCATATCTCTGAAAACCCTCCTTTAAATTAGTTATATGTATTTATCACCTATATTTATTTAATAAAAATCATAAAAGCAAAATTTATTTTTTTCGAACATTATCTTCTACCCACAAATATACATGCACACATACTTTTCCAAACAAATAAAGATGATTCATTTTATATAATATTTTTTTTCAAATAAAAAATACAATCATACTACTTAGAAAAAGACTATTAAATAACAAAATGTTACTATTTGGGAAAAAATGCTATCATTACCCTTTTCAACTTTAACAATATATCCATGTGATTCCTCTCATTACCTTTTCCAACTTTGACAATATATCCATGTGATTCCTCCCATAGGGAATGACGGGTAAGTGCCTATGCCACTATGCTACGCAACGTATATACCTATACACTTAATTTTCCAAACAAATCAAGATAGTTCCCTTGCACCACGTTTTTTTCCAAACAAACAACTGTTTGGAAAAGATACTATCATTACCTTTTTCAACTTTTACAATAGATCCATGTGATTCCTCTCATAGGGAATGATTGGTGAGTGCAATGACCAATTATGCAGTTAAGAATTTAGGCCAAAGATCATCCATGGAACCATCTTTGAGTTCTTTTATGCTTTGCTAAAATTGTTTGATGACTTTTGCCAAAAATATGGAAAAACATTGTCTTGTCATGGTCATTTTCAACCCTCATAAATATTTTCATGTGATTTCTCTTACCAAGGATTATTGGTGACTTTTGCCAAAAATATGGAAAAAAATTGTCATAGCCTTTTTCAACCCTCACAAATATCTTCATGTGATTTCTCTTACCTAAGATGATTGGATAGGTGCCTCCAACTAAAATGGATAAGTGCCTCCAACTAAGAATTTGGGCCAAATATTATTCATGTCACCATCTTTGATTAGTATGTGCATCAACCAATTATGCAGCTAAGAATTTAGGCCAAAGATCATCCATGGAACCATCTTTGAGTCTTTTTATGTTATTGTTTGATGAATTTTGCCCAAATATGAAAAAACATTGTCATGGCATTTTTCAACCCTCAGAAATATCTTTATGTGATTCCTCTTACCCCGGATAATTGGGAAAATGGCTCCAACTAAAAATTTAAGCCAAATATTATCCATGTAACCATCTTTGAGTATTTTTTTATGTCATGTGGTAAGATGGTGGATGGAAGGTTATGATTAATGATATGACATTGGTTCATATATATATATATATTAATTATTAAAAATATATACTTCAATTTTATTTTTTTTTAATTTATTAGTTTTATAAAATTATTAGAAAATAATTTTTGTAATAAAAATATTTATTAATTTAAAATTTAATTTAATTTTGGAAATTTTTAATATTCAATAATATTTGTAATTAATCTCGTTTTTATGATTTTAAAGGATAATAACTAATTTTTTTTTAATTGTTATTTTTATCTTTCTGTTTTTGAAAAATAATGAAAAAATTAATTTTGTCCCCAAAAAATTATATATATATATATATATTTTCAATATAATTTATAAAATCAAAAATTTTATACTAGAAAACAATTTTCTACTAAAAAAAAGGGCTTGAAGAAAAGATGGATGACCAAATTTGGAGGATTATCCCTCATCTCCCTAAATGTTCCATTGACCTACAACCAATGTGAGACCAACCTTGAACAGTTCATTCACCATCTCATTCATTTCCTTGCATACATAGGGGAAATATATATAATTAAAACTAGGGGTGATAGTTTGAATCTCCTTGAATATGGGTCTTAACATGAAATTTTCTGAAGTAATTAAGCCCCACATCTAAAATTGCAAGGGAGTCACCAATATTGTATGTTGGGGACACATTTTCTTGTTACAAGCATGAAAATTAATTTCAAGTTGATAAGTTCAACAAAGTTAGATGAACCTCTACTTAGTCCATCTTTTAACTTTAATACATGACTATATTTCATGTATAATACACCACCAAACCTACTAACATATGGGTCTCCTTAAGAATAACAATCAAAATATTCCCAAGCTCCCATCTGTACACCTCATATATAATAATCCATCTGGGAGGTTTCTCATTTTTGGATTGTCTAAAGTTGTTAAGTATATTTAGTATTAGGATTCCATCCTATCTCCCCAAGTTAGTGGAATAGAATCTTATGCATTGCATTGAGGGCCATCTCTATTAAATAAGGCCCCACAAGGCAGTAGAGTGTGAAATCAATAAATGTGAGTGGCCTCATTAAAGAAGGTCCACTAGTTAGTAGTCGAGGCCTCATTAAGGGGGGTCCACTAGGTGGTTAGGGTTTTGGTCAAATATAAACATATATTGTAATAGAAGGTATGTAGTCAATTTTCAAGTGAATATTAATATATTTAGAGCTCTACTCATGTTGGAGGCTACCCCCTCCAAAGGGAAATGGACATTACAACCAATTATGAGCATCATTGAAGGTCTAGTTATTGTTGTTATTTTTCAATTATAGTTATATTTATTTATTTTCCATAACAATTTTCCGTTCGATCTTACTTTATTTATTTTCTTTCCATGATGATATTCCATATGCTTTTCTTTGAATATTCTATTTTACCTAAAAAGGAACACCATAATGGAATCAAATCACTTTCATATTCCGACATACACTTAAATTTGAGACAAAATGAGGTTAGAGACATGTTTCAACATCTTTAAATGGCATAGAGCTCTATCACACAACAAAAAATACAATAAATGTCATGTGATTGAACAAACTTGTAACTTCCATTGGTACCCCATCAAGTAGTATTACATAAAACAACACTTATATATGAAATTTTCTTCCACATACATTTTGGTATATCAAAAGTCCCCTAGGTGCTCCTGAAACCATCCTTACATAATCATGTTAGTCATATTGTTTTTATAATACACTAAGAACATACCAAGGAATCAGGTAGTATGACTAAGGGTACAATCTATGCTTCTCAGTTGGTGCTATGAAATATTTGAAGCCCTTTGGTATATCAGAGAGCTATAGCACTTGATAATCCTTTGACCTCTTTTTGAAACCCTGTAAACCCTATCCTCTTGAAAATCTTAGCTTCTACGACATAGGTAATGACACTTCTACATAATTTGCAATATGAATTATTTGATAATTTCATTAGTGAAATAATACTTAGAAGGGAGTAATACTTTATTTTTAAAAAGAATTCTAGGGCCCACTAGACCATTGCAAAGGACCTTGATCAAAATAATCCTTACATGATGATAATCATTATGGTGTCACTTTATAGTACCATTGTTTGTGACCCTTCTCCATATATTCTTCATAGGATACTAGTCATGTCGGGCTAGCTCTTAAATAACCTCGTTAATGGGCCCAATGGGTCCATGCCAAACACTCACATCATGTCAGCTATAGATAAAGTAAAGTAAGTGATTGACTACATCTCTTAGTCAATGTGGAAATTGGAAACCAATATGTCTCCCCTCGTTACACAAGTTGCAATTGTTTTGATAAGAGTTTGAAGTTGAAAGATGAGCTCAAGGAGGGTGACAATGTCTTTGGCGAATGTTCCCATAAGGGTAAGTCCCTCAAGTATGAAGAAGATCCCACTAACCACTTCTCATTTTCTATTGTTTCCCATGATTTGATGCCTCACCTCCCTAAATTTGATCTAAATAAGTTTGATGGGTTGGATCTAATATGTCGGGTTGGAAAAATAGAGCACTACTTATGCCTTCATGCCATTGTAGATGGAATATTGAAAATCAAAATCAATTCCTCTATGTAGATAGGGAAGGTTCGTAGTGGTGGTAATAACATAAGAATAAATCTCGAAGGGTCACCACATGGAGGCAATTACTAAAATCTCTATTAGCTCACTTTATTAAAGAGACAATTTGTTTAGGACAACATACCAAATTCCACCACACTAACACAATGGAAGACTATATTGATGCTTTTTAACATTTGGATAGTATAACAAAAAAATTGACTAATGAATTTTTTAAGAAATGCCTTATTAGAGGTCTTATGGAAAAAATTAAAGCCTAAACAAAGATGAAGCACCTTTCTTTACTTGGTTGGACGCAATTTATCTTGATTATCATGCCTAAGTTACATCCTATGTTCAATCTAAACACACTAGCTTTTGTCCACATCCCTACCCAAATATCATAACTCCTCAACAACTTTCCCCAACACTCAAGATCCCCAAATTGGTGTGGGATGAAATGGAAAAAAGTCAAGGGTCTTTGCTACGACTATAATGAAAATATTCTCCAAGACATAAATGTAAGGAATATAAATTATTTATACCATTTTTAAGGACATTATTATTTACGAGTAAGTTGATGGTGAGACTCGAGAGGAAGTCACTCCCATCATTAATGAAGTTCTTCTTTTCATATAACCAAGTGAATAACCCCAAATCTCCCTTCATGCTTTGACCATAATTTTTATTCCTAGACATCAAAGTACGTTGATTACAGAAGGCCACTCTCTTAATTAAAATTATTAGCACCCACAATTTGATTTATTGCTACATCGTGTAAGTAACACATTGGTATATCCATGCCATTAACAAAATTCATATTGTGATTTCTCATGGGGGATCTATGAAATATGGTTCTTCATTTGAAATTTTAAAACTTCAAATGAGTGAGTATTCCCTAGAAACTCACATGTTTTCCATTGACATGGACATATGTGATATTGTTTTAAGTGTTAAATTGTTGAGAACATGTTATATATTTGCATGGTTATCTCCACGCACTATTCATATGCACTGGGAAGTTTGTAGTGGGGTACCAACCAGGCCCCTTGTAATGAACCTCATTAATACACTAAACATACCATTTTTTTACTAAAGTATGCATAGTTCCTACCTTTCATAATTTTTGTTTTACAATTGTCATTTCTCACCAAGCGCAACTTCACCAGTATTCACAACAATTGTTTGTGATAAGAGCTTGAATTTTCTATATAGCCTTCTTTTGATTATTAAATCCTACTCATGTGTAGGTTTAATCCCTTTTAATTCCAATTTTTTGTATAATGTTATGTGGATGTATTTGCTAAAAGACATAATAATTTGTCTCACCAAGTATCATTTTCATTCTATAAAAGGTATCCAGTCACAACTCTTGACCTCAAGACCCTATCATTGGTATAATTTGATATTGTACTTTAACCATGTTATTGGGTGTGGATCCTGATTATCTTCTTTATTCAGAGGTATCTCCGCATTGGGCCCTAGTTCGTAATGGGGCAGAAACGCCACCCATTTGTTCGCTGCCAGGGGGGTAAAGTTTCCTTGTAAAATATTGTAATTTCGTAGTCAATATGAGAAGTTCATTAGGCAAATGATCTGACGGTAGAAGTTATGTTTAATTTAGGGGTTTTTTTCCCTTGAAGGCAACCCCTTGTTATATATGAGAGAACTGTATTGCGACTATGCAGAGATGTGCATTCTGAGCGAGAAAGAGAGAGGATATTGTGTGAGAGTGAAGAGGTAATTAAAGTGGATCTGCTGTAGGTTGTATCTCTTCATTTTGATGGATAATATAAAAGGAAGGACTAGTTGTTTCTCCGTGGATGTAGCCTAAATTGGGTGAACCACATATATCTCTGTCTCTCTTGTTTTATGCATTTTCTATGTTTGTGTTTCTGCCATATTTTATGTGTTCCATTGCTATATAATATACAATTTTATAACAACTGGTATCAGAGCCGAAGGTCTATTTGGCTGATAAACTCGCAGGAGAGAAGGGTTCCTGGTTCGGGTGGGAGCAATGGCGGAAGATGGTAGGTTTAGGGTCGAAAGATTTAACGGCCAAAACTACCATCTATGGAAGATGCAAATGGAAGATTATCTTTATCAGAAATATCTGTACCTACCATTGAGCAGAAAGACAAAGAAGCTGACGAGTATGATAGACACAAAATGGGATATTCTCGACAGAAAGGCACTTGGAACAATATGACTGTGCCTAGCAGCGTCATTAGCCTTTAATATTTCAAAGGAAATGACAACAGAGGGTTTAATGTCAACATTGGCCAAACTATATGAAATACCCTCAACCTGAAATAAGGTATTTATTATGAAGCATTTATTTAATATGAAGATGTTAGAAGGTGGATCTATTGTTGATCATTTAAATTAATTTAATACAGTTATCAGTCAGTTAAGTTCTGTACGGGTAAATTTTGATGATGAAGTTAGGGATCTATTATTTCTGTGCTCATTGTCAGAAAGTTAGAATGGTTTAGTTATGGCCATTAGTAACTTTGTCTCTGGATCTAGTACTTTAAAGTTTGATGATGTTGTTGGTGCAATCCTTAGCGAGGAAATGCGACGGAAAAGCTTCGGTGAGACATCAGGTAATGCTTTGACTGCAGAGACAAGGAGAAGAAGAATGGAAAGAGAAAAGAGCCCAGGATTTCATAGTAAGTCAAGGAAAGGCAGATCCAATTCCAGATAAGGAATAGTGTGCTGGAAATGTGGGAAGAAAGGACACTTGAAGAAAGACAGTAAGTTTTGGAAGGGAAAAGAAGGAGATGCACAACAAGAAAATAATCATGAAGTGCATGTGACATGTGATGTGTTGCAAGAGGCTTTGATTATTTCATTAGAAAATATCATTGATTCATGGGTGGTAGATTCAGGGGCTTCATTCCATGCCACAACTGATAGGAAACATTTTCATGATTATGTTCAAGGAGATTTTGGACAAGTTCTTTTGGGTGATGATAAACCCTGTAAAATCATTGGAATGGGTAAAGTTTTCATAAAACAATAGAATGGAAACCAATGGCTATTGAAGGAGGTAACGCATGTTCCTGATCTGAAGAAAATTGTCAGACCAGGCAGTAAGTCCTCAAAGCAAAATTGATTCGTATATTTTATTCCTTCAGGTTGGTCTTCATTATATACATGAGGGAGAGACTGTTCACTTCATCTCCCGATGACTGTTCATATTACTTATTATTTATTTACATTATATTCACCCAATCCTGATGATTAGGTGTCAACATTCCCCCCTTAATCTGAAGGGATGTTGGTGAGTCCAAGCATCATTTTGAATCGTTCAAGCTTTTCTCTTCCAAGCACTTTGGTGAAGATGTCTGCAATTTGCTCATTAGTGGAACAATGACAGAGATGGATTGTTTTGGCCTCAACATGATGTCAAATCAGATGATATTTAGTATTGATGTGCTTCGTTCGATCATGGAACTTTGGGTTCTTGGCCAATTTTATTGCAGAGGTATTGTCAATCATGAGTGGAGTTGATTGTACTTGTTTTACTTGCAAATCTTCAAGAATTTTCCTGAGCCACACAATTTATTTTGTTGCTTCAGCTGCTGCCACATATTCTGCTTCTGTTGTGGAATCTGCTGGAACTGATTGTTTGCGTGATCTCCAGGAGACAGCTCCTGATCCAAGACTCATAGCATCTCCTGAAGTAGATACCCCAGTTTCTTTGTCTCCATCAAAGTCTGAATCAGAGTATCCAATCAAGTTGAAGTCGTCCACCTATGTATACTTGATTCCAAAGTCTTGAGTTCGCTTCAAGTACCTTAGAACTCTTTTTGCAGCAGACCAATGTCCCTCACAAGGCTTTTGCATAAACCTAGAGAGGATTCCAACAACAAACGAAATGTCTGGTCTGGTAGTAGTTAGGTAGTTGAGACTTCCTACAAGCTGTCTATACTTTGTTGCATCCTCAAATTTTTTTCCTTCAGTAGATGTGAGCTTTAAGTTTTGTTCCATTAGAGTAGTAAGAGGATTGCATTCTGTCATGCCAAACTTGTTCAAAAGATTTCT
Source organism: Pinus tabuliformis (assembly GCA_031772625.1). Taxonomy (NCBI): domain Eukaryota; kingdom Viridiplantae; phylum Streptophyta; class Pinopsida; order Pinales; family Pinaceae; genus Pinus; species Pinus tabuliformis. Next base: position 1,283,729,646 of record CM062805.1, read on the forward strand.
AATGTACTTCTTTTGAGAAAGAAATATGGACTTCAGATGTTGGGTTACTTCAATACCAAGATAGTAATGAACATAGCCCAAATTAGTCATTTCAAAACTTTTCCCCAATTCTTTCTTTATGGATGCAATGTAGCTTTCATTGTTCCCTGTCATCAAAAGATCATCTACATATATCACAAGATATACAACTGTTTTGCCAACTTTCTTGACAAATAAAGTTTCATCATCAAGATCGTAATGTTTGAAATTGAGTTTCAGAAGATGCTCAGTTAGTTTTTCATACCAGGTTCGCGGTGCTTGTTTGAGGCCATACAAGGACTTCACAAGTTTGCATATTTTATGTTCATGTCCTTTCATAGCAAATCCTTTAGGCTGGGACATAAAAACAATCTCTTTTATATCTCCATTCAAGAAAGCAGTTTTTACATCCATTTGATGGACTTTCCAATCGTTCTAAGCTGCCAGGGCAAAGAGTGTCTGGATGGTAGCCCATTTTGCCGTGGGGGAAAAGTCTCCTCATAATCGACCCCTTCTTTCTGTGCAAAACCTTTTGCCACAAGCCTAGCTTTGTGCTTGTCAAGTGAGCCATTAGCTTTATACTTGTTCTTGTAGACCCACTTGCAGCCAATTGGTTTGGTTCCTAATGGAGGATCAACCAGCTTCCAAGTGCCATTCTTTATGAGGGAATCATAATCCTTTTGCATCGCTTCTTTCCATTCATCATGAGAAGCAGCTTCTTTGAAGGAAGTTGGTTCAAAATATGTAGACAAGTTCAATTCACAATCATAAGAAACATCCATATCAACAGGTGAATTAGAGTCATCTACATCACCTCCATTTTGCCAGTTTGAATTTCTAGTTCCTGTCTTTCCAACCTCATCAGGATGAACACTTTCAAGTGTCTTTGTCAGCCACTTTGGGTGACCTTTCTCAGATGGTCCGGGCTGCTCCGCTGATTGAGTTGGGATTGAATCAAGGTTGATTCTCCCAATTCTATCAATCACATTACTTAAAGCATCATCCGTTGTTGGAGTTTCATGTAGGGGAGAGTGTTCTTCAAAAGAAGATTCCACATGTTGATCTAGTATAGGAATCCCCCCTTCAAGATGTGGAATCCGATTATCAAATTCTTGAAATGATTTTGCATTTGCGAATCTATCCAAGCGATCAAGTTGCTGCTCAACAACATTGTCAGTTTTGGATGATTCAAGAAAAAATACATCTCTAGATACAACAAAATTTTTATTTACTTCATCATAGAGATGATATGCTTTGGAGGTGTTTGAATACCCCAGGAAGATACATTTATGACTTCTAGCACCAAGTTTGTTTCTATGTACCTTTGGTATCAAGGCATAACAGGTGGAACCAAAGAACCTGATATACTTCAACGAAGGAACATGTCCATACCACATTTCATATGGAATCTTGTTTCTAATAGCATTAGATGGACATCTATTATTTATATATGCAACACATAGAACAACATCAGCCCAAAACATTATCGCTAAATTTTTGAAGAAGAGCATGGATCGTACCATATTTAAGATTGTCCTATTCATTCTTTCAGCTACACCATTCTGTTGGGGATTATAAGGCACAATTGCTTGATGTTTGATCCCATGTTGGCGAAGATAGTTTTCAAATTCATTTGATATTTATTCTTTTCCATTATCAGTGTGAATAGACCCAATATGAGTTTGTGCATCATTTTCAATCCATTTATGAAAGTTCTTGAATGTTTGAAAAGCATCAGATTTGTTCTTCAATAAATAAACCCAACACATTCTGGTGTAGTCATCAATAAATGTCATCATATATTTATTTCCATTCGCAGAAGGAATAGGCATTGGACCACATAAATATGAATGAGTGAGTTCAAGTTTTCTATGTGCTCTTGAATGTGAATCATGAAAAGACTATTTGCTATGCTTTCCTAGAATGCAAGCATCACATTGCTTAAGTTTCCTAGGAATTGTAGGCAAACCAACAACACCATTTTCTTCAACAAGCGAAGGCTATCATAGTTCAAATGTCCAAATCTAGCATGCCATAATAAACTTGATGGAAGTGTACCTCCTTCATAATGAGAATTGTATGAGAAATGTTGTGCACAAGCAGAGGTTCCTTGCAGCTTGAGAAGCCTTTCTTCTTTTATTCCCCTCATGACAAGTGAGTGGTCAGATGCTTTTCTTACCTCAAGCTTGCCATCAAACATATGAATGGAGTGACCTTGCTGGTGGATGTGGACCAAGGACAAGAAGTTTCTATTGAGCTATGGGAGATATAGAACATGATGCAGAAGAAAGACTGGAAGACTAGGCAGTTTAAGTCTGATTGTGCCAAGCCCTGATGGCTTGATTTTTGATTGGTCTGCAAAGTATACTGCTCCATCAACATTGTCAGTAAATTCTTCAAAAAAATCTTTTCTATGAGTCATGTGGCAGGTTCCTCCTGAATCAAGCAACCAATCATTTTTCCAAGAAGCAAGTGAAGCATTAAATAAATATTCATTTACTCCAATACTACATTGTGCCACAACATAGTGAGTGGATTCAGGTGCTTTACCTTTGTCTGTATCATCAGTTTTACCTTTCTGTTGGTTTCTTTGCTGCTCAATTTTGTCCCATGGTAACTTGCATGTAGAGGTATCATGTGATCCATTTCTTTTGCAATGTATGCAGTTGTTGATGCCTCGAAAATTGCTGCAACAACATCGGGGATAACCACCCGGTCCGAACCTTAGTACAGCTCCTTTTCCGTTTGGAATAGTGGCTCCGACTGGGGATAATGGGACCAGTTTCCCAAAAATGGATAAACGGGATGAATGGATGATTTATAAACTAAGCTAACGGTGAGCGAATAACTAAAACTACTAGCAAGAATACATAAACTATGATTTATCCCAAGAACTTATTGAGCTTTAAAGTGCAGCGCTTGATGATCCGTGTCTATAAACAGGCATATAAATGACTCTATTTAACAGACAGGGACATTATTTCATTCATGATTACTATGCTTAAATAGTTAAGCAAAGTGATTGAAGCGATATTACCACACTTATCATTTATATCATTGACATATACATGATTAAAAAGAAAGGCACATCATAAAACATCCAATAGTGGAATGAATATAGATCTGCTGTTACAGCGCATGCATATAATCAATAATAGCAAGAATAATCACATAACAATTCATATGAAAGGAATGAATTCAGACATAGATAGAAATACCATATGAGCTGCTTGACACTCCCAATATCAATCGCTACTTGTAATTCTTCCTTCAATGCAGAAACATTTTCAACAAAGACAATAGTGCACAATTGCATAAAAAGCCTCCTTGTTGAATTAAGAACAACTGGTCCAGTTTCATAAAAGAATATTGACTGAAGCACAATAGTGCAAACTTTAGTCTTTAAGTCTGGTACAAAACTTTACGACCCTTTCCAAAACAATGAAAGGGTCTATAAATACTAAATTAATCTAAATATCTATTAAACTGAAATCCTACTAAATCGGTATCAATAAATCTTGATCCTATTTTCCTCAGCGATCTGGCAATCGGCGACATGATTCATCAAGTAGGCTGCTTGCCTTTAAATCTGAGCTGACTTATTGCAAGCATTGGCTCTACTTCAGGAGCTTTGTTGAGGCGCGAACTCAGCTGGGCGGCATAGGTGGCATCCTGAATATCGGGAATTATATACCCGATCGCATCTGTTAGGCACTTAAGGGCGGCTCTCTGTGTATGCGACTTAATTCGGAAGAGCCAATATGCGTCCATGGTTAAACTGCTAATCCCAACGATTAATCTCCCCTTTTCCTCTAAATCAGGATAACATGATTGCTCCAATGTGTTTGTTGTTGTCAATTTTCCTGGTGTACATTGGGAAATCATATTTGATAAGTAGAGAGTGTTGTTAACTAGTTCAACTAGATTGCTGGAAGTTGATTTACATCTTGAAGCCGCCCTCTCTGCTTTCATCATCTGAGACTGACATTCTGTGAAGAGTATATCCTTATGTGTTTCTAAGATCCTGGGCAAATTTGCTGCTTTCCCTTGATCAGAATCTTGCCAGTCAAGAAATGCAGTTATGATCTCTTCAGCTTGATCCAATTCATTTCTGGCCTTCTCTACCTGCTGATTTATGGATGTCGTTAATTCACACAGTGGCTCTGCCTGAGCGATTTGTTGACACAGGAGCTTAATTTGGGATATTAATGCAGTGTTTATTTGTAATGCTTCTGCTCTGAATTCAGCCACTTGTGGAGCGCCCTTTATTTTTTCGAGCTGCGATGACAATTGAGCAATTTTCTCATCCTTTGTTTTCATCATTTGCTCGTTTGCTGCCCTTAATTGTGCCAATGCCTCTGATAATTCCTTCTGTTTCTGGATCGCGCTTTGGTCGATCCTTTGCTTTTCTGCCTGTAATTGCTGAGTTAGTTGACTGTTCACTTGCTGTTGTGTCAACAATTGCTGCTCTGCCTGCTCTTCCTTCTGCTTTGTCTCAGCCAATTCTGCCTGTAATGTGAAAATTTCTTGATCATTGGTTTTCAGTAGAAGACTTACCTTCGATGCCTTATCGATTGTCTCTGCCGAATAGGCTCGCGCATACTGTGACAGTTTTTTCAAGTCATCGGAGGGGTCAAACTCCTCCTTCCAAACCACATTGCCCGTAACAGTTTGTTCTGGGAAAAGGGAAGGTTGATCAGTCCTTCTTCTTTTCCTTTGTCGCTTAACCACTGCTTTATGCCTCGGGCTGTAGAAAACATCCAAGGGAGGAATATCTTCTACCTGGAGAATGATTTGGTCAGAGGGGTCTTTTGGTATAACCTCAACATCCTTAGAAATGGGTGGGCCGATGGTTCCACTTAGAACCTAAGGTGAAGTGATGTCCTGTGTATCGTTTGTCTTGGAAGTGTCTGTATCCTTGGAACATTCCAACCCATTGATGATAGAGTCAAACTGCTTCCATTCCTGGAGCAATTTAGGGTCAATACGAGTATCTATATTGACATCAATGGTGGTTTGTTTTTGCTTTTCGGCTTGGGACTCCTTCCGCACTTCTTCCTGCTCTTTCTTCTGTTGCTCCTCTTGTTCCTTCTTTTGTATTTCCTCCTGCTCTTTCATTTGCTGTTCCTCTTTCTCTTTCCTCTGTCTCTCCTCCTGTGCTCTCTTCTGCCTTTCTTCTTTTTCTTTTCTCTGCCTTTCCTCCTGTTCCTTCTTATGATCCTTTGTTATAACCAGAGATTCCTTTGACTGTTGCCGACTAGGCTTGCTTGATGATGTCGCTGGGATTGTTGCTAGTAAATCTAGAGGCAGAGTTTGCAACCTTTGTTCTCTAAGTTTATTAAATTCAGTCAACCCTTCATCATTATATTTCGCTTTGGCGAATGATTTAACCTGATTTATTGACTCAGCTGAAGAGAACAGGTCGTCAAATATATCTTCCTTATGATCAAATCTTGTCGGTTTGGCCTGTTCTAGTGCATTATAGGCAACTTTATTTGGATCGAAATGCCTATTTGGGAGAGTCGCCAGAGTCAAGGATTGAATTTTTGTGGCTTTCTTTTCTGCATGTTTGAGATCATGCAAGGTATATACACCACACTTCAAATGAAAAGAGGGCCAGCCTTGCTTCTTATTTTTCTTGAGCGTTTGTGTAACACTCTTAGCTATGATTTGGTAAGAAATTTCCCTCGCTAGCAGTTTATCCGGTATGTACAAAGGGAGGACATGAGGTCGGGCTTGGCTACCGAAGACTCTTATGTAGGTAAATCTCTCCTCTCCGAACCATCTACCTATTCCGGTTAAATCAATTTCGGCTTGATAGGAAATCTTGGGAGCAGGTTTATCGAAAATGGAATAATAAATAGGCAACATAAAGCCATTACAGAGTTGGTATAGATGATGTTTATAAGAATATTTCCACAATTTCTGATGATATATATGAATAGGCGTGGGGTCTTGTGCAGTCCACCTCCAGCCGAGTATGGGGAATTCAGAGTTAAAACAGAGGGTATCTAGAATATAGGCACTGTAGTAAAATGGGGGAATTACCCTTTCAGAAATACGGGTCTTGCTTCTAAACTCAAGCACAACTTGTGCTAATTTGTCAGAAAGGATAGTGACCCAATCCATAAATATACTGTTGCATGCTGCTTCCATTAGAGGGACCATTTCTATGGTAAATTAGCAGAGTCATGCAATCCCCATAATCTACACATCATTATTCCAGCATAGCAATAAGGAGAAGCCAGAGAATCAACCGAGTACTTACCGGAAGATTCGTGTTTGTGCTTGGCCGGATTTTGTCTCCAATCCCGGATGGGTTCGGATTCAACTTCATTTTCATTTGTGAATTTCTCCAGGAACGCCTTATTATATATCTTCTCTGGCTCGGGCAAATGGTACATTTTCCTTAGATCATCCGCCCTGAATGACCCGAAAATTCTCCCGTCTCTGGTGCTGAAGGTTCTATCCAAGATTGGGATTTCTTCAATCACCCACCGCACTACGTCTGTGTATGGGAGAATTTGCTCCCTGGCCGCTATCCGGTGAAGGAAAGAGTCGGCTAAATCCTTGAGAGTACTCTCAGACTTCCGAGTTAAATCCACAGTAGCTTCTACTATTGTCCTTGCTGGTTCTTCGGCTTCAATCAGGTTGTAGGTGCCTTGCCAAGTAACTCTGATGAGACCCGTACATGTAGTATCAGATATCAAGCCCTTCTTTTTGTCCACGACAGCTTGTCCTGCAGCTGGTGTAGCGGAAATTCCTGTGGTCTTCTTGGATTTCTTCCCCATCTTGCTTGAGCTTTCTCCTATGGATGAATTCTGCACAGCGGCGAAAATAAACGTAACACAACGATATGCTAATGAAAATCCAATATGGGAAAGATATACTGATCAAAGCGTGCTGAGAGATTAACTCTTAAAAATGGCCGCGGATACAATCCATGGGAAGATCTTACAATTACATTAAATGGCCGTTTAAGACCTGCCACCCCTTAAATTCTCATTATACCATTATTCGGCTGAATGGCCCGCTTAAGCGTGCTATGGATATTTTGGCGGTTGAGTGCGGGTGACCGATTACTTAAGAGATCAAGCTTTAAATATGCATGGATCGTAATATCCCTCCATTTAACGGCTTTTTTGAAATCCGCGCTATATCATAATCGGGCGTCGGGAACACCTAAATCCTTATGTTGACAATTTTGAAACCCCGATCGCCGATAGCGATATCGCATCGCATCGGGAGAATTGGTGTTATATAACCATATGGATAGCATACCACCGACCGCCGATAGCGAAATCGCATCGCAACGGGGTGAATGGGCATAACAATGTGCATAGATAGTGTATCGCCGATTGCCGATTGCGATATCGCATCGCATCGGGGGTATGACCTGGGCGCCTTATTATTGTGCATAGGATATTGCCGATTGCCGATTGCCGATTGCGGTATCGCATCGCATCGGGGGTAAAGGCTTGGGGTGCTTTAAGACTTGCATAGAGTATTGCCGATAGCCGATAGCGATATCGCATCGGCGGGAACCCATATGTCACTTATTTGTGTTTTCTATGTCATTGCGATATGCGATCTTGCGATCGCTTTATCGCAATGATAAAAGATTATTTTATTTGATCAAAAATGGGTTCTTCAAAAGGTTTTATATAATGTCTTCATTTAGTTTGCGGACCTTTTTCAAATAATGCAATATTGATACCAATTAACTTCTAAAGGGACCCATCTCATATAATAATTTTGTAAATATAAATGATATGAAAATGGGGGGTTGTTGTAGGGCACAACAATTGGCGATTCGCTGGAAGAACCAGTTATCTCTGAAAAGCACAGAAATACTTAAACTTTTGCAAAATAGAGTTCTAATCAAAGGGGAAAATTCTAATATAACTAGGTATATATGCATTCCAAGTAAAATGAATCTATTTTTTGCTAATTTCCTCTCTTTTTAAAGAAAATAGATACATTCTAAGTTTTAAATAGGCCTCTATGGGTTTATAATGATAAAACAGAAAACTTTTCCAAATCAGCTTTTAAAGTGAACTCCTCTGTCATAGGTAGAGCCTCTGCTGCCAGCAAACGTTTATAGTTTCGACAGGGATACCTTTTAACCATGCTATTGTCCATTGTTCCATCCAATTAAGAGTGTGATTAACAGAATGAATTCAAAACATGTTTTCATATTTTGTATTTCATTTCCTTTTTCTGTTATTGATAAGATAAAAAGCCATTGTCCTGGTTTGGTGGCCAACTATTGACAATGCCATTCACTGGTAGTAATCTAACCGAATAAGCTAGCTCGTGATGAGACCCCTTGTCTTATAATTTCAAGCCATTACCCTGTTTTGGTATGCAGTATTGGTAATGTCGGTTAAACTGTTTCCCTATGAACATGGTAAGCAGGCTTGTAATAAGACCTCTTATCTTTAATATCAGATATTTTAGAATTACACTCTGAGTAATCATAAACTTTAGTGAATGGGATGAACAATCTTCTCCTTAAGAGTAAATGGATGACAGGGTAAGAGTTGAAGATGCTGAAATTGGATTAGCTTCTATCTTGATATTGATAACTTTTTGAGACCAATTTGAAAATAGAAAATGAATTACAATACTTTTAAACTTTTGAGAGGAGTTCACAAAACTTGAAATGTGGTTTCAGAATACAATGATACCTAATTTCCTAGAAATTATCCCTTTTGGTTAAGAGTTCTATTATTTTAAAAGCAAATATCACTGTACTCCTGTAGATCAAATTTTCAAACACAGCAAAGGTCAATAGTAGATACCTTACAACATTATTTTCTAATGATCCTACAAACTATAAAATCCTATTAAAATAAAAGGAGAAGGGGCTACCTCCTCAATTGAAGAATTTTTTCAAGATAAGGCCATTAACAGGGAGAGAATCTCTCGAACCTGATAAATCTTGCAATATAAAGGTCGAATGGCCTATCTTTTCACAGATCTGAAATGGTCCAAGCCACATCTTCTGGAACTTGGTGTGTTTACCCTTGTCTTCATGGGCTTTGTCCCATTTCAGAACTAAATCACCGACTTGGAATTGTTTTGAACCGGATGAGACTGAATCAAAAGCTGCTTTGATGATTTGCTGATGTTTGGCATGAGTAACCCTGGCTTTTTCTCTTTCCTCTTCTAGTTTTAGAATTTGATCATGTCTAAGCTGAATAGAAGAGGAAGGACTTTCCTCAATGAACTGCACTAGGGCTAAAGAAGGAAGAACAAGATTTGTGGGTAGTACTGCTTCTTTTCCATACACAAGATTGAATGGGGAAGATCCTATAGAAGCTTTATGTGTTATCCTATCAGCCCATAATGCAAACATTAAGGATTTATGCCAGTTTTTATGATTCTGTTCGATAGTTCGCTTAATGATTTTGATCAGATTTTTATTAGTAGATTCTGCTAAACCATTACCCTGGGGATAGTAATTAGCAGAATATTTCAATTTAAATCCTCTTTTAATAGCGAAATCAAACATAGCATTGCCTGAGAAATAAGATGCATTATAAAAAACAAGAGCATTTGGGACACCAAACCTGGTAATGATGAATTGATCTATGAATTCAATGATTGCTTCAGAATTTGCTGTCTTCAAAGGGATTGCCTCAACCCACTTAGTAAAATAATCGGTAGCAGTAAGGATATACTTATGCTGTTTGGAAGACGGTGGAGTAATTTCCCCAATGATATCCAATCCCCATTGCTCAAATGGTTGTTCAATGTTGACTGGTTGCAGAGGGAAAGCTGGTTTACGTTGTCTTCCACTAGAAGTTTGGCAATTGAGGCATTTCCTTACATACTCGTGGGCATCTTTAAACATAGTAGGCCAATAGTATCTAGCATGAATAATTTTGTGAGCTGTTGTATCAGCTCCAAAATGTCCTCCTGCTGGTCCATCATGTAACTCCTGCAAAACCTTTTGTGCTTCAGGCTTCTCAAGGCATCTTAATAAGATAGAATCATAATTTTGCTTAAAAAACACATCATCAATAATTGTAAAATTCTTTGCTTTAAAAGTAATGGCCCTTTTGTTTTTGTAAGACAGGTTTGGAGGTGCATAACCATTCTTTAAATAAAAGATTAAATCTGCATATTGAGATTCAGAATCACTAACACTTATCTGATTGATTTCTTCAATTTGATCTGTATCGCTTGATTCTGGAATGTTGGATGCTCCTGCCAATATCCCGCAAAAACCTTGGCCCCTAACAATCTTTGCTGGCCTAATTTCCAAGTCATACTCTTGAAGCGCTGTGACCCAATTTGCCCTTTTTTCACCCAGTTCTTTTTGGATTAAAAGTTGCCTAACTGCAGGGAAAGGAACTATAACTTTGGTGTGGGTTTTCAAAAGGAAGGGTCTATAATGTTTGACTGCTTTAAATACCGCAAAGGCTTGTTTTTCTACATCGGAGTAATTCAATTCAACACCCTGAAGATTTGAGCTAAAAAATGAAATGGGTGCTTCCAGATTGTGATCATTTAGTTGCGTGAGTACTGCAGCATACGACGAGTTGGATGCGATGGTATACAATGTAAAATGATTAGAAAAATTTGGAGTATTTAAGGCTGGGGCATTGATTATTGATTGCTTGATTAGATCAAAAGCTTCTTTTTCTGCTGATCCCCACTTAAAGACTGAATTTTTCTTAACCATTGATTGAAGTGGCAAAATAATTTGAGAAAAATCTGGAACAAATCTTTTAACAAAATTGATCTGACCTAAAAATGTCTGCATCGATTTTTTATTGTGCGGGAAAGGGATTTCAGAGATTTCTTTGATCCGATCAGGATCAATATAAATGCCATCTTTGGACACAATAAAACCCAAGAGCTTCCCTTGATCAAGAGCAAAGAAAGACTTTTTAGGGTTAAGAGAAATACCATATCTTTTGCAACGTTGAAAGATTTGATTTAGATCATGCAAATGATTATACCTCTCCTTAGAGAATACAGTAATATCGTCTAGATAGACGACTACTGTTCTATTAATCAACCCTCTAAAAGCTATATCCATAGCTCTTTGGAATGTCGCTCCTGCATTTATAAGTCCGAAAGGCATTTTCTGATATGCATATGTTCCCCATTTTGTTCTGAATGTAGTTTTAAGCTGGTCATCAGGGTGAACCAGGACTTGGTTATATCCTGAGAAACCATCTAGAAAGGACATCAATTCAGAGCCTGCTACTGATTGAAGTATTTGCTCCATAGTAGGTAATGGGAAATTGTCTTTCAAGCTCGCTTTGTTCAAATTTCTGAAATCAATACAAATTCGAATGTTGCCATTTTTCTTTCTGACTGGCACCATATTAGAGACCTAGTTTGAATGTCGGACAGGAAAAATAATCTTGGCTTTCAAGAGTTTGTTAAGTTCCGATTTTATCTGGCTCTCTAAATTTGGATGTATTTTTCTTAACTTCTGCTGAATCTGTTTCTGATCGGGGAGTACCGGAATGGTATGCTGGATAATGGATGTATCATAAGTCTTCAAATCATCATATTTCCAAGCAAAAACCTGTTTATTTTTTCTTAACAGTTTAATGAATGCCTCTTTCTCTTCAAAGGAAAGTCCTAATCCTAAATTAATATTTTGAGGAGCTTGTTCAGTACCTAGATTTATCAATTCAAACCTTAGGGTAGAGCTTTGGAGCTTTGCATTAGTTATAGGTTTAAACCTGTCTTTAATATCATAAATATCTTCCAGCTTTACCACAGGCTTAGGAATTGCATTTTCCTGAGGAGTTTCTCTCATTTGGGAGTCATGCTCATCTTCCTCAATGATTTGATTATCATAGGACTTCTCAGAAGTTAAGAATTGTAAAATATCCTCATCATGGTTGAATACTCTCCAATTAGTGACATTGTCAGGAATTGAAGGCCTAAAAAGCAATTCTACGAAAAATCTATCTGGGCTGTAGTCTTCAGAAGGTAGGAGCTTGGAAGCTACATTAGCTAGGAGATTGGCTGATGAGTTTTGAGACCTGGGAATGGAGGAAATGTTGAATGCGGTAAAGTGCGAGGTAAGTTCTTGTACTAGCGATTGATAATGCTTGAGGTGATTTGAAAGACAATGAATTGCATTCCTCACCTATTTAACAATAATTTCAGAATTGCCAAATACTTTTAGATATTGCACTTTAAGGCCGATTGCTTTATATAATCCCTGGACTAAGGCTTCATATTCGGCTGTATTGTTAGTACATTCAAATTCTAGCCTATAGGACAACATTGTCTTTTCTCCTTGTGGACTAACCAAAATACATCCTGCTCCTGAGCCCTCGCTAGACTTGGACCCATCGAAATATAATGACCAAAATAAAGAAGTATTAACAAATATATTTACAAACTTCTCAATATCATTGAAACATCTAGACCTATCTGTTTGTGCAAAATTCTCAATCTGAGATGTAAAATGATTAACTGAGAAAGGGGATGGTTGGGCAACGAAGTTGCCAAAGAATGACTCTGATGAATAATTCCCCAAAATGTTGTTGTTGAATGCTACCGGCTGGTTTTCTTGTTCGAATTCTGTAACCGTATGGGTCATATGTTTCTCTCGATCGACCCTTATTTGATTTGGCTTGCCCTTATAGGGAAGCCACATATGTGACCAATCAGTGGAAATATACCCATGCAATTTCTCAGACCAATCCCTACTCAAAATTAAACCGTAAAATTCCGGTATATCAGCTATTAGAATATCAATCCTTTGCACTATTCTTGGATCAGCATACAACCTAATAGTTACAGAATTAATTTCTCCTAAAACCTGTACTTTGGTCCTGTCCAACTGTACAATATGAATAGCAGACTTTTGGGGTTCAATGTTCAGTTTAGAACAAACTGAAGCTGGCATTATGTTAGATGATGCCCCTGAGTCAATTAAACAGTTGTGCAAGTTTCTGTTGTAAATCTCATAGGTTAGAAGGAAGGGTGGAGTATGAGAATTTGATCTATCTCCAATCAGAACTGAATCGGTAGCTTCAACCATTCCTGGAGGAGGTTGGCCTGAATCATTAGCAGCTTTTGCACTAGGAAGAGGTGTAGAAGGAACAACATTTAATTCTTTAAGAAGTAATTTCTGCTGATGCTTTAATTTACTAAGTTCAAACATAGTAATGTTTGCTTTAGTTTTCTTCATGTCATCAACAATATTATACTCCATTGAATCTGATACCACTAATGTTTTAGATGTTGAAGGAGTATTAGAAGTTGAAGGCTGGTTTTGGGGAACAGCTGCAGGTGATTTCTTTGCAGGTGTTTTTTCTTTGGTTGTAGCGGCACCAGCACTCCTTTTCTTTGATGTTACCTGAACGGGCTCGGAAGTACTTTTGCTTCTAGTAGTGACCGGGAATGCTTCTTCTTCGTTGTCGGTATCGGAGTTGGGGAGTATAAAATCCCACATTCCATGACATTCTACTACTTCTTCTTCATCGCTAGTTTGTGAAATCGATTCCTCTTCCTCTTCCTCTTGTTCTGAATCAGCATTAGATATGACATTTGGTGGCTTTGATTCATTTTTCTTAAAAGTTCTAAAGGGCCTTTTGGTTGATGTCTCTACTACTTGTTTCTTTATTTCAACCATTTCAATTGATAAAGTTTTTAGGACTTTTTGCAAACCTTCCATGTCATAGGGGTCTTCTGAGGTTTTCTTTCTTGAGTCATATAAAAGAGACCTTTTTGGCTTTTCTGTCTTCCAGGGCAGCTTTCTTTTCCAGAGCATTGATACGTTTCTCCACAACAAGCGCTTCTTTCATGTTTTCGGCTAAGGTAGGTATCCCGACTCTATCTACAAAGATGGCTATATTGGCAGGCAGAGCTGTTATATACCATTCGCTCCGAATTTTTTCACTTGGTTTGGAGGCTGTAGGGATTTTATTTAGGATTTTATTGAAGCGAGCATTAAATTCCTTAATTGGTTCCCTATGCTCTATTCTCAAATTGGAGAGGTCATTTATCAGGGTGTCCAAAGACCTATCATCTCCATATTTGGTAAGAAACTGCTCTTGGCAAGTGTTCCAACTGGTAATGGAACCAGAGGGTAGAGAAAAATACCAGGATCCTGCTGATCCCTGCAAGGTGTAAGGAAAAAGTCTAACAACAACATCTTGTTCTGTTACTCCTTTCAAGTTGACTGCCAACATGAAATTATTGATGTGTTCCTCAGCCTGGGTCCCATCATCTGGATTAAACTTGGGTAGCCATTTTTCAGGAGCATCTGGTAATGGATGCAAAGGTGCAGGCATATTGACTGCACCAGGTTTGGTCCATGGATCTGCCATTATAATAGCAGTAGTGGTTGATACTACTGTCGGGACTACAGATGTCTGGGAAGGAAGTAATATTGAAGAGTGAGCAGGTTGGGATGCTGAAGCTCCTAATCCCTGGTGAACAACAATATGTAAATGGGGAGTGGATGGTTGACTTTGCAGAGGAGAAGATGCAATGGAGGATATGGATGAAAGCTCTACACTGTCAGATCCTTCAGTATATTTCTTCGCCTTTTTCCTTTTGGGTAAAGGGAACTCAATGGGTTCAATACCGAGCTTTTCGCTCTGAAGTCTGGTGAGAGGGTGAGGTAAATTGAACTGCGAAGTCGCACTGCTTTGTGATACCTCAGATTTCTGTGGTGAAATCGAGAAGCTCTGAAGTTTGTGGATAAGAGACTGTACTTCAGGTGATTCAAGACTTAATTGTTCTGGAGTATTATGGGTTTGAGCAGTGGTAGTCGTTTCCTCTTCTTCTTGTTTGGATACTGGAGAGCCAACATGCGAATGAGAAGTTCGAGGGGATTCAGAGGGAGAATTACTTTTAAAATGCCTTGCAAATTTGGGCTTGTTTGCCATTCACAGTTTGGCCCTCCTTCTAGCGCCAAAAATGTTGATGCCTCGAAAATCGCTACAACAACATCAGGGATAACCACCCGGTCCGGACCTTAGTACAACTCCTTTTCCGTTTGGAATAGTGGCTCCGACTGGGGATAATGGGACCAGTTTCCCAAAAATGGATAAACGGGATGAATGGATGATTTATAAACTAAGCTAACGGTGAGCGAATAACTAAAACTACTAGCAAGAATACATAAACTATGATTTATCCCGGGAACTTATTGAGCTTTAAAGTGCAACGCTTGATGATCCGTGTCTATAAACAGGCATATCAATGACTCTATTTAACAGACAGGGACATTATTTCATTCATGATTACTATGCTTAAATAGTTAAGCAAAGCGATTGAAGCGATATTACCACACTTATCATTTATATCATTGACATATACATGATTAAAAAGAAAGGCACATCATAAAACATCCAATAGTGGAATGAATATAGATCTGCTGTTACAGCGCATGCATATAATCAATAATAGCAAGAATAATCACATAACAATTCATATGAAAGGAATGAATTCAGACATAGATAGAAATACCATATGAGCTGCTTGACACTCCCAATATCAATCACTACTTGTAATTCTTCCTTCAACGCAGAAACATTTTCAACAAAGACAATAGTGCACAATTGCATAAAAAGCCTCCTTGTTGAATTAAGAACAACTGGTCCAGTTTCATAAAAGAATATTGACTGAAGCACAATAGTGCAAACTTCAGTCTTTAAGTCTGGTACAAAACTTTATGACCCTTTCCAAAACAATGAAAGGGTCTATAAATACTAAATTAATCTAAATATCTATTAAACTGAAATCCTACTAAATCGGTATCAATAAATCTTGATCCTATTTTCCTCAGCGATCTGGCAATCGGCGGCATGATTCATCAAGTAGGCTGCTTGCCTTTAAATCTGAGCTGACTTATCGCAAGCATTGTCTCTACTTCAGGAGGTTTGTTGAGGTGCGAACTGAGCTGGGCAGCATAGGTGGCATCCTGAATATCGGGAATTATATACCCGATCTCATCTGTTAGGCACTTAAGGGCGGCTCTCTGTGTATGCGGCTTAATTAGGAAGAGCCAATATGCGTCCATGGTTAAACTGCTAATCCCAGCGATTAATCTCCCTTTTTCTTCTAAATCAGGATAACATGATTGCTCCAATGTGTTTTTTGTTGTCAATTTTCCTGGTGTAAATTGGGAAATCATATTTGATAAGTAGAGAGTGTTGTTAACTAGTTCAACTAGATTGCTGGAAGTTGATTTACATCTTGAAGCCGCCCTCTCTGCTTTCATCATCTGAGACTGCCATTCTGTGAAGAGTATATCCTTATGTGTTTCTAAGATCCTGGGCAAATTTGCTGCTCTCCATTGATCAGAATCTTGCCAGTCAAGAAATGCAGTTATGATCTCTTCGGCTTGATCCAATTCATTTCTGGCCTTCTCTACCTGCTGATTTATGGATGTTGTTAATTCACATAGTGGCTCTGCCTGAGCGATTTTTTGACACAGGAGCTTAATTTGGGATATTAATGTAGTGTTTATTTGTAATGCTTCTGCTCTGAATTCAGCCACTTGTGGAGCGCCCTTTATTTTTTTGAGCTGCGATGACAATTGAGCAATTTTCTCATCCTTTGTTTTCATCATTTGCTCGTTTGTTGCCCTTAATTGTGCCAATTCCTCTGATAATTCCTTCTGTTTCTGGATCGCGCTTTGGTCGATCCTTTGCTTTTTTGCCTGTAATTGCTGAGTTAGTTGACTGTTCACTTGCTGTTGTGTCAACAATTGCTGCTCTGCCTGCTCTGCCTTCTGCTTTGTCTCAGCCAATTCTGCCTGTAATGCGAAAATTTCTTGATCCTTGGTTTTTAGTAGAAGACTTACCTCCGATGCCTTATCGATTGTCGCTGTCGAATAGGCTCCCGCATACTGTGACAGTTTTGTCAGGTCATCGGAGGGGTCAAATTCCTCCTTCCAAACCACATTGCCCGTAACAGTTTGTTCTGGGAAAAGGGAAGGTTGATCAGTCCTTCTTCTTTTCCTTTGTCGCTTAGCCACTGCTTTATGCCTCGGGCTGTAGAAAACATCCAGGGGAGGAATATATTCTACCTGGAGAATGATTTGGTCGGAGGGGTCTTTTGGTATTACCTCAACATCCTTAGAAATGGGTGGGCCGCTGGTTCCACTTAGAACCTGAGGTGAAGTGATGTCCAGTGTATCGTTTGTCTTGGAAGTGTCTGTATCCTTGGAACATTCCAACCCACTGATGATAGAGTCAAATTGCTTCCATTCCTGGAGAAATTTAGGGTCAATACGAGTATCTATATTGACATCAATGGTGGTTTGTTTTTGCTTTTCGGCTTGGGACTCCTTCCGCACTTCTTCCTGCTCTTTCTTCTGTTGCTCCTCTTGTTCCTTCTTTTGTCTTTCCTCCTGCTCTTTCATTTGCTGTTCCTTTTTCTCTTTCCTCTGTCTCTCCTCCTGTGCTCTCTTCTGCCTTTCTTCTTTTTCTTTTCTCTGCCTTTCCTCCTGTTCCTTCTTATGAGCCTTTGTTATAACCGGAGGTTCCTTTGACTGTTGCCGACTAGGCTCGCTTGGTGATGTCGCTGGGGTTGTTGCTAGTAAATCTAGAGGCAGAGTTTGCAACCTCTGTTCTCTAAGTTTATAAAATTCAGTCAACCCTTCATCATTATATTTCGCTTTGGCGAATGATTTAACCTGATTTATTGACTCATCTGAAGAGAACAGGTCGTCAAATATATCTTCCTTATGATCAAATCTTGTCGGTTTGGCCTGTTCTAGTGCATTATAGGCAACTTTATTTGGTTCGAAATGCCTATTTGGGAGAGTCGCCAGAGTCAAGGATTGAATTTTTTTGGCTTCCTTTTCTACATGTTTGAGATCATGCAAGGTATATACACCACACTTCAAAGGAAAAGAGGGCCAGCCTTACTTCTTATTTTTCTTGAGCGTTTGTGTAACACTCTCAGCTATGATTTGGTAAGAAATTTCCCTCGCTAGCAGTTTATCCGGTATGTACAAAGGGAGGACATGAGGTCGGGCTTGGCTACCGAAGACTCTTATGTAGGTAAATCTCTCCTCTCCGAACCATCTACCTATTCCGGTTAAATCAATTTTGGTTTGATAGGAAATCTTGGGAGCAGGTTTATCGAAAATGGAATAATAAATAGGCAACATAAAGCCATTATAGACTTGGTATAGATGATGTTTATAAGAAGATTTCCATAATTTCTGATGATATATATGAATAGGCGTGGGGTCTTGTGCAGTCCACCTCCAGCCGAGTACGAGGAATTCAGAGTTAAAACAGAGGGTATCTAGAATATAGGCACTGTAGTAAAATGGGGGAATTACCCTTTCAGAAATACAGGTCTTGCTTCTAAACTCAAGCACAGCTTGTGCTAATTTGTCAGAAAGGATAGTGGCCCAATCCATAATTATACTGTTGCATGCTGCTTCCATTAGAGGGACCATTTCTATGGTAAAATTAGCAGAGTCATGCAATCCCCATAATCTACACATCATTATTCCAGCATAGCAATAAGGAGAAGCCAGAGAATCAACCGAGTACTTACCGGAAGATTCGTGTTTGTGCTTGGCCGGATTTTGTCTCCAATCCCGGATGGGTTCGAATTCAACTTCATTTTCATTTGCGAATTTCTCCAGGAACGCCTTATTATATATCTTCTCTGGCTCGGGCAAATGGTACATTTGCCTTAGATCATCCGCCCTGAATGACCCGAAAATTCTCCCGTCTCTGGTGCTGAAGGTTCTATCCAAGATTGGGATTTCTTCAATCGCCCACCGCACTACGTCTGTGTATGGGAGAATTTGCTCCCTGGCCGCTATCCGGTGAAGGAAAGAGTCGGCTAAATCCTTGAGAGTACTCTCAGACTTCCGAGTTAAATCCACAGTAGCTTCTACTATTGTCCTTGCTGGTTCTTCGGCTTCAATCAGGTTGTAGGTGCCTTGCCAAGTAACTCTGACGAGACCCGTACATGTAGTATCAGATATCAAGCCCTTCTTTTTGTCCACGACAGCTTGTCCTGCAGCTGGTGTAGCGGAAGTGCCTGTGGTCTTCTTGGATTTCTTCCCCATCTTGCTTGAGCTTTCTCCTATGGATGAATTCTGCACAACGGCGAAAATAAACGTAACACAGAGATATGCTAATGAAAATCCAATATGGGAAAAATATACTGATCAAAGCGTGCTGAGAGATTAACTCTTAAAAATGGCCATGGATACAATCCATGGGAAGATCTTACAATTACATTAAATGGCCGTTTAAGACCTGCCACCCCTTAAATTCTCATTATACCATTATTCGGCTGAATGGCCCGCTTAAGCGTGCTATGGATATTTTGGCGGTTGAGTGCGGGTGACCGATTACTTAAGAGATCAAGCTTTAAATATGCATGGATCGTAATATCCCTCCATTTGATGGCTTTTTAAAAATCCGCGCTATATCATAATCGGGTGTCGGGAACACCTAAATCCTTATGTTAACAATTTTGAAACCCCGATCGCCGATAGCGATATCGCATTGCATCGGGAGAATTGGTGTTATATAACCATATGGATAGCATTCCACCGACCGCCGATAGCGAAATCACATCACAACGGGGTGAATGGGCATAAAAATGTGCATAGATAGTGTATCGCCGATTGCCGATTGCGATATCGCATCGCATCGGGGGTATGACCTGGGCGCCTTATTATTGTGCATAGGATATTGCCGATTGCCGATTGTGGTATCGCATCGCATCGTGGGTAAAGGCTTGGGGTGCTTTAAGACTTGCATAGAGTATTGCCGATAGCCGATAGCGATATCGCATCGACGAGAACCCATATGTCACTTATTTGTGTTTTTTATGTCATTGCGAGATGCGATCTTGCGACCGCTTTATCACAATGATAAAATATTATTTTATTTGATCAAAAATGGGTTCTTCAAAAGGTTTTATATAATGTCTTCATTTAGTTTGAGGACCTTTTTTAAATAATGCAATATTGATACCAATTAACTTCTAAAGGGACCCATCTCATATAATAATTTTGTAAATATAAATGATATGAAAATGGGGGGTTGTTGTAGGGCACAACAGCAGTGAAAATCTGCCTTTTCTCCTTGAGAGTGTCTGCCCCCCTGCCTCTAAAATATCTTCCTCTTCCTCTTCGACCACCTCTTCCTCTGGAAGAATCTTGAGCATGATTCTTTTCTTTATGAGCAAGGCACACAACCTCTTCAGAAGATTCAGGGGCTGTCTTCTTTCCAAAAGCTTTCTCTCTTTAAACAAACTTTTTCACAAGAGAGTCAAAGGTGATATCTTTGAGATTTCCATTTGCTTCCAACGACTCAAGATAATTGGAGTAAGTAGGATAAAGTGCCTTGAGAAAAGCGATAAGAGGAATATCCAATTCAACCTTAGTGGATTTGATATCATGCATTATAGACTTTACTTCAAATGCAAGAGCAAGAGGATCATTGTTTTGCAATTCAAGAGTGAAGAGTTTAATCATAAGTTGAACAACTTCAAGTGCAGAATGTGAGTCATAGAGTTCTTTCAGCTTTTTTAAGGCTTCAAAAGCAGTTGAAAATGGCGAAATAAGGCAACTCACCTCTTCATTTATAGATGCTGCAATTAATGCACAAGCTTTGCTGTTCTTGTATTCCCAAATGACAAGCTCTTTGTCTGAGGTAGGTTGTTCTGGCTCTTTGTCTCCGTCTCCAACACACACTCCTTTCCGCAACTCATTGAAAATGAGGGTGTGTTTTATCATCTGGGACCACTCAGGATAGTTCTCTTTGCTAGTGAGAACTATTCCCACAATGGATATGATTGAATGCATTGTAAAATCTTGTACTGTAAAAAAACTGTGTACTGTAAAAAATATACTTCTGCTGCCAATATATAAAATATTTTCACTTCTGGTGTTAAAGAAAAACTGCACTATAATGGCAATATTCTGAAAAAAATGCAATTCTGTTAGCAATATGATAGAGGTGTTGCTGCAAAATTATTAGTTGCAGAGCAAGAAGTGATCCATCGCACTTAGAGTGGCGTGCAAGTAGAACACGCACTTAAGTATGCACCACACCAACGTCCTGAAATCTTATGATGAGATCAAAATAATTTTAAAGTTCCCATGCATTCAAGATACATTCAACGCATGGCATTTAACAACGTTCAAGATACATTCAATGTTATATGCCAAAAAAACTTCAGCGTTCAAGATACATAGCCCAACAACATTCAGGATACATTCAACATCATATGTCAAAAAAACTTCAGCGTTCAAGATACATTCAACGTTACCAACAACGTTCAGGATACATTCAACGTTATATGCCAAAAAAACTTCAGCGTTCAAGATACATTCAACGCATACAATGACAGCAGCGTTAATATAATGTAGCGTGAATACAATGCCAGCGTAAATATAGTGCCAACGTTATAGTACCAGTTCTCTCTAGCGTGGTCCGGAGGCAAGGCTCTACTAGAAACCCCAAGGTTGTTATTTTGAATCCTCATACGAAGGCTCCATGGCTCGTATCAAACAAACAACTCGTATCAAGCAACAAGATCGCCACCAAGGCTGCTCGTAAGTCTGCAGCCACATCATTCACGCAGTAAAATTTCACAGCAGCACGACCTCAAGGCATGCAGTGATTTAGAAGGTTTTCAGGTCTGAGGCTGTCAGGTCATAGGATTTAGAATTAATTATGGCAGACAGAGCGCATAGGGGCAGTGGACAAAGAGCGCAGTAGGTAGAAGGGAGTTACAACTATTTTTGGGAGTTGGCTCTGATACCATCTCAGACCAGGCAGTAACTCTTCAAAGCAAGATTGATTCGTATATTTTATTCCTTCAGATTAGTCTTCATTATGTACATGAGGGAGAGACTGTTCACTTCATCTCCCGATGATTGTTCATATTACTTATTATTTATTTACATTATATTCACCCAATCCTGATGATTAGGTGTCAACAAAAATTTAAATTTCAACAGGGCAGTTGGGAGGTGAAGGTTGTGTAACTACTTTTATAGATAAAACCTGGAAAGTCACTAAAGGAGCCCTAGTAATAGAAAAATGAGAAAGCTTGGTACATTGTATTTATGCAATGGTATTTATAATTTTGTTAATTCTTTAACCTCTACAAGAGTAGATACAACATTGTGGCATCATAGGCTCAGGCACATGAGTGAGAAGGGGCTGCAGATTCTTCACTCAAGAAATTTGTTGCCAGGTTTGAAGCATGTTGATTTGGAATTCTATGAGAATTGTGTTTATGGAAAACAAAAGAGAGTCATACTCCTTAGAGTTGGGAAATAAAAGAAGAGTGAAAAATTGGAGCTTGTGCATATAGATGTATGGGGATCTGCTTAGGTATCATCTCTCAGTGGCTCTCGCTATTATGTTTCTTTTATTGATGATGCAACTAGAAAAACCTGGATTTATTGTATTCGAAATAAATCTGATGTATTTGATACTTTCAAGAAATGGAAAGCTTTGGTTGAAAATGAGACTGGAAAAAGGTTGAAGTGTCTCATATCAGAAAATGGAGGTGAATATTGCAACAAAGAGTTTGATAACTATTGTTCAGAGCATGGAATTTGCAAAGAGAATACAATTCCAGGAACACCACAAGAAAATGGTGTGTCAGAAAGGATGAACATGACAATCATGGAGCGTGCAAGGTGCATGAGATTGCATGTAGGATTGCCTTTACAATTTTGGGCAAATGTTGTAGATACTGTTGTTTATCTAATAAATAGAAGGCCTTCGAGTTCTTTGGATGGAGGTATTCCAGAGGAGGCATGGACAGGTAAAAAGGTAAACTACTCATTTTTAAAGACTTTGGTTTGTGAAGCCTTTGTCCACATTAATAAAGAAAATAGAACAAAGCTTGAGGCAAAATCAAAGAAATGTACTTTTATTGTATATGATGTTAATGATTTTAATTATTGCTTATATGATTATGAAAATCACACAATCAATGGGAGAAAAGATGGCATATTCAATGAAAAGGTTTTGTATAAGGACCAGATGCAAGAAAATAAATAGGAAAAAGAAAACAGAGAATACACAGTGCTTGATGAGATCACATAAAAGTAAAGGTGCCTGAAAATCATAATGATCAACAACACAACAACAAGCACCTCAAACACCTGAAAGTGGTGTTATAATATCTACCAAGATAATTAGATCCCTTGAAAGATACTCTCCTTCATTATATTATGTATTGTTGAATGATTTTAGTGAACCAAAATGTTATGAAGAAGCAGTGCAGTAGAAACTAGGAAGAAGTGGGAGCTATCCATGAAAGAAGAGATGGACTCCTTGGTACATAACCAGACTTGGGACTTAGTCAGGTTGCTTGCAGGTGAAACAACATTACAGAATAAATGGGTTTAAATGTTGAAGGAAGAAGATGGAGGTAAAAAAAAGGTATAAAGCTAGACTTCTGGTGAAGGGGTTTTCAAAGAAAAAAGGTATAGACTTTGATGAGATATTTTATCCTATTGTTAAAATGACTTCAATCAGAACTATTTTAAGTCTAGTAGCAACAGAAGATTTGCATGTTGAGCAGTTAGATGTAAAGAAAACCTTTATCCATGGGGATTTGGAGGAAGAGATCTATTTGCAGCAGCCACAAGGATATGAGGTAAAAGGGAAGGAGAAACTATTGTACAAGTTGAAGAAGAGCTTGTATGGCTTAAAACAAGCTCCAAGGTAGTGGTATCTAAAATTTGACAGGTTTATGTCTGAACAAGGTTATACTAGATGTCACTTTGATCATTGCGTTTATCTTAAACGGAAAAATTATGGTAGCTATATTGTATAGTTATTGTATGTAGATGACATGCTTATTGTAGGGTCTAACATGCAGTAAATAAATGTGCTCAAAGGAAAATTGAAAAATTCATTTGAAATGAAGGATTTGGGTGCTACAAAACAAATCCTTAGTATGAGAATAACTAGAGATAGGAAAAATCGCAAATTAACATTGTCTTAGAGTGAGTACATACAAAAGGTGTTGCAAAGATTTAATATGTAGAACACAAAACCAATTGCTACACCTTTGGCTAGCTATTTCAAACTAAGTAAGGAGATGTGTCCCAAGACTCAGGAAGAGATGGATTATATGTCTAAAGCTCCATATGCATTAGCAATTGGAATCTTAATGTATGTAATGGTCTACACAAGGCTTGATATTGCACATGAAGTGGGAGTTGTAAGCAGGTACATGAATAATCTAGGAAAAGAACACTGGATGGTAGTAAAGTGGATTCTCAGGTATTTGAGAGGTACCACATATCAAGTATTATGCTTTGGTGCTTCAAACATTGCTCTACAAGGATATGTTGATGCAATATGGTAGGTGATAGAGATAATAGGAGGAGAACCACAAGGTATGTGTTTATTGTAGGTGGAACAACTGCTAGTTGGGTTTCAAAATTGCTAAGTGTTGTTGCACTCTCAACAACAGAAGCAGAGTATGCTGCTACTATAGAGGCTAGTAAAGAAATGATTTGGTTACAAAGGTTTTTGGATGAATTGGGTAAGAAGCAGGATTTGGGCAGGTTATACAATGACAACCAGAGTGCCATTCATCTCGCAAATAACTTTTCATTCCATTCCAAGGCCAAACATATATAGCTCAAGTACCATTTCATACGACCAATGTTGGAAGATGGACAATTGAAACTGGAAAAGATACACACTAGCCAGAATCCTGCAGATATGTTAACAAAAGTTGTAACCAGGGAGAAAATGAGATTCTTCCCGGTTTCAATTGGTTTTCAAGTATGATGATGAAGATAAGAAACAACTAGGTCCAAATGGGAGATTGTTGGGTGTGGAGCTTGATTATCTTCTTTATGCAGAGGTATCACCGCATTGGACCCTAGTTCTTAATGGGGCGGCAACACCACCTATTTTTTCACCGCCAGGGGGGTCCAAAGCTAAAAATAGATGTAAAGTTGCCTTGTAAAATATTGTAATTTCGTAGTCAATTTTAGTCGTTCATTAGGCGGATGATCTAATGGTAGAAGCTATGTTTAATTAGGTTTTTTTTTTTCCCTAGAATGCAACCACTCACTATATATGAGGGAATTGTATTGCGGCTATGCAGAGATATGCATTTTGAGCGAGAAAGAGAGAGGGGATTGTGTGAGAGCGAAGAGGGAATTACAACGGATCTGCTGTAGGTTGTATCTCTTCATTTTGCTGGATAATACAAAAGGAAGGATGCGTTGTTTCTCCGTGGATGTAGCCCAAATTGGGTGAACCACGTATATCCATGTCTCTTGTTTTATGCATTTTCTATGTTTGTGTTTTTGCAATTTTTTATGTGTTCCATTACTCTGTAATATATAATTTTCTAACACATGTAATGTTTCTAGTGAAACTTTTCAATTCCTTTTTGTTTACATTATGATTCATAAAAATTGGTTTAATACTTTATATGTTCTTAGTTGTATATGTGATTTGAACCCAACTCACAAACTCCCTATTGTTTTTACAACATCTTTAAGGTTGTTTCAACGCCATTATGCTTTGATTCTTTTTCACTCCTAACAATATAACTATGTACCTTCATGTTCTAAGTCTCCTACTTTATAAGTGGTTAAATGATGTTCATCGTTATTTATATAAATATTTAAAAAACATTATGCATGATTTTGTTACCACCACATATGTTTATACATTATGAGGCCTTTACAGTAAACATCATACATGTCTACACTCTGAACGGCCTTACTATACATTACAAACTCTTTGTATGCGACTTACATGTGGAATATTACAACTGAGACCTTCAAGATTTTTCATAAACTTGGTAAGTAAATAGAATTCCACATATTGACTTTTCAATATAACTCAAGGGTTATGAAGAAACCCTACAATCAATGGTTATTGGTGTTTTTGAGCCAATCGCCAATGATTATTGTTAAAGGGTTTTTGAACATTTCAATGAATACCCTATCCTTTAACAAGTGAACTCATTCATTCACTTGTCTTTGGACAATGCTATGTTTCCTCCATGATAGGTGTATGCTATTACTCTTGAGGTTTTAGTTATTAGTTATGTTTAAACTCCTCTATCTGTTTTGAAGCAGCTAGCCAAGGTTTCTTGTGATCACACCTTGTATTCATTTGTTTACAAAAGTTTTTACAACCATTTTAATTTGATGACATTCTCTTCCCTTCCAAACAAATTATATAGCATTTTTCATGTTGTATTTGTAGGTATTTAGAGTAACTAGATTATTTTAGGTCTGGACCATTTCCTATTGAAAAATGGATTATAGTATACAAGTATTATTTATGAACTAATAATAATTACTTGTGAATTATTAAAGCTTCTATTAATTCTTTTTTTTCATGAAATAATTACACTTCAAAAATTCAACTAATAACAACGACAATAAAGTAGAGATCACAATGCACAGTAACAAGAGACACCAATGTTTAGGTTAGAGACCAGGGCAAAACCTCACAAGGGGGAAATCCCAATCAAGATTTTCCTTAAAGAGATACTTCAACAAGACATCAAGACATAGATAATACTGACCATAAGATGGCTTCCACAAGTGCTAAATCTCCAATGTAAATGTCAACAAGTGGTCCAACAAGATCAATACCATACCATTGAGATAAAGCTTGAATATCTTTACATTTGAGGCTAAGACTTCAGATCGGATACAAATATATGGAAGCACAAAACACAGACCAAATCATAATCCTGGAGTAGCTCAAATCTTAGACTAAAGACAAATATAAGTTATCTCGACAAGTAGATCAAATTTCAGATCATAAGAATAATGAGTAGATCTCAAACCACAAAATTCAGATCACAAGAATATTGAGCAGATCTCAGACCAATAGACTTCAAATCACAAGAATAATGAGAAAATCTCGGACCACTAGACTTCAGATCACAAGAATAATGAGAAAATCTCGGACCACTAGACTACAGATCACAAGAATAATGAGCATATCTCAGACCACTAGACTTCAGATCACAAGATTAATGAGAAGATATCAAAACAATGAAAAGAGTAACAAATCTTAGAGTTGATCCATAGGAGCAACGAATTAATACAAATCTCAATGAAAGATAGAAGAAACCCTTCTTTATTTGATCTAACCCTTGAACCCTTCTTTGAATACATTCACATAGGAGAATATATGAGTAATGTATGTGTGATTGAATTACCTTTCAAGGAGGATGAATGGACCTCTTTATATATCCATCATGAGATCAGAATGGGTGCCTTTATGGGTAAAATAGCTTGAAGATTTGTTCTAATTTGAATGAGTGAGTTTCTAGGCAAGCCAACTTGATCGTCTAGAAAGGTTGACTTAGCACGTGTGGAGCACTTGTAAATACAAATAAAATCATATTTTTCTTCTTTACAAGAATATGAAGAACATGTTAATGACAATAAATAATTTTATGAAGACCAACCATAGCTACAATTTCAACATTTCCTTGGCTACAATTTTCTTTCAATGGTTTCTCTAGCTTCGACGTAATTTTCAACTTCTCGAGGATGTTTTTAAAGTTGCATTCATTCAAGTTAAAACTTAGGGTTTACCCTCTCAATTGTCATGTCATTTTAATGTGAATTTCGGAGTTAATAAACTTTCAAACACTAATATTATTCAATCTATTTTGGTATATTTTATATTTGGGAGCATTTCATCATCTATGTTCTTGTTTTCCTTCGATTTTATTTTTTAATGCTCTATCATAAGTCTAATTCCATTTGCATTCATTCGTTTTGCTCCTAGTTTGTAGGTACACTCGAAGGTTTTATCTTTGGGCTTTCTCTATACGTGTTTCTCAAGATTATTTGGTTGCCATCCCTGTTAGCTCAAACTTTTAAACTCTAGGGTTTTGTGTTCTCAGTTTTTCTCAGAACAACTTATTCGTTTCATATATATATATATATATATATATATATATAATTTCTTCCTTTGTATTAATCTTTCCCCTGTGGTTAGGGTTTTCTTGTAACTCTAGATTTTCCACTGCGTACATTTTTTATTATTTACGTTATATCATAGTAAAATTTAGGGTTTCTAGTTATAAACCCTAACCCTTAGGGTATGCTTTGATATTATTTTTCTTTTAATGGAATTCAGACCTAAACATAGGTCTTGGCTACTCATGAAATTTCATGAAGATAGCCATGAATTTCATTTTCTATTTTTCTTTTATTTACATAAGACTATGATAGATTTTCCAACTAGGGTTTTAACTCTACAAAGGCATATCTATCTATCTATATATATATATATCATCGTTTATGTTCCTTTTTTAGTTACAAAATGGGATTTTTCTACAGGGTTTGCAATTCTTTCTATTGTTTAGTTCTTATTGTGCACATGTATTATTTTTATTATAATAGGGTTGAAGTTTCTTTCTATTTAACCCTACTAGTTTGGTTCTTTTGTAATACATGTGTGGGGCTAGGCGTTCTGTATCTTGGATTATGTTTAGTTAAAAATTCCTTAAGGGCTCTTCCATAATTTTTCATAATTTCCATATAACTCTTCCAAATATTTTCACATATATAAAGTATTTATTTTTGGCAATTTTTCATGGGTATTAGCATTTCTATGAAAAATTTTGGAAGTTTTTCTTTTGTTGAGGATAATTTAAAGTGTTCTTCTTTCTTATGGAAATTTTGACTATCATTCACCAAGTCGGATGGTTCAAACCCTTGGATTCCTCTTCTGCTTGAGCATGTTTGTTGTGTTCGGGAGCAAGAACCAGGGTTTTCCAACCATGATTATATTTTAAGTAAACTTATTTTTCCGAGGACTACTTCTTGTGAAAAAGCATGTTATTTAAAGGATTTAAGCATGTGATGTAATGTGATTATGGGAAAACTATATCCCATGTTTTTCAAAATATGTATATAATTTTTGTTGATTGTTCTTTTATGGTCATATGTGACCCCTACTGTATTCTCCTCACAATTACTTCTAAGTCATTGAACTTTGACAATTTACCAAACTGTATATATGGAATTCTTTTTAGACATATTTATTTCCTTATGTTATAAATACATATTTGAAAGGCCACCTCTGTTTATGCTAAAAAAAATGTTTCTTTTATGTATTTTATCACTCATATTTACTATGGATAGTTTATACATGCATACATGAATACTTTGTAGCTTATTGGAATAATCTAAAATTATTTTTGAGGAGATTTACACGTCTATATTTTATATCTATTGAAAGTCTTTATATGACCGTTATATATACATATATAGATCCCCTTCCAGTCTTGTTCTATTCCTTAGAACAATAAGCTTTTGTGCCTAATTTCTCTTGTATCTTTAATACTACTTACTCTTACACTAACAGAGTAAATACTTAGAACCTATTTTGAACATATAATTGAATCAACATAATTTCATATGCTTGTATTTGCATATATGAGTACAATTTAGATTCTAAAACATGCTAGTTCCATTCAATTACATATTTACTTTTGTACAAATATTATTGTACCGGTATGCACTAAATATACAGTTCAGAAAATAAATTTCTTTTATACTAACTATTACTTAATCTTTTTGTACAAGTTTCTAAGGCATACATAAATGCATATAAAATAAAACATAATAGTAAACACAAAACATCATATTGTTTCAGATCATCAAGAAAATAATCCACACAAACAAGGTTCAAGGTACTAACGTGATGATATAAGTATGGAAACTATAATTAAATCTCACTAGCTCCACCCAATCTTTGACATTGTTCTCAATGTGTTCCCCCGAGCACTAAGTATGCAAGCTTTTATTTTTGTCTCACTTTTGTCTTGTTCTTACCTCTGACCACATTAGCTCTATGTGACTCTCCTTAGAAACATGACCAAAAAGTGGATTACCCTCCTACCATTCAATTGGCAGTTGGTAACTACCTCCACCTCACCCAATAGGTGGTAGGTACTTATTAGCTCATTTATGATCTCTACTTCCCCACTCTCAAAGACAACCTCCTCTCTTTTAGGAAATTTAATGATCAATTACTTTCATGATCATTAATAATTTAATCATTTAGATTAAATTCCTATGACTTAATTAGTGGTAATCAATATCAGTGATTAAGTTGCGGCCATAACTCATTCAACCAAGCGTAACTTCAACATCATTCTCTTGCTATTTTATTTTATTAACAACATCATAAATACATGTTCACATTCAACCTTTATCAATTTTATCACACTGATAAAATAAATATTTAAAGTTAAAACGCAATCACACTTAACCATATATACAAATTTATAACATAAACTTCAAGTCAGGGGATATCACATCCTCCCCCACTTGAATTTGACATTGTCTCGATGTTTGCTTATAAACTCTAAAATCCATTCCTGCTTGCTAAAATAGAGATGGATACACTTCTTTAAAAGTATCCCCCAAATCCCAAGTTGCCTCTTTTGGGCTAAAATGCTTCCATGAAATTTCACTTGAGCTATGTCTCTATTCCAGAGCGTGACTACCCTCTGGTATAGAATACATAGAGGTTATGCCAAGAAATCTCCCTCTGGTTCTACCTATACAACATTCCAATCAATTATATGAGCTGAGTCATGTACATATTTCTTTAATAAGGATACATGAAATACATTATGCATTTCTATATTTGTTAGAAGATCAAGTTGATAGGAAACTGATCCAAACCTCACTAACACCTCAAAAGGTCCACAATATTTGGGTGATAACTTGACACATTTTCCAAGTATAAGTGTGTTTTTCTTTGGTTTCACTTTTAAGTATACATGATCACCAACATTGATTTTTTTTGAAATATTTTCAAATATGCATAACACTTCTATTGATGTTCAGTTGTTTTTAAATTTTGCTTAACATGTTTAGCTACTTCTTCCATCTCTTTGAGCATATATGGTCCCAACACTAATCTATCCTTAGGATGGTCCCAACTTAGAGGTGTTTTGCATCATATGCCATACAATGCCTCAAAGGGACTCATCTTCAAAGAATTCTGATATACACTATTATAGGAAAACTCAAATAAGTGGAGATATTTTTCCCACTTAGTGGGCATGTCCATGAAATACATCCTTAGCATATCTTCGAAGATCTGATTATTCCTTTCTGTCTGACCACCAATCTGAGGATGATAGATTGTGCTAAAATTTAATTGTGTTCCCATTCCTTCAAATAAACCCTTTTAAATTTTAGAAGTGAACTTGGCATCATGGTATGAAATCACATTTTGGGCATATTAGGGAGTCTAAATATCTCCTTCATGAATATTTTTGCTATGTAAATGGCCTTGAAGGTAGATTTAATAGGAATAAAATGTGTTGCTTTACTGAGTTTTTCTACCACTACCATAATATAATTGTGTTTCCTCCTAGTCTTTGGTAACCTAGTAATGAAATCCACTCAATATTATTTCCCATTTCCATTATGGAATGGATAAAGGTTGTAATAGCCCTACTATATGTTGATGGAAAGCCTTAACATGTTGACATTCCAAGAACTTAACCACATACTCTACTATTTCTGACTTCATGTTAGGCCAATACAAATCTTTCCTCGACACTGTTATCTCAAAATCAGATCCTGATAGGCTGCTGGTCAGGTTGACTCTAAGTAACTATTTCAACCTACTTTAGGCTGAGGCTTAGCCTCCTCAACCCGAGAGGGCTCTCTCTTGATGGATTAATGATTTTGATTAAAGATAAGATGGCTAACTCTTATAGAACAACTGTGAAAAATATGAATGGTGGAAACACATTAAACAAAACTATCCATTGGGATTATGGAGTCAACAACACCTCAATATAACAATGAACTCAACCCTACATGGAAGTCAGGGCATTCAACATTTAAACATTCAGAACATAAACTCATATGGGACCACACAGTTTATAAATGTATACAGGAAGTCAGAGCACATTCAGTGAATTCTGAGTGATTATACATCCATACCACTGTAAGAATTAAGAAAAGGACAACATCACATATTCTGAACATAAAAAATCCTTCATGAATCCTGAGAAGTAAAGTCAAGCATGTATTACTGAAAATGAGTCTTACATAGGCCAAATACAAGCTTTTCCATAAAATTTTCCAACTCTTTGTACATCAGATGTTCTGCTATATATAGAGCTCTTTACATGCTTAGATTCCTCTTCTAGGAAGAGGAAAATTCGAATTCTACCTGACTTGACACCTAATG
This sequence comes from Pinus tabuliformis, assembly GCA_031772625.1. Classification (NCBI taxonomy): domain Eukaryota; kingdom Viridiplantae; phylum Streptophyta; class Pinopsida; order Pinales; family Pinaceae; genus Pinus; species Pinus tabuliformis. Next base: position 1,283,761,853 of record CM062805.1, read on the forward strand.
ACACTCAAAACTAACTATTAAATTCAAATGACACCTAACTAGCACTCCTAGAGACCTAATACAACTAGGAGTGTAACTCCTTATCAAGATTACAACAACCTTATCTAAGCATTAAACACTCCTTTTGACACATAAAACTCCATGAAGTCGAATTTGATGAAGCCCATAACCTTCCAGCTGGTCCTTGATGACTCATCCTTTTGTTGTTCCTAGAAACTAGGAAACTGTCCCTTGCTCTGTTCTGGCTGAAAAATAGGTCTTGGGACAGAGCTCATAACTTCTCATAAACAATGTATTTGGAAAAACTGAAGGAGACTTTTGTGAACCAATCCATGCTTAACAAAAACCTCTCTTGGTTTTTTGAAACACCTTTCCTATCGTCCAGAATATTTCTTTGAAAAACAGGTGTCAAACAGAGAAATATGCCTGTGGAAAACTTGCACCTACAGCAGTTTCGTAGTGCGAGTTTGATCATTCATTTCTCTCAAATCATAATGGATTTGAAGAAAGTGGAAGAGGTTTTTGTATTTCAGTATCTTATGAACGAAAACCTCTTTCACATTTTAGAGATAAGCTTTCAAATGCTCAGAAACGCTTCTAGAAGTTGACTAGTAAAAACAGGGAAACAAAACTCCTCCTTTTTAGAGTTTCATTCTTATGCTCCTCTTCGAATCCTTCTGCTGACCATGCTGTCTCTTTAATCATATGAAATGCATTAAATCAACCATGAAATCTGATCCCACACTTGAATTAAGACAAATAGCTCCTTTAATGCTGCCTGAAGCATCATTTAGCTATGAAACAATTTCCACTTTTATAACATGTAGCTTAGAATTCAACAAAAATGTCCTCCTTCTACTTGTTTTGCCCTTGCTGAATGTTGACACTTTGTAATTGATCTTTTGCAGAGATTCCCCTTTGAAAATATTTCCCTTTGTCTCTCAAAATTGGTCCACTAATTCATAATATGCTCCTACAGCAGTTTCGTAGCGCGCTACGAAACTGCTGTGTAATTACAAAAACACAGCTTTGAACCAATTTTTTTTCATTTTGAGCCTTTTGCTATCTTCAAATGTCTCTTTTCATGTGCCTTGAAGCTTTTCAAACTGAATATATATATATATATATATATATATATATATATATATATATATATATATATATATATATATATATATATAGACCCCATTCTTCAAGGTATGTATGCAATATGTAACCTTGGCATTTGTGAAAGAATCTTCAAGTAACAAGGAAGAAGAGATGTATGCCAATCATTGGCAATGAAGACAACATCCTCCTCATAAGGTCTACTAAATGTTCACTATTTTGCTCTGATTTAAAGATTGTTCAGCTGTTGCCACATCTACACAAGGCAGAACATTTTCTATTGAAGGTGCTTCAGTGTGAACATTTTTCCCATTCTTTCCATATGCCTCCACATAACACCAATCAGGAATATCTGTTGTGCCAATCAGGAACCATCCATTTCTTTGATATGCTCCCAAGAGTAATTACTTTTAGCTGTCTCTGAAATCTTAGCCAAATGATCATGGGTAAAAGTAGTGCCGCATGGGTTGCTTGGATTGATAATAACCATTGCCACTGTGTTGCTGTCTGCAATTGTATGAATCCCTGTGTAATGCATCAAACTAAATTGAGAAATTTTGGCATTAGTATTCTTAAGTGATAACAGACACAATCATTAACTTTTGGTAACCAGGATGCTCAGTTGTTGGTTTCTTGTGCAACTCATTTAAGACAAATATTTTTAAATATGAATCATTAGGCAAATTAATTTTATCTATGTACATTAGTAAATCCCAATCATTTACTAAAAAATTAGTTTCTTCTTCACCTAAGAGTTCATATTTCTGAATTTTCTCCTTAATTTTCATGTATTCTTATCAGAATTTGCAACTGATTTAATCTTTTTTATAATATTTGTTTATCAATTGGATGAAGAAATGGCACAAATATGATTTAATTTTATGCTCAAGTCATTGACAATTTTGTTTTCTTTTCCTTTATTGTCTATGATTTCAAAGTCATCTTCACTAAGGAATGTTAGCCATCTTTCTTGCCTATCATTCATATTTGACTTGTCAAATAAGTATTTGAGACTAACCTTATTTGTTTTTAGCTGAAATTCTTTTCCTATAGATAATGTCTCCACATTTTTAGAGCATGAATGATAGTTTCTAGTTCTAATTCATGTGTGGCATAGTTATTCTCATGATCTTTTAATTTCTTGAATTCATAGCTAATTACATGACCTTCTTGCATTAGAACACCCCCCAATCCTTCCTTACAGGCATATGTGTAAACTACAAAATCATTATCGGGGTTCACTGATTTCAGGATTGGAGTAGTAGTTAATAACTACTTTAATTTCTCAAAGCTATCTTGACACTTTTGACTCCATTCAAACTTTGTCCCCTTCTTTTATAAAGAAGTGATTGGATGTGCCAATTTAGAAAATCCTTGTATAAATCTTTTGTAATAACCTGTAATTCCCATAAAAGTCTTGACATCAACTAAATATTTAGGTACTAGACATATAATAATAGCTATTATATCTTTTCTGGATCCACAACAATCCCTTCCTTAGATACCACATGTCCCAAAAACTGAATGTGTTTTTGGTAAAATAAGCATTTTTTAAACTTAGCATATAGCTAATTTTCTCTAAGTGTTTGGAGAACAATATACAAATGTTGATCATGTTCTTATTTACTCATTGAGTAAACCAGAATGTCATCTATGAATGCAATTCCAAATTTGTCTAGAAAAGTACTAAACACACTATTCATCAAGTACATGAAAGTGGTTGGTGCATTAGTGAGTCCAACTTGGAGTATCATGAACTCATAACGTCCATAGCTTGTTCGGAATATTGTTTTGAGAATATCTTCATCCTTGATTATTATCAAGTGGTATGCAGATACTAAATCATTCTTGGAGAAAATTAAAGATCCTTTTATTTGGTCAAACAGGTCATCAATTTAGGGCAAAGGATATTTGTTATTAAAGGTCATTTTATTGAGTTGCATCTAATCTATACAAAGTTTAAGGTCCAATCTTTCTTCTTAATGAATAAGACTGGTGCACCTCAAGGCAATACACTAGGCCTTATGTACTTCTTATCTATCAGCTCCTGTAACTAAATTTGTAACTCCATCATCTCAAGAATGCTCATTCTATATGGTGCTTTAGACACCATAACTTCTCCAGGAATGAGATCAATGGTGAAGTTTGTATTTTTTTTTGGAGGAAGTCCTAGTATTTATTCAAGGAAGACATCTTTATATTTCTCTAATATAGGATAATCCCCTCAAAATGGTTTCTGATTGTTAATAGAAAGATCTTCAATCTAGACTACAAACATTTGGAAACCTTTATGAGCACATTTCTTTAATTGTAAGGAAATATTTCCCCCATAGAAATAGCTCTTAGCACTCCTTTGACTATATAGGCCTCCCCTTCATTATTAATGCACGTGAAATTTTACCTTGGATTTCTACCATAGTGGATTGGTGATCTACTTGTCTCCCATCCAGTGCCGCACGAATCCTTGGGATATTGCAAGAAATATAATTGACTCTAGAGGTTTCTTGTAGGTTATTTATTGTTGCCTTTTTACTATTTAAATCCGCCTTCAAGCTACACACTACTTGTAGGATTTCATATTCATGATTGTTTGTATTACTAGTTCCTCCTCCCTTCATTCTTATTTCAGTATTGTGTTCCTCACCTCCCCTAGGTGACCCTAAAGAAGTGTGCCCAATGTTGTCTTCAATAATTCTTCAAACTTTCCTAATAGTTGTTGGATTATATGATTGTCACATAAAGAAAATAATTGTTTCAGTTTAGGACACATAAGAGGCCTAATGTTGTAACCTACAAGTTTGATACCACTTGTAATACCAAAATACCATATATATATATATACATAATACTAAAGTATAGATAGTTCCTACCTTTCATAATTTTTGTTTTACAATTATCATTTCTCATCAAGCGCAACTTCACAACTCGTCACAACGATTTTTTGTGATAAGAGTTTCAATTTTCTCTATACTCTTCTCTTAATTATTAAATACTACTCTAGCCTAGGTTTAATCCCTTCTAATTCCAAATTCTTGTATAATGGTATGCGGATGTATTTTCCAAAATACATAATAATTTGTCTCACTAAGTATTTTTTTCATTCTATAAAAAGCATCCAATCACAACCCTTGACCTCATGACCCTCTCATTTGTATAATTTGATATTGTACTTTGTTAGAGCCTAGATTGACCTCAGGCTGAAGGGAGGCAATCCTAGGATAACTACAAACCAAGCTTAACCTGGTAGCTAGCCCTACCAGGTTGGGAGAGGGTTCTCTCCTTGTCAATCTCAGTTGAGATGACTGGATCAAATTTGGATTTTAGGCTAGGTATAGTAGCTCTAGGGTTTTTGATTTGATTTTGATGGTTTTTTTGCTGGATCAAATGGAGTAGGCAGCTTTGGGTCCAGGAAATCAAGTCAGGAATGCAGGGTGTTCTATGGGGCGAGGTAGGTAGGTGTTTTAGCACTTGAAATTGAGTGAGATGGTAGGTCTAAGACCGGTGAGGGGCTGAGGAGGGCATGCAAAGATCACAAGTCCTCTTCAAATAGTAGAAAACATCAAAACTAAATGGATTCCAAAGGCAGAGCATTGTAACCAATGTATTCTACCTATCTACTTGATTTCATTTAGTTAGGAGAATGAATTAGATTTTGGAACACATAACACATGAGAAAAACCAATGACAGAAGAAGCAACTATGAAAAAACACATTACCACAAGTATCCCACAAAAATAGCTGCAAATCTTGGTTTATTTCCTTGCCAAACTACTGATAAGTGTGTACAATGTAGCTCAGAGCATCCAAGAGAGTCCAACCTTTGCTAATGACTGAAAAATACATAATATAGACATAAAAACCACCTATGCTAGCTATCAGGGGTCGAATCCAAGAGATAAGGATCTGTTACAACCATTTCCAAACAAGGAGCAGGAATATAGGCAGTGGAACAACTTGCCTCTATAAGCATGGAAACTGATTCATTGACCCCGAAACCACCTAAAAATGATGAATCTACTCTCTAAGGTAATATCACAATTACATTTACACACCATGGCATTAATTACAATCATAAATTCATCCATGAAGAGAGAAAAAGTCAACTTGCAGAGAAACTAGGCGAAAACTAGATTTTTGGGCAAACTGGCTCTATGCGTAGTGCCACTGGCCAGGTGCGTAGCGCCACTTCACAGCCACTTTTGGAGGCCTTACCCTTAGCCAAATTGAGCCCAAGATAGCTCATTGGAAAGGTCTTCTTGTCTAGTTTCTGGAACATCTTGAATTTTTTCATTTGGATGTCATTTGCCCCCTCAAAAGTGAAATCTCCCAAGGCTGCTTCTGTGTGTCCAAAAAGAGGTAGAGAGGTCATTTTTTGATAGTTTTTTGACCTTTTGGTGACCAAGTTTTGCTCCAAAATTGCTGAGATTTTTTGGGTTTGATTTTCTCATCATGATGAATCCAGATATGTAAGCCATTTATTCAAAAAGTCCTCCAGTGAAAAGCGTAGTGCCGGTGGCTCTACGCACCTAGGGCAATTTTCTGTGTTTACTATTTCAAAATGACCAAAATTTATCAAAATTTGCCCAGATTTGGCACAAGGCACCACCATTAGTTGCTTTGATGGACTAGTGAGGCTTCAACCAAGATTTTCAATTTGTCTTGCTCCTTTTTTCTCCTTAAGGCCTTCGTCAACCTAGCCTTAAGCTTCTTGATTCTCATAATACAAATTTTGTTTTCGAGTCATATAATGATATGAAATGTGCCATAGAATTCTATTGTCCCTGTTGGCCTTGTTGATCAGTCCCTCAAGATGCATGTTGACCCTCTCAAGCCAAGTTTCCTGGTCATGTTCAATCTCTTGTTCAATGGAAGTCAAAGTGACATGGTCCTCTTTGTGATTTTGCCTCTTCAGTTTCAACATTTCAAGCTCCAATAGGCTTTTCTTATCCTCCAACTGTTTGTTCTCTTTCTTGTTCATCATCTATATCATCCTTTTACATCTTCTCTTTGCCTTTGCTTTGCTGCTTATGTCTCTCCATGGAACTATCACTGAGTGTCTCTTCCTCATAGTCATATTCACTGTCTCTTTCCATTGTTTTCCCTTGGTTTTGAAAATGTGATTAGATATGAATGGTTTGTGGACAATAGTATGGAATATGATGAAGGAATGGAATGGGTAGAGTGTATGGGGGAGGGAGTGAGGAAATGTAGGTGTGAACATGGTTTAGGGATGTGAATAGGGTTTAGGGATGTGTGTAGGGTTTAGGGAGTGAGTAGGGTTTGGGAAATTTGTATGAAGGAATGGGATTTGGGGAAAATATATGAGGGAATGGGGTTTAGGGAACAACAAATGGATGAGATAGGAAAGCAATAAATGAGTGGTCTTCTAAATTTATGAGACAGTTTAGTGAAAACTAGGGTTTTTCCTTCATGAGTGAAAGAGTCACCAAATATTGATGCAAAAACCATTTTCAACAAGAAAGATCAATGTACTTACTTGAAAAGAGGTAACATGGAAAATTTGAGGCAAATTGGAGTGATTTGAAATTATTTGGGGCTTGGCTGCCAGGTGCGTAGCGCCTTTTTGCAGGACACTTTTGAAGGCCTTCCTGGTGTCCAAATTGGGTGCAGGATAGCTTTTTGGAAAGCTTGTCGAGTCTATGTTCCAGAAAATCTTGAATTTTTCAATGTGGAGTTCATTTTCCCTGTAAAAAGTCAAATATCCCAAGACTAGTAAAAATGTGCAGAATGAGGCTGCCTAAATGCAGAGTGTTGTTGCAGTCAACTTTTGAAGGTCTTCTTCAACTCCAAATTGAGCTCATGATAGCTCATTGGAAATATATTTGTGTCTAATTATCATTTGACTCATCAAGCAAGTCATTTGGTCATTCCATCTAGGAGAAAAATTGATTTTACTAAGGTCACTCTAGAGGTGCATTAACCCTCATGAGGCAAATGATGTTTTCGACATTTCTCCCAAACCATGAAACCTGTGAAAAAAATGAAAGAGGTTTGTCTTCTTGGGTCAATTATGGACAAAAACCTCTCTCACTTTTGTCAAATTAATCTTCTATTGCTCAGAAACATAGTTTTAAGAAAAACCGTCCCTTATGTGTGGTGAATGGCTTGTTCCTTGGAATGACTTCGCGACAAATGATGGAGACCTGATGTTTGATGATATGAGGTGGCTCATACCTTATGATATCCATTATTCCTCCTTTGCTTAGATATCTCTGATCCCATAGCCAACCCTAGCTCGGTGGGAGAGGAATTTATGGTTTTAATGCTTGTTTCTCCTTTGCTTTTGCAGGTGAATTGGTGCTCATGACGACTTGATTTTTTGCAGTGGCAAGTGTTTGGAAACATCATTAGATGCTTAGGAGCAGCAGCCATTATTGGCCACCTCATGTCCTTGCTGATCATTATTGGCATGTAATCATCAAATTTTGACCATGGTGGGACCCTAAAACCTAATGATACCAAACCCTATGTAATTGACGGAATGAACTGCAAAATGAACATGAATCATGACTGAAAATTATGGAAGTAGATCAACAAGTACATACCATAAGGGAAAAATTGAGGCAAACCCTACCATCAGTGGATCCATGACCTAATGGAATGCAACCTCATAAGAATGAGACTCTTACTATGAAATGCAAAAGAGCAAATTTTGATCACTGATGGTAGTGTGAAGACACTGACACATATATTGGCTCCAATGGGGATGGTAGCTCCTTGGAGGTGCCAAGAACCATAGATCTCTGGGAACATGTATATTAGTGCCTCATACATTGGAAAACGGTGTCAAAAAAGACTCAAACTGAAATGCATGACTGAATATTGATGACTCAAAGACACAAACTGTCTTGAAACTGACTCAATACTAAAACACAACTAACAAACTGGAAAAGATGCTAGAAGTGGAGCTTATTCAATAAAACCTACTCTAACTGTTCCATTTCATCTCCTGATCAAGTGAAATTAAATAACCAATGCAACCAAGTAAGCATTCTGATTGTTATTTGAATTCTCTGCAAGTGATTTCTTATGAACAACAAGGGAGAACTACTGGAAGGCAACTCCCATGAAAACTTGTAAACGGATCCTTTGAATAATATGGATTCTCTATCCGCCTCCAAAAATACTGCACAAGGATATTGAAATTCATGTGCATTGGGACTTAGCTCATCCAATGGATTACTTTTCTTCTCCTCATACCATGAATGCAAACTTTCATCCGAGCTTTGTGACGAGACTCCTGCTGAAAATGACAAAGAAACCGACTGCTGGATCTAGTTTGTATCAATACTTTTTTCAAGCTCACAGTTAGCTAATGGAGAAGGATTTTGACTGCAGATATCATCCAACACATCAGCTATTGGATCGTGAAAAACTTGAAAATACTGTTGCAACACATTTTCTATTGGTTCTAATGAGATTGCATGATTTTCTACAGGCTATTCATCCTTTATTGAAGATGTACTATGCAAATTTCCCTTCAAAAACTAAAATTATTCAAAACAGAATGGTACAGAATCATCTTGCATCATTTGATCATATGTTCCAACTTCCAAGTCTTCATCTTCAATCTGACATTTAGTGGCATTCAGGGGCTGAAAATCTGGATATGAGAAGTCTTTAACAAGCATTTCATTGCCCTCTAGATGATCCAGATCAAAACTTATCGACGGTTGATTTCTGATAGCACAAAAGTTGTCTCTGATGATATGAAACGAAGTAAAACAAAAAGGCAAAGAACCTTCACTTACTTCAAAATTTTATGCACTTTCCTCCTCACTTCCATGGCTGATATGTAACGGCTGATCACTGTATTCGAGTTGAAAGTGAACTTCCTCCTCCCAAAAACTAGCTGCTGATTTGTCTGCAAGACTAGCTTCTATTTAGAGAACATAATCATCATCATACTGATCAAACTTAGGGAAATCATCAGTATAAAAGACATCATCAAGCATACATGTCATATCAACAGATCTCTCTTCTCCAAGATGATCTATAAAACAATCATTATCAGATCTATGACAACTGGGATAAGAAAGAAAATGTTTTGGATCAGCAATTTGTTTTTCTTCAATCAGCGAACCATGGTCTTGAACATCATACTCATTCCTTGTGGTGATATTTTGCATCATCTCTTCCACTACACTTACCAAATTGTTGAGCCTTACCTCTAAAGATATCGATTCCTCTGGATCTATGCTCTTCACCTCTTCTTCCTTCAACTTTGCCCTTCTGATCAGCAGATTAGCCTCTACATCCACTGCACTGTTTTGCATCTCTTCAAGTGTTGCAAGGTTCCTTTCCCTTAACTGAAACTCCATTTCTGGATCAAAGGCATCAGGGTAGTGTAAGAGAGCGGATCTAGGAGGAGGTCTTATATTAACCGGCATCGAAAAATAGACTTGGTTAAACCTGACATAAAATTGTTATACTGTCTCCCTTGGCAGTCTTTTTAGCTGGTTATATTCTTCTAGAATCAAGAAAGGGTTCTGTTTGAGCACCTTTTGGTCACGGAAAACTTTGATGAACTGCTGGAAATCTGAGATGCTCGCATCAGGAAGGGTTTTGAACCAACTCTTGACTTTTCCTTGCAAAGAAAGAGCAAAAAGCCTAATACTGACATCCTCTTCATCGACTTCAAAAAGGTCAAGAAAAGACTCAACATTCAATACATGTCTCTCAGCAGTGATGTTTTCATATTCGCCATCAAATCTTGGTAGATATATGTAATGATTTTTAGTGAAAGCATGGGATATAGGAGGTAAAATCAAAGGCTTGTATCTATTTGGAATTTTACAAGGTATAGGGGTATGTACAGAAGGTGTAGAATCAGTCTTGGTATCTTTAGGCTCATCAGTTTGACGACGGTCATCATAAGATTCAAAAGAACGACCTTGATCAAGATCAAAGGCATACGAACATTTTGTATTCACAATCTTCAAAGGGAAAGAATCAAATGCAGGTCTAGGATCTTTTTGTTGGCATTATGATTCAAGTGTTGTCCTTGATGGCAACTCACTCAGAGGTTGGTACAGATGCTCAGAAGTTGGTACAGGAGATGGCAACTTAATCAGAAGACAGATCCTAGTACAGCTTGCCAAGGAAGTTCATACACGCAGGTTTGTTAAGACCAAGTCGCGTGTACACGCAGGTTGGCTTCAGAAAAAGCGCGTGTATGTGGAAAAGTACCTTTGGTCCATGGCGGTTAGTCCTTGGAAGTTGTGCCTATGGTTTCGGACCATTATGTCTCGACGGACGTGTTGATCCCTAGTTTCGAGGTTGATGGTATTGTGTTTCTATGGTTTTGGCTCTTGGTATTGAACAAGGCCTAAGGCTATATAAGGAGAAGATCACTAGGCAAAGTAGTATGGATTGTGGGTGTCTGACGCAGTGAGAAGATCTGGTATTGCTGATTATCTGTTCGGGACGCTTGGCAAGGGTCGGATCTGACAGCAAAGGCAGAAGTAATCATTTCTAGATCTGCACGCGGGTTGCCTTTGGAGAAAGCGCGTATACACGCGGTTTTGATACAGTGAAGTAGCGTATGCATGATAAGTGTTAATATTTCAGGTTGCTGCTGATTCTGGTGGTTGTTGCAGAGTTCTAGATTCTGGTTTGGGTTCTGTGTTCTTGATGACAGGGTTTCAGTGATTCGGTATTGGGTTGTTTAATGAATTATGATGCAAGTATAAGTTGATGATTGTATTGCGGTAATGTTTGCTTTGTACTCTTGGATCCAGTCTGAAAATTGATGAAACGTGGTCCCTGAAGGTTGTAGGGTCAGCACCTACGTACTAGTAAACGGATCAGCTAGTACAAGAGCTGAGGGGGTTGTAGCTCCCTTCCAAAAGTAGTTGGAAAACGAGAGAGGGTTGTAGCCCTCTGCAGGTTGTAGCCTGCGTGCTGGTAAAGGACTGCACCAGTACATTGTAAAAGAAGTTTCTCATTAAAGAAGAAAGAGACAAATTGCAGCAGGTGGTTTTCACCCACATTGGGTTTCCACCTTATATCATGGTGTTCATGTGTGTGGCTTTTGTGTGATGATCTATTCTGTTATACTGCATCTGTTTACTGTTAATATGCTTAATAATATCCTGATGCATTTACTGAAGATAAGATTAACTGAATCATAAGATCTCTGCATATACGCTAGTTGCTTTAGACACAGTCGCATGTACACGCGGGTTCACTTAACTGAAGTCGCGTATATGTTTCTGAGTATGAAATTGAAAAGTTTTATCTGATCTGATAATACTGATTCACCCCCCCCTCTCAGTATTATTTCCAACAATTGGTATCAGAGCAGGTCCTTCAGAGAAAGCTTGATCGCTTGAAGGAAAAGATCCATCAAATGGCTAATCCAGAAAGAGAGGCACACATCAGGCCACCAGTCTTTGACGGGAACAATTTTACTCACTGGAAGATAAGAACCACTGCATATCTACAGTCGCTTGGAGCAGAAGTTTGGGGAATCGTAGAAGGAGGATACAAATTCCCATCAGCAACTCCTACAGATCCAGCAGAGAAAAAGCAATATGAGCTCAATGCCAAAGTAGTTACTGTCCTATTGAGTACTTTGACTCAATCAGAATTTATGAAGATCATGCATCTCAAATCAGCTAAGGAAATATGGGACAAAATCGTTACAAGCTACGAAGGAGATGATCAGGTAAAAATAGCAAAGCTTCAAACTCTCAGAATCTGATATGAAACTCTTAAGATGCGAAGTAATGAAAGCGTAGCTAATTATTTCCTGCGTATGGATGAGATTGTGAATTGTATGAGGGATCTGGGTGAAGAATTTGAGGAAGTTGTCTTAGTTCAAAAGGTTTTGAGATCTCTGTCTACTAAATTTGATTCTAAAGTATCTGCCATAGAAGAAAAGGAGAATGTGCGGAAAATTACCATGTCACAGCTTCACGGGATCTTAACTGCTTTTGAAATGCGACAAGAGGTACCACCAGAGGCCGCATTCGAAGTGTCAGAGGAAGAAGATGAGGTAAATTTTGTCAAGAATCTTGAACGGGGATCTGGACGGTTCAAAGATAAGCTACCTTTCAAATGTTTTCTATGTGGTAGAGTTGGTCACTATGCTACTAGATGTCCTCATAACAAAGAAAAGATATATGAAGAAGATGGTAGAAGCTATTATACCCATATTAAAAGTTCATTAAATGATAGTGAGGATATTAGAAGTCTCATGGCACATAAGAAGAAGAATGCTTCATCCAATAATAGCGAGGATATTAAAAGTCTCATGGCACATGAAGAGACGAATGCAGAAACTGAAGAAGTTGCCAAACTAAAAGAACTATTGGAGACAGAAACCAGGGTAAGGGAGAAATTGCAGGATATAGCAAAAGATCAGAGCACAACTATTCAGAGACTTGAATCAAAGATCCTCTCTCTAAAAGAAGATCTTGAAGATCAAGAACATGAAGTGATCAAACTAAAGCGACAAGTGGAAGAAGGGAGAAAAGTTGAAGAAGACCTAAGGAAGAAGTATCTGAAAAAGGAAGAACAACATCAAGTTGAGGTAAATATCTTGAAAGGTAAACTAGAAGAAAAGGATAAGCTTTTACGATTTCAAGATAGTTCTAAAGTCTTGGATGATATTCTTAATAGTCAAAGATCTCCTGCTATCAAGACTGGTCTTGGTTTTCATGAATATGTTGAAGGTGAATCTAGTTCACAAGGTGAGACAAGAAACTCTAATGAGAAATCTGAAATGCTCAAGGAACAACCAAGGAAAGAAATTCCTCAAGGAAGATCCTTTACTCCTAACTATGGACGTGATAGACGATTATTTCCTCCGCTGAATAATGTTGAATGTTATGTATGTCATAATCTTGGACATGTTGCAGCCAGATGCAGAAGTAGAATGGTTCAAGAAAGATCATCGCATCCCAGGTACTTCAGAGGGTATTGCTTTGCCTGCAATGCATATGGACACAAAGCAATTGATTGTGATAGAAGGAACATGAAAAATATAAGGTGCTATACATGCAACAACTATGGGCATAAAGCAAGGGAATGCAGAAGCAGATTTCAAAATTCAAGACAAAAGGACCATACATCATCACAGTTGCAGGAATTGAAGAAGACAGAGACAGAAAGGTGTGGGATAACTCAGTCAGCTGACATAACAGACACAGGGGAATCTGAAAGTGAAATTCAGTATTCCATCCTGCATACGCTTATATAATGAAGACAAGTCGCGTATATACGCGAGTTACAGGCTGCAAAGTCGCGTATATGGAAAAAGGGCAGCAGTACAGACCCAGGTTCAGTCATGGTTGGCTCAGGCTCAGGGGGAGTAGAACAGACTCAGGAAATGGTTCAGACATGGTTGGCTCACACTCAGGGGGAGAATATTCTTCAAATAATGCATTGTTGGCATTATGGTTAGAAGTTGTTGATAAAGTCTATGAAGTTAAATGATACATCTTACTGTTTAGGAATGCTATTGCAGGCTGATGCTTATGGTACAGATCATGATGCTGTTGGTGGCTTTCATAAGTCTTGGTCTAGATATTTCATCACTATGTCATGTATCTCTTTTATGATGTCAAGGTCATGTAACGGCCTATGTTGGTTTCCCCACTATGCCTGGGATGAATGATGAAATGTTCATGTATTATCATGTATCTTCACATGGTTAGGTGGATGAGTCAATATTGATATATCCCCACTAGGTTGGGTGATGAATGTATGTTGAGTCTTTTGGTGATAGGAAGGTCTTCTATGATGTATAAGTCTTTGTTCTTCTTGAAGAACATCTCTTGCAGATCTTGCCTACAGTCAAGGGGAGCATGAACAGCACAATTCAGCAAGAGCAGGATGGATAGATTGGTACACTCTGGCATACACAAAGGGGGAGCACATTTGGAGATTTCAGCAGGTACTTAGGGGGAGTATGGACAGCAGAAGGTATACCAAAGAAGAGAATATCTTGGTCCACCCTTTGTCCTTGATGTCAAAGGGGGAGAGTGACTTGGTGTGGTGGTTGCCATCAAGTCCAAAGGGGGAGATTGTTGGCATTATGATTCAAGTGTTGTCCTTGATGGCAACTCACTCAGAGGTTGGTACAGATGCTCAGAAGTTGGTACAGGAGATGGCAACTTAATCAGAAGACAGATCCTAGTACAGCTTGCCAAGGAAGTTCATACACGCAGGTTTGTTAAGACCAAGTCGCGTGTACACGCAGGTTGGCTTCAGAAAAAGCGCGTGTATGTGGAAAAGTACCTTTGGTCCATGGCGGTTAGTCCTTGGAAGTTGTGCCTATGGTTTCGGACCATTATGTCTCGACGGACGTGTTGATCCCTAGTTTCGAGGTTGATGGTATTGTGTTTCTATGGTTTTGGCTCTTGGTATTGAACAAGGCCTAAGGCTATATAAGGAGAAGATCACTAGGCAAAGTAGTATGGATTGTGGGTGTCTGACGCAGTGAGAAGATCTGGTATTGCTGATTATCTGTTCGGGACGCTTGGCAAGGGTCAGATCTGACAGCAAAGGCAGAAGTAATCATTTCTAGATCTGCACGCGGGTTGCCTTTGGAGAAAGCGCGTATACACGCGGTTTTGATACAGTGAAGTAGCGTATGCATGATAAGTGTTAATATTTCAGGTTGCTGCTGATTCTGGTGGTTGTTGCAGAGTTCTAGATTCTGGTTTGGGTTCTGTGTTCTTGATGACAGGGTTTCAGTGATTCGGTATTGGGTTGTTTAATGAATTATGATGCAAGTATAAGTTGATGATTGTATTGCGGTAATGTTTGCTTTGTACTCTTGGATCCAGTCTGAAAATTGATGAAACGTGGTCCCTGAAGGTTGTAGGGTCAGCACCTACGTACTAGTAAACGGATCAGCTAGTACAAGAGCTGAGGGGGTTGTAGCTCCCTTCCAAAAGTAGTTGGAAAACGAGAGAGGGTTGTAGCCCTCTGCAGGTTGTAGCCTGCGTGCTGGTAAAGGACTGCACCAGTACATTGTAAAAGAAGTTTCTCATTAAAGAAGAAAGAGACAAATTGCAGCAGGTGGTTTTCACCCACATTGGGTTTCCACCTTATATCATGGTGTTCATGTGTGTGGCTTTTGTGTGATGATCTATTCTGTTATACTGCATCTGTTTACTGTTAATATGCTTAATAATATCCTGATGCATTTACTGAAGATAAGATTAACTGAATCATAAGATCTCTGCATATACGCTAGTTGCTTTAGACACAGTCGCGTGTACACGCGGGTTCACTTAACTGAAGTCGCGTATATGTTTCTGAGTATGAAATTGAAAAGTTTTATC
The DNA here is from genome assembly GCA_031772625.1 of Pinus tabuliformis. NCBI lineage: Eukaryota > Viridiplantae > Streptophyta > Pinopsida > Pinales > Pinaceae > Pinus > Pinus tabuliformis. Next base: position 1,283,777,278 of record CM062805.1, read on the forward strand.
TGATCTGATAATACTGATTCACCCCCCCCTCTCAGTATTATTTCCAACACTTTTCTCAAATACAATATACTTTGTAAAGCCTTCTTGACATTCTCGGGAAAAGAGAAGAAATAATTTATAACAAAGAACATAATGTCTTGGATGAAATTCCAACTTGAATACTTGACCTTTCCATATTGTCCTTTCATGTTTCTGCTAGTCAGGTTCATCCTCCAGTGGAGTCCTTGGATCTGATCTTGAAACTGATTTAGAGTCGCCAGGTGAACGATTTCAACCTTCCGACGTCTGATCATTGTCCACCATCAACAATCAAATCTAAACTTGATACATTTTACTGAGGAATATAAAACTACGATCCCCAGTACGGTCGCCACTATGTTAGAGCCTAGATTGACCTCAGGCTGAAGGGAGGCAATCCTAGGATAACCACAAACCAAGCTTAACCTGGTAACTAGCCCTACCAGGTCGGGAAAGGGCTCTCTCCTTGTCAATATCAGTTGAGATGACTGTATCAAATTTGGATTTTAGGCTAGGTATAGTAGCTTTAGAGTTTTTGGCTTGATTTTGATGGTTTTGTTGCTGGATCAAATGGAGCAGGCAACTTTGGGTCCGGGAAATCAAGTCAGGAATGCAGGGTGTTCTATGGGGCAAGGTAGGTAGGTGTTTTAGCACTTGAAATTGAGTGAGATGGTAGGTATAAGACTAGTGAGGAGCTGAGGAGGGCATGCAAAGATCATGAGTCCTCTTCAAACAGTAGAAAACATCAAAACTAAATGGATTCCAAAGGCAGAGCACTGTAACCAATGTATTCTACCTATCTATCTTGATTTCATTTAGTTAGGAGAATGAATTAGATTTTGGCACACATAACACATGAAAAAAACCAATGATAGAAGAAAAAACAATGCAAAAACACATTACCACAAGTATCCCACAAAAATAGCTGCAAATCCTGGTTTATTTCCTTGCCAAAACGCTGATAAGTGTGTACAATGTAGCTCAGAGCATCCAAGAGAGTCCAACCTTTGCTAATGACTGAAAATACATAATATAGACATCAAAACCACCTATTCTAGCCATCAAGGGTTGAATCCAAGAGATAAGGAACTGTTACAACCATTTCCAAACAAGGAGCAGGAATATAGGCAGTGGAACAACTTGCCTCTATATGCATGGAAACTGATTCATTGACCCCCAAACCACCTCAAAATGATGAATCTACCCTGCAAGGTAATTTAAAAATTACATTTACACACCATGGCATTAATTACAATCATAAATTCATCCATGAAGAGAGAAAAAGTCAACTTGCAGAGAAACTAGGCGAAAACTAGATTTTTGGGCAAACTGGCTCTATGCGTAGCGCCACTGGCCAGGTGCATAGTGCCACTTCACAGCCACTTTTGGAGGCCTTACCCTTAGCAAAATTGAGCCCAATATTGCTCATTAGAAAGGTATTCCTATCTATTTTCTGGAACATCTTGAATTTTTGCATTTGGATGTCATTTGCCCCCTCAAAAGTGAAATCTCCCAAGGCTGCTTCTGTGTGTCCAAAAAGAGGCAGAGAGGTCATTTTTTGATAGTTTTTTGACCTTTTGGTGACCAAGTTTTGCTCCAAAATTGTTGATATTTTCTGGGTTTGATGTTCTCATCATGATGAATCCAGATATGTAAGCCATTTCTTCAAAAAGTCCTCCAGTGAAAAGCGTAGCGCCGGTGGTACTACGCACCTAGGGCAATTTTTTGTGTTTACTATTTCAAAAATTGAAAATGACCAAAATTTATCAAAATTTGCCTAGATTTGGCACAAGGCACCACCATTAGTTGCTTTGATGGGCTAGTGAGGCTTTAGCCAAGATTTTCAACTTGTCTTGCTCCTTTTTTCTCCTTAAGGCCTTCCTCAACCTAGCCTTAAGCTTCTTGATTCTCATATTGCAAATTTTGTTTTCGAGTCATATAATGATATGACATGTGCTGGAGCATTCTATTGTCCCTATTGGCCTTGTTGATCAGTCCCTCAAGATGCATGTTGACCCTCTCAAGCCAAGTTTCCCGGTCATGTTCAATCTCTTGTTCAATTCAAGTCAAAGTGACATGGTCCTCTTTGTGATTTTGCCTCTTCAGTTTCAACTTTCAAGCTCCATTAGTATTTGCTTATCCTTCAACTGTTTGTTCTCTTTCTTGTTCATCATCTATATCATCCTTGTGCATCTCCTCTTTTCCTTTTCCTTGCTGCTTATGTCTCTCCATGGAACTATCACTGAGTGTCTCTTCCTCATAGTCACATTCACTGTCTCTTTCCATTGTTTTCCCTTGGTTTTGAAAAATGTGATTATATATGAATGGTTTGTGGAAAATAGTATGGAATAAGATGAAGGAATGGAATGGGCAGAGTGTATGGGGGAGGGAGTGTGGAAATGTATGTGTGAACGAGGTTTAGGGATGTGTGTAGGGTTTAGGGAGTGAGTAGGGTTTGGGAAATTTGCATGAAGGAATGGGATTTGGGGAAAATTTATGAGGGAATGGGGTTTAGGGAACAACAAATGGATGAGATAGGAAAGCAATAAATGAGTGAGCTTTTAAATTTATGAGACAGTTTAGTGAAAACTAGGGTTTTGACTTCATGAGTGAAAGAGTCACCAAAGATTGATGCAAAAACCCTTTTCAACAAGAAATATCAATGTACTTACTTGCAAAGAGGTAACATGGAAAATTTGAGGCAAATTGGAGTGATTTGAAATGATTTGGGGCTTGGCTGCCAGGTGCATAGCGCCAATGCAAATTAACAAAGGAAAACCTTGCCAGGTGCGTAGCGCCTCCCAGGTTCATAGTGCCTTTTTGCATGACCCTTTGGAAGACCTTCCCGGTGTCCAAATTGGACGCAAGATAGCTTGTTGGAAATCTTGTCGAATCTACATTCCAGAAAATCTTGAATTTTTCAATTTGGAGTTCATTTTCCCTATAAAAAGTCAAATCTCCCAAGACTTGTCAAAATGTGCAGAATGAGGCTGCCTAAATGCATAGTGTTGTTGCAGTCAATTTTTGAAGGTCTTACTCAGCTCCAAATTGAGATCATGATAGCTCATTGGAAATATATTTGTGTCTACTTATCATTTTACTCATCAAGAAAGTCATTTGGTCATTCCATCTAGGAGAAAAATTGATTTTACTATGGTCACTCCAGAGGTGCATTAACCCTCCCGAGGCAAATGATGTTTTCGACATTTCTCCCAACCCATGAAACCTGTACAAATACTGAAAGAGGTTTTTCTTCTTGGGTCAATTATGGAAAGAAACCTCTCTCACTTTTGTCAAATTAATCTTCTATTGCTTAGAAACTTAGTTTGAATAAAAACCGTCCCTTATGTGTGGTGAATGGCTTGTTCCTTGGAATGACTTCGCGACAAATGATGGAGACCTAATGTTTGATGATATGAGATGGCTTCATATCTTCTGATATCCCTTATGCCTCCTCTACTCAGATATCTCTGATCCCATAGCCAACCCTAGCTCAGTGGGAGAGGAATTTAGGGTTTTAGTGCTTGTTTCTCCTTTGCTTTTGCAGGTGAATTGGTGCTCATGACGACTTGATTTTTTGCAGTGGCAGGTGTTTGGAAACATCATTAGATGCTTAGGAGAAGCAGTCATTATTGGCCACCTCATGTCCTTGCTGATCATTATTGGCATGTAATCATCAAATTTTGACCATGGTGGGACCCTAAAACCTAATGAGACCAAACCCTATGTAATTGATGGAATGAACTGCAAAATGAACATGAATCATGACTGAAAAGTATGGAAGTAGATCAACAAGTACATACCATGAGGGAAAAACTGAGGCAAACCCTACCATCAGTGGATCCATGACCTAATGGAATGCAACCTCATCAGAATGAGACTCCTACTATGAAATGCAAAAGAGCAGATTTTGATCACTGATGGCAGTGTGAAGACACTGACACTAACATACTTCAACCATGTAATGTATCTAGTGAAACTTTTCAATTCCTTTTTATTTACATTATGATTCATAAAAAAATGGTTTAGTACTTTATATATTCTTAGTTGTATATGTGATTCAAACCTAACTCACTAACTCTCTATTGTTTTTACAAGGTCTTTAAGGTTGTTTCAATGACATCATGCTTTGAATCATTTTCACTCCTAAAAATATAATTATGTATCTTCATGTTCTAAGTCTCCTACTTTGAAATTGGTTAAATGATGTTCATCATTATTTATATAAATATTTTAACCAACATTGTGCATGAGTTTGTTGCCACCACATACATTTATAAGTTACAAGGCCTTTACAATAAACATCATACATGTCTACACTATGAAAGGTCTTACTATACATTACAAACTTTTTGTATGTGACTTACATGTGGTATATTACAATGGAGACCTTCGAGATTCTTTGAAAACTTGGTGAGAAAATAGAATTTCACATGTTGACTTGTCAAAATGACTCAAGGGTTATGAGCAAGCCCTACAATCCATAGTTATTGGTGTTTCTAAGCAAATTGATGGTAATTATTGTTTTAGGGTTTTTGAACATTTCAATGAATACCCTGTCCATCAATAAGTGAACTCATTCATTCACTTGTCTTTGGACATTGCTCTGTTTCCTCTGTGACTGGTGTATGTTATTACTCTAGAGGTTTTAGTTATTAGTTATGGTTAAACTCCTCTTATTATTCTGAAGTAGCTAGCCAGGGTTTCTTGTGATCACACCTCATGTTCATTCTGAAGGTATTTCATTTGTTTACAACAATTTTAATTTTTCGACGTTCTGTTACCTTCTAAACAAATTATCAAACCTTTTGACATGTTTTATTTGCAGGTATTCAGAGTAACTGGATTATTTAAGGTATGGACTATTTCCTTGGATACAATTTTCTTGGAAGCGTTTCTCTCGCTTCAACATTTTCAAGTTCTCAAGGATGTTTTTAAAGTTGCATTCATCGAGGTTAAAACTTATGGTTTACTATTTTGTTGGTTTAATGTGAATTGTAGAGTGAATAAATTTTCAAACCCTAATACATTATTCGATGCATTTTGGTATATTTTATAAGTGGGAGCATTTCATCATCTAGGTTCTTATTTTCGTCTAATTTTATTTTTTTGATGCTATATCATAAGCATACTTCCAATTGCATTAATTATTTTTTCTCCTGGTTCATAGGTACACTTGAGGATTTTATCTCTAGACTTTGTTTGTAGGTGTTTCTTAGGATTATTTGGCTACCATCCCTGTTAGCTCGACCTTTTAAACTCCAAGGTTTTTTGTTCCCAGTTTTTCTCAGAATGACTCATTCATTTTAAGTGTATATATATATATATATATAATCTCTTCCTTCGTATTAATCTTTCCCCTCTGGTTATGATTTTACAGTAACTTTGGAATTTCCACGTCATACATTTGTTTATTATCTATGTTTTGCCAATGTAAAATGTAGGGTTTCCAATTATAAACCCTAACCCTTAACATTTTGATATTATTTTTCTTTTACTAGAATTCATACCTAAACATAGGTCTCAACAGCTCATGTAATTACATGAACGCCATGAATTTCATTTATTTATTTACATAATACTTTGTTAGATTTTCCAACTAGGGTTTTAACCCTACAAAGGCATATATATATATATTACACATAGACATAGACATAGACATAGACATAGACATAGACATAGACATACATATACATATACATATACATATACATATACATATACATATTGTTACACTAAAAAATGTCACCATGACTAATTACAGTCAGGATGGCTCTATCAACAAGTCATGCTACCCTCTTAGGCAAGTCTTATGCCTCTGCTCTCCATGTCAAACTCCAAAAAAGAGAGAAAGTCTTTCTAAATGTATTTATCTCTGGGGACGCAGGTCCTCTTAACCTTACCTGCGGGTACGCACCCAATGTTCACAAAAGCTGCGTCTTTGGACGCTCTGTATGTAAAGGGGCAGGTGTGTCCCCCTGTAAAGGTTAAAATGCGCAAGTTTCATCTTTAAAAAGTCACTTGTGGTCATTTCTAGAGCATTCTAGAAGGTTGTTCGACGTGTATTGAGCGCCTCCAGATGGTTCATGCACTCCTACCAAAGAGGAGCTTATCCCATCAATAAGGGAGCTATCCCATCCAAAGAGGGGATTATCCCATTGATGGTGGACCTGATTAACTTCCTCTTGAGCACTATAAATACAACCATTGGGCCAGAAGGAAGGGAGGGTTGAAAGCTATACATTTCTAAGGGTAAATGCTGTAGGAATTAGGACTCCCATTTAGAAGCTTGTGAGGAGAGATTGCCATCTTTGCTTGTTCTATTTGGAAGTGGGTGAGCTTTGTCAAAGTAAAGGAGAACTCTTGATGGACCCTGGGAGGGACTTGCACAACACCAAGGCTCAGGTTGAATTTGTTCCTTTTGTTACCTATTAATGCAAATGAGTCCATTCTTCTCAATGACTTGTTATTTATGAGTTGTTTCATGTACTCCTTGGTCTATGTGTTAAATATGTTTTATTCTATGAGATTATCAAGTGCTATTTAATCGTTTGATTTTTAGTGTATGCAAGTTTCAAAGTGAAGGAGGAGCTCATCCGGATCAGCGGAGCTGGACTGCTACAACAGCGTTGGATTACAGGTAGGATCTAAACACTTGATTTCCCGTATAGTAAATGCATGTTTAGAGAAGGATTGCTCTTGTTTGTCTTATTTGTCACTAGAGAGTCTTAGGCTCCTAGGGAGGTTGGTTGTGTCCGCACAATCGACTCTTTCCGCCTGACAAATTGGCGACCATACTGGGGAATCCATTGATGTGAAAAGTCTTTTCCTTTGTATGAACTTTGCTCTGAGAAAATTGTTTTATTTTTCTGGTTTTGGCTCTGTGACTTTGTCTTTGGGTGGGTTAGCTTAGGGTTAGATTCATTTTGGTTTTTCTTGAGTTTTCCAGTAGGACGCACCCTCTGAGTATTGCACAGTGCGTCCCTGGACGCACTGTCGCTGTGTGCACAGAGCGGGCCCGCACCTATTCTAACGGGTCGCCTGCGTCCCCTGCTAAAATTTGAGAAAATTCCATTTTTTGCATTTTTGCTCTTAGATTTTGCTTTTTCTTAGTTTTTACTGCCCATATTCATTAGTCCCTTGTCAAAGATCTTCACCTGAACTTGTTTCGATAGCATTGAGTGTTTTAGTGGATTTCATGGAAGTTTAAGCCCTAGGGTTTGATTTTTGAGTAGGTCTTGTAGTGACTTTGGCGGTAGAAGTTGTCAAGCCTTAGATCTCTCTGGTTTTGTCAGCATTCTAAGAAGTCAGACCTGTCATAAAGTCTACCTGTGAGAGCAACTTACCATTGAGTTGTCTCTTTGGGCAAATTTCGAAGTGCTTGTTGATTGAGCCTTGAATTCCATTTTACAAAAAGAAGAAAAAGATTTGAGTTTTGTTTTGACTAGTCTTTTGATTCTGCATTAGCTGGTCCTTGATTTGATTTTGGTCAAGTAAAACAACCTAGAATCATCTTTGTGAGCTTTTGCCTTGTTAGGTTTGCTTAGAGTAATTTCCCTTTTGATTTTCTTGTGAGTCAAGTTTTCATAGATTTTATAGCCTTTGAGATTGTTTTTTGTTAAGATAGGTTTATATGCTTTATTAAAAAGAGAAAATACAAAAACATCTCCTTTGAAAAGTTTTGTTTCAAGTAGCTTTGAAAAGTTTTGAAAGAAAAAGAGTTTTTTTTTTTCGTGCACGTAAGGAGTGGTCATGTTTGTATGCTTGAAAAGATAAAGATAATTGTTTCTTTGATTGTCTTTTCTAAGGAAGTGGTTTTCTATAAAATTTGCATCTCTCAACTCTCTTAGTTAAGAATTTCATTGAAAAAAGAAAGTAGCGTAAATCATCTTAGGTGCATCTTTGTAGTGGTTTGAGTCGAATCTACACACCATTGGTTTCACTTCCGCTACCTTTTGTCTTTAAGAAAAAACCATAAAATTAACGCTTAAAGTAAAATCGACGTAGTAACTTTTATTTACTAGGGCTCTGAAACACCAATTTAGATCAGGCTAGTGTCTTGGAGTAGGTGAGTAATTAACTCTCCAAGACAATAAAACCAAACAAGTAGCTTATCTTGTGATAGAGTAAATCCAATTGTCTCATTTGTACTTTGGGAAAGCTCCTCTTAAAGGAGAAGCACGAGCTCGTGTCCGAACCAGTGAGGGGATCAATCCCCCCTCGTTGGGAATGACGCCAGACACGCACGTATTACAAACGGTAAACCTCGGATTAACCATTGTCGAGGAGCCAGGGGTCACTTGTCGGTAAACCTTGGATTATTGTCAAGGAGCCGACAAGGGGATTGAGCTTGCTACTCTGCCCTTGTGTGCTGTCGGAGTTTAAACTGTTCCCCCAGGTGCATTTGTTGCGGTTGGTAACCTTAGTGACAATTATCTTTAGGATTCTACCGAGGTGACAGTGGAGGGAAGATCCCACTGTACCTGGAGCAGACGTCGGTTAGACTCACTTGGATTTTCTGGGGGGTTCACTTCACTCGAGACGGTTAAAGTGGAGGAACTTGGTCCAGTCTATTCATTAAGCAGGTTGCCGGGGTAACTGTTCCACCCGCCACTTCTGTACTGAATCCAACGATGTTGGGCTTCATCACCAACTAGCGCTTTCGGTCTGGAAGGCTACTGTTTGTGCTTGGTTTGACGCCCTAGATTCTTTAGGCGTGTGATTGAAATTTGTTTGGATCTTTAGAGACTTTAGGTGGTTTGATTTGAAATTTTATTTTGTTTTCGTGTGTAGTAGTTAAAAGTTTTTAGCTGTGGTGGAATTACTGAGACAGTCCCGTAGACTTCGGGGCCAGTCTCCTGAAGTTGTTTCTGTGGCTGAATTGTTGAGAAGATCCCGTAGGCTTAGGGGATCACCTCCTCGAGACGACCCGGGTAATCTAGAAGGTTTAAAGGTCCTTGTAACTCCTCCTAGTGGCAGTAGAGTAGGTTCACCTGAAGAAAGAGAATCTTCCTTGGTAGTCCATTCAGATTACCAAGGCTTAGAGACAGGTTATAATCCCGAAGCTGTTACAGTTTCTGAGCTTGTTGGTAGTTTTTCGTCTGCTAGTGATACAGGCGAAGAACCAGAAATATCTGAACCTGTTACTCTGACTTCTAGTGTTCCTGATTCACCGAGAATAGAAATAATTATCACCGAAAATATTCCTACTGGTTTGATTGCTATCGAAGAACTTGCTCCAGAGGAAGAAATAGGCGTCTCTAATCTTGAAGATCAACTTACTATTGATCTAAGGGAGCGTGAATCTATCTTTTACAGTCCTCCTAGAAGTATTACTTGGTACCTTTCGTTAACCAATTATTTAGACAACTTTGGGGTAGGTTTTTCTACACCTTGTACTCCTTTTCCACCTGGAGGTATTCATACTCCTGTCAATATGGCTGGTCCGTCGTCCGTGTTTACTCAAAGTCCTGAATCTTTCTTACATGGCGGTCCTTCTGTTCCCACTGGGTATCAATCTCTTTCTGGTACCTTTGCGGGGGCATCTCCTCAACCCGTTGATCATGGGTTATTAGTTGGAAACAGTGGTAATATACCATTGGGTGTAGGAGACATCTACATGATGTCAGGTTCAGTTCCCGTTTCCCAACCTCAAGGTGGCCAATTACCGCCTGGGGGGCAGCCTCAGTTAACGCCTGGGGGGCAACCTCAAGGTACATCATTTGTGTCTGGGGGGAAACCTCAAGGTCAGTACGTGCCTATGGTGCAATACATACCTCAAGGTCAACCCCAGCCTCAATATGTACCCTAGGGTCAACCTCAGTATCAATATCAACCTCAAGGATGGCAACCTCAAGGATGGCAACCCCAAGGGTATCAACCCCAAGGGTATCAACCTCAAGGGTACCAACCTCAAGGTTAAGGTCAACCCCAGTATCCGTATTTACCTCAAGGTTATCAACCTCAAGGTCAATACTCAGGTCAAGGTTATGAACCACCTCAAGGTCAATCATATGGTCAAAATATGGGAACTACACCTTACAATTATCAATCCTATCCTCAATCCGGTTATGGATCTCAGTATCCTCAACCTATTACGGGTCAATACCCTGGAATGTTAGTGTGGGATCCGTCATAGGGTCAACAGGTGTTGCAACCAAGTATACAGTTGGTACCTCAAGCTGGACAACCCGTAGTTTCTGGTCCACCCCAACAACCGCAACTTGTCCAGTCAAATGTTCAAACTTCTGTAACTTCGGTAGTTACTCAGCCGCCAATTGCACCTAGTACTCCATCTCAAACGGCTGCTGCAACTACCACCACATCTACCATACTTACTTCTGGAGTATCGACGGCTCCAATTTCTACTGTCTCTGTAACCACTCCTCAGACATATTTACCGTTGTCTGGATCTACGATTCAAACCACGGTCCAGATGCCTGCAGGTCAGCCTGGTATAAGTACGGTTGTCACTACTCAACCTCAATTTGTTCACCAACCGTACCAGGGACAGTACCAACCTGGGCAAGCTGTCCAACAACCGGTTTACCAGTATCAACCGTATCCTGGGTACACTTATCAACAACCTCAACAACCCCAGTACGGTCCGGTTAATCCTGGTTTTCCAGGAGGATATAATATCCCAAATGCGACTCCTGTTCCTAGTTATCCTGGATATCCTCCTCCTGGGGCTGGTATTGTGACCCAGAGTTTTAGAGATCCTAACCGGCAGTTACCGTTTATCGCAACTTTGGATTTACCAGACTTGACGCGCCTAACGAACGATCCAATTCAATATCTTCCGTTCTGGCCGCCAATGCCAAATAAGTTGCCCAGCGATATACCCAAGTTCGAAGGTAAGTCTAGAGAGGATCCGTCCAATCACGTGATGACTTACCACCTTTGGTGTGCTTCAAATTCTATCTCGGATGATTCGATCCGCTTACGTCTTTTCCAGCGTACTCTCATTGGTCTCGCGGCCAAGTGGTACATTGAGTTACCACGGGTCTCTTTTTACAATTTTAGCCAGTTAGCTACCTCATTCTTAACTCACTTTCAGTTGCCGGTCAGATACGATAACGGCACGGAGTTATTAACTTCACTAAAACAATCAACGTCCACATATATTTCTGATCACATTCATGAGGGGAGACGTCGAAGAAGGCTAGTGAAAGTTTTTATCCCGGACCAAATCTTAGCTGAATGGTTTGTTAAATCATTATTACCGAAGATTACTGAAGATGTAGCTAAGGCCAGAGTAGTCACTGAGGAGCAAGTCATTGCTCAGGCGCAATACCTTGACTTAGTTTACACTCAGTCGGGTACGTTACACGAGAAAATTCTGGATCTTCCAAAGTCGAATCAAATCGCTGCTGCTCCTTCGGGATCTCATGCCGCTGACGGTATGATTGGTATCGAGAATACAAAGAGCAAGAAGAAGTCTTCCAAGGCTTCAACTACTCCTATTATCACTTTGCCTGATTCCCCGACAGGAGAGTCTTCTCCTGAACTTACCGCCGATATTCACGCTGTAGAGTCATCTACGGCCAAATAAAAAAATGGCGGAAAGAAGAAAGGAAAGAAGAAGACTAAAGCAGACAAGGCTCCAAAGGAGAAAACAGAAAAGCCGGAAACCAATGACGAAAAGCGCAAACCTCGATATCCTTGTCTTATTTGTGAAGAGGATCATTTTACGAGAGATTGCCCTCATCGGGCCGAGGTTGTGAAAATAGTCAAAGGTTCTCCCACTCCTGCTGTGTTAAAAAATCCATTTCCGGAGCAGGAGAATAAGATGATAGGTTCTTCCTCGCATGCCAGTGAAGAACCCATTTTGATGATGTCTCATGTGAGGATTGCGACTCGATCGCAAGATTATGGTAGTAAGAATCCTGTTGATGGTAAGGAAGCAGAATCTTCTCACTCTAACCCATCAACCTCAGCTCCTGGTTCCGATCCACTACAGATCGAGAAACCTAACCCGGACTTAGTAATTAAACCGCCCGCCAAGGGTGTACTTCGAAGGTCTGCTTTCAATCCACATGCGAGAGCAGCCCAGAATTACAACATTGTTGAGGACTTAGCTGTTTCACCCTCAGCAATGTCGGCGTTAGAAGTGCTGCAATCATGCCCAGCACAACGAAAATTACTTTTGTCGGCTATCGGAGTTGTTGATGTTCAGGACCCGAATCTAATAATCTTCGATCTAGAAAATAGTACACCGCGTCTCCCCCATCAAATGGCTTTCCAAATTCCAGTGATAGTAAAAAACAGGCCTATTCATAGGACTGTGATTGATGAGGGAGCTTCTACGTGTATTATGTCGATTCAATGTTGGAGATCTCTTGGTTCTCCTTCGTTGAACCAATCCCCCACCATCCTTAAGGCCTTTGATGGCTGTGGGTTCCGTCCGTTTGGTATTCTACAGGAATTGCCTATAGGGGTAGAAGGTAAAACCGTTAGTCTGGATGTGGAAGTGGTTGATGCCCCTCTAGACTACAACCTTCTTTTGGGTCGAAGTTGGTCATATGCTATGACGGCGGTCGTTTCATCGGTCTTCAGAGTAATTAAGTTTCCACATAACGGTAAGATCGTGACTATTGATCAGCTGACATACTTTTCATCCGACCCAGCCTCTTCAGAGAGTATCCAGCATGTCGGTAAGACGACAATCCCTTATAGGGACGTTGGTGTAGGTTTAGTTAAGGATTCCGGTTTACTTGGAACTTTTCCTCTCCCTCCACTCAGCATAGAACCTTCATTTGCAACAATTCATATGATTACATCAGAAAACATTATTTATGATGATCCTTGGATTGTCCCATCTGACTCTGAGATAGACTCATTCGGTGATGCTATGCCTTTGAGTCCATATGAAATTGCTTATGAAGCTGTCATGTCTTTTACCGACTCTCGTTCAACCAAGCTCGACCAAATGAATGTGGTCAGTGAAGAATCACTTTTCACCTCAACCTTAGAACGGATAGCGTTTCCCGAAGTCGTGTCATCTGACGAACAACTTCGCGAAATCCTAAGTGTAGACGATCTACCATGGGAAGATCTCCATCACAGATCTTCGTTTTTACCTAAGGATGATGCATTTGAAAATGATTTTTCATCTATCTTTACCGCTGAATATGTCAAAGACGCTCAGGATCCAATGAAACATTCTGATTCAGAGTTGAATTTAGGGAATATTTCTCGTACTATTCCCATTGATATTTCAGTGAAGCCCGGAATTGAGGAGAACATTCATATAGGTGCCGCATGTACAGAAGATGAAATCCACACTTACAAGGCCCTATTCCAAGAATTCCGCGATGTGTTTGCCTGGTCTTACGAGGAAATGCCGGGAATCGATCCTGCCATTGTTGTTCATGAAATAAAGACCTACCCGGATGCTAAACCCGTCCGGCAATGGTTGCGTCAGATTCACCCTCGAAAAGCGGCTGCCATTAAAGCAGAAGTCGAAAAGCTGTTGAAAGTAGGTTTCATTTATCCGATCCCATTAACGGATTGGGTATCGAATATTGTTCCGGTCAACAAGAAACAAGGAACAATAAGAATCTGTATCGACTATAGGGATATCAATCGAGCTTGTCCAAAAGACAACTATCCTATGCCTTATATCGATCAAATTATTGACGATTGTGCCGGAAGTGAAATGTTTTCCTTCATGGATGGTTTTTCGGGCTATAATCAAATCAATATTCTACCTGCCGACCAACCAAAAACGACATTCATTTGTCCATGGGGGACATTTGCTTATTGCAAATTACCTTTTGGGCTTAAGAATGCCGGGGCCACTTTTCAACGGGCGATGTCTTAGCATTTCATGATATCAAGCACATTGTGCAACCGTATCTCGATGATTTGCCTGCTCATTCATTCCATCGAGATGATCACCTTGTCCACTTACGAGCAATCTTTATGAGGTGTAGGCATTATCGAATTCGGTTGAATCCCCACAAGTGTGTTTTTTGTATAGAAACAGGTTGATTGCTGGGATTTGTTGTTTCAAAAGCCGGCATTCGCGTCGATCCCTCGAAAGTCGAAGCTATCATCAAATTGCCTCCTCCTTCGAGTTTGCGCCAACTCCAAAGTTTGCAAGGGAAAGCGAACTTTTTACGCCGATTCATCCCAAACTACGCCGAGGTCACTAAAGGTTTTACACGGTTGTTGAAACAGAACGCTCAATTCTTTTGGGACGAGATTGCCCAACAATCTTTTGATGCACTTAAACACGCATTGACCCATGCACCGTTGTTGCATCCTCCCAACTACAACCAGGACTACTTCTTATACCTCGCAGCTTCGCATTCCACCATTGGAATGGTGTTAGTTCAAGAAGATGAATTCGGAGCGGAACATGTGATATATTATCTCAGTAGGACCTTAAATCCCACTGAGCTAAAATATTCGCATGTGGAGAAATTGGCCCTGGCAGCCGTTCAAGCTGTCCAGCGTTTTCGTCACTACATTCTTCTCCGTAAAACTACAGTTATTTCGGATTGCAACCCTATGATTTACATTTTGACAAAACAACTGCAAGAGTTCGACTTGGAGTTCGAGAAGTCCAAGTCTAAGAAATCCTTAGTTTTTGCGGAATTGATGTGTGATTTCCCGCGTGCTGACACAGAGACTGTGGCAGAGGAGTCCATTGCGGACGAATCTTTGTTTCTTATCAGTACTTTAGATCCGTGGTACGGGGATATAATCATCTATCTCCAAACCCAAACCTTTCGGCCTGAAGCTTCAAAGGCAGAACGTCGAAAAATTTGGTTTCAATCCCAGCAATACAAAATTATTGGAGATACACTTTATCGCCGGGGGGCAGACTTAGTTTTTCGACGTTGTTTAACTCACGAAGAGGCTGAGAGGGTTTTGAATGATTGTCACTCTGGAGCATGTGGCGGTCATATGTCTGGGTATGCCACAGCTCAGAAGGTGTTGTGCGCTGGTTATTTCTGGCCATCTATGTTTAAAGATTGTATCATTGCAGTCCGGAAGTGCCACAACTGCCAAGTGTTTGATCGAAAGATGCGCGCACCACCTGCTCCTCTCCACCCTATAATTTCCGTTGGTCCATTCACCAAATGGGGTATCGACTTTATTACTTGTAACCCTCGCTCGGCCGGGGGGCATGCGTATATCATCCTCGCGGTTGATTATTTCACTAAATGGGCCGAGGCGATGCCTACATTCGACGCAAGCGGTAAAACAGCTGCAGTTTTCGTATTCAATCATATTATAACTAGGTTTGGTGTCCCACAAGCAATCATTACTGACCATGGGAGCCATTTTCGAAACATCGTGATGACTGAGCTTACAAGCTAGCTTGGTTTGCGCCACGATAGCTCTACTCCTTATTATCCGCAAGCCAACGGTTTGGTTGAGTCTATCAACAAAGTTCTGGTTATCATGATCCGACGAACCATTGGTATTCATCGGTCGAATTGGCACAACATGTTATTTTCAGCGCTATGGGCATACCGAACCTCAGTGAAAACTTCAACAGGGTTCACTCCTTTCCAGCTAGTTTATGGCTTGGAAGCTATGTTACCCATTGAATGCGAAATCCCATCACTTCAAATGGCTGTCGAATTACTCCCAGCTACTTCCGAAGAGGAGAAACGTTGATTGTACTTAGCTAAATTAGATGAGACTCGACGTGACGCTGCATTGGCAATCGAGACTCACGCGAAGCGAATGAAAGCTCAGTATGATAGAAATGTGACCCCTCGAAGTTTTTCGGAGGGAGACCTAGTGCTATTATATGATCAAGCTAACGATAAGCTAGGTGCTGGAAAATTCGTTCCTATGTGGCATGGACCCTATATTGTAAAGCGAAAGCTAGCAAAAGGGGCTTATGAGCTGGTAGATTTTGATGGGGACTCTTTGGGTAAACCCAGAAATGGACTTTACCTAAAGAGGTATTATGCTTAAATGGTGGGTATGGAGAATTTTTAGTTAGGTTAGGTTTTCTTTCTAGTTAGTATGTTTGTTAGTTAGTCAGTGTGCTTAGCTTAGCGAGTGTGTTTTTCGTCGTTATTCTGGCTTATCTTGGTTTTACTCTTGATATTGCAGATGTCGACGCCTCTCCAAACATACATTGGATTTGCTGATGGTGCTTGTCGTAGTACACGGAATATCTCTTCCGCAGCTTGGGTTATCTATTCACCCTCTGACGAGTTAGTTTCTATGCATGGGGTAAGCCTCGGTCAAACAATGAACAACATTGCAGAATACAGTGCAGTGGTTGAATTATTATCCGAATCTATTTCATTTGGAATTCGACGTTTGATAGTGAGGTTAGATTCTGAACTTGTTGTATTACAGCTTAATAGAGTTTATGCCATTAGAAATCCTGTGTTATTAAGGTTGTTTTTGAGAGTGCGTCTCTTGGAACGTGAATTTGATTACATTGAATATCAGCATATTCCAAGGTCTTTAAATACATTAGCAGATGCAATTGCTTCTCGAATGTTGGACAGACATTTACGATAATCATGCAAGTAAATTTAAAAACATTTCATATTATATGTTAAACAAGATAAGCCGGTAATAGTGATATATATATAGATAGGAGTGTGTTAAAAAATATACATCGTCTTCGATCATAGGTTGAAAAACACCTTATGATCGGCAAAAATGATAAAGTACAAAAAGTAAAAAATGTCACATGTGTCTACGAAGTGACTAGCCAATCACTGGTGGTGCTCCCTATACGACACCACTGCACGGGCTACCTTACGCAAAAATCTCCTAAACGGTCCAGGGACTGCGACTACATAGCACTGAAGTCTGATAGGAATATCATCCATGGTAGTCTCAGGCATATCCGCCGTCAGACGCTCTAGATCCTGCTCCAACTCAGCTAGTGTCTCTGCAGCCGCGTCCTGTGGGGCCGGTACCGGTGCAACTGGATGTCTCCTCTCAAAAGGCCGGAGGTTGGCTGGCCGCTGTGGACACCCATCTGCATTTTTAAAATTTTTACTGTCAGTTTTGAGACGATATATATAAAAAACAAAAAATACATAATTTGAAAACTTGTGAAAAATAAAGTACCTCTGTCATCCCATTGTTCTCCCTGTGGAAGAACCGTGTCCGGATCACCTCGAAAATCTACTCCGGCATACGGAAAGTCCTGGATCGAAAAAATCTGGTCCTCTAACCAGTGAAAATAACTATCAGTGAATCGAACAACCGCCGCGCCCTCGTCAGGATGCCGGGCCATCACCGCAACCCATCGTACCAGCTTTGGCTCCCGAGGACCCAAGATATCAACAGTGAGTTGCTGAGGGATCAGCATCGGAACTCTCTCTAAGGCAAAGCTCACGACTAAAGGCCCATATCCAAAGGTTTTCAGTCGTCCGTTCTTTGCCTTAGTCAGTTGGCTCTTCATATTATCCGACACAGCATCACACCAGTTGAAAATGGTGCCTTGGTAACAGTCAATTGCCATCCGCATTTGGGACCCGGAAGCAATATGTAAAGCGGCTGCGCCGCAAATTCTGGTAACCGTGAAAGCTATAACTTTGAGTTCACGCAGAGAGATGTGTTTGATTTCCACGCCTTTCGCATGGTGTGCATTGGGTGTGCACCAATCTGCCCGGAGACTAGCAAGGGATTGGCCACCTGGCCTAGTCCCGGCTAGATTGAGTTGCTCGCCTCTATTTGGCAAGCCAGTGAGAAAGTATACATCAGAGGGCTCTATCTCGAGCTGGTGCCCTCCTATGTAAAAGCATTGCTCTTGAACGTTCCATCTCTCAACCAGCCATTCTAAGAATCTCACCTGAGCCCTCATGCCAGGTATGACCCAGTATTTATATAGCCCGCATGCTTTTAGGGCATCAATGGAAGGTTGATGTTCAATTGCAGCTAAATCAACATCCTCGTGCTCTCTTTCTCTCCAATCCAACATGGTGAGTGCCCTACACACCAAGAAACAATGATTAGAATTAATTTGGGGAAATTTGAATGGTTATTTGTGAGGATTGGGGTTTCAAATTCCGCATTTCACGAAGGACGCACCCCGCGTTTAGAACACAGGGCGTCGGGACGCAGCTGGCCTGAAGGTGGGCTGCGTCCCCCGACCTTTTTCCTGTATAGGAAAAAGTCGGGGGACGCAGGTCACCCGAAGGGCACCTCCGTCCACCGCAGAGCGCATTTTGAAACCTAAACCCCCCCAAAAAACAAAACTAAAACCTAAAATACAATTTTAATCGGATGAAAATGAAGAGTAGGAAGTTGTAAAATACCTTGAAGAGACGGCGTTCGATTCTGATGGTCGGATTTTCCGCAGCGACCACGGGAAGTTTCTTGCCAAAAGCCTTTTTTTCAACCTCAACAGTAAAATGGTAAAAATGACATGGTAAAAAGTCTTTTTATAGGTTTTTTGGATGAATTTGTTCATTTTTCACCATGGAAGGATGTTTTTCGATGTATTTTTGCCTATCTTAAACAGGTATGAGTAATGTGTTGTTTTTGTGCAGGACAAAGGGACTTAGAGGGAAAATTGTCATTTTTCACGAACCAAAATATCAGAGTCATCTTTTAAGCCCTTTTCTGACTCCTAAAAAATGAAAAGATTTCCGAGCGTTTCTTTTACACTCGTTAAAACGGAATTAAAAGACAGTCCCCTTATAGCTCTTTTCTGACCGTAAAATCAGGAAAAGATTGCCGGGTTTTTGTCGTTTCAAACTCGATACGGAAATAAAATGACGTGTCCTTGATCGCTTTTTACTTTTCAGGTCAGTGACACTAATTATGAAAGTACTCCTTGGTCGCAATATCAAGCGGTTCCCCCAGGTATTATTTTATACTTTTTCGGGCTTGAGGGACACAAATCTACGAAAAAGTTCAACTTGGAGTCTTCTTAAGTTTTTCAGACTCTCTAAAATTGAAAAACATCGAGTTTCTCCTATATTGGGCTCGTTAAACATTTCACAGTAAAGGACCTGTTCAATTACAAACAGGAACGGACCACTCCTTCCTAGGGGTAAAAATAAAGAGGTACTTGCCATAAATGGTGGGGGAAAAGAGAGAAGAATGAGCCTATTTGTTACCTTTTGTCTCAGAAGAAACTTTATTACCACTCTTGAACACGACACTTTTTCATTCACCTGGGTTGGGAAATCCTTTACCTCACAGTTGATCAAACCACTTTGAAAGTCTTCAGCCGGGTTCCGGGGATTAACTTTTAGTCGTTTATCACCAAGCCATCTATTGTGTCGTTATGTGTTCAAGAGGTCTGCAAGCAAAACTTTCATCTGCAAAATACTTGTCATCCATTTGACCATCCCTGAGTCAGTCCTTACAGCAACATTTCTTCAACTTGAACAATGATTTCGTGTTGCGGGCTTGCCTGCAACAGGTCGCTTTCTATCGACATCAGCACATTATCTAGAGAGATGACTTAGAAATCGTCAGTACCATGAAGTCTGCATGCATCAATGGCAGGTTTCTCGCCTTTGACGTCAGTTTACATCATTGACTTTCGATCAAAGGATTCCGTGAAATGTTCGACATCAACTCATTCATTCACATCTCATGGATTGTGCTGGGTACTTTGAGAACCATTGACATTACTGGTGGTCTCTCTCACGCTTGTTAACAGTTTACATCATCGACTGGTAATCAAGTGGTTTCTACCATGTTCGACACCAACTCATTTATTCGCATGGCTAGAATCGTACCAATTCGAGAAGTAGAAATGAAGACCCTGGATCTAGTTTCCACCATCCAGGCTGCGAGGAGTTTTGTATTCATTATCTAAGTAGACTAATCATAAACAGATGGTTGCGCCCATACTGTGTCTACAAAATTCTATGATTATGATGTACTGCAAGATCATTCCTGTATCAGAGTAGTTAGTTTGTTAGTTAAAGTTTTAATCTGAGTATGGGAATGCCTACCTCAGTGATGATATAATCTTATACATGTATTTTGTGTTGAAAATTGCAGGTTCTGACCAGGCTCTCCACGAGATAATCCTTGAAATGATAAAGCACTTCACCCTTCCTAGATAATACAAAACCCTAATCTATTTCAGGCTTCGCACTTTAGGGGGCAATCTGTTACACTAAAAAATGTCACCATGACTATTTACAGTCAGGATGGCTCTATCAACAAGTCATGCTACCCTCTTAGGCAAGTCTTATGCCTCTGCTCTCCATGTCAAACTCCAAAAAAGAGAGAAAGTCTTTCTAAATGTATTTATCTCTGGGGATGCAGGTCCTCTCAACCTTACCTGCGGGTACGCACCCAATGTTCACAAAAGCTGCGTCTTTGGACGCTCTGTATGTAAAGGGGCAGGTGCGTCCCCCTGTAAAGGTTAAAATGCACAAGTTTCATCTTTAAAAAGTCACTTGTGGTCATTTCTAGAGCATTCTAGAAGGTTGTTCGACGTGTATTGAGCGCCTCCAGATGGTTCATGCACTCCTACCAAAGAGGAGCTTATCCCATCAATAAGGGAGCTATCCCATCCAAAGAGGGGATTATCCCATTGATGGTGGACCTGATTAACTTCCTCTTGAGCACTATAAATACAACCATTGGGCCAGAAGGAAGGGAGGGTTGAAAGCTATACATTTCTAAGGGTAAATTCTGCAGGAATTAGGACTCCCATTTAGAAGCTTGTGAGGAGAGATTGCCATCTTTGCTTGTTCTATTTGGAAGTGGGTGAGCTTTGTCAAAGTAAAGGAGAACTCTTGATGGACCCTGGGAGGGACTTGCACAACACCAAGGCTCAGGTTGTATTTGTTCCTTTTGTTACCTATTAATGCAAATGAGTCCATTCTTCTCAATGACTTGTTATTTATGAGTTGTTTCATGTACTCCTTGGTCTATGTGTTAAATATGTTTTATTCTATGAGATTATCAAGTGCTATTTAATCGTTTGATTGTTAGTGTATGCAGGTTTCAAAGTGAAGGAGGAGCTCATCCGGATCAGCGGAGCTGGACTGCTACAACAGCGTTGGATTACAGGTAGGATCTAAACACTTGATTTCCCGTATAGTAAATGCATGTTTAGAGAAGGATTGCTCTTGTTTGTCTTGTTTGTCACTAGAGAGTCTTAGGCTCCTAGGGAGGTTGGTTGTGTCTGCACAATCGACTCTTTCCGCCTGACACATATACATATACATATACATATACATATACATATACATAAGTCTTTATGTATCATCATTTATGTTATTTTTTTAGTTACAAAATGGGATTTTTCTACAAAGTTTACAATTCTTTCTATTGTTTAGTTCTTATTGTGCATTGGTTATTATTTTTATTACAATAGGGTTAGAGGTTTATTTCTATTTAACCCTAATATTTTTTTTCTTCTATAATATAGATGTGGGGCTAGGCATTCTATATCTTGGATTTTGTTCAAGTAAAAATTCCTTGAGAGTTCTTCCATAATTTTTCATAATTTGCATGTAACTAAATGTTTTTAAAAATAAAAAATGAATATCAAATCACAATTAACTTTTTATGATGGCCTTTCATCATGACATCAAATTCTTGCAACATCAACATCCTGCACATGTATGAATCCATATTCAAGACTTTCAATATCAAGGGTCTCCTTTCTTTACAAACTTTATTAGGGTCTTCATACCTTCTTCATGGATATGTCATAGCTAATCCTTCTGGTTATTGAATGTTGATCACTTTTTATATCCTACCTGACTATAGTTGCATATTTCACGAACTATTATTCCTTTCTTCATATATTTGTTTCCATATGATCTTCTTTACATGGTTCTTTCAACATAGGAACCATGATTGTCAACCGCCTCATATTCTATATGAGGTCACATTATGTTGATTTCATCTTATCAATATGTAGAAGAATTTAAGGCACATTGCATACATGCCTTTATGCATCATTCTAATGGAATATATCCTTCTTCTTTAATCATGTCCATGAGATAGAGAAATTCAACCAAGCTATCTGCAACTATATGATGACATAAATTTGTCAAATATATACATACGTCTTCTTTCTTTTGCTCATGTAGACTTCCTTCTAGCAACTTCATTTTATTGTTTGAAGATAAAAGTACTTCAAACAACTTCAACATGCTGCACATCTTCGTCATCATACCTTACCAGTGGATCCAATACAAGGTGGATCATAGACTATCAGCGAGACACTTTCTTCTTCCAAGTAGAGGTGAACCTTCTTATAAAGATTCTAGTGGAGGATCTAGATGATCCCTATTCTGCAAATAATCCTTTCTAATGATGATGATGTATGATGATTTATTTATCTTTTATCACGCTAAAAAATAAAAAGAATAAATGAAATGGCTGCTCTTCATGCCTTCTTCTCTTCATCTCTAGCATGGGTTATTGCGGGATATAAATTAATCGAGGAGCATGCAAATCGTATCCATTCATTTAACAATCATGTGAATTCTACCAATATGATATGTTATCATATATCCCACACTGAGCAGTAGAATGGGCACAGTTTGTTGCAACAACAATTTACCAAAATTAGCAAAAAGCAAGCGAATAGTATCAATTCGTTTAATTATCGTTCTTTTAACCAGTATGTGCATTCTACCCATTCATTTCACCATAACCATTTAACTTAAGAGGAAGTAGAAATTTAGCTAATAAACAAATTTTAAAAATAGCATTTTCTCACTACAGTTCGAATTCTTATGATATAAAGATTTTTTGAAGCTTGAATTTCACATTATTATCTTCCCAGATTATGCATTCCCATTGATAAAACAAAAATTTTAACGCGCATAAATTCCGTGGCTTCTCCATTCTAAGGGGAAATTTTGCTAGTCCATAAGAAGCTATTTTTAAGACACCGAGTTGAGGTAGTTTTTTTTCATCCCACACCCTCGTGTTTGATGGTCCAACCAGACTTTCTAATTGTAGATATTTGAGAACCAACTTGTCTAACTTTAGATATCCGTATGGAACCCTGCCAAGACTCCTGATTCCCAACTCTCTTAAGATTTGGAGCCTGTCTAACGTTATATGCTTCAAATTTGGCAACTGTTCCATGGAGAGAAGTACCTCATGTGGTCACAATATCGCAATTTTACTATTTCAAGGTATTCAAACTTGCATTTTGGTAGATTAAGCCCTCGGTACCAAAACATCATAAAATTCTGTAGATTTTTCATGTTCTGCATGTCGTGAGGAAGATCCTCCATGATGTCATATGGAAGATCAAATGGGTAGAACAACACAAGGTGCCTCATCTCTAACGAGGTTCCCATTATGCCTTCTCCAATTCTTAACTTTTTCCCATCCGACCACACTCCTTTTCCATGTTCCCAAGCTCTTACACATATTTGCAAGTCTATCATATTTTTGTGACCCTTCATACTCCAAATACTTTTTGGTGCTTAAGTTTCCACATTTAGACATGTGTATAACTGGAGCTTGCTCAGTAAAGTAAGTTCACACATCTCATGGGGAATCATTTCCAACTTATAACATGCTTCTAAATTAAGATAGTTGAGATTTTTGAGCTCTCCAATTTGAGATGGCAATGATTTTAAACTTCCACAACATGAAAGATAAAAAAATTGAAGTTTAGAAATACGACATACCTCTTCACCCAAATATTTGATTGGTAGCCCACTTAATGAGAGAAACTCAAGCAGCCTTAGTTTCCCCACTGACGTTGGGACTGCAATCATCTTGGTGCAGCCCAGAGGTCAAGCTGACTAGAAATTCTGATGGAAGCTCTTTCAAATATCTATTTCCTTCAGAGATGAGACTTGCTATATTTCAGCATCTCAAGTTGGTGGGTAGATCCCTATTATCATTATCAGGAAATGATATCCTTATGCAATTCTCATTGTGGTGCTCTGGGAAGTTTGGTAGGTTTTGGCTAGCCATAGATTTATCCTCTTTCTCGGCTATAAACATTGCCACATCACGAATAATATTGTGAACCCTAATGCTGGGAAAAACGTAGCGAAGATGTGTGTGAAAGAAATTCCAAGGAGGCAGAGGAGAGGAGTTTTTCCCTCAACAAATCAGTTGTGGAGGTCAAATCTTCAGTTGTGGCGAACAAATTGCAACTGAATAGAGGCTTAAAAATATAGAAATTTGATGCATAGTATAACAGAGTAAAAACAAAATAAAATGGAGCAACACAATAAAACTTTGGATTATATCTCTTAGTGCATGAAATACATTCATATGGAGGTTGCAGCTCCTTCACCAAGTAAATAAAAGATATTACTATGATTTATGTTTCACTAGGGGTTGCGGAGTAACTCTCTATAAAACTCCGTAAGAACCTGTTTTCATGCACCCAAGAATATTTGCTCCACAATTTTCTCCTCTCTACCACTCAAACTTACACCCTTGACTATGATAAAACCTTCTTCATACATATTTATCAAAACATATATCTTTGACACATTAATGCATGACTAAACAAAACATTATGACACACGATGGGCAATTGTACAGATCTATGTTGCGGAGTACATATTTCACTGGCGAAGTAAATGTTCGACCATACTTAATTACAAACCCTACATTAAATTCACATTCATTCTTAAATTATTGATGTGTGTTGCGGAATGGAGGACTTGTACTCCTGCTCAGAACTTTTGTCCTTCAGCCTGCAAACAAAATCCGCAACCTTCAGTTAAGGTGTACCACGCATATTGTTATTGTCAGCCTAATTAACGTTGTGGCTGGGATTAATTTTACAACGCTCCCCCTTAATCACAACTACCTCCATTAACAATTCCAAAACAGTCTCTGAGATAAATAAAATTTTCACGTGCCAATGGATTTGAGAAAATATCAACAAACTGTTCATGTGACTTACAGTGTTGCAAAATAATTTCACCATTGTTAATTAACTGTCTAATAAAATGATATTTAGCATCAATGTGCTTGGTCCTCTTGTGAAAAACATAATTCTTTGACAATGCAATTGAGGAACTTGTAACACTCCCTCCCAGGTCTACCCAATGTAACCATGACAACTGGGGTAAACATGAGGAGAGATGCTACTACAATTAGATTCGACCTCCCATGTCACCTTAAGGAAGCAGAATCAATGGAACATCACATACAATCATCCAACATCATCAACGTAAAGCTCAGGAGACAAATTATCCACTCAGACAACCTGTCCCTGGGTCCCACTGCTATTCTATAGCTCTTAGGCCATAACCATTCTCATGCTATGGGTAAGGGAGCAACTAGAAACCCAAAGTTTCTCTCATAGGCCCACCTGCCAGCGACTGTGGACTAAAGTTGCTAGTTCTGTGCTAGCGACCCCGAGATTTAAGCCACTTTTCTAGGCCAGAATCCTTCATCTGCCCAAAAATTGTTTTAACTTCCAGAATTCATTAAAAACATAATAACAATGCTGATCAATCAAAAATCACACTCAGGACTAGACTTGAGCATCCCCAACCGAGACTGATATGCTGTCAAACACTTGGCATCAATGCAACCTACAGGTCTAGGATAAAAGATAGAGCATAAATGACTGAAATAACTTATGAAACATCACCAGAAGGATCACCTCCTTCTCCATTGAGCTACTAAATCATTAATTAGGTCTTGCATTAATCCATTTAACAATTACAAGTAAATACATGAAATAACCATGACATGAACTAGTAATTCAACCATGAAAATAACCATCATAAAACCATATAAATATAAGAGATATTATAGCCATTAAATCCACATATAAATAAGTGCAAAAGTAAGAGAACTTAGCTTTTATTAATCATAGGCAAATCTGACCAGGTTCGGGACTTCCACGTACCACCTGACCATAGACATGGCTAAACCAAATCTCTCTTTCAGCCAGCCACCCCTGTGCCATATTCCAAGCATGAATGTGGGATCTCATAGAACAACCAATCCAAGAAAAATCAAGGGAATCCAGAGGTTAAACCACCTCCATCCTCACCAAACCATGATCACACCAAAACCAATGCTTTGATCACAAACGAACTAAACTTGAAATGCCATCCAGAATTGATCACTATTTTCAAGGAATTTTCCGTCTCCTTGTCTCTCAAGCTTTACCGCAATCCAAACCATGATCACTAGGCCCTAAACCGAGACTTTTCCCTCAAGACTACCGTGTATCCTGACAAAACTAGTCAAGGGATTCCTAGGCCTTTGGGAATGAACCTTGAGACCACCTCCGCCCTGGATTCTGAAATCCATCCAGCAATTCCAAAGCTCAAAACCGAGATCAACATCCTAATACACCATGGATTCTAGAAAAAGGATAGACTAGGTTGAAATCCGCTATCATAACCTGACAAAACCATTACACCAACAGCAAGAGAACTATACACCAACATGCAAAGCCATGCATGTCCAAAGTAGCTAGGAAATCACACATGCAAAAGGTTATCTGCAAGTATTCCTACTAAAGTTGCTTGATCCTTCTTTCCTTTCCTTGATCGTTGCTTACTTTTCCTTTCCTTTCTCCAAACTAGAGTGCTCCATGAAAACTCTAAGTGACCAAGAGAGAGAGAGAGAGAGAATAATGAGAGAGTTCCAAACTTGAACTGGAAAAATATTAGACTAACAAAATCCATGAATTGATCCTTAGAAGCCTTTTTATGCACGAGGCCTCTAATTTCTTCATTTTCCATTATTTTCCTTCAATTTCCTCCTCACATGCAACCTGTGACCTTTCACCTTACTTTTCTCCTAATTTCCTTTTTTTTCATAAATAAATGTGCTAAAAATGCAATTTTGCCTTTTATGCCTTTGCCTTAGCCTTTGCCAATTTTCCTTAGCCAAAACACGCATTGAGTATTGCCCACTAGGATATATTTTCCCAACATATAGCTTTGAATATGCGTCCCTTACTCGTGGGCTTATTTTTCCTTTATTAACTTTTATTACATGAATTTTTCACCAGGGCTATTAGAGAATGCTCCTCCTTGGGGAACACCTTCCTCAATGTTAAACCACACCAAGACCTCAACAAAACCATTGAAAATCAAACATACTTCCTATGGAGATATATAACTTAGCTCGCTGTATTATTTACAATGAAGAACCTGCTCAAAAGAAAAACATCATGACAATATTAAAATATAATAACCATACCACTTATTGGAACTTTATAAATTAGCTCATGGTGGTATTTACATCCATATACATATACATATACAAATATCAAAACATCAGAAAAACATATGCCAAACATAAACCAACATCAAACCAAAATTGCTTTGCCTCGGCTAGAAAACAATGAAGGATATAGGGCCTGCATCTAATCCTCCATCTCCCATGTAGCTTCTTCGAGCCCAAAGTGCTTCCACTACACTTTGACTTGATCTATGGCTCTGTTCCTGAGCATGAGATGTTTCTGCTGAAATATGCACTGAGGTTCCAGCTGGAACTCTCCTTCTTGCTCCACCTGCAATATAGACCAATCAATAACATGATCAACACCCTTTATATACTTCTTAAGAAACGAAATATGGAAAACATCATGGACTTTCACTGTTGGAGGTAGTGCAAGTCGATATTCCGTTGGTCCAATCCTCTCAAGGATCTCAAAAGGCCTGCAATACCATGGTGCCAACTTGGCACATGAACCAATCCTCAAATATATTTTCTTGGATTGATGCGCAAATACATATGCTCCACAACCTGAAACACTTTGAACGCCTTGTGTTGATCTACATAACTCTTCTTTCTATCCTGTTTTTCCTTTAGATTCTTCTTTATAATCTACATTTCCTGCTCCATGTCCGGTCCAATAAGTACCCTGTTCACTGGATCACTCCAACTGATGGGAGTGGTACAACTCCATCCATACAATGCCTCGAAAGGAATCATATTCAAGGACTCCTGATAACCATTATTGTATGCAAACTGCACTAATGGAATATACTCCTCGCATTTCCTCTTCCGGTGAATCACGTACATCCTCAACATATCCTCCAAAGTCCTATTGGCCCTCTCTATCTAACCATTTTTCTATAGATGATAAGTTGTACTGAAGCCCAACTTTGTACCCAAGCCTACAAATAGCTCCTTCCAAAACTTAGAAGTGTACTTTGCATCCTTGTCCAACACAATCTTCTTTGGAACACCATGTAGTATCACTATCTCTCTAATGAACACTTATGCTACCTCACTGACTAAATATGTAGTCTTCACTGGAATGAAGTGAGCTACCTTTCTCAACCTGTCAACCATGACCATAATAAAATCATGCTTCTTCATTGCCCTTTGAAGACTTGTGATGAAATACATGGAAATGACCTTCCATTTCCATTCCGGAATCACAATAGGTTGTAGTAGACCACTTGGATGCTTGCATTCCACCTTTACCTGCTGACAGTCTAAACATCTAGCCATGAACTCTGCCACTTCCTTCTTCATATTCGGCCAATAGTAAAACTTCTTCACCACCATCAATGTCTTCTGATATCCTGGATGTCCAGAATAAAATTTCACATGAAACTCCCTCAAGACAAGATTCTTGAGCTCACTGCAATTTGACACATAGATCCTGTCTCGAAACCTCACCAAGCCATCTGTTGCGAGACGATAGTCTACATCGTGATCCCCTGTACTTGCACCTAAACCTGTACTTGTGCCTGTTCTCTGTTGTAACCTGTGCATAATCTCCAAGTATTTTTCATCCCGTTGTCATGCCTACAAGATCCTATCCTATAATTATGTCCCATAGGAGCTTATAACTGCTATATGATTTACTTGTACCTCAGTGCTAAGAGAATCTGCAACCCGGTTCTCCTTCCATTTGATGTATGTGATCTCGAAGTCAAAATCGCTAAGGGTAGCCAACCATATAGCTTTCGTGACATCTAGATTTGGCTGGTCAAAGAAATACCTCAACCCACTGTGATCGCTCATTAATGTAAACCTCCTGCCCAAAAGATAATGTCTCCACATCTTCAATGCATGTATAATTGCTGCTAGCTCAAGATCATGCATTGGATAGTTCTTCTCATGCTCATTCATTTTCTGTGACCCATATTACACTACCTGTCCTTCTTGCATGAGAACTCCACCAAGTCCACTCTTGTAAGAATTTGTACACACTACAAACTCCTTTTCTAGATCCACAATCTTTAGCACTGGTGCATGTGTCAACAACTGCTTATTCTGCTCAAAACTATCCTCACATTCCATCGTCCATTCAAACTTCTTACCTTTCCACTGCAATGATGTGATAGGATATGCAATGCATGAGAAGTTCCTAATGAACCTCCTATAGTAACCTACCAATCCCATGAATGATATCACCTCATCCACATTCTTAGGAGCTTCCCACTCCATGATGTCCCTTATCTTTTCTGGATCTACTGCTATGCCTTCCTTGGAGACAACATGTCCCAAGTAGTGTACCTTAGTGTGAAATAAGCCGAACTTGCTAAGCCTAACATACAACTGATGCTCTCTTAGCAATCTCAACAATGGCGCTAAATGTTCAACATGTTCTTCCTCATTCTTAGAATATACCAGTATGTCATCAATGAATACAATAACAAACTTGTCCAAATAAGGATGCAACACACTATTCATTAAACACATGAATGTATCTAGAGCATTAGTCAAACCGAATAGAACTATAACAAAATCATAATGCCCATACCTAGTCATGAACGCAGTCTTGAAGATATCCTCTTCCTTGATGAGTACTTGATGGTATCTCGATCTCAAGTCGATCTTAAAGAATGCTGCTCTTGATCGTTACCTTATTCAACTTCCTGTAGTGTTACACAATATTTTTTCACACCTCCTGCACATCCTTGTGACATACCCAAAAGCACCTGAAACATGACCATCATGTAGTGTACTCATCTAGATATGTAGCTTAGATCCTCCCTAAAACACTGATTGGTAAATGCCTTGAGCTTCAAATATCTATTGCCTTCAAATATAAGACTTTCTAGCTTTGGGCATCTCAAGTTTGTGGGCAGATACCCATTATCATTATCAGGAAATGATATCCTTATGAAATTCTCATCGTGGTGCTCTGGGAAGTTTGATAGGTTTTGGCTGGCCATAGATTTCTCCTCTTTCTTGGCTATAAACATTGCCACATCATGAATAATATCGTGAAACACCTGATGCTGGGGAAAACATCATGAAGATGTGTGTGAAATAAATTCCAAGGAGGTCGAGGAGAGGAGTTTTTCCGTCAAAAAATAAGCTGTGGAGGTCAAATCTTCAGTTGTGGCGAACAAATCGCAACTGAATAGAGGCTTAAAAACAGAAATTTGATGCAGAGTATAACAGAGTAAAATGGAGCAACACAATTAAACTTTGGATTACATCTCTTAATGCATGAAATACATTCACATGGAGGTTGCAACTCCTTCACCAAGTAAATAAAAGATCTTACTATGATTTATGCTTCACTAGGGGTTGCGGAGTAACTCTTTGTAAAACTCCGTAAGAACCCGTTTTCATGCACCCAAGAATATTTTCTCCACAATTTTCTCCTCTCTACCACTCAAACTTACACCCTTGATTATGCTAAAAACTTATTCATACATATTTATCAAAACATATATCTTTGACACATTAATGCATGAATAAACAAAACATTATGACACAAGATGGGTGATTGTACAGATCTATGTTGCAGAGTACATATTTCACTGGCGAAGTAAATATTTGACCATACTTAATTACCAACCCTACATTAAATTCACATTCGTTCTTAAATGCTTGATGTGTGTTGCAGAATGGTCTAATGTGTTGTGGAATGGAGAACTTGTACTCCTGCTTAGAACTTTTGTCTTTCAGCCTGGAAACAAAATCCGAAACCTGCAGTTAAGGTGTACCACACGTATTGTTATTGTCAGCCTAATTAACGCAGTGGTTGGGATTAATTTTCCAACACTCCCTATTAATCACAACTGCCTCCATTAACAATTCCCAAATAGTCTCTGAGATATACCAAATTTTCATGTGCCAATGGCTTTGTGAAAATATTAGCAAACTGTTCCTGTGACTTGCAGTGATGCAACACAATTTCACCATTATTAACTAAATCTCTAATAAAATTATATTTAACATCAATGTGCTTGGTCCTCTTGTGAAAACATAATTCTTTGACAATTCAATTGAGGAACTTGTAACACCCCCTCCCAGTTCTACCCAAAGTAACCATGCCAACCAGTGTAAACATGAGGAGAGATGCTATTACAATTAGATTCGACCTCCTCTGTCACCTTAAGGAAGCAGAATCGATAGAACATCACATACAGTCATCCAACATCATCAACGTAACCCTTAGGAGACAAATCAACCACTCAGACAACCTGTCCCTGGGTCCCACTGCTATTCTATAGCTCTTAGGCCATAACAACTCTCATGCTATGGGCAAGGGAGCGACTAGCAACCCAAAGTTTCTCTCACAAGACTGCTTGCCAGTGAATGTGGACTAAAATTGCTAGTTCTATGCCAGTGACCCCAAGATTTAAGCCACTTTTCTAGCCGAGAATCTGGCCTCTGCCCAAAAATTGTTGTAACTTCTAGAATTCATTAAAAACATAATAACTATGCTGATCAATCAAAAATCACCGCCAGGACTAGGCTTGAGCATCCCCAACCGATACTGATATTTTGTCAAACACTTGGCATCAATTCAACCTACAGGTCTAGGATACAAGATAGAGCATAAATGACTGAAATAACTTATGAAACATCACCAAAAGGATCACCTCCTTCTCCATTGAGCTACTAAATCATTAATTAGGTCTTGCATCAATCCATTTAATAGTTACAAGCAAATATATGAAATAACAATGACATGAACTAGTCATTCAACCATGCTTATAACCATCATAAAACCATATAAATATAAGAGATATTATAGCCATTAAATCCACATATAAATAAGTGCAAAAGTAAGAGAACTTAGCTTTTATTAATTATAGGCAAATCTGACCAGGTTCGGGACTTCCATGCACCACCCGACCATAGATGTGGCTGAACCAAATCTCTCTTTTAGCCAGTCACCCTCGTGCCATATTCCAAGCATGAATGTGGGATCTCATAGAACAACCAATCCAACAAAAATCAAGGGAATCCAAAGGTTAAACCACCTCCACCCTCACCAAACCGTGATCACACCAAAATCGGTGCTCTAATCACAACCGAACAAAACTTGAAATGCTATCCATAATCCATCACTATCCTTGAGGAATTTTCCATCTCCTTGTCTCCGACGCTTTACCACAATCCAAACCATGATCACTAGGCCCTAAACCGAGACTTCTCCCTCAGGATTTACCTTGTATCCTGCCTAAACTGGTCAAGGGATTCCTAGGCCTTTGGGAATGAACCTTGAGACCACCTTCGCTCGGGATTCCAAATCCATCCGACAATTCCAAAGCTCAAATCTGAGATCAACATCCTAATACACCATGGATTCTGTAAAAATGCTAGGCTAGGTTGAAATCCATTGTCATAAACTGATAAAACCATGCCACAAACATGCAAAGACATGCCTGTCCAAACTAGCTAGGAAATCACACATGCAAAAGGTTACCTGCAAGTATTCCTACTGAAGCTGCTTGATCCCGGTTTCCTTTCCTTGATTTTTGCTTGCTTTTCCTTTCCTTTTCTTACTTTTCCTTTCCTTTCTCCAAACTAGAGTGATCCAAGAAAACTCTAAGTGACCAAGAGAGAGAGAGAGAGAATAATGAGAGAGCTCCAAACTTGAACTGGAAAAATATTAGACTAACAAAATTTATGAACTGATATGTAGAAGCTTTTTTATGCATGAGGCCTCTAATTTCTTCATTTTCATTATTTTCCTTCAATTTCCTCCTCACATGCAACCTATGACCTTTCACCTTAATTTTCTCCTAATTTCCTTTGTTTTCCTAAATAAATGTGCCAAAAATGCATTTTTGCCTTTTATGCCTTTGCCTTAGCCTTTTCCAATTTTCCTTAGCCAAAACACGCATCCAGTGATGCCCACTAGGATATATTTTCTGAACATCCAACTTGGAATATGTGTCCCTTACCCGTTGTCTTATTTTACCTTCATTAACTTTTATTACATGATTTTTTCACCATGGCTATTGTAGAATCCTCCCCCTTGGGGAACATCATCCTCGGTGTTAAACCACACCAAGACCACAACAAAACCACTGAAAATCAAACATACTTCCTATGGAGATTTATAACTTAGCTCGTTGTAGTATTTACAATGAATAACTTGCTCAAAAGTAAAACATCATGACAACATTAAAATATAATAACCATACCGCTTATTGGAAATTTACAACTTAGATCATGGTGGTATTTACATCCATATACATATACACATACAAATATCAGAGCATCATCAAAACATATGCCAAACATAAACCAACATCAAGCCAAAACTGCTTTGCCTACACTGGAAAACAATGAAGGATATAGGGCCCGCATATGATCTGCCATCTCCCATGTAGCTTCTTTAGGCCCAAAGCACTTCTAATGCACATTAACTTGATCTATGGCTCTGTTGTTGAGCATGAGATGTTTCCACTAAAATATGCACTGAAGTTCCAACTGGAACCCTCCTTCTTGCTCCACCTGCAATACAGACCAATCAGTAACATGATCAACATCCTTTATATACTTCTTAAGAAATGAAATATGGAAAACATCATGAACTTTCACTGTTGGAGGTAGTGCAAGTCGATATTCCGCTGGTACAATCCTCTCAAGGATATCAAAAGGCCCGCAATACCATGGTGCCAACTTGGCACATGAACCAATCCTCAAAGAGATTTTCTTGGGCTTGATGTGCAAATACATATTCACCCCAACCTGAAACGCTTTGAACACCCTGTGATGATCTGCATAAATCTTCTGTCTATCCTGTTTTTCCTTTAGATTCTTCTTTATAATCTACATTTCCTGCTCCATGTCCGGTCCAATAAGTACCTTGTTCACTGGATCACTCCAAATGATGGGAGTGTTATGACTCCATCCATACAATGCCTCGAAAGGACTCATCTTCAAAGACTCATGATAACCATTATTGTATGCAAACTCCACCAATGGAAGATACTCCTCCCATTTCCTCTGTCGGTGCATCACGTACATCCTCAACATATCCTCCAAAGTCCTATTGACCCTCTTTATCTGACCATTTTTCTCCGGATGATAAGTTGTACTGGAGCCCAACTTTGTACC
Source organism: Pinus tabuliformis (assembly GCA_031772625.1). NCBI lineage: Eukaryota > Viridiplantae > Streptophyta > Pinopsida > Pinales > Pinaceae > Pinus > Pinus tabuliformis. The sequence goes on from CM062805.1 coordinate 1,283,811,460, forward strand.
CAAGCGTGCAAATAGCTCCTTCCAAAACTTGCAAATGAGCTTTGCATCCTTGTCCGACACAATCTTCTTTGGAACACCATGTATTCTCACTATCTCTCTAATGAGCACTTGTGCTACCTCACTGGTTAAATATGTAGTCTTTACCGGAATGAAGTGAGCTACCTTGCTTAACCTGTCAACCACGACCATAATAAAATCGTGCTTCTTCACTATCCTTGGAAGACCTATAATGAAATACATGGAAATGACCTCCCATTTCCATTCTGGAATCGCAATAGGCTGTATTAGACCACTTGGATGCTTGCATTCCTCCTTTACCTACCGACAGCCTAAACATCTAGCCACCAACTCTGCCACTCCCTTCTTTATATTCGGCCAATAGTAAAACTTCTTCACCACTGTCAATGTCTTTTGATATCCTGGATATCCCGAATACAATTTCACATGAAACTCCCTCAAGACAAGCTTCTTGAGCTCACTGCAATTCGACACATAGATCCTGTCTTGAAACCCCACCAAGCCATCTGTCGTGAGACGATAGTCTGCATCATGATCCCCTGTACCTACACCTAAACCTGTACTTGTTCTTGTACTCTGTTGTAACATGTGCATAATCTCCAAGTATTTTTCATCCCGTTGTCATGGCTGCAAGATCCTATCCTGTAACTCTATCCCATAGGAGCTTATAACTACTATATGATTTACCTGTACCTTCAGCTAAGGGAATATGCAACCAGGTTCTCCTTCCATTTGATGTATGTGATCTCGAAGTCAAACTCGCTAAGAGTAGCCAGCCATCTAGCTTGCGTGACATCTAGATTCATCTAGTCAAAGAAATACCTCAACCCACTATGATCGCTCATAAATTTAAACCTCTTGCCCATAAAGATAATGTCTCCACATCTTCAATGCATGTATAATTGTTGCTAGCTGAAGATCATGCATTGTATAGTTATGTTCATGCTCATTCATCTCTGTGACCCATAGCACACTACCCGTCCTTCTTGCATGAGAACTCCACCAAGTCCCCTCTTGTAAGCATCTGTACACACTACAAACTCCTTGTTTGGATCCAAAATCTTTAGCACTAGTGCATGTGTCAGCAACTACTTAATTTTCTCAAAACCATCTTCACATTCCACCGTACATTCAAAGTTCTTACCTTTCTGCTACATTGATGTGATAGGATATGCAATGCGTGAGAAGTTCCTATTGAACCTCCTGTAGTAACCTGCCAATCCCATGAATGATCTCACCTCATCTACATTCTTACGAGCTTCCCACTCCATGATGGCCCTTATCTTTTCTGGATCTATTGCCATGACTTCCTTGGAGACAACATGTCCCAAGTAGTGTACCTTAGTGTGAAATAAGCTGCACTTGCTAAGCTTAACATACAGTTGATGCTCTCTTAGCAATCTCAACACTACTGCTAAATGTTCGGCATGTTCTTCCTCATTCTTAAAATATCCTAGTACGTCATCAATGAATACAATAACAAATTTGTCCAAATAAGGACGTAACACACTATTCATTAAAGACATGAATGTAGCTAGAGCATTAGTCAAACCGAATAGAACAAAAACAAAATCATAATGCCCATACCTAGTCTTGAATGCAGTTTTGAATATATCCTCTTCCTTGTTGAGTACTTGATGGTATCCCAATCTCAAGTCGATCTTAAAGAATGCTGCTCTTGATCGTTACCTTATTCAACTGCCTGTAGTGTTACACAATATTTTTTCACACCTCCCGCACATCCTTGTGACATACCCAAAAGCACCTGAAACATGGCCATCATGTAGTGTACTCATCTAGATATGTAGCTTAGATCCCTAAAACACTAATTGGAAAATACCTTGAGCTTCCCCTGAAGGAAATGGCTCTAAAACCCTAATTTTAGTATCATCGCCCCCTTGACATTGGACAACACGATGGTCGCTAGTTGCACTATACTAGCCCCGCGATGCCATCACCCTTTTGGCTTGGATACCCGCGATGATCCCTAAAAGGAAATTTTCCCAAAGAGAACAAGAATCTTCATGATCTAGAGACTTCTAGAACAACGAGCTGGAGGTTGTTTAGTGTGGAAGAGGTCGAGTTCTCTCAGCTTGGCCTGTTGGTATTATCCCTATGAGATACCTCCTTGAGATGAGGGCCTTCTCCTATATTTGGAGAGATCCTAACTCCCTTTCCCTGCCTATATATTCATCCTCTCCCATTCCCAAATGGTTGGTATTTGGATATTTGCACCCTTATAATGAGATTGTGCCTACATGCTACTCATTTGACTTGGAAAAGGAGTGCTTGGAGAGCTTGAGCTTGGACTTGGACATTCACTCAAGGAGAGCTTATTGACATCAAGACTTGGTTGTATGCTTCCTCTATTCTATTAATTTATACAACTTCTGGTTCATTTTCCATAAATGTGTATGTTGATGTATCATTTATCATAACGCTCCTTGATCTGTTAAGTAGGTTACTTTTGATTATCATATTTGTACTTGCATGCCTTGTTGTGTCCTAATCACTTGCGCAGGCATTTAAATGTTGTGAGAAGTAGGATTGAGACCGTAGCGCAAGCGATTCAAGGTCTTCAACAAAGGAGAATATTATAGCATCAGAATGAGGTAGGCCATAGTCATCGTCTCCTATTTCAATTGTAACTTTGGAAAGTGTCCAATAGATTGTCATGCAGGTTGCTAGTCCCACTCATTGGGCTAGAGGGATCATCTCTGTTCGCAGAGAAGATTGCCTAGACAACAAAACGATGACTCTAGTGGGGATGCTATAACCCTTTCCACCAAATCCTTACCCTAATTCTGTGATGAGTGTGACCACCATCAGTTTTTTGGCTTGTTTGCTTCTCTGTAGCTATTTTCACTTACTAGTTATTGCTTGAGGACACTTAGTCTGTTATGGTCTTGAAGATTTTTTTATTTTCCCTAATTTTTCTCACCCATCGCGGGTTTAGTCTTAACAGTCACGATGTCATCGTTGCTTGGTTAATTACAATCGCACTGATTACCCTTGCATTTCCATTTTTCCCATAACATGCACAATGATCCCAGAGGATAAGAAAAATTAGGGTTTTTTCTTCTTATTCTCACTGGTCTTTTTTCCCTCTGCCAATGATTTTCCAGTGTGCCTACAGTGTATTTGTCTTGGTTGTTATGCTTGTATGACTACAATTGTCTCTTGATTTGGTTAATGTGTGTTTGAAGCTTGATTGCTTTCTATGGTTTCTGTTGCACTAAAAATTGTCACCTTGACATTCTACTATCTGTGTGAGTTCATTACCACTCATACTTTCCTCCTCTGCAAGTCTAAAATATCAGTTCCTCATATCAAGCCTGGGAAAAAAGAGAAAAGCCCTCAAAAGTCTTTAAAACTCTGGTTCCGCACTTTCTCTTTGTCTTACCTACAATCCTGCACCTAATGGTCATGTCTCTTGCAGCACCTAACCGCACTATCTCTGTGCTAAAGGTGCAGACCCCTGTAAAAGTTAAAAAGGCGCGAGTATACTCTAAAAAAATCACTTTTAGTTATTTCTAGAAGCTTCTAGAAGGAATCTTGAGGTGGCAAGTTCGCTCTTTTAAGGTTCATCTATACCATACCTTAAGGAGCTAACCCCTTGATGTGAGCAGCTTATCCGGTATTCTATCCCTTCATAGGTGGACCTGTAACCTCCTCCTCTGCACTATAAAAAGAAGCATTGGGCTGGTTACTTGGGAGTGAGAAGCTTAGTATTTTTGAGGTAAAATGCTACTGGAACTTAGTCTTCTTTAGTTGAGATTTTATGAGGAGAGATTACATACCTCTATGTATCTCATTTGGAAGAGTGCAATACTTGTCAAATTAAAGGAAATTCCTATTTCGAACCGCAGGAAGAGCTTGTTCAACATCAAGGCTAAAAAGGTTGTAAGGTTCTTCTACTATTCAAAGTTAATACAAATATATTTGTTTTTCTCAATAAGCTGTTAATTCATGGTTTATTTTATGGATTCCTTGATCACCATAATAGACATGGTTTATAATATTTTCTATGCAGGTGCTATTTAATGTTTGCTTGTTTGTGATTGCAGGTCTTCAAAGTTAACTCTTTCAAACGACTAGAGGATGACTACTACGAACAAGCATTGGATATAAGGCAGGATCTTAACACCTCTGTAGTATTTACTTATAAATCACATGTCTAGAGAAAGATAGGTTTGTTTGTCCGTTTGTTTCTAGACTATCTTCTGATACTAGGGAGATCGGCCTTGTCCACAAGATCAATTTATCCAACCAACAAATTGGCGACTCTACTGGGAACAGTATTTGATTTTTGGCTTTCCTTTGTTTTGACTTGAGAAAATTGTTTGTTTTCTGGTTTTTGATTGATGTATACTGGCTTGGGTTGCTTTCAAAATATTGAAGTTTTTTTTTTTTTTCAAAGTTTTCTGGGGACCGCACTTTCTCTTTACAGACAGTGTGGGCATCTCCGCATTTTCCTTTAGTAAATAGAGCAGAACCGCGCCTGTTGCTTCTGGAGCCTGTGAACCATGTAATTTTTTTTTCAAAACCTAAGATATCTTCTTCCAGTTAGGTTTAGGTTTGATTTAGGATTTTTAGTGTCTACCTAGATCTGTATTTTTCCTGTCAAAAATCTCTTGTGAATGAGTCCTGATAGTATTTTTGTTTTGAATGATTTTCTAGAAGTTTTGCATGCTTGGAGTGGTTTTCACTTTGTCTCTGTAGTGACTCAAAGATCAGAAGCTTGAGAAACCTTACATCACCCTGGTGTCTTTTCGTCTTCTTGATGAGTCTGACTTGGTTGTGAAATCTATTCTTTGTGAGAAATAGATTTAGTTTTCTCATTGCAAATCTTTGAACAAACTTTGTTATAAGTTCTGAATTTCACTTTTACAAAAGAAAACATATCTGGATATTTTTTGATTGTTTTGTTATTCTGAGCAAATGAATCCTTAGTTTACTGAACAACTAATTAAAACATCCTCAAAAAAGAATTGAAGCTTTTTTTCAATTATATTTTTAAGGTTTCTAGATCTCAAAATTAGTTTTTGTAGTTTTGAGTGTTTTTCTAGAACTTGTAGATCTCTTTTGAAGCAAATTGTTTTTCTTTTTTTTTGTAGTTTCGGGTTTTGAAAAAGGAAAGGGATTTATTGTGAGCATTAATTATTTGTCTCGTTTTGAGTTCATGAAATACAAAAGGTTTTTCTTTCCATTTCCGTGTTGAAAGAAAGAATTGTTTCTTAAAGAATTGCATTTTTAAACTCTTTCTTTTAGCTAGAATTTCATTGAAAGAAAATGAATTGCTTATCATTTTAGGTGCATTTTTTTAGTGTGTTTGGAGTCGAGTCTTCACACCATCAAAGTTTCATTTCCGTACCTATCGACTTAAAGAACAACCCATAAAAGCAACACTTAATTAAAATTGATCTAGTAATCTTTTCTATTTCTAGGGCTCTTATCACCAATATAGATTAGGCTGGTATCTTGGAATAGGGAGTAATTAACTCTCCAAGATAGTTAAAACAAACAAGTAGATACATCTTGCAGTAGCAAATAAATCCAATTGTGATTGATACATTCTGAGAAGCTTCTCTTAAAGGAGTCAATCACGAGATCATGTCCAAACATTTGAGACAATCAATTCTGTTTCATTGGGAAAGATAGAAGATTTGCACGTATTATAAATGGTAAACCTCAAATTAACCATTGTCGAGGAGCCTGGGGTCACTTGTTGGTAAACCTCGGATTGACCATGTCAAGGAGCCTTCAAGGGGATTAAGCTTTGTTACTCTGCCCTTGCGCATATATCGGATCGTAGACTGTTCCCCCAGTTGTATTTTTTATTGTTGGTAACCTTAATGTCCATAAACTTAAGATTATTTCCTAAGGTGACAGTGAAGGAAAGATCTCACTGTACCTAGAGCAGATGTCGACTAGACTCACTTGGACTCTCTGGGGGGTTCTCTTCACTCGAGATGGTTTTGTGAAGAAACTTGCGCCAGTCTGTTTCATTAAGCAGGTTGTCGGGGTAACTGTTCCAACCGCCCTTTCTGTATTAAACTTCTGTTGGGATCACGATTGTCGTTACACCAAAAGCCACAGGTGTTAGTAAACAGACACATCGCCAGAGTTAATGGATCCTCAAGAGGCGGTTAGTCCATGTCACGAAACACACGGGGAGTGCTAGATTATCCAATGCCCAACAATCTCCCCCCCAGCGTGAGCTGGCTGTGATTCGAACTTGAGACCTTTGGCTCTGATACCACTTGCTGGGATCACAATTTCCGTTACACCAAAACCCACAAGTGTTAGTAAACAGACACATCGTCAGAGTTAATGGATCCTCGAGTGATCTGAATTTGAAACTACTTGAAATTTTTTTGCAAGGTATTCAATTCAGAATTAAACATGTTTAAAAGACTTCCATGTCTTGCAGAAAGGAAACACATGAAATTTTCAACTGTTTATGACCCATCTAAGCATAGCAGAATTTTTTCCTTTTACTGTTTAACACATTAAAACGAATTTGTTCTGCAAAATAAACCAACCACATATGAAAAAGAAGTTGATAAAGCAGTTCACCCCCTCCAGGGCTACATCTGCTGGGTCCAAAGCCCCCAAATGGGCTTGTCCTTGTTTTTATAAAATGCTCAAATTGAAAATACAGCTGAATAGAAGCATCTACAAGAGAAATAGATGGTAGAAATGGATTCATAACACTTTAATCCTTCAGGATTGACTATTGGATCACCTCCAATGGATACCTGCAACCCTGTACAGTCTTCCCAATACTGGGCCCTAGTGGCTCCTAGAACTTCCATGGCTTCAAAACGTCTGCAAATGATCTCTGATGGCTGTAAGACCTGCACCAATGGCTTCATAAGGTCGAAAATACCCAAAATCAAAAAAAAATTCGTCCAAAACCGACTTTCTGGGCCAAAGTTATGGCCATTTACTCCTGACTGCCAGTTTGGCCTAACAAAACCCCAGTTACATTTAGTGACGGCCAGTTAAGCCCGCCAAATATGGCGGGACCGCCAAATTTGGCGCTCTGCCAATTCTGCTGCCATATTACTGCAGTTAAATTTAATGTCTGCCTCAGATTCCGTGCTGACCGTTGGCGGGCTGGCGGTTTGCTTAAGCTCCTGGTTCTTGCATGCTGGTCGTATGGTGTTGGGGGGGCTGGCCTTTAGGGGCTGGCACCCTTTGGTTTCCCGCCAGAACCAAGTTTAAACTTTATCCAAGATTTAATCTGCCCATTCATCAACCAAAGGCAACATGGGCTAATGGTAAATTGTTGGAGTAATGAACCAGAGGTTGGGTGTTCAAAACCCCATCCGACCAAAACCCATTTTAATACACCGCCATCCAATTTTGCTGACGTCATCTGGGGCCACGTGGTGCCCTCCGAGCCTGCCACGTGGTGCCCTCCGAGCCTGCCACGTGGCGGCCTGTGATTGGCTGCTAAAAGGGAATATTCAAAGGAATATTCTGCGGAATATTCCTTTTTTAATTTTTTTTTAAAAATTCAAATTTTCTGATGTTTTGGGCAAAATATTCTTTTGGCCATATCTTCCTCATACGGCGACCGTTTTTCGAACCGTTTGTGGCGCCGGAATCGGAAGGACAAGCACTTTCTAGTAATTCAGCTTTGAACTAGTTCTGAGCACTTTGAATTTTGAGCATTTTTACGACACTTAGGACATGGGCACCTGATCACGCCTCCCCATTGGGAAGCTTTTGGACCCCAAAAGCCTTCAAATACCTGTTAAAGAGGTGAGGGTACAGCTCCCTCACTCTGTCCACCTCCATCCACTTTGCCTTGTTCAGTTTGCTGCCTTTGAAACCAACCCGAACATAATCTACACCGCCCCTCCTTGAAGTGCGTGTCCTTCTGTCAAGGATTGTATCTTCTTTCAGCTCATCTAAGAATTCTGGCGAGAAATCTTCTATAGATGGCAGCTGAACAACACTTTCATGATCAACAATCAAAGGAGGTTCATACAAACGTAAGTTCTCCACATTGACAACAGAATACATTTGCATGTAGGAAGGCAAATCTAATTGAAAAGCATTATTTCCAACCTTCTTGACGATTTTGAATGGACCATAACGAATAGGCTTCAGCTTTTTACCTTCTCCTTGCATCCTTTCCTTACTAATGTACAGCCATACCTCATCCCCTTCTTGAAACTTGTGATCGACTCTATGCTTGTCGTGTCTTTCCTTGTACTTGCCTTGACTCTTCTCAAGCTGTTCTTGAATTTGCTGATGTATTTGCTGAATTCTTTCAATGAATCAACGAGCTTTGTCAATATCACTATGTCCCTCAATGGCAACATCTTTCTCAAGAATGAAATCCAGAGGTGATTTTGGCAAGTAACCAAAACAAGCTTCAAACGGTGAGGTGTTTGTGGAAGAGTGTTTGGCACGGTTGTAAGCATGCTGTATGTAGTGCAAATGTTCATCCCAAAGCTTGGGATGCTTGCTGCAATAACCTCTCAAGAGGTGCACAATGGTTCTGTTCACAACTTCTGTTTGTCCATCTGTTTGCGGATGGAAAGCAGTGCTTTTCTTCAACTTGGTGTCCATCATCTCCCATAGGTTGGACCAAAAATTCCCCACAAATCTGGAATCCCTGTCACTAATAATGGAAGTAGGCAAACCAAAGTGAATCCATACATGATGAAAAAATAATTCAACAGTTTTTTCAACAGTTATAGTTTTCTTACAAGGCATAAGTATACACATTTTGCTGAAACGATCAACTACTACATATAAATAATCATGCTGCTTTCTAGATTTTGGCAAACCTCCTACAAAATCCATAGAGATGCTCTCCCATGGTCTAGAAGGTACCGGCAAAGGAGTATACAAACCAAGCTTCCTATTGCTAGGCTTGCTTGTAGCACATAATGAACAACCTCTTATGAACCTTGAAACAGAATCTACCATGCGAGGCCAATAGCAATACCTCTGTAGATGTGCAATTGTTTTGCTCACACCAAAATGGCCAGCAATAAGAGAAGAATGAGCTTCTCTTATGACATTTATCCTCTCCCCCTGTGGTATACACAACTTGCCCAAATGAAACAACAAATTGTTATGCATGTGATAATCATTTTCCTCTACATGATTCCCTTTACTCAAGTTAGCATACACATCTTTAAAGTCATCATCAGATGCATATTGTTCTATGTAACTATCATGTACAATGGAATCATTCTTAAGTAAAGTAACAACACCAATAATAGGCCTTGAAAGCATATCAGCAACCTTATTCAAAGTACCTTTCTTGTACCTTATTACCAAATGGAACTGTTGCAAGAAGCCCATCCATCTGAAGTGTCGTGACTGTTGTAACTTTCTTTGTGATTGCAAGTACTGTAAGGGCTGATGGTCGGTATGTGTAACAGTTTCTTTGCCCATCAAATAGTGTTTCCACTTTTTGACGCTTTGTACGAACGCATACAACTCCTTAGCATATGTAGGATAATTTACAACAGCACCATTAAAAGTTTCAAAATGAAAAGCAATAGGCTTACCATGCTGTAGAAGAACTGCATCCATAGCATAATCACTAGCATCAGTTTGTATCTCAAATGGCTGTCTCAAATCCGGTAATGCAAGGACTGGAGCTGAACTAATCTTCTCTTTAAAAGATTCGAAAGCTTTTTGCTGCTTACCTCCCCATTGGAAAGCATGCTTCACACTTGTCACTGCATGCATAGGAGCTGCTATAGAAGAGAAGTTAGAGATGAACTTCCTCCAATATTGAGCTGCACCCAAAAAACTTCTTACCTCTGTTATGGATTTGGGAGTAGGCCACTTCACAATAGCCTCAATCTTAGCAGGATCAATTCTCAAAGCACCTCCTCCTACTATGTGTCCCAAATAAACCAAAGAAGTCTTTCCAAATTCACACTTTGACATTTTAAGAAATAATTGATTCTTCTTCAAAACATCAAGTACTTTTCTAACATGCATGACATGATCTTCTCTAGACTTGCTGAAAATTAAGATGTCATCTAAGTAGACAATAACGAAATCATCAAGAAAAGGACGCAAGACATCATCCATTACCCGCATGAAAGTTGCAGGTGCATTGCACAAACCAAATGGCATCACAAGCCACTCAAAGAGTCCTTGTTTGGTTTTAAAGGCTGTCTTCCAAATGTCACTTTCTTCAATTCTTACTTGATGATATCCACTACGCAAGTCTAGCTTAGTGAAATATCGAGCATCTTTCAGCTGGTCTAGCAAATCATCTATCCTTGGGAGTGGGTAACGATTCTTTACCGTTATCTTGTTCAAGGCCCTGAAATCAACACACATACGCCAAGTGCCATCTTTCTTTGGAATCAATACAATCGGTGACCCACATGGCGAAGTACTTGGCCTTATGAAACCTTTGTCCAACAAGTCCTTGATTTGCTTCTTTATTTCAACATTCTCCATAATAGACATGCGGTACATGCCTATGTTTGGAAGAGGACAATCTGGATGCAAATGGATTTCATGCTGAATCTCCCTCTTAGGAGGCAAACCTGTTGGCTCCTGAAACATCTCATGATATGCATCAACTACATCATACAGATATGATTTAAGTTTTGGATCACAATTTTCAAATGACTCATGATTCACATCGACCTTGGGCTTAATCATAAGAAGAACAAAATTCTTACTTGAATTGACCAGCCTTTTTACCTGTCCTGCATTCACCATCGCTATATTTGTCTTCTTGCGATGAGCTCTAACAATGAACTCCTTGCCATCTTTGAACAGATGATATTTGTTTTCATGGCGATGAAAGATAGCTTTCCTGTCAAACAAGTAGGGACTTCCCAAAACAATTCCTGCTATATCAAAAGGTACCACATCAAGTTCAACTGTGTCAATAAAATGTGCAGTAATTGCAAAGCGTAATGTGCACTTTCTTGAAACTTGTAAATTTGCATCCTTGCAAATCCATCCAAGTGGATATGGCTTCGGATGTGGAACAGTCTCAAGTTTAAGCTGCTTGACCAAGTCCTCTGATATAAGGTTTGCTTGTGACCCACTATCAAAAAGTGTGTCAATCTTAGTATGTTTTGAAATCACCCTCACATGAAACAGTTCAATTATTTCTTCCTCATTAGGAGCTTGTACATGGCAGTTTGAGGTACTAGTGCTGGCTTGAGTTTCAATTTCTTTTCAGTCTGTCTATAGCTTATTTGAATGATTTTGATACAAAGAAGCAACAATCTAGCTCTGATACCAACTTGATCTGAATTTGAAACTACTTGAAATTTTTTTGCAAGGTATTCAATTCAGAATTAAACATGTTTAAAAGACTTCCATGTCTTGCAGAAAGGAAACACATGGAATTTTCAACTATTTATGACCCATCTAAGCATAGCAGAATTTTTTCCTTTTACTGTTTAACACATTAAAATGAATTTGTTCTGCAAAATAAACCAACCACATATGCAAAATAAGTTGATAAAGCAGTTCACCCCCTCCAGGGCTATGTCTGCTGGGTCCAAAGCCCCCAAATGGGCTTGTCCTTGTTTTTATAAAATGCTCAAATTGAAAATACAGCTGAATAGAAGCATCTACAAGAGAAATAGATGGTAGAAATGGATTCAGAACACTTGAATCCTTCAGGATTGACTATTGGATCACCTCCAATGGATACCTGCAACCCTGTACAGTCTTCCCAATACTGGGCCGTAGTGGCTCCTAGAACTTCCACGGCTTCAAAATGTCAGCAAATGACCTCTGATGGCTGTAAGACCTGCACCAATGGCTTCAGAAGGTCGAAAATACCCAAAATCAAAAAAAAAATCGTCCAAAACCGACTTTATGGGCCAAAGTTATGGCCATTTAATCTTGACTGCCAGTTTGGCCTAACAAAACCCTAGTTACATTTAGTGACGGCCAGTTAAGCCTGCCAAATATGGCGGGACCGCCAAATTTGGCGCTCCGCCAATTCTGCCGTCATCTTACTGCAGTTAAATTTAATGTCTGCCTCAGATTCCATGCTGACCGTTGGCGGGCTGGCGGTTTGCTTAAGCTCCTGGTTCTTGCATGCTGGTCGTATGGTGTTGGGGGGGCTGGACTTTAGGGGCTGCCCCCCTTTGGTTTCCCGCCAGAACCAAGTTTAAACTTTATCCAACATTTAATCCGCCCATTCATCAACCAAAGGCAACGTGGGCTAACGGTAAATCGTTGGAGTAATGAACCAGAGGTTAGGTGTTCAAAACCCCATCTGACCAAAACCCATTTTAATACACCGCCATCCAATTTCGCTGACGTCATCTGGGGCCACGTGGCGCCCTCTGGGCCTGCCACATGGCGGTCTATGATTGGTTGCTGAAAGGGAATATTCCCTAGAATATTCCAAGGAATATTCCTTTTTAATTTTTTTTTTAAAAATTTAAATTTTCTAATGTTTTGGGCAAAATATTCTTTTGGCCATATCTTCCTCATACGGCGACCGTTTTTCGAACCGTTTGCGGCGTCAGAATCGGAAGGACGAGAAATTTCCAGTCGTTCAGATTTGAACCAGTTCTAAGCACTTTGAATTTTGAGCATTTTTACGACACTTAGGACATGAGCACCTGATCATCGAGAGGTGGTTAGTCCATGTCACGAAACACACGGGGATCGCTGGATTATCCAATGCCCAACAATCTCCCCCATGTCAGGCCAGACAACTTCTACTAAGTTGGATTTCATCACCTACTAGTGTTTTTAGTAAGGGAAGTTACTGTTTGTGTGTGGTTTGAACTCTTAGATTTTTTAGGCATGGGCTGACTTTGATACCATGTCAGGCCAGACAACTTCTACTAAGTTGGATTTCATCACCAACTAGTGTTTTTAGTATGGGAAGTTACTATTTGTGTGTGGTTTGAACTCTTAGATTTTTTAGGAGTGGGCTGGCTCTGATACCATGTCAGGCCAGACAACTTCTACTAAGTTGGATTTCATCACCAACTAGTGTTTTTAGTACGGGAAGTTACTGTTTGTGTGTGGTTTGAACTCTTAGATTTTTTAGGCATGTGATTCAATTGTTTGTTTCTTTAGAGACTTTAGGTGCTTTTATTGAAATTTTATTTGTTTGCGTGTGATTAATTAATATTTAATCATGGCCAAATTACGGAGACAATCTCATAGATTTCAGGGGAAACCTCTTGAGTATACACCAAGCAACTTGAAGGGCTACGAGCTTTGTATCACCTAGTGACAGTAGAGTTGGATCACCAGAAGCTGGAGAGTCATCTTTAATTGTTCATCTTGATTATCAAATACAAACAACAGAGTATATTCAAGAGCCAATTTCATTTTCCAAAGTTACTGGTAGTATTTCTCCTTCTAGTGAATTAGTTGAAGAACCTGAAATTTCTGAGCCTGACACTAAACCTGCTGTTTTGGAACCATCTTCAGGATTTGTTACTCCAACTTCTAGTGATCCTGGTTCACCTAGGGTAAGAAATATCATTACTCAAAATCTTCCTTCTGGCCTCATTTCTATTGAAGAACTTGTTAGTCCAGACAAAGACGTAACTCTTCCCGAAAACAAACAGACTTTAAATCTTAGGGAGCGTGAATCAATATTCTACAATCCTTTTAGGAGTGATGCTTGGTATTTGTCATTGACAATTTTTTTAGAAAACCTGGGTCTTAGTTTTTCACCACCTCAAATTCCTTTTCATCCTACACCAAGAGGTTATTATCCTTCATTGATCATGTTAAGACAGTCATCTATATTTTCCCAATCACCGGAAACATTTTTATCCCGCGATCCTTCTATTCCTTCGGGGTACCAATCAATTTCTGGTACATTTTCAGGAGCAACTCCTCGACTGACTGAACAAGAGTTATCATTTGGTAGTAATGGAACTCAAACGTTAAATGCAGAGCAAATCCTTATGATGTCTAGTAGTATTCCAAATCCTCAACCTCAAGGTAGTCAGTTACCGCCTGTTATCGACATATTTGGGCACTTCAACCCCAAACTCATATTTCCATAAAATAAGGACTCCTAAAGTACCTAAAAGTGTTGCTTCATACCCTAAAAGATCATGGTTAGCTGATTACATCATTTCCCAGAAGTTCCACATGAAAAACTACTCAGAACTGGCCAAAACTGGACCATACAGGCTGCTCCATGGATAAGGTGCGATGCATACTAACTGGTTAACTGGCCAGGTGCGATGCATACTAAAATGGCCTTCTGTGGGGTGCAATAAGTGAGAATAGACAAATGGCAGAGACAGTTTTCAAGGTGGATGATAATGGAATCTTCCAAAAACTTCTCCTGTGACACTTACCTCTTTGAATTCGCCCAGGGATGAGTAAGACATCATGAAATCTCCAATTGGAACCAAGAACTATCAGTGGAATGAAACTAATCAAAAACCCAGAGCTAACTCACACCCTTGCAAGACATCTATATATGGATCCCTCAGTTGAGAGATCTGGAGGCTGGAATTTTGTATTTTGTAAGGAAGTGCTGTTGGTTTGGTGAGAAGAGACATTGCATTGTTGGGTGATTTGCTTGTTCATGAGGTGAAGAGGGCTTCTACAATTGGGAGGATGATGCTAGATCAGACAGCTGGGTTGTAATCCTCTCTTACATTACTATTAATAAAGTTCTTTGAGTTTTCCTCCATATGATCTTGTATTTGTGAATCTTATTGTTTATGAATGCAATTGTATGGTCAATGTGTTTCTGATCTTGCATTGATTATGATGTTATAGATAGAGATGCTTTGATAGTTTGCTATTACTTTGACTCTATAGGTACTCTTTGAAGTGGGACAAGTAGGAGAGGAGTGGAAAATTCTATCAAGGAAAAGATAAATCAGGCTAGGATCAAAGCGAAAGATCCAGGTTGGTCTTCTGTTCTTCTCTTCCATCTATCACACTTAAAGGAACTCTTGAAAATCTTTCATTGTTTGTTTCTAAGATAGCTACCTGTCTTAGTGGGACTAGCAGTTCGAATCGACACTAGTTTTCCCTGTAACAAATTGGCGACTCCACTAGGGAACGAATAGTTTGTTTTGTTTGTTTATCGTTTGTTTTATAAACTATAGACGGAGCCTGAAGTTAGCCAGCAAGCCTTCGAAACGCCTTTGCTATGCAATTGCGAAGTAGATAAACGCTGCTTCAGTCAATCTCTAGGTTGGTTTATTAACTAAACATCTGACTTACAAAGCATCCTAAGTGCCCTTGTGGTAGCTCTGAACCTCATCAGATATTACCTTTATGCTTTTTGTTTACTATCCATCATTACTCAGCCTAAATCACTGAACTTAGCTGCAAGTTTTGAGCGAAAACCAATCTAGGTTTCGTTCCCTGGTCCATCGCACTGTCTGTAACTGTGCAACTTGGATGCATCGAACCTCCTGTGTGTTGTAAGTGAGATGCATCCCTGTTTCCCTATGTTGCAGGTGCGATGATTGAGTGAACTGTGTTTTCTTCTCTGAAATTTGGTTTTCTCTCTTTGTTTTCAGCTTTATTCAGTAGTTTTGCTATTCATGATCAGTACCTTCTTGCTATAACCATCTTCCTTCACATTATTTTAGCATCCATCAGTTAGGAATTGTAAATGTTTTTGTGTATTTGTCGATCATTTGCAATCCTCCTTTGTCGAAAGTGGCCTAATGGAACTGTTGTTTTGATGCAAGTGTCGTAATTGTCATTCTGAATCAAAAGAAGGGTGTCGTAAAGTCTTCCTCTTCTAGATAGTTGATTGTACTTTTGTCATTGTACTTGATTTTGAAATTATTAGTATTTCAAGTGTCGAAAACAGTTTTCAATTCGAAATCGTAAAGTGTCGTCTTAGTCTTCCTTTCGTTTTGAAAAGAAAAATTGTTAGTATTGTCGCTTTGAAAGAAAATAATTTAGATCTGTACTTAGATTTCTTTTGCCATTCACACATTAAGAAAGCGGAAAACAAATACATGCATGTGCATTTGCATTTTGACTGCTTGCGAAATTTGGTTTAGGAAATTGAATTTAGTGTGTGCTCTATGCTCTTTGCTGAAAGAAAATTGTTATCTTGTTTCCTTTGTAGCTAGGATTTTCATTGCTAAAAGAACATAAACGACTGTTTATCACTTTAGATTGCATATTTAGGAATTTCACATCTACATCACGCAGTGAACCTTGAAATAAAAACTTCACCATAAAATAAACCTCAATGAACATAAAAATGCTTTGGAATCTAACACAACACATCTAGAAGTCTAGGCTAGAGATGTGTTTCGGCGTCATAAAACCTCGTAACTATTGTTTTCATCATTGGTTGGGTGATTCCTCCTCTTTGATACGACAAGTGACAGTAAGGACTTGTGCTCCCCATACCGTCGAGTATATATTGGGAGACCACAATAGGCTATTATCCTTTATCCTTAGGAAGCCATGTCTGCCGCCCTATCAATCGTAATGCCTTGAACACAACATTCTGGAAGATTGACTGTTGTACATAAGTCCTTGGTAATTTCTCTATCATTTATCACCAAGGTGTATTTTGTAGTTTTACGATTGATTTGGTAAACCCTCTAGCTAGACTTCCAGAGCAATCACTTTCGTTCCTTTTTTACTCCTTAAAAGAAAAGGTCCATCTGAGCACTTGTCACTTCAGACTCATTAAAAATCGAAGGCGACTAGAGTCACCTTTAGCTTTTTCTCAGCTCTTAAAAATTGAAAAAGCAAGTTGCGTCTAAGTGTCTTTAAAATTTATTTTAAACGGAATAACATCCCTATTCCTATGTTGATCTAAGGTTGAAAATAATGGAGTCTACCAATCAAGGAATCCCCCTTGGAGGGAATCCTAGTCCTTTCTCCTCTTAGGGAGATATTGGTTCTCCATATATGGCTACATTTTCCCTTCCAGGAATCACAATCGGCCCGCCAGTATGAATTTTCTCGACCTCTGTCATTCAAAACACCGTAATTCCTCAACATTCTAATCAGCAACCAAACGATACTGAAGTTACCCCTTCACCTTCTACTTCGTTTGTTTCTCCCTCCCCTTATTTTTCTTCGCTTGGTGAAACTAGTGACACTAAAAACCAAGTAATTGAGAAGAAAAAGAAAGGGAAAGAGAAGAATAAGAAGCCAACTAAACAAGGGAACACCAATGCACCATCTGGTGAAAATATGCAAACTAAAGTTTCCAAACCAAAAACCCCATGCATAATTTTCAAGGAGAACCATTACCATCGAGATTGCCCTTGCATCCTGCGGATCTTGAAAGAATGGTCTCCCCGGTTTCATCATTCAGTGTCATCAATCCCTGACAGTCAGGTTGACAGCACACCATCAACTAGTGAAAACAAAGTCAGCAGACAAAAAGGAAAAGTCAGAGTTCCATGTAGGTTATGTGAAGGTAATCATACTCTTCACCGTTGTCCTTTTCTGAACGAAGCCAAAATATTTTTGGACAACCGTCCTGCTTCACCACAGCAACTTCCACCTGGATACAAGAAACTCTTGCCAAATCCTTCACTAGTTGAAAATCTGATTGGCATAACTCCATTGTCGATCAAAGAGTCTATCATTGAAAGTGAACCTTCTGAGTCCGTTCTGGATCAAAGTCAATTGGTCGAGATGGCAGTCGACCCAGTCTTGCCTTCAGAAAATCCACCTTCAGATGATATAGTTCCCAAAGAGGATGAGAACGACACCATTCAAATTATTTTTGTCTATATAGAGTCTAATGAACTTGGGGGCAATCCGCCCATTCCTTCACGATAGGAAGAGACCCCCCCAGTTCATGAAACTTAACCGGACATTTATCCGGTACCTCCTTCGAGCAATCTAGTTGTTTTCTTTGACTAAAATCAACTAGCAAAACCCCACCTTCCATCTAATGTACCATTCCAAATCATAGTACAAGTTTACAAAATGATCGTGTTTGGAAATATCATAGATGAAGAGGCTTCAATGAGTATCCTTTCCTCAACTGCTTGGAAAGCGCTTGGTTCCCCTTCGCTTTTGGCTGAGAAACAGAATTTGTCGGGCTTCAACAAAGGAACCAGTCGACCATTAGGGATCCTTCCAAAGTTGCCTATAAATTCGAGAAAGAAAACCGTTCATTTGAATGAGATGGTAGTCCAAGGTCCACTAGATTACAATCTACTCCTTGTACATGATTATATATAGCATGGAAGCCATTGTCTCCACATTCTTTCGGGTGATGTGTTTTCCACATGAAGGCAGACTAGTACAGCTCATCGACCAGCTTTCATTTCCTGGTTCAAACACAGCTATAAATCAACCATCATCCCTAAATGGTCTCTTCACATCAACAATGTCTCTTCCGTCTTCATCCCATCCACCCAATTACCGCGAGTAGTTCGGTGAGGGTGATGAAGATTAGGGGGCATGCACCCTAGTCTGCTCCGGCAGGCGAACCCAGAGCAAAAGAGAGATTTTCTTGAAAGGTCATAATACTTGGACTGAATAACATTCCTGTATAGGTTATGTAATCAATCTAGCGCGATTATTTCCTTTGTACGATTTGGAAGCTCACAACATTCATCTTCATACATTATGTGATTGGGGCTCATAGCAATCACCTTTGTCTATTTCGATGGACATTGCAAAGGAAGAGTTTTGTCTCCCAACAGAAACGATCCTGCCTAACCGCAAGGACTTCCATTTGATAACCTAGAAACTCTCCTTTTACTGAAAGACCCGGGGGCATGCAAACCTTTGCATGCAAGTGAAAAGCGACCCTTGATTTTCTTAGTTTGTGGGTTCTTAACCCTTTAACCTTGTAGCTCGGTCATTTCTAGCTTACATAAAGGGTCATGAGCACATGTTATAGTAGTGATCAAGCTCATTTAAAAAAAAAAAAAAAAAAATTCTACCAAGAGACATTATCAAAAGACTGGCAAGAGCAATATTCCCGTAAGGTTCAAGCTCGTTAAAAAATAAACCTACACTGAGCACATGTTGGCACAAGTTTCAAGCTCATTAAAAAATAAACCCGCCTTTGGTAAATGACCTTTGTGATCACTTTGCTATCTGCCATTTTGAACTTTGGTTGTGTTCCTTCCGTCACCTCCACTTCATTTGGCCGACCATATGCTTCCACTTGATTGTTTACCCTTTTGAGGAACATCTGCGACGAGTGATTCTGATTGCCACCCTCTTCACACTGCCATGTTTTAAGAAGTTCCAAACTTACCTGGAACCAGTTGCTACCTAGAAATATCACTCGTTCCTAAAAAACGAGCCTCTTTTAAACTCTTTTTAGACTCGTTAAAAATAAAAAGATCGTCAAGCTATTAGCCTTCCCAGCTCGTTAAAGTAAGGGGAATGCTATCCCCCTCATATATTTTAATATTTTTGGACTTGGGGGATTATTAAACAAAAAGATCGAGTGCTTGTCTTTTTCGGCTCGTTAAAACTATCGAAAAGTCATCCCTTTCATATTATTTTACACTTTTTCGGACTTAAGGGATTATGCCACAAAAAAGGACTGTTGGAGTCTCCTTTTCGTCCATTTTCAGACTCTCTAAACAAGAAAAGGACTGAGTTATCTTTGTCGTTAAACTCGTTAAAACAATAGCAACAAACTTGTCCACCCAGACAAGAACGAGTCTCATTGACTCTAGGCTCACTAAACACAAAGCGACAGGTTTGCCCAAAGGGAAAATTATAGACCAAGCATATGTTATCCTCCTCAAGCTTGTCAAAAATAAAGAGGTACTGGTCAGCAACGACTAGGGAAAAATGGGAAGAAAACTTGAAGAACTCTATTGGTAGCAAGTCGCTCTTGAACATGACACTTTCACTCCATCACCCTGATTGAGTTGGGTGGGGTTTCCGTTCACCGTCACCTTTGGTCTGCCATGCCATCCATGGGGTTAATGCTACCAGTCCATATCAGTGTCGCCAATATGTTCATGAGAAGTCATTCTGAGAATTCACCATCCAGTAAACGCCTCATCCACTGCATTACATCCACGCTTCATTTTTCATGACCGCCATTCCTGAACCTCATATCATCAGATCATTTTCACCTCCACAAAAATCATTTTCTCCGTTTCGCGTCGTAGATGTGGGATACATCAAGGCCCTCCTATGGCAGGTCACTTCTTGTCAACATCAGCTAATTATCCAAGAAGCTGACTCAGAAACAACCCTTTCAGTACTTTGAAGCTTGCATGCCTCAATGGCAAGTTTCTCACTTCCGGCGACAGGTTTACATCAATGACCTTCGACCGAAAGAATTTGCGTGGTGTTCGACATCGGTTCATATATTCACACCACATGAATTGTACTATAGTACCTTGAGGGTCATCATCATTATCGTTGACTCCTCTCGCGTCTATTAACAACTTAGGTCATTGGCTGGTAATCAGGCAATGTCTTTCCATGTTCGACTTTAGAACATCTTTTCACATGGATCGACTTGTACATTGGGCGAAGATTGGACGAGTTTTGAAGACCCTGGATCTACTTTCATCCATTTGGGCTGCGATATATTTAGGAAAATAAAGGCATCAATTGTACACAAAATATGCACAGATAGTCATCTAAGCCATGGAAGATGACTCTTCATGCGAAGAATCACTAGTTTTCAACAACATACGATTGTCTATCCTATGTACATGAAAATGAATTTATAAAGCTGAGCATGGGAATGCCCGCCTCAGCTAGATCATGAAAATAGATGATGATGATGTATTGTATTGTATCTTATACAGGTGACCTTCCAATGCGAATACCTCAAATCCTCATGAATAAAGAATTTCACCCGACATCAGAAGATTTATGACCTCATGCTTTAGGGGGCATCTGTTATAGACATATTTGGGCACTGCAACCCCAAACTCATATGTCCATAAAATAAGGACTCCTCAAGTCCCTAAAAGTGTTGCTTCATACCCTAAAAGATCATGGTTAGCTGATTACATCATTTCCCAGAAGTTCCACGTGAGAAACTACTCAGAACTGGACAAAACTAGACCATACAGGCTGCTCCATGGATAAGGTGTGATGCATAGTGACTACCTAATTGGCCAGGTGCGATGCATACTGAAATGGCCTTCTGTGGGGTGCGATGAGAGAGAATAGACAAATGGCAGAGACAATTTGCAAGGTGGATGATCATGGAATCTTCTAGAAACTTCTCCTTTGACACTTGCCTCTCTGAATTCGCCCAGGTATGAGTAAGAGATCATGAAATCTCCAAGTGGAACCAAGAACTATCAGTGGAATGACACTAATAAAAAACCCAGAGCTGACTCACACCCTTGCAAGACATCTATATATGGAACCCTCATCTGGGAGATCTGGAGGCTGGAATTTTGTATTTTGTAAGGAAGTGTTGTTGGTTTGGTGAGAAGAGACATTGCATTGTTGGGTGATTTGCTTGTTCATGAGGTGAAGAGGGCTTCTACAACTAGGAGGATGATGTTGGATTAGACAACTGGGTTGTAATCCTCTCTTACATTACTATTAATAATTTTCTTTGAGTTTTCCTCCATATGATCTTGTATTTGTGAATCTTATTGTTTATGAATGCAATTGTATGGTCAATGTGTTTCTGATCCTGCATTGTTTATGATGTTATAGATAGAGATGCTTTGATAGTTTTTTGTTACTTTGACTCTACAAGTACTCTTTGAAGCGGGACAAGTAGGAGAGGAGTGGCAAATTATATCAAGGAAAAGAGAAATCAAGCTAGGATCAAAGTGAAAGATCCAAGTTGGTCTTATGTTCTTCTCTTCCATCTATCACACTTAAAGGAACTCTTGAAAATCTTTCATTGTTTTTTTCTAAGATAGCTACCCGTCTTAGTGGGACTAGCAGTTCGAATCCACACTAGTTTTCCCTATAACACCGCCTGGGGGGCAACCCCAAGGTAGTCAGTTACAGCCTGGGGGGCAACCTCAAGGTAGTCAGTTACCGCCTGGGGGGAAACCCCAAGGTAGTCAGTTACCGCATGGGGGGCAACCTCAAGGTAGTCAGTTACCCCTGGGGGGCAACCCCAAGGTAGTCAGTTACCGCCTGGGGGGCAACCCCAAGGTAGTCAGTTACCGCCTGGAGGTCTACCTCAAGGTTTTCAACCTTCAGGACAATACATACCCCAAGGTCAACCCCAGACTCAGTACATACCCCAAGGTCAACCCTAGATTCAGTACGTGCCTCAGGGTTATCAACCTCAAGGTCAGTACCCAACTCAAGGTTTCCAACCACCTTCTAGTCAATCATTTTGACAAGGAGCTGGAAATGTACCGTTTAATTATCAGCCCTACGTTCAACCAGGTTATGGTCCTCCATATGCACAACCTTTTATGGGTCCATACTCCAGAATGAACATGGCGTGGGATCCTTCTCAAACTCAACAAACTTTGCAACCTAATGTGCAATTAGCTAATCAACCTAGACAACCTTTTGTTTCTCGTCCAACCCAGCAACCTGTCCAACCTACTGTTCAAATCCCTGCACTTGGTTTAGTTCAGAAGCATGGGCGTAGCACACCTCGCACTTTGCCTCAAACTGTTGCAACTACTGCAACTTCTGTTCAACCTACAACACCTATTTCTAGAGTATCTGTAGCTCCAGTTTCTACTATCCCTGCATCAGTGCAAATTCCTCAAGTCTCTGTGCCACAGTCAGGACCTACAATTCAGACTTTGGTCCAGATGCCTGCAGGACAAGCTGGTACAAGTACGATTGCCACAAGTCAACCACAATTCACCTATCAACCATACCAGGGACAGTATCAATTCGGTCCTACTGTACAAAACCCAGTTTATCAGTATCAACCGTATCCTGGCTATACTTATCAACAACCTCAACAACCCTAGTTTGGTCCAGTTAATCCTGGTTTTCCAGGAGGTTATAACATTCCTAATGCAAATCTGATTCCATGTTATCCTGGATATCCTCCTCCTGGAACTGGTCTCATTACTCAAGGTTTTCGTGACCCTAACCATCAGTTACCATTTATTGCAACTTTGGATTTACCTGATTTGTCGCGCCTTACGAACGATCTAATTTACTATCTTCCGTATTGGCCGCCAATGCCTAGTAAGTTGCCTAGTGATATCCCGAAATTTGAGGGTAAGTCAGGAGAGGATCCGTCAAATCACGTTATGACTTATCACCTCTGGTGTGCATCTAATTCAATCATTGATGATTCAATTCGATTGCATCTTTTTCAACGAACTCTTATTGGTCTTGCCACCAAATGGTACATTGAGTTACCACGAGGCTCTTTTAATAATTTCAATCAGTTAGCCACTGCTTTCTTAACTCATTTTCAGTTGCCTGTCAGATACGAAAATGGCACAGAACTGTTAACTTCACTGAAACAATCCACATCCACATATATTTCTGATCATATTCATGAATGGCAATGTAGAAGGCATTTAGTGAAAGTTTTCATTTCGGATCAAATTTTAGCGGAATGGTTCATTAAATCATTGTTACCCAAAATCAATAAAGATGTAGCTAAGGGAGGAGTTGTTACTGAAGAGAAAGTCATTGCTCAAGCTTAGTACCTTGACCTCGTCTATACGTAGTTAGGTACTTTACATGAAAAAATCCCTGATCTTCCAAAACAAGGTCAAATAACTGCAGCTCCTTCAAGGTCTCATGCCATTGATGGTATGATTGGTTCAGTTAGTACTAAATGTAAGAAGAAATCTTCAAAGAATTCTTCTCCTATAATAACTTTACCTGATTCACCGACAAGAGATTCTTCTGTTGAAATTTCTGTCGACATCCATGTCGTAGAATCATCTATGACCAAATCAAAATCCGGTAGTAAAAAGAAGGGGAAGAAGAAAAATAAACAAAATTCCAAAGATAAAATGGATAAAAATGAATCTACTGACGAAAAACGGAAACCTCGCTATCCTTGTTTCATTTGCGATGAGGATCATTTTACCAAAGAATGCCCACATCGAGTAGAGGTTTCGAAATTCGTTAAAGGTTCTCAAATGCCTGCTGTCTTGAAGGATCCTTTTCTTACTCAAGATAGTAAGATGATTGGTTCTTCCTCCAATGCCTTAGAAGAACCCATTATGATGATGTCTCATGTCAGGATTGCGACGCGATCGCAAGATTATGGTAGTAAAAATACTATTGGTAGTAAAGAAGCAAAATCTTCTAATTCAAACACATCAACTACACCTCCTCCTGGTTCTGATCCACCACAAATCGAGAAACCCAACCCTGACTTAGTAATCAAACCACCTGCTAAAGGTGTACTTCGTAATTAGCTTTCAATCCACATGTGAGAGCTGCTCAGAATTACAACATTGTTGAAGACTTAGCTATTTCCCCTTCAACAATGTCAGCTTTGGAAGTGCTGCAATTGTGCCCAACACAGCGTAAATTACTATTGTCTACTATAGGAGTTGTCGATATTCAGGATTCGAACCTAATAATATTTGATTTAGAGAATAGTACACCCTACCTACCTCATCAAATGGCTTTCCAAATTCCAGTTTTAGTCAAAAACAGGCCTTGCTTTCGGATTATGATTGATGGAGGGGCTTCTACGTGTATTATGTCGATCCAGTGTTGGAAATTGCTTGGTTCTCCCACACTCAATCAGTCTTCGAAAATTCTAAAGGCTTTTGATGGACGAGGGTTCCATCCTTTTGGTATTTTGCAGGATTTACCTATAGGGATCGAAGGCAAAACCGTAAATCTAGATGTGGAAGTGGTTGATGCCCCTATAGATTACAACCTTCTCCTGGGTCGCAGTTGGTCTTATGCTATGACTGCTATTATTTCATCGGTTTTTCGGCTTATCAAGTTTCCTCATAACAGAAAGATCGTTATGATAGACCAACTGACTTATTTCTCATCCGACCCAGCCTCTACAGATAGTATTCATCACATTGGTAAGACAACTATCCCTTACAAGGATGTTGGCGTAGGTTTGATAAAGATTTTGGTTTACTGGGAACTTTTTCCTTCCCTCCTCCTAACGTATTGCCTTCTATTGCAAATATTCATATGATTTCATCAAATACTGTTACTTTTGATGATCCTTGGATCGTACCTTCCGATTTTTTCAGTGGATTCATTTGATGGCGCGATGCCTTTGAGTCCCTTTGAAATTGCATATCAGGTTGTATAGTCGTTTTTGATTCCTGTTCAACCGAAACTGATCTTCACCCTATAATTGTTGTCGGTCCTTTCATAAAGTGGGATATTGACTTTATTACATGTAACTCTCACTCGGTCGGGGGGCATGTGTATATTATCCTAGCGGTAGATTATTTTACTAAGTGGGCCGAGGAAATGCCTACATTTTCGGCAGACGGCAAGACTGTTGCAACTTTCGTATTCAATCATATAATTGCTAGATTCAGTGTTCCTCAAGCTATTATTACTGATCATGGAAGTCACTTTCGAAATATCATGATGACTAAACTGACAGATCAACTTGGCCTGTGCCACGATAGTTCTACTCCGTATTACTCGCAGGCTAATGGTCTGGTTGAAGCTATCAATAAAGTTTTAGTCACTATGATCAAACAAATCATTGGTATTCATAAGTCAAATTGGCATACCATGCTATTTTCAGCACTTTGGGCATATCATACCTCAGTGAAAACATCGACTGGTTTCACTCCTTTTCAACTGGTCTACGGTTTGGAAGCAGTGTTACCTATTGAATGTGAAATTCTATCATTACAATTAGCCATAGAATTACTCCCAGCTACTTTTGAAGAAAAGAAACGTTTTTTGTACTTAGCTCAGCTAGATGAGAATCAACACACTGCTACAATAGAAAATGAGACTCATGTGAAACGAATGAAAGCTCAGTACGACAGAAGTGTTACACCTCGTAATTTTTCAGAAGGAGACCTAGTTTTACTATATGATCAAGCGAACAATAAGCTAGTGGCTGGAAAATTTGTACCTACGTGGCATGGTTCTTACATTGTTAAGCGAAAGCTAGCAAAAGGCGCTTATGAATTGATAGATTTTGACGGTGTCTCTTTGGGTAAACCTAGAAATGGACTTTATCTGATGAGATATTATGCTTAAATTCTGTGTGGAGATTTTTTTTGTTAGATTAGTTTCTTTACAGCTAGTATGTTTTAGATTAGAAAAGTGTGCCTAGTTTAGAGAGTTCTCTTATCATTATTCCTACTTATCTTGATTTTACTCTTGATATTGTAGATTTCGACGTCTATTCAAACATACATTGGTTTTGCTGATGGTGCTTGTCGTAGTACATGGAACATTTCTTCTGCAGCTTGGGTTATCTATTCACCCTCTGATGAGTTAGTGTCTATGCATGGGGTAAGCCTCGGTCAAACAACGAATAACATTGCAGAGTTACAACTTAACAGGGCTTATGCCATTAGAAATCTAGTGTTATTAAGGTTATTTTTTAGAGTTCGTCTATTGGAACGTGAATTTGATTACATTGAATATCAGCATATTCCAAGACATTTAAATACATCAGTAGATGCAGTTGTTTCTAGTATGATAAATAGACATTTGTAATAATCAAAATAGTAAATTTAATAACATTCGATAACATGTTACATGAGATAGCTGGTAATAATGATATATCATAGCATAGAAGTGTGTTTCAAAATATACATCGTCTTCGATCATAGGTTGAAAAACACCTTATGATCGGCAAAAATGATAATACAAAAAGACAAAAATGTCGTGAGTCTACAAAATCGATCATCCTATCCCTGGCAATGATCACGATAAGAAACTACTGCTCGGGCCACCCTACATAGGAACCTCCTAAAAGGTCCTGGGACCCCAATCACATATCTCTGTAACCTAAGTGGAATATCATCTATATCAGTCTCTGGAATATCTAGTGTCAAGCACTCTAGATGATGCTCCAAGTCAGTTAGGATCTCTGTTGATTGGTCTTGTGGGGCTGGTCTTGCTGCAGCTGGTTGTCTCCTCTCATAAGGCTAGAGAACGGCTAGTCGTTGTGGACCCACATCTGCATTTAAACTTTTGATTTTCAGTTTTGGAAGATTTAAAATAAAAAATTAAAACTTAGAAAGTGTTGAAAATGGTTTTTACCTGAATCATCCCATTGCTCTCTAGGTGGAAGAATCATGTCTGGGTCACCGCGGTAATCCATCCCGACATATGGAAAATCCTGAATCACAAAAATTTGGTTGTTCAACCAACGAAAATATTTCGGCAGAAATCGAACAACCTATGTGCCCTCCTTAGGGTGATAGGCCATCAAAGCAACCCAACGAACCATTCTAGGCTCTTGAGGAAGACCAGCGTCAACAGGAATATGCTGTGAGGCTAACATGGGGATCCTCTCTAGAGCAAAGCTGACTACGATAAATCCATATCCAAATTTTTTCAGCTGTCCATTCTTTGCTCTGGTTAGTTGGCCTTTCACATTTGCCAACACAACCTCGCACCAGTTGTATATGGTGCCTCGAAAACAGTCTACAACCATCTGCATCTGGGATCCAGTAGCCACATGCAATGCTGCACTCCTGCATAGTCTGGTAACAATGAATGCAATAAATTTAAGCTCAAGATGGATGATAGTTTTAATATCAATCCGTTTATCCTTGGGGTCTGCTTGATCATCGCAAAACTCCAATCGGAGACTAGCGACAAACTGGCCACCTGGCCTAGTTCTGAAAAGAGATAATTGTTCACCCCTCTTGGACAAACCAGTAAAAAAATATATTTCCTCCAGCTCAATTTCGAGCCGGTGGCCACCAATCACAAAGAACTAGTCCTGTGTGTTCCATCTGTCTACCAACCATGTCAGGAGGTCTATTTGGGCCCTCATGCCCTGTATGGTCCAAAACTTATACAATTCGCATACTCTCAATGCTTGCAATGTGGGCATATCATTCATTGCGGCATAATCTACATCCTCATGCTCACGTTCTCACCAAATAAGCATTTTGAATGTCCTACAATGCATAAAAGACATATTAGAACAAGCTTGTTCAAAAAAATTTGGGCAAAAATGGAGAAATTTAAATTTTAAAATTTGTTGCGCGAGGTCCGCAGGGCCCACGTGTTGCACCTGTGGACCCCTGCGAGTGATTTTTCAAACCTATTTTTCCTTTAAAAATTAAATTTAAAGCCTAAAAACAAAATGTAAACGGATGAAATGCAAGTTAAGGAGGGCATGGATTACCTGGAGCCGACGGTTTTCGATTTTGATGGACGGATTTTCCAGAATCTTCACAAGAACTTTCTTACCCAAAAGCTCTCACTTCTCACTCTGAACTCAAATGGTAAAAATGAAGTTAGAAAAACCATTTTTATAAGTTTTTTTGAATAAATGAATTTTTAATTTATTTATTTTTCACTTTAAAAAGGTAAATTTTTAAAACATTTTTATTTATCTTGAACAGGTATGTGTAATGTTTTGAGTTTTTGTGTAGAATATTGGATTTTTCGGGAAAATTGATCATTTTTCAACAAATAGCATACCTTTATCACTTTTTCGGACTCTTTCAAAAATTTACAAAAAAGCGAAACACTGGAGTCCTCTTTAAGCTCTTTTCATACTCTCGAAAATTGAAAAGATTGTCGAGCACTTGATTGTTCGAACTCGTTAAAATAAATGAATAATCGTCCCTTCAGTATAAGTTTACCCCTTTTACAGGCTGAAGTGGACTATTTATGAAAAAGGTATACGTTGACTAATTATAGTCAATAGAGTCCTCTTTAAACCCTTTTCAGACTCGTTAAATATGAAAAGATTGTCGAGCGCTTGTCTTTTTTAGCTCGTTAAAGTGATTGGAAAAGTCATCCCTTTTGTATTATTTTATCATTTTTCAGACCTGAGGGATTATTTTATGAAGAAGTACCCCCATGGAGTTTTCTTAAGTTTTTCTTCCGACTCCCTAAAATTGAAAAACAACGAGTTTTTCCTATACTGGACTCGTTAAAATTTAACAGTAAAGGACATGTTCAATCTTAAACAGGAATGAACCACTCCTTCTTAGGGTTCGGATTTTAAACTAAGTTGGACTCATCCGAAGGATGAGCTTATAAACAAGCAAACGTTATCCTCTTCAAGCTTATCAAAAATAAAGAGGTACTTTCCAGAAATGGTGGGGGAAAGAGAGAAAAATGAACCTGTTTGTTACACTTTATTTTTTAAAAAAGCCGTCAACCACTCTTGAACACGACACTTTTGTTCACCTAGGTTGGGAAAATCTTTTGCCTAATAAGTTAATCATACCACATTGAAAGTATTCAACCGATTTCTGGGTATTAGC
Organism: Pinus tabuliformis; assembly: GCA_031772625.1. Lineage (NCBI taxonomy): Eukaryota > Viridiplantae > Streptophyta > Pinopsida > Pinales > Pinaceae > Pinus > Pinus tabuliformis. The sequence goes on from CM062805.1 coordinate 1,283,840,706, forward strand.
TTTGGGTCAATTGTCACCAAACCATCTGCAGTGTCATTATGTGTTCAAGAGAGCAGTTCAAACAAACCATTCATTTGTGAGATATCTGTCATCCATTTTGACCATCCCTGAGTCAGTCCTTGCCAATATATTTCTTCAAAACTTGATCTATGATTTTGTGTTGTGGGTTTTCCTACGACGGATCACTTTCTATCGACTTCAACTCATTATCTAGGAAGTTGATCTAGAAATTGTCAGTACCTTGAAGACTGCATGCCCTAATGGCAGTTTTCTTGCCTTCGACGATAGGTTTCATCATTGACCTTCGATCGAATGATTCTATGACATGTTCGAATTTAGCTCATTTATTTACATTTCATGGATTGTACTGGGTATTTTGAGAGCCAATAACATTGCTGGTGGTTTCTCTCACACTTGTTAACAGTCCACATCATTGACTGGTAATCAAGTGGTTTCTACCATGTTCGACTTTGACACATTCATTCACATGGATAGAATCGTACTAGTTTAAGAAGCGAAAATCAAGACCATGGATCTAGTTTCTACCATCCAGGCTGTGAGGAATTTTGTTATTCATTATACAGTGGACTATTCATAAACAGATGGTTTCATCCATACTGTGTCTACACAAGTCTATACTCTTGATGTATTACAAAATCATTCCTGTATCAGAACAATTTAGTCAGTTTTCTAGTCAGTTTTGATCTGAGTATGGGAATGCCTACCTCAGCGATGATATGTCTACATATATATATTTTGCATTGAATGTTTTTATAGGTTCCGACTGGGGTGTCCACAAGATGATCCTTGAAATGATAAAGTACTTCACTCTTCATAAATGATAGACTCTATCTTCATCTATTACAGACTTCGCACTTTAGGGGGCAATCTGTTGCACTAAAAATTGTCACCTTGACATTCTGCTATCTGTGTGAGTTCATTACCACTCATACTTTCCTCCTCTGCAAGTCTAAAACATCAGTTCCTCATATCAAGCCTGGAAAATAAGAGAAAAGCCCTCAAAAGTCTTTAAAACTCTAGTTCCGCACTTTCTCTTTGTCTTACCTGCGGTCCCGCACCTAATGGTCATGTCTCTTGTGCACCTGACCACACTGTCTCTGTGTTAAAGGTGCGAACCCCTGTAAAAGTTAAAAAGGTGTGAGTATACTCTAAAAAACTCACTTTCAGTTATTTCTAGAAGCTTCTGGAAGGAATCTTGAGGTGGCAAGTTCGCTCTTTTAAGGTTCATGTATCCCATACCTTAAGGAGCTAACCCCTTGATGTGAGGAGCTTATCCCTTTGAAGGAGGATTCTATCCCTTCATAGGTGGACCTATAACCTCCTCCTCCGCACTATAAAAAGAAGCATTGGGCTAGTTACTTGGGAGTGAGAAGCCTAGTATTTTTGAGGTAAAATTCCGCTAGAACTTAGTCTTCTTTAGTTGAGATTATATGACGAGAGATTACATACCTCTATATATCTCATTTGGAAGAGTGCAAGACTTGTCAAAGTAAAGGAAATTCCTATTTTGGACCGCAGGAAGAGCTTGTTCAACATCAAGGCTGAAAAGGTTGTAAGGTTCTTCTACTATTCAAAGTTAATACAAATATATTTGTTTTTCTCAATAAGCTGTTAATTCATGGTTTATTTTATGGATTCCTTGATCACCATAATAGACATGGTTTATAATATTTGCTATGCAGGTGCTATTTAATGTTTGCTTGTTTGTGATTGCAGGTCTTCAAAGTTAACTCTTTCGAATGACTAGAGGATGACTACTATGAAAAAGCATTGGATCTAAGGTAGGATCTTAACACCTCTGTAGTAATTACTTATAAATCACATATGTCTAGAGAAAGATAGGTTTGTTTGTCTATTTGTTACTAGACTATCTTCTGATACTAGGGAGATCGACCTTGTCCGCAAGATCGATTTATCCAACCAATAGTTTCTAGGTCACCCTACACTCATTGATTGGTCTACTTTTCTTAGATTGATTGTTCCCATTCAAGAGTCTCCCTGCAATCAGGTCATCTTTTACAAAATTGGTTTTGGTTCTTTGGTGTGTAGTTGTTTTCATTAAGTCCCAAATCATGTTGATGCTTTGAAGATTGCTTTAGTTCCATTGTGAAGCATAGATTACAAATTCTTTGTTTTGTTCGAACTCAAAGAAAGTGTTTTTTTTCATTCTTATGTTTCGAAAAGAAAAGTGAAAGATCTTATCATTTAAGTATTTTTGAGATATTTCTTGCATTCGAAATCATAAAGTGAAAGAGATTTTCATTTTCATTGAGTTGATTTCATTTTCCTTTACTCTTTGCATTAGTTTGCATTGATTGAATTAAAGTGAAAGGGAAATTGTTTTTGCATCTTAGTGAAAGGAAAGAGATTTTTGTTTCTATACGATCACATATTGGCATTGCATTTAGTGAAATGAAAGATTAGATTTCGTTTTCACATTTTGCATTGTGAAATTTAGTGGAAGGAATTTTGCATGATGCATTATTGATTGAAATTGATTCCCTTGATTAGTCTAGCTTTCATAGAAACAAAAAATTTTCTTTTCTCATATAGTTGCATCTTAGGTGTTCAAGTGGCATCGTTTCGAGCCTTAAAACCAAAACTTAATTGAAGATAAACTTAAAATTTAACTCAATTAACCTAAGGAGCATTTGGAACTTAACGAAAATATCTAGAGGTCTAGGCTAGAGATGTTTTCCAGCATCTTTAAACATAACAACTGTCATTAACTGCTTGCAGTGTATCCCGAGGGTGAAATCCCATCCTAGTATGGAAGTATATAGAAGGTTCTCCAGTACTTTCGAGTACATTGGAGGAACTTCAGTATGATAAGTATATAGGGACGCTCTCATCAAACGTTTCTGCATTAGACAACTTTAACACGGACTTGTGCTCCTTGTACTGTTGCGTATATATTGGGAGACCCCATTAGGTTGCTATCCTTTAGCCACAGGTAATCGAGTCAGTCGCCTTGTAAACATGATACACCAAACACATCATTCGGGGAGATTGGCCATCGTATGTTAAGTCCTTGGTTTCAGCTAAGGTGTATATAGCGGTTCACAGATACTTGGTAAACCCTCTTGCCTATATTACCCCTTTTTGATTTATTTTTGGTAAAGTTCTAAAATAAATTAATTGTCCGCGGAAAAAAATCCTTCGTATGGAAATACTCCTTAGTAGATCTTAGGTTGATACCAATGGAAACATTTCCTGAGTCTACTGTCAAGGAAGCCCCTTTGATGGAATCCTATTCCTTTTCCTTCTTTTAGAAATACTGGTGTTCCTTATATGGCAACGTCGGCCCTTCCTAGATTGACCATTGGTCTACTAGTTTGGTTATTTTCGACCTCGGTGATTCCAAGCGTCGAAAATGATTTTAAACCAAGCTCTCCTCCTCCTAAACAACATCAACCTCATGTTGATCCTAAATTTGACCCCTCACATTCTTCACCTATTTCATCACCCCGTTCTTCCTCTTTGCCTGGTGAAAATCTAGATTCTACTAACCAGGAAGCTAAGAAGAAGAAGAGGATGAAGAAGAAGAAGCAAAATAAGGAAGGGGGTAACCAAACAACTGTTGTTACCAATGCAAATAATGAAGAAAATTCTTCCAACCAACCCCGGAAAGTAAAGTTCCCTTGCATGTTATGTAAGGGTGACCACCTTCTTTGGAATTGTCCTGGTATTCCCAAGGTCTTAGAAGTGTGGTCCATAGGTTCACATCGACCTTTGTCATCAGCCTCTAGTGATCATGTTGGTGATAAACCTTCAACTAGTGACAGTAAAGCCTATGGGAAAAAGGGAAAAGTAAAATTTCCCTGTAAGTTGTGTGAAGGTAATCATCCCATTCACCTTTGTCCTCTAATGGATGAAGCTTCCAAAAAGTTGGAAAACATTACAACTTCTCAACCTTGTCTTATGTTCAGGTATCAAAATCTTTCCATTGATCCTTCACTAGTTGATCAAGTGATTGATCAAAATTCATCATTGGTCAACCTCGCTCTCTTTGAAAACGAGTCTCGTGAGTCTGTTCTCGACCAACCATTAGTTGAGCAAATGGTAGACTTGGCTCCACCTTCAGTTAATCGTACCTTTCCAGTAGAGAGTGAACCTCATACTACTCAGGTTCTTCTAGTTTCTTCAGTTTCGAATGAACTGGAGGGAAATCCTCCTGTGCCCGAGGTGCATAAGATAATTTCTCCTATTTCCATCGAGCAAGAGGGCAACTCTCACATTCGTATGACACCCCCCGAGTAGTTTAGTCACTTCTTTTGATTGGAGTCGACTAGTAGGATATCACCTTTCATCTTATGTGCCTTTCCATATTACAGTACATGCTTACCATATGGTTGTACCTAGCACAATCATAGACGAGGGTGCATCTGTTAGCCTTCTATCCTCAATTGCTTGGTAAGCTTTTAGTTCTCCTCAACTTGTCCCCATCACCCAGAATCTATTAGCTTTTAACAGAGGAACCAGTCAACCATTAGGGATCTGATCCAGGTGGATGTTGGTGGCCACCCGCCTATTCCACTTGGACCCCAAACACTGTTTCTATTAATTTTTTAATTTCCTTAATTGTAGCACAATTTATTATTTTTAGCAGTTTTTCGGGTCCTAAACTTCTGGAGCCGTTTTGAGGCCCTAAACGACGTTTTTTTGGAAATCTATCGCCAATGATCTTTAAATAAAATCATCTTGTCCGTCGTAGTCATCGGAGAGATATTTCAAATGGGGTATCATGCACGCCAAACAGAGATAATATGACCAAGTCACAACCTCGGGAAGTTTTCTGTCTAACTAACCCAGTGGGGCCCATAAACTCTTGGTGTTACATCTCCTCGGGTTAGGGTTTTGCTTGTTTAGGGTTTTCTCTTATTGTTCAATAATAAAAAGGCCCTTGAGCCTCATTATAAGATAGTTCAGAGGCATGTATCTGCCACATTTCTTCTAAGAGATAAGCTACCATCGCCCGAGCTAGTTTATTTCCATTTCTGTTTGTAAGAATATTTCAGTATTTTACATTAATGAAATGAAGTATTATTTCTTTTTCATCTCTGTATTTATGGTTGCCACTCTAATTTGTTGTGTTCCTGTTTAAATCTGGATAAGTGGTATCAGAGTAGTCTGCTCTTTCTCTAGTTTTCTTTGCATGTCCCCAATGAGGTCGGGATATAAGGAGCTAGGGCTCGATCTGGTTGAACCTTTGCGAGATCAGCCTCACAAACCACGACGACATCCCATGGTGGATGAAAAGAAAGATGAAGGGGTAGGAGATCCTATCAAAATCAAGAAGCCCTCAAGCGACAAAGGAACGCGATGATGGAAAACTTTGCCCAGATCCTTCAGCCGCTACCCAGGGGCGATGCAGCTACTCTAGAAATGCCACACCCTTTAAGGTACAAGTAAACTTTGACATTCCCATATTTGAGGGCCAAATATATGTAGACGCTGTAGATAAATGGTTAAATCTATTAGAAGGATATTTTTCTGTTCATGTTTTTTCCAGTCGGGAAAAGATTACTTTCGCTCTTCTCAAAACTTCCCCCCACATCAAGGACTAGTGGGAAACCTACTGTGAGCAGAAGGATGAGAGGACGACCTAACTATTTTTAGTCGCACCCACTTGGAATTCATTCCAGGATGCCATCAAGGAGCAGTACTACCCCGTTGAAAGATATGAGGATAAATACATAAAGTGGACCGCACTGAGGTAGGGAAGGGACCAATATGTGCCAGAGTTTACCAATGTTTTTCATGCCCTTCGCATGAAGTTGGGTATCAAGGATTCTGAGAAACATTTGGTACTAAAATATAGTGGCTGCCTACATAGGTACATCCAGGATGAGATGGATTTCCTGGACATCTCCTCGCTTGGCATGGCATACCGATATGTTGTCAATATCGAGCAGAATTTTAAACAAAAGAAGCGATACTTTGGATCCGCGAATCCAAAGCAAGTGAAAGACTTCCCCAAACTGTAGAACCAAGGACAAAGCCAAGATGGTGTGACCCAAGATAACCTGTCAAAACCGCAAGAAAATAAAAACACCACGAAGTCAAAGAAGGACACAAGAAAGTGGTGTGAGTTCCATAAGAGCCCCACTCATAAAACAAGTGAGTGTCAGACCAAGTAGTTGCTGGTGGCCGAGTTGAAATCTTCAGAATCAAATGCATGTTCCAACCCTGAGTTAGAACCCGATAAGAGGAATGACAAAGGGAATTAGATCATTGATGCGTAGCCCAACGGCATTGTTGCCACCTCCAAGATCCAGAATAATGAGCCCGAAAATCCAGAGGAGGGGAATCATCTTTTCCACTCATATATGTGGGGTAAGGGTTCACCGCTGCAATTCATGGTTGACAGTGGGAGCCAAAAGAACGTCATTTCAGCAGAGTTCATGAAGCATATGGGACTATCGACCATACCACACCTGCAACCGTACAACATCAGGTGGCTTCACCAAGGACGAGATCTCTGAGTCCGTCAGCAGTGCCACCTTCTCTACAACATCAAGCCCTTCACAGATGATGTATTGTGTGATGTTGCACCTCTTGATGTTTGTGATGTATTATTAGGCCAAACATACTTGTGGAAGTGATATTTTGTGTATGAGTCAAGGCCTCACATTGTTATTATTTCTTTGTGTAATACATTATACAAGATACTAGAGGTAGCCCCACCTACCGCCACTTCTTTGATCTCTGCTAAGAAAGGTAATAAGATCATCTCCCAGACTAGGAAATTTATTTTCTTTCTGGTTCAATCTCAAAGTAAGGGGAAGATCGTAGCCACATCCATGGCCCCTAGGAAGGGTTCCTCCATGCAGTAAAAGCAGGTGGATACAGTCATGAAAGAACACAGGGACATCTTCTCCTCACCCACAGGGGTACCATTGCACTGTCAGGTCAAGCATTCATTCGATCTGACTCCCGGAGCACCTCTACCCAATGGGATGATATATCGTTGCTCCATTCTAGAAAATGCCAAGTATAAGCAACAACATGATCTACACCGGGTGCCACACAAGTTTCAAGTGGGCGACAAAGTTTGGTTGCATTTGCAGAAATGACACGTTACAAGAGCCCATCGGAAGCTCAGACCACTTCGATATAGTCCTTACACCATTACCAAGGTTGTGGGAAACAATGCTTTGGAGCACAACATTCCCCCATTCATTGGCTTGCACCGAGTGTTCAATGTGGACCTCCCTCAACCATGCTTCCCACCATTACTAGACACATCAGAGATTGCAGAACAACTCACCAAGGACCAAGTTCAGTAGAAGTTTTCCCATCTCATGGAGGCACTCAATGCAATGGGGACCATTGCTTCCTAAGGGGGGAGGAATGATCCAGGCGAATGTTGGTGGCCACCCGCCTATTCCACTTGGACCCCAACACTGTTTCTTTCATTTTTTCAGTTTCCTTAATTGTAGCACAGTTTACTATTTTTAGCAATTTTTCGGGTCCTAAACTTTTGGAGCCATTTTGAGACCTTGTTGTGGTCACCAACAACCCCCCCTCTTTGATTGGTATTAGCAATAACACCAAGCAAATGGGGACCCTTAACAAAAAATCCAAAAAAAAAACATTTTATCAAAATTTTTGTATTTTGACTCCCTAAAGCTATATCGCATCGCGAGAAGAGAGTGAGACGTTTTCCTATGCACGTAATAAGCTGCGAAGAAGCGACGCGAAATTCATCGCATCGCTTATATTGTGAAGCTCTCTTAAAATAAAAAGCTTAAGGAATCACCGACTGCCGATATGCGACGTCGCATATCGCAACATCGCATAAGCAGCACACAGTGATTGGAGGATTAAGTGCGATCTGTGATATTGCGATCTGCGATTTGCGATCTGCGATGAATGCGATCATCAATTCCTGCGATGACACATCTTAAACGACGAAATCCTCGACACTGCGATGCGCGTCACAGAAATCACTCATCGCAAAATTTCCTCGACAAAGCGTTCAAGGAAAGCTATCTGCAGACCAAAATTGGGCGCGCGCCTTAAAAATAAATTAATGATTGTAAGCCAAAGTATCCAAGAAGGATTGTGTTGTGTTTTTCGAAGAGTTAGTTCATTATGAGTGTCATGATTATGCATTCATTAGAGCTTAAAGCTTTCATGTCAATCTTTTCGTCATTACTCTTTGCGTAAACTGTAAGACATCAACTAATATAAATCAATGTGCAGGAAACATCTAAGGAAAAGGGGAAAGCGTCAATACTCGGAGAACATAGAAGAGATGCCTTCGCAAACAGATGACGCATGCAGCAGGACCGCGGATTCCAGAGTATCACTCAACAGATACTGATGGAAAGAGACTATCCAAGACTCAGAGTCAAAGGCGCACAAAAGCAGCATGTTTACAAAAGATCCTGAAGCTTAGACTGGGTAAAGAAAAAAGAAGAATGCTAAAGAGGGAAAACACACCAGAAAAGCCTCGAACAAAGAACGGAAGCAGTTTTCAATACAAAAAATTGTTCAGAGAGCAAAGTCCCTAACTTGTTCAGTCATTCGCAAGGCCGGAAACCGAAATAGCAACAACACAATCAGTTTGAGAGAAATTTGGGTTATTACCAAGTATACACACAACGAATACACCAAGCCAGAGGAAAATATCTTCCAGTTTGTCAGAAAGCGGTGCCAGCGCTTGTTATTTCTATTTTCATAACTCAAACGAAAGGAGAAGACAAACAGCCGACTCTTCCCAGGCGAATGTTGCATTGCTTACAACACTAAGGAGCAAATACAGAAATGGTTAGAAATTAGATTCAATTTTTAGAAATAAATTTGCTTTAGTAGAAGGGTGGTCATTTGAAACCGTGTCCTAAATTTATGTAATTAAGATTAATTAGTTAGCAGTATTTAAACCATTCTCAGGCATTTGGAGAAGGGTCCGGAAATTTGTCAAAAAACTTGTCCTCAGAACATGCACTTTTGCACCCTCGGAGGGGGTTTTTGGTGAATGGATGGATCAAGATTTATCAATGTTTGCATTTAATGTCTGCTACTGATGTTGCACTTTTGTACTCTTAGTAGATGTTAGAACAAGTAGAGATAAATCGTTATTGCTTGAAGCTTATGAGTGGAACCAATCATAAATGGTACTTTTATCTCTTGACCAGTTTCTGTTTATATTCTTAAAGTGATATGCAGTTTTCAGTTGTTTATATGTTAATGCATGAATGTGTGGGTTACCATTTGGCACTTCTGTACGGTGGATTCATTTATTTGTGCTTGATATATGAATAACTTATTATGCGATATGCTGTTCACAACTGTTTTGCTTAACTTCTTATGTAGAATGGTTTATCTTAACTGATTTCTATTCTTATGATAGCTGAATGATCTTTATTACCAGTTATTGTTCGAAATCTCTTTAGATCGCATAATAGAAGAAATACACCCGGGTTAGCGTAGATTAGATGTGTTGTTGTTTTTTTATTAGATTACAATAGCATAGAGTTAGTTTAGAAGTTTGAATTAAATTAGATTAAAATACTCCTAGATCAACACCATCCAACTCTACACACACACACACCCTTAGATTGGGAAACTGGTCCCATTATCCCCAGTCAGACCCGCTATACCAAACGGATAAGGAGCTGCCAACCAAGGTCCGGACCGGGTGGGTATCCCCCTTGTTGTCGACCCGATTTTCGGGGCTTCAACATATTTGGCACTAGAAGGAGGTCCCGAACTATGAATGGCACCTAAATCAAAATCTAAATACCATTCTGAGAGTAAATCGCCCTCATCAACTCCCCCGACTTCCCCAGTACGTTTAAATCCAGAGTCAGAAGTCACTCGAGTATCAACCGCTGCTACATACCCTAATATTTCAGACCAATTTATCATTGAACCCCCTGAAGTTCAAACTCTGATTCACAAACTCCAGGGATTTTCTATTTTTACTCAGAGGTCTGATAAATCTCAAAGCAGCGTGACTTCACAGTACAATCTTGCTCATCCTCTGACCACATTAAAGAGCGAAAAATTTGGCATCCAGCCAACTGAATTCCCTCTTCCCACCAGGAAAAGAGCAAGGAAAACACCACCAGATTCTGACAGTGAGACTCTTTCATCTACGTCGTCCATCTCAACTCCCTCATCGTGAAGTCAGCCACCCACGTATTCATTCCAAACCACTCATCCATCTTCCACAACCCCTCCTCTTCAATCATCAAAGATCATAATATCTTCATCTTCCCAGCATCAGGGATCATCCTCTGCACTTTCATTCACTAGCAGCTCAACGATGACCCAATCTCCATGGAACAATCCTGGGGCAGTTTTAATGCCTCCACCCCTGAGCCCAATACCGGCCCATCCTGAGAAATGGCTACCCAAATTCAATCCAGAAGCAGGCATGCTAGCTAAAGAGCATATCAATAATTTCATGCTTTCTGTTAATCTCAACGAAGTTACCAACGAGGATGCTGTCGTCCGGCTTTTTCCCGACACAATGCAAGGGACAACCAGGTCATGGTACTTTTCATTACCTTCCAGGTCTATCACAAGTTGGGACATTTTTCAAAGTCAATTCCTTACCAAATTTGGTGATGACAGATCAACGGCGACGTTAATAAATGACCTATCCAATCTTAAAGCCGAGGCTAGAGAACCCATCAAAGATTTTAATTTACGGTTCAACAAAATCCTCAACAAAATTCCTACTGCTTCCCAGCCCAGCGAAGAAGTGAGATGTGAATGTTATATTACGGCCTTACCATCGAACTTGGCAATCTTCGTGGATAGGGAAAATAAGACAACCTTAGTTGAAAACTTGACAGAGGCGATAGCAGTAGAGAAACGCGTAGTAGCCCTGGAAAAAAGATCTGTGATAGAAGAACGCAAATCTAAGAAAGTCTCCTACAAGGAAGACCCCAAGAAGAAACAATCGAAAGATCCTTTCGATTTGGAAGGATTACAAAAAGTGTTAAAAACCATGTCTAATGAGATGATTGACATAAAAAAACAAGTAGCAAAAACTTCTTCGAGAAAGCCCTACAGAGCTTTTAAAAGAAATCCTTCAATGGAGGTGAAACTGCCCAACGCTATCTCAAACATCGAATCCGAAGAAGAAGAGGAAGAAGAGAATACCACTAAAGGGCAGACTGATGACGAAGAAGTTGTGGAACTACAAGGAATGTGGGATTTCATCCTCCCACAAGAAGAATATCAAGAAGCATTTCCGGTTAGCACACAAAGCAAAAATCAACTTGATCCTCCCCAAACTACCGCTAAGCAGAAAGGTGCAAGCCCTGCAGCAAAAGATAAAGTCGCAACAAAGAAAAAAACCGCTAAAGCGACTCAATCTAGCCCAGTCCAATCAGATCAAACACCTCCATCAAGAACACTGATTGTGTCGGATGAAATGGAGTACAACATTATTGATGACATGAAAAAGACTAAGGCTAATATCACTCTTTATGAATTAAGCAAATTGAAGCATCAACAGAAAATAATGATGAAAGAATTACATGTCGTGCCTACTACATCTTTGCCTACAGTTGTAGCTTCCCACAACACGGGAAGACCTCCAACCAACACGATCAATAAGGTTGACCTAAATGACATCGCCTTGATTGGAGGAAGATCAAGGTCTCACACTCCCCCTTTTCTTCTCACTTATGAAATTTTCAACAAAAACGTGCACAATTGTTTGGTAGATTCTGGTGCTTCAGCGAATATTTTACCCAGATCAATATGTGCCAAGTTGAATGTTCAACCGCAAAAATCCGCAGTGTGCATAGTTCAGCTTGATCGATCCCAAGTCGAAGTGATTGGTGAACTTAATCAAGTGACCATAAGATTGTCGTCTAACTCGAAGGTATGTCAGGTTATTGACATTCTAGTAGCTGATATCCCTGAATTATATGGCTTAATTCTTAGTAGGGATTGGTCCGAAAAACTCCATGGATACTTCTCAGCCGACTAGTCGCACATGTGGTTACCCTACAATGGTAAACCGAATCAAATAAAGGTTGAACAAGAGTTACACCAGAAGTACATAGTGACGGAATTGGAGGGAGAAAATGAAGCAATAGCATACAACAACAGTATCATAGGAAATTACTCGGTAGATTCTTTCCTCGACAATTTCAATGCTCATACCTCACCTTACTTAGAAAATTCAGTTTTGTCCCAAGTCGAAAATTTTTCCCAAACTGATAACTCGAAGTGTGTTAATTTTTTAGATAACCCTGTAAATACATCTTTGTTTTGGAAATTATATTTTGATGGCTCTAAATCTAACAAGGGAGCAGGAGCAGGATGCGTTCTGATTAGCCCAGATGGAAATAAGACCATGCTTACGTGCAGACTTGAATTCGATTGCACAAACAATACAGCGGAATACGAGGCCTTGGTGCAAGACCTATACAAAGCAATCGGGTTGAACGTTAAGTACCTTCAAGTCTTCGGAGACTCTGAGATTGTCGTCAAACAGGTACGTAACACCATACATTGCGTATCAGGTCATTTGAAGCACTATCAATCTTTAGTACAAGATCTTACTGCACATCTCATAGCATTCAATATTTCATCAATCCCAAGACTCCAAAATGCGAGCGCAGACCTGTTAGCTAACGTAGCCTCTAGACTTATTCCCTCCAAAGATTTTAGTCCAGATAGATTCTCAATAGAATTAATTTTTAGACCGTCCATCCCTGACAACAATACAAACTGGAGAGTATTCAATGACGATCCAGACATTGTAAATTTCCTCACTTTGAAGGATCCTACTCAAATCAAATAATTGACGAAGATCATCATGATCAACAAATACAACAAAATAGCACTGATAATGCTATACCTAAGTCGGTGGTTAAGTTAGAAGACATATGATTTGAAAAGTCGGTTTAAAAGGTCTACCAATTCTAAACTTTACAGTTCGACTCTGAACTACGATTTAGTAAACCTAGGAACCGATGAGAAACCACAAAACATTAATCTAAGCCACGGCCTAGCCCCTAAAGAAAAATTAGCATATATCCGTCTTTTGAGACAATACAAACATGTTTTTGCCTAGAACTACGATGAGCTGAAGACATACGACACTTCTATCATTCAACACACTATCCCTATGATTGACAATGAAAAACCTGTCCAACAGAAGCTCAGAAAAATCCACCCCAATTTAGAAAATCAGATAAAAACTGAGCTAAATAAGTTATTGAGAGCCAGAATAATCTTCCCCGTCAGACATTCCAAATGGGTCTCCAATATGGTACCCATTAGAAAGAAAAACGGAGATATTAGAATTTGTATCGATTTCCGGAATCTCAACAAAGCCTGTCAAAAAGACAATTTTCCCCTCCCACCTATGGAGCAGATATTACAGGCAGTAGCAGGCTCAGAATTAATGTCTTTTTTGGATGGATTTTTAGGATACAATCAAGTGCTGGTACATCCCGATGACCAGTTAAAAACCACATTCCGAACTAAATGGGGCACATACGCATATCGGAAGATGCCATTTGGTTTGATCAATGCCGGCGCTACATTTCAGAGAGCCATGGACATCGCATTCAAAGGTTTAGTCAATAAATCTGTAGTGATTTACCTGGATGATATAACAGTGTACTCCAAGAAGCGAAGCGACCATCTCAAAGACTTGAAACAAATATTTCAACGATGTTTAAGGTATGGGATTTCACTTAACCCAAAGAAATATTTTTTCGCATTAAGTGAAGGAAAACTTCTAGGATTCATAGTGTCAAAATCTGGTATTCACATTGAACCTGACAGAATCAAAGAAATTTCTGAAATATCCATGCCTCATAACAAAAAAGCCATGCAATCTTTCCTTGGTCAAATCAATTTTGTGAAGAGATTTGTCCCAGATTTCTCACGTATTGTTTCTCCTTTGCAAAATATGATAAAAAAGAATTCAAATTTTAAATGGGGTCAAGATGAGCATGAAGCATTCAACTTGATCAAACAAGCCATCATTAACGCTCCATCTTTAGCGACCCTGAATTTTTCAGAATCTTTTATCTTATACACGTTTGCCTCAAAGAAATCTTATGCCGCAATTCTAACTCAAGCAAATCAAGAGAAAGTGGAAGCTCCAATCACATTTTTTAGCTCGAATTTACAAGGTGCTGAACTCAACTATTCAGACATGGAGAAACAGGCATATGCTGTTTTCAAAACGATCAAATATTTCAGACCTTTCTTACTTAAAGCCCATACTAAGGTCATAGTACCGTTTCCAGCGGTAAGAAACCTTCTGATACAGAAGGATATGGGCGAACAAAGAGCAAATTGGATCACCGCTTTACAAGAATACGATCTTGAGATCAAACCAGCAAACATTGTAAGAGGTCAAGGCTTTTGAAAAATGTTGGCTGGAGCATCGCAAATTCCTGAGAATTCATCTTAAGAGGTACATACGTATGAGGTAAGCCTAAATGATGCAAAATCATTATATGCTGACACCATTTATTATCTTAAGAATGGGTATGCTCCATCACACCTGGATCACACCAAGAAAAGAGCTCTGAGGTTGAAAGCTAAACAATACCAGCTCATAAATGATGTTCTGTTTAAAGGGAATTACGATTCTGTGCTTCTTAGGTGTCTTGAGAAAACTAAAGCCGAAAAGGTTTTGCAGGAACTCCACGATGGACCAGCAGGCGGACACTATGCTGGAGATGCTACTGCACATAAAATCTTACGTGCAGGATATTATTGGCCCACGCTGTTCAAAGACTCACACAGTCACATGAGGAAATGCCAAGTCTGCCAGACTGCTGCAGGGAAACAAAAGAAATCATCCATGCCACTACAGCCGGTAAACATCGAGCAACCATTCAGCCAGTGGGGCTTGGACGTAATAGGTGAGATCGTTCCTCACTCTTCTAAGCAGCATAGGTACATCCTCACGGCAACAGATTATTTTACTAAATGGGTAGAAGCAGTTCCTCTCAAGACAACCAATTCTGAAAACATTATTGAATTCATGGATCAATTTATAATCACTAGGTTTGGATTGCCAACGGCCTTAATGTTTGATAATGCTTCATACTTTTCTGGAAATACAATGACTGAGTTTGCACTTAAAAGAGGGTTCAAACTGAAATATTCGGCCAACTACTATCTGCAAGGTAATGGATTGGCTGAATCAACAAACAAAAACCTGATTAGGATTATTAAAAGAACAGTCGACCAAAACCAAAAGAATTGGCACAAAGCGTTGGTAAATGCTTTATGGGCAGATAGAATAATGAAGAAAGCTTCAATCGACACTTCTCCCTTTAATTTAGTTTATGGGAAAGAAGTGGTTCTTCCAACTCACTTAGTCATTCCCTCTTTGTCTTTAGTACAACACATCGATGAGGTATCTAACTCCTCCATACAACTAAGGCAAATGGAAATAATTAAACTAGAAGAACGATGAGAACAAGCTAATAAAACCCATGCTCATCACCAAGCGCTGATAAAATCCTCTTTTGACTCAAGCATAATGACCAGAAAAAAATTTCAGATGGGAGATTTAGTTCTGAAATGGGATAAGGCTCATGAAGAAAAGGGCAAACATACGAAATTTCAGAAATTGTGGCTTGGTCCTTTTCAGATTGTAGAAGTCATAGGCCCATCGACGTTTATGTTGCAGGATTTAGCAGGTAGAAGAGATTCTTTGCCTGTTAATGGACAGATTCTTAAAATGTATTTTCCATAGAAGATCACTCTTCTATTTTTGTAGGATAGTTTTAGTTTTTATTTGTTTTTCTCTTTCTTATAAATAAAACCAGTTGTAGATGGTCACTAAAAGGGTTCATGAAAAAGACATCGATTCTCTATCAGATTTTGAGCTTTTCGCTTGTACAAGTAGCAAAAATTTTTGAAAAATATGATTTTTATTATTGACAGGTAGAGTTAACTTTAGCCTAGACATGATACTAGTTTCAACTTCAAAAATTTGATGAAAGCAACCTTTGGTAAAAAATTGTTTTATATCAACACAATGAAAGGTATCAATAATAAAATAAATATTCTCTGTAAAGTTGTTGTTTTCAAACTCTATTATTGTCGTCCAGAGCTTTCTTAAGGAAAAACAATGACTTCCTCCCTGTTAAAGGAAATCGCACCGTTCAGAGGAACAATCCGAGAAAACACTATATCTCAAAGAATAAGAGGTCTCATCACGAGCCGGCTTATCATGATCATAGATATTATAACTTGCTAACTTTGCCAATACTGTCTACCAAAACAGGGCAACGACTCAAGATTGTTGCAATCAAAAGACAAGTGGTCTCATCACGAGCCAGCTTGTTCAGCAAAAGTGTAAATCAAGTGAATGATTGTGTCATAATTTGGCCACCAAATCAAGACATTGTTCTTTAGAGAATAAAAAAGGAAAAAGTGTCAAAAAGTGTTTTTCCTCTGAAAAGTTGTAAATAACCTAAAGCAAGATAAAGGATCATTGCTGGGTAACAGGTAACCCTATCGAGGCTATGGATGCTTGCGGGCAGCAGAGGCTCTACCTACGACAAATGAGCATATTTTAAAAGCCGGCACACAGAGAAGACCTTATTTTATCTTTAAAAGACCAAGTAATGTCTGGTGCGAATACAAGAACTAAGCCTGAGGAAACAAACGATTGAAATATGAAAAGGTTGAGATGAAGTATCAGTGCGAGGATAAGGCGTAATATACTCTATCTGTCCATAACAAAATTTAGACATATGAAAATTTTTCTGCTTCGAAAGTTAGAATTCAATAGAAAAACAGAGATAACTGGTTCTTCACAGTGAATCGCCATTGTTGTGGTCACCAACAACCCCCCCTCTTTTATTGGTATTAGCAATAACACCAAGCAAATGGGGAC
Organism: Pinus tabuliformis; assembly: GCA_031772625.1. NCBI lineage: Eukaryota > Viridiplantae > Streptophyta > Pinopsida > Pinales > Pinaceae > Pinus > Pinus tabuliformis. Next base: position 1,283,857,582 of record CM062805.1, read on the forward strand.
CCTTAACAAAAAATCCAAAAAAAAAAAAAATTGTCAAATTTTTTGTATTTTGACTCCTTAAAGCTATATCGCATCGCGAGAAGAGAGTGAGACCTTTTCCTATGCGCGTAATAAGCTGCGAAGAAGCGACGCGAAATTAATCGCATCGCTTATATTGTGAAGCTCTCTTAAAATAAAAAGCTTAAGGAATCGCCGACTGCCGATATGCGACGTCGCATATCGCAACATTGCATAAGCAGCACACAATGATCGGAGGATTAAGTGCGATCTGCGATATTGCGATCTGCGATTTACGATCTGTGATGAATGCAATCATCAATTCCTGTGATGACACATCTTAAACGACGCAATCCTCGACACTGCGATGCGAGTCGCAGAAATCACTCATCGCAAAATTACCTCGACACAGCGTTCAAGGAAAGCTATCTGCAGACCAAAATTGGGCGCGTGCCTTAAAAAGAAATTAATGATTGTACGCCAAAGTATCCGAGAAGGATTGTGTTGTGTTTTTCGAAGAGTTAGTTCATTATGAGTGTCATGATTATGCATTCATTAGAGCTTAAAGCTTTCATGTCAATCTTTTCGTCATTACTCTTTGCGTAAACTGTAAGACAGCAACTAATATAAATCAATGTGCAGGAAACATCTAAGGAAAAGGGGAAAGCATCAATACTCGGAGAACAGAGAAGAGATGCCTTCGCAAACGGATGTCGCATGCAGCAGGACCGCGGATTCCAGAGTATCACTCAACAGATACTGATGGAAATAGACTATCCAAGACTTAGAGTCAAAGGCGCACAAAAGCAGCATGTTTACAAAAGATCCTGAAGCTTAGACTGGGTAAAGAAAAAAGAAAAACGCTAAAGAGGGAAAACGCACTAGAAAAGCCTCGAACAAAGAACGGAAGCAATTTTCAATACAGAAAATTGTTCAGAGAGCAAAGTCCCTAACTTGTTCAGTCATTCGCAAGGCCGAAAACCGAAATAACAACAACACAATCAGTTTGAGAGAAATTTGGGTTATTACCAAGTATACACACAGCGAATACACCAAGCCAGAGGATAATAACTTCCAGTTTGTCAGAAAGCGGTGCCAGCGCTTGTTATTTCTATTTTCATAACTCAAACGAAAGGAGAAGACAAACAACCGACTCTTCCCAGGCGAATGTTGCATTGCTTACAACACTAAGGAGCAAATACAGAAACGGTTAGAAATTACATTCAATTTTTAGAAATAAATTTGCTTTAGTAGAAGGGCTGTCATTTGAAACCGTGTCCTAAATTTATGTAATTAAGATTAATTAGTTAGCAGTATTTAAACCCTTCTCAGGCAGTTGGAGAAGGGTCCGGAAATTTGTCAAAAAACTTGTCCTCAAAACATGCACTTTTGCACCCTCGGAGGGGGTTTTTGGTGAATGGATGGATCGAGATTTATCAATGTTTGCATTTAATGTCTGCTACTGATGTTGCACTTTTGTACTCTTAGTAGATGTTAGAACAAGTAGAGATAAATCGTTATTGCTTGAAGCGTATGAGTGGAACCAGTCATAAATGGTACTTTTATCTCTTGACCAGTTTATGTTTATATTATTAAAGTAATATGCAGTTTTCAGTTGTTTATATGTTAATGCATGAATGTGTGGTTTACCATTTGGCACTTCTGTACGGTGGAGTCATTTATTTGTGCTTGATATATGAATAACTTATTATGTGATATGTTGTTCACAACTGTTTTGCTTAACTTCTTATGTAGAATGGTTTATCTTAACTGATTTCTATTCTTATGATAGCTTAATGATCTTTATTACCAATTATTGTTCGAAATCTCTTTAGATCGCATAATAGAAGAAATACACCCCGGGTTAGCGTAGATTAGATGTGTTGTTTTTTATTAGATTACAATAGCATAGAGTTAGTTTAGAAGTTTGAATTAAATTAGATTAAAATACTCCTAGATCAACACCATCCAACTCTACACACACACACACCCCTTAGATTGGGAAACTGGTCCCATTATCCCCAGTCGGACCCGCTATACCAAACGGATAAGGAGCTGCCAACCAAGGTCCGGACCGGGTGGGTATCCCCCTTGTTGTCGACCCGATTTTCGGGGCTTCAACAGACCCTAAATGATGTTTTTTCAACGTTTTTTTGGTAATACACTGCCAATGATTTTATTATAAAATCATCTTTTCTGTCGTAGTCCTCGGAGATATCTTTCCAACGGGGTATCATGCATGTCAAATGGAGATAATATGACCAAGTCATGACCCTGGGAAGTTGGTTGTCCAACTAACCCCAATGGGGCCCATAAACTCTTGGTGTTACATCTCCTCGGGTTAGGGTTTTGTTTGTTTAGGGTTTTCTCTTATTGTTCAATAATAAAAAGGCCATTGAGCCTAATTGTAAAATAGTTCAGAGCCATGTAGCCACCACATCTCTTCTCAATGATAAGATACCATCACCCGAGCTAGTTTATTTCCATTTATGTTTGTAAGCATATTTCAGTATTTTACATTAATGAAATGAAGTATTATTTCGGTTGCATCTTTATATTTATGGTTATCTCTATAATTTGTTGTGTTCCTGTTTAAATCTGGATCAAGATCCTTCCAAAGTTACCTATTACTTTGGGAGGAAAGACTATCTATATAGATGTGATGGTTTTCCAAGGCCCTTTAGATTTTAATCTACTCCTTGTCCATGACTATGTTTATGTCATGGGAGCTCTTGTTTCTTCTCTCTTTTGAGTGATGTGTTTCTCGCATGAAGGAAGCATTGTGATCATTGATCAGCTTACATTCATTGGTACTGAATCAACTCCCAATTAACTATCATCCCTAAGTGGTTCTTATATGCAAGCGGTATCACCCCCGCCACAGGTTAATTATGTGGCCACCTATTCCATGCCCGCATCTACTGATGATCTCGTAGGTGATATAATACACCATGTATTGGGGGCATTGGAGCATGATTTTTCATCTAGATCCCTGGACATGTATCCATTCCAAAGTGTTGTTCTCCCATCTAATGAGAACCTCTTGGAATCCATGGCTTCTTTTGATCTTTGATCAAGGGTTTGGAGCAAAGTTCCTTGTCTTGTGTCAATGTCATTAAAAAATGAAGCAAGGGCAATAAGGATATTTCTTTTACTATGTCAACCTCGTTAAAAAATGAAATAGGTCCCTTGGAGCAGAGTTCCTTGTCTTGTCTCAAGCTCCTTAAAAAATGAAAAAAGGGATACTAGGATAGTTCTTTTACTATGTCAAGCACGTTAAAAAATGAAATAGGTCTCCATGAGCATAGTTCTTTTATTTTTGTCAAGATCGTTAAAATAAAATGAAACAAGGTGTCATGAGCATGGTTATTTTCCTGTGTCAAGCTCATTAAAAAATGAAACAAATCCCCTTCCAATTCAAGTCTTTGATTAGATCTTGTAAAATCCCACTCAAGTCTTTCACTTGATCTCGCAAGTGAACCTTCATTCCATCCACCTGTTAGTAACTAGTAGTCTACTTAGGTGAATGAAATGAAGCTTGGGGGTATGTACCTCGAATTGAGTCATTATTCTAGAGGCATGCACCTTGAATTGAGTCATTATGCTGGGGGCATGCACCTTGAATTGAGTCATTATGTTGGGGGCATGCAAACTTATGTCAAGCATAAGTTTATATTTGTTTCAAGCTTGTGTAAAATTGAAACCAAATCCAAGCAAATTTATCTCAAGCATAAGTTTATCTTTGTTTCAAGCTTGTGTAAAAATGAAACCAAATCCAAGCATAGTTTTTCTCATGTTTCAAGCTTGTGAAAAATGAAACCATCCTCAAGTATACTCAAGCATAGTTTCCCATGTTTCAAGCTTGTGTAAAAACGAAACCATTCCCACTTTACATCTTGTGATTGCCATTTTTATTAGCTGATTTTTTCCAGATGAGCCTTGGTTTTTTCATTCCATCGTCACCATCTCTTTGGCCGATCATTCACTTTCACTTGGTTTTTTTACCCTTCCCTGAGGAACATCTACGATGAGTGGTCTTATTAGCCAGCCTCTTGACCATTACATGTTTGGAACAATTCCATCATGGCCGAAACCAGTTGCTATGCTTTTAAACCACTCATTTCTCTAGGAGGAGTCATCTTTAAGCTCTTTTCTGACTCTTGAAATATGAAAAGATTGTCGAGTACTTGTCTTTTTGAACTCGTTAAATTAAATGAATTGACATCGTCTCAGTAGACATTTACCCCTTTTTCTGGCTGAGATTGACTATTTACAAAAACAAGTACACCTTGGTCGACATGATCAAGAGGTTTTCTTGAATATTGTTTTTTACCTTTTTGGGTTCGATGGACAAATTACGAAAAGGGACACGATGGAGTTTTATTTTTCGTCTCTTTTTCAAACTCTTTAAATATGAAAAAGATACCGAGTTATTCTTCTGTCAGAATCGTTAAAATTTTTTATGACGAAAGACTCGTCACCATGATGAGACCAAGTTTCTCCTTCCTAGGACTCGTAAAAACTTACTAGCCTGGATTCATTCGAAGAATGAACTTATTTGACAAGCATATGCTATCCCCTTCAAGCTTGTGATAAAAAATAATTAGGGCAATCACTAGAAATAGTGGGGAAAAATGAAAGTGAAACATCCTTTGTATAGGCAGCATGTCGCTTTTGAACATGACACTCTTCTACTTCTCGTGTCGGGTTTGGGATATCATCATTTAGTCACTTGTCCTCCCGAGTTTTGGGTGATCCATTTTTCCTCTCATCTGACTATTCCATTTCATCATGACCCTTGGTCTTATGTTGAGTCAAATGCTACCACACTTCGGAGTCGTGTCGCCGATTTTCAGGAGAAGTCCTATCTGTAGTCTATTACCTATACATTGTCTAACCTGATGCAGGACCAACCTGCAAAACCAAGATCTCCATATTTTTATGCATATAAACATCCTCTCAGCTTTTTCTACAGTCTTGGATCTTATTCATTTCATTCCACTTTATTCCTTGTTTCTTGTCGATGATGGGGGACTCATCATGGCCCTCCTTCAATGGGTCACTTCCTATCAAATTTAGCTCATTATCCAGGAAGATGACTTAGAGACTCACTTTCATTACATTAGAGCTTGCATGCCTTAGTGGAAATTTCTTCGCATCCGATGACAGGTTTTCACCATTAGCCTTCGATCAGATGATTCCATGAGTGTTCAACTTCAACTTCATTTTTCACATTCACATATTGTATTTTCATACCTTGAGAACCATTGTCATCACTGGTGGTTTCTCTCGTGCCTGTTAACGATCCACATTATTGACCGGTAATCAGGTGGTTTTCTAGAATGCTCGACTTCGACACATTCATTCGCATGTTAGAATTCGTACTTTGATCGGGTTTGGATGGAGCACGAGACCCTGAGTCTTGTTTGATATGACTCGGGTTGCGTGGAGTTATGTATTATTCATGTTTGTACACATGTTTCTAATATACTGATGGTTGTGACCATATCGTGGGACTTTACATTTACGATGATCCTTCTATATCAAGTGGTTGCATCCATACCTTGGATCTTAGATTTACAGATGATCCTTCTCATTCGAATGGTTGTAACTATGTTGTGGATCTTTTTCATAGTCCTTACTATCTGTATGGTTGTGTCCATATAGTGGATTCATGTTTGGATATTAGATATGTATATGTATATGCATCATTAATTTACAAGTCTCCTCACAATGTTTGTTTTCGTCCTCGCTAAAGCTTGTAAAGCATCTCAGCCATCACTTACTATTCTAACTTCATGTTTTAGGGGGCATCTATTACACAATATTTTGTCACACCTCCTGCACTTCCCTGTGACATACCCGAAGTGCTTGAATCATGACCATCATGCAGTGTACTCATCCAGATATGCAGCTCAGATCCTCCCTAAAACACTATTGGAAAATGCCTTGAACTTCCCCTGAAGGAAATGGATCTAAAACCGTAATTTTAGTATCATCACCTCCCTGACACTGAACACCATGATGGTCACTAGTGGCACTATACGAGCCCCATGATTCCATCACCTTTTTGGCTTGGATACCCGCGATGATCCCTAAAAGGCAATTTTCTCAAAGAGGACAAGAAGCTTTGTGATCTAGAGGCTTCCAGGACGACAAGTTGAAGGTTGTTCGACATGGATGAGGTCAAGTTCTCTCAACTTGGACTTTTGGTCTTATCCCTATGAGCTACCTCCTTGAGATGACTTACCCTATTTGGTGACAGAAACAGATGTGCAGGAGGCTATTGCGAAATGGCCTGTAGAATGGCGCACCCTGTCAGACTTAGATGCTTGAACAAGCACGGGCGCAGGAAGTTATGTTGTGCAGAAAAGAAAGGAGGCAGCTCAGTAAGCTGCACATACACTTGCAGAGTAAAAAAAGAAGGAAATCGTAGAAAAGGCTCGGGTGGAACAAGAATGCACTTCCAATGAGCAGGTGGAACAAGAACAACGTGAGTCACAAAAAGGTGACAAGTCACCTTCGTCGGAGATAGAGGAGGAAGAACTTTTAGGACAAGGCGGTAGAGGGGATAAGGGGAAGAGAACCCCATTTATTCTGAAGAGACGTGGCAAGGAGCAACAGGGTGGTATAAGAAAGAAGCAGAAATCGGATAAGTCGTAGGGTGACCCCATGGTGTTAACAGAGGGTGATCTTGATGAGATCGAGGATAAAATTTGAGACACCACCACGGAAGTGTTGCAGCAGTTTGAGCAGCAGTACATGCAGATGTTGGGGAGCGTCCAAAAGGATCTGCATGAGCTGTAGATCCAAGCAAGAAGAATACAGGTGGGCACTAGACAAGCGAGTGCGGAGCAAGAGAGCCTGACACCCAAGACAAGCCAAGCAACAGATCTAGTAAGGACCCTAGACCTTAGAACTATGCCATTACGAGACGGATCTATTCGCGTAGAGTCCATCAATGATCGCATTATCTTGAGTACAATTAATAACATAGGGCTTAATATAGTGGCACTCTCCAATGAGACCCTCCACGCACTACATACAATGGTGGCAGATGAATTGAGAACCAAGGAGAAGCACGGCTTCAACCTCATCAGTGAGTATAAAGTGAACAATGAGCAGATGTTCACTGAAAATACACAGGCTTTGAAGGAAAATGAGGCACTTCAGATGCATAGTTCCAGTCTGGAGTTAGCAGTAGTAGAGGCATGCAAGACAGTGCCTGAGCTTCACGTCCCGGAGGATGCACAACCAGAAGCAAAGATCAAAAAACTAGCTACTGGTGTGCGTGAGGCTAAAGTAGAGGTTGGACGGGTAGCATTTGAGCTCAACATGAATATTACAGAGCTGCAGCTAAATTTGTAGCCCACGACTTCGCCTGAGGTCTGGGAACAACGCAGAACCACGATAAAGAAAAGCATGGCTACATTAGATGCCACAATCACTCACTGTGCGGAAGTGTTTGATAAATCTATGGAGCTCGTGACCAATTTGCAGGAGGATATGAACTTGCAGACACTGAACACAGAGGTAAGGGAGCTACAGTGGCAATATGATGAAGCCAAGGCAACTGCACGCTCCATAGCACCAGCACAACGCCTTACTAAATTGCAGGAAGGAGAGAAACTCCTAGCACAGATGGAGGAAGTGAAGAAGAATGAGGCCTTGCTAAAGGCTAGGTTGCAGCCTTAGTTAGAGGAGGCTTATCAAGTCACAATGACCATTCAAGATAATCTTAAAGAGTTGCAGCAGAAACAGGAGACGATGAGGCTGGTCCTAAAAGGACAAGCCATGGAAAAATTGGTTGAGGAATTCAAGCAGGCAGTAACGCAGAGCGTTGTTGAAATTGTAGTGATCTAGATGGAGCTAGGAGGTCTTCACAGTAAGATCGTAGCGCCAACAAAGTGACTCGAGGGCAAGTCACGATCTTTGTATTGGGAGCCTGTTGGGATGGGGTCCCCTGGGTCAGTTTTGGGTTTAAGATAACCCATGTTTTGGTACATTTTGTGTAAATAATGTAAAGTCTCCACGATTTTTGGATGCGGAGTGCATATATGACTAGGAGTCAAAAGGGTTTAGCCCCTTGTTTTATGAAAGTTTGAGTTGGTTTTGAGATCCACCCATGGTCCACAAACCATGGAATTGTATGAAAAAGGCTATAAATAGGTGTGTCTTATAGAGTCTAAGGCAATTAAGATTAGAATGGGTGAAAAGTGATAGCGAGGAGAAGTGGGTAATAGAAGAAAGGCTCTGTAAATGACTGCACATAGGCCTAGGTAGAGTTTGTTGTTGAGTGTGTGGACCCCTACAGCTGGGTGCACATGGTGGTTTTGAGTCTGTAACCTTTAATTAAAGATCAATAAAGACAATTACCAAAGAATTCATGCGTATTTTTGTTAATTCTATATGATGTCGATGAATGATGTATTTTATGGAATACTGATGGAATGTTGCGGAATTCTCTTGAATAAATGTTAATGATGTATGCAATGCATGTTTAAGTACTTTTGTGAAGACTCTGATGAACTTTGTTATGTTTACTAATAACTTAATTAGATATGCGCGAACACTAATTGGATTGTTCTCTGATGTGCGTAAGTGCATAAATTGATTGTTAAAGGTTCGCAAAGGTTGATCGTATATCTTCGCGAAGGTCTGAAGACTTTTTTAATAGAGTTGCAGTAACGTTCCCTAAGAGTTTATCAATATGTGCAAAGGCAGATCTGGGGTGCTAAAAGACATCACACTAGTCTCTGGATGCAGAAACTTGGTTCTTGCATCCCCCCATACTGCTTCGAGTGAGACTGCAGCCTGTGCTACTAGGGTTGTTGCCGAAAGGGCTAGTACTGTAGGGATTTGTTGGTTGGCGCAGCTAACTCTGAACTTGGGTCAGGACCCCCTAAGCCAACATTTCCCCATCTCATGGAGGCACTCAACGCAATGGGGAAAATTGCTTACTAAGTGGGGAGGACTGATCCAAGTGGATATTGGTGGCCACCCACCTATTCCACTTGGACCCCACCACTGTTTCTGTCATTTTTTTAGTTTCCTTAATTTTAGCACAGTTTACTATTTTTGATAGTTTTTTGGGTCTTGAACTTCTGAAGCCTTTTTAAGGCCCTAAACAATGTTTTTTTGGAAAACGGTAAACATGGAACTTTAATTGATGTTTTTAGTTTAAATTTGTATTCCTCGGATATATATTTCTAATGAGATATTGTGCATGTCAAACGAAGATTGTATGCCAAAGTTACAACCCCGAGAAGTTGATGTACCAATTTACCCAAATAGGGCCCATTGTTTAAGTGCTTCATCTCCTAGGGTTAGGTGTTTGGATGTTTAGGGTTTTCCATTTTTTATTAATAATAAATAGGCCTTTGAGCCTCATTGTAACACAACTTAGAGGCATGTATCCACCACACCTATTCTTAGAGATAAGCTACCATCACCCGAGCTAGTTTATTTCTTATTTCAATTCTTTGATATTGATGAAACAAAGTTTTATTTCTACTGCATATCTGTGTATATGTGTATTTATGTATTTTGTTGCATTCCTACATAAGTCTAGATCAACCAGAGATGGGATTTCATCCAAGGGCAGGGATGAAGAAAAATTTTCATTGGTTGGAAAGGGAAAGAAGGGAAAACAAAAGAAATCTCAAACCAAACCAGAATCTAACCAAGAGGGTAAGAAGAAAGACTTGTCCAAATTTAAATGCTTCAATTGTCATGAATTTGGGCATTATGTCATGAAGTGTCCACACAAAGATTCGAGCAAGAAGAACTCAGGGGGAGAAACAGGTGAAGCTTTGGCTTCACAGTTCGAGCTTGACTTCACCATTATCACATGCATGGCTAGCACAGTGATAGGGAGCATGTGGTACTAGGACTCAGGTGCATCGTTCCACATGACAAGGTGTATAGAGTTTTTCAGTGACTTGGAGGAGAAATATTTGCAGATGCACATCCATCAAGGGGATGATGGAAGGTACAACATGATCGGTGTTGGTATAGTCACCTTTAAGAGGGAGTTTGGCTCCCATCTCAGGATCAAGGGTGTCATGTTCGTTCTATACCTAAAGAAAAATCTCATCTCCATTATAGTTTTGGAAGACCATGGTTATGATGTGATCTTCAACAAAGGAAAGGAATTCCTAAGACATAGCCATGGGACAGGCGAAGCAGATCAGGGTTCGTGTGAAGAACCTGTATAAGATAGATGTGGAATACTATGCTAAATTAAGCATTAAGGTAGAGAAGGTGCAGGGTCGCGATGTCAGTGAACTTTGGCATAGAAGACTTGCCCAGTTGCATCATGGCGCCCTAAATATTATGCAACAAATAACCACAGGCCTCCCTAAAGGAGCACTTGAGAAGCTATATGTATACAAAGGATATACCTTGGGGAAGTACACAAAATCCACATTCCATAATTGGGACAGCAAAGCACATGCAATCCTATAACGGATCCACTTTAATGTCTGTGGACCTTTCTCAATAGCCTCCACTTCCAGACATAGATATTATTTTGATTTTATTGATGTCTTCTCAAGAAAGATGAAACATTCTCCAAGTTCATAAAATTCAAGGCAATAATTGAGAAATAAATCGACAAGAAGGTGAAGGATCTCAGGAGCGATAATGGAGGTGAGTATGTTTCGAATGAATTCAAAAAAATTGTGCAAAAGAAGGCATTTGACGAGAGTTGACAGCACCCCACAACCCATAGCAGAATGGGGTAGTTGAGAGAAAAATCCATATCATTATGGGAGAAGCGAGGGCGATGTTGTAGAAATAAAGCCTATCGCTGCATTTGTGGGAAGAGGAATGCAACACAGTAGTCTATTTGTAGAACCAGATTCCTCATCGCATTTTGGGAATGATTACACCAAAGGAGGCTTTCTTGGGGAGAAAGTCTGATGTGTCACACTTTAGGATTTTTGGAGGCTTTGTTTATTTCCATGTCTCCAAATAATCAAGGAAGAATCTTGAGTCGATAGTAGAATTGGCGTATTTGTGGGTTACATAGAAACTCCCCACAAATACCATGTGTACTTTCCATCCCTCAAAATGACAGTTATGTAAAGGAATGTAAATTTTGATGAGGAGAAAGTGATGTGTTGTTCTCTTGAGAGGGAGCTTCAAATCCCACCAAAAGAGGAGCTTTTAACTCCAAAGGAGGAACCTCAGGAAGTTGTGGAGAAGCCATAAATTAAGGAGTAGAGAGTGGAGACATCTAATCAATTAGAATCATCCATAAAAGGAAGTAAAAGAACTAGGGAAATTGATAGACATGTGCAAGATGCAAGTGAGAATGTGGTTGCTCCTTCAAATTTGTGTCGGCAGAGAAGGTCACCTGATCAGTACACTAGCTACATGGCTATAATGACTGAGCTTGTAGAGACTAAGCCATCCTCTTTCGAGGAAGTAGTAAAGAAACTTGTATGGGTTGATGCAATGGTGGAGGAATACAAATCCATTGTAAGGAACTGTGTTTGGGAAGTGATCCCAAGACCAATAGATAAATAAATTTTGGGTTCGAGATGGATCTTCAAGGTTAATAAGGAATAAAACGAAAGCATAGATAAGTATAAAGCTAGATTTGTAGCCAAGGGTTACTCTCAAGTTGAAGGAATTGACTATGAGGATACCTTTGCTATTGTAGCAAGGTACTCATCTATTAAATCAATTCTTGCACTAGTTGCGTAAGATCCACTAGATGGATGTAAAAACACCATTTCTTAATGGAGTTATTGAGGAGGAGGTGTTCATTGAGAAGCCAAAAGGTTTTGATACATTTGATTGGGAGTATCATGTGTGCAGACTCAAGTGAGCATTGTATGGTCTCAAGAAAGCACCCAATGCTTGGTACACTAGGATCAATAGTTATCTTACTTGTTTGGGATTCACCAAAAGTGAAGTGGATGAAAACCTCTATCATATCTTGGTAGAATATAAATTGCTTATTATTGTCTTATATGTTGATAATTTGATTGTAATTGGTGATGAACAACTGATCAGATCTAGCAAGGAGGACCATTAGGGGAATTTTGAGGTCTAAAATGGACCTCCTAAGGAAATTATAAAATAATAGTGGAAATAATAAAATAAGATTAGATTACATCATCAAATTTTATAGGGAAAAAAGAAAACAATATTTTTTTCAACTCATATTTTCAGCTTATCTCCCTATGGGTTTACTCAAATTTCGAGGGGAAATACTAGTTGGATGCAAAATTTGATTCCTCATCCAAGGACAACCCATGCTTCATACTTTTGATGGACCTTGCTACATGAAAAATGAGAAATACATGAAAAAGGTGATTGCAATCACATTTTTTTCATGTATTTATCATTTTTCATGTAGTAGGGTCGATCGAAAGTATGAAATATGGGTACTCCTTGGATGAGGAATTAAATTTTGCATCCAACGAGTACTCCCGCCCAAATTTTGAGTAAAACCTTAGGGAGATAAGTTGAAAAATTAGGTTTATTATTTTATTATCTTTTTACTTTTTTACTCCGAAAGTGGTGAATCACCCCCCATGGTTGACAACATCATCTTGAATCCTATTGGTTCTTATAAATTTTATTTTGGTTGTTTATTTTTCTTAGGAGGCCCATTTTAGACCTCGAAATTCCCCTAATGCTTTCAAGTCAAGCAGCATGTGAAGTGATCTGGATGAGAAAGATACTTGTGGGACTGTTTGGTTAGATGATGGATCCAAATGTGAACTACTGTGATAATCATATTTATATCAAGCTCTCTGAGAATCATTTTTTTCATGATCGATCTAAGCATATAGATATCTAGTATCACCATTTACGGGACTCTGTGGAGAGGCGAATAATGTTGCTACAATACATTCCTACAAAGGAAGAATAACTATGCAATGGAATAAGGTTTTGATAAGGAAACATTTCAATATTAATGAATATTAAATTTATGTTGCAATGAAAAGATACACAAAGCGCACTATGGAATACATTGATATGTCCAATAGAGTTATGGAACTATCATGAAACCATTCAATAAAAGGTATGGTTACATAAAAACGCTGCAAAGATATATCCAAAGAAATGAATTGAAATGGAAATACAAATGATATGTTGATAATACAATAAGGTGCACTGAGAACCATTGTAAGGGGAGCATCGATAAAAATACAAAGGATATTAAAGAGGAAAACAAATCAGAGGAGATCACCCTCACCAACGATAAAGGAAAATTGGGCCAAGCAATCTTAATACCGATATCTCGGGGATATGAGTTCTTATTCATTATTATTTTTTATATTTTCTTTTTTCCATTAAAGTGTATTTGTCTTGATGCTCAATTAATGGTTTTGTTTGTTTGTAGGATTGAAATTGTGAAAGCCCAGGTTCATCATTTATGTGGATGCTCAAGTCAAATTGGTGACCAAGATGACCCAAGGGCGTAACAAAGTCATTATTACGACTTTTAAAAACCACTACTTTTCAATAAGAAAGCTCGTTGACTTTCTAATTATCATATTGTAAAATATTATTTTTGTCATTAATAACAAAATTTATTGAAATTATGGAAAATACCAAGAAAGAATATCAAAATTCCATCTAGAAGCTCTAAAGTCATGGTGGAATTCTAAAAGTCTTAGGGGAGATAGAGAGTCAATTGGAAGTAGAAAGGTCATGAGGAAGTCCAAAAGTAATATGAGAAGGTGAAAGGTCACCATCCTCATTTCCATAAATTTAACTTCATGCCTCAAGCAAATGGACTTTTACCACTTAAGCTAGGCTAGTACAAGGGTTGTGATCTTTGTGCTTGAGGAGTTGAATGCATTCGCTCTTAGTACCCTGTAGGTGGAGGGATTGTGAGGCTAGTGCTATGCTATGAAGATGATATGGACTGATTTCATCCCACTATTAGGTTTTTATGAGCTTGTTGTACATGTATTTGAAAGGGTGATAATATTAATGAGAAGCTTTTCTGTCCATGCTTTGATTCACGTGCATTCCTCTATTGTTATATTATCTTATCTAATATTTCAATTATGAATGCATGTGGTTTACACACCAGTTGCATGTTTATGAACTAATTTATTTTCATCCAGCTTGTGTGTTGGATTTGAATCTTTGCTCATAATTCAATGTTAATGTTAGCGGTTGATTGTGAACTAATTTGCAGTTGATTGCTAGCACTTTCCCTGTGTGTATGTCTTAGTTAGTTTCATCTATTTGATGCTTATTTGAGGCAAGATGTTGCTCATGATGTTATTTTTGTATTCTTATATCATGTTTGGCAAGCTATCAATGGAGAGTTGATCTCATCCTCAATCTTCTAACATATGACACTCGGTCTCACAGTTTTCTCTGTATTTGATATCCAAGAGAAAAGCAAACATAATGGCAGTTGAGTCGATGTTCGGATGGGGATCCTCTCCCAAAGGGTGTGAAGTCTAATTGGGACTTCATACAAGGGAGACACTCTTAGTGTTGGCGGATTATCCAACACTACCAACACTTACCTTACCGATGAGGACTTGATTTCATTTTTTCTCACTCTGATTGGTGCTCCCCTTGTCTCCTATTGGATGAAAGCATTCTAGAGTTTCTCAAATTGTAGGAATTTTCACTTACAATTTAGACATGAAATTCCCAGGGGTTTAAGAATCTATTCATTGCAATAGGAATCAACCACTTGTTCTTGACCATCATCCAAATCATTGTGATCATTGAGCTCGGTAATATTTTCATCAAGTAAGAAGATACAATGTTTTTCTAACTCGTGGGAGTAGATTCTTTGGGAACAATTTCCCAAACACATTCTACCTCCAAAACAATGTGATCAACATTACATATAGCTCATAAATCAACTTTCCCATAATGTGAAGAATCAAATTGTCCTTTGTTGAACGCTCTTTACTTTCGCAACGCCCTTCTTATGTGTGGCCAACAAAATAGAATTATGAGAGAAACAACAATCTGTTCTACAATATCCCAAGGATACATCTCCTCCAATAGTATCTACAGTCAAAACCAAGCTGTAATGTTTAAATCACCTTCTAGATGTTCACTCTGTTAAGGTTTAAAGTAGTCATCGTACAAATGTAAAACACACTTAACAAACAAATCAACCTCCATATGCCTAGCTCAAGTAACATAGCCATTCCAACCACTGGAGCTACATGGGCATCTCACCCACAACCTCTCACAATTCATGTTGCCTCTTATAGGCATACTCCATCTATAGAGTCTTTGGGCATCACACCAACTCAAATCCTTTGACAACTCCCTCTCCATTTCATTCCATACACATATGCAACTTCAATACCATGTCAAATTTTATATCCACGTTGTGGAGCTGTAACAAGGGTCTTTTTCACCTCTAGTTATCTCACATTACAAGTCAATCCGGGAGCGTTTTGTTATTGTAAAGGACATCTTAATTTGAGGCTATTTGTCAGGATAATGCTTCGTAGTATAGATCTAAAGAATACAAGAGTAAACGGATGCTAAGCTATGCTAAATTACTTTTGCATAAAGAAATCACACACGCAGCAACTTCGTCGGTCGAGGGTATGGAATTAGTAACCTATCCCCCTAGAAACTGATGAAGGAGTATGGATCATGATCTGGGAGCATTATAGCGTCTGCTGTATCTCACAACAGTCTTGAACCTCCTCTCATGCCACTTCAATAAATGCAAGCGAAAGGAACAGCAAGAAAACAGAATGAAACAGCAACTTCAGAAATGGAACAGCAATAAAAGGAACGGCAGTAAATGGAACGGCAGTAAAGAAACTAAGTCTCGCGAGGTCAACACTTCCAATCCTTGGCACACATTTACATACAAAGGGAAAACAATCATTTATACAAGTTTGCAGCTTAATCAAATGGAACAGCAAATTATTAAAGACAGGAAACGTCAATCATATATATATCAAATGGAACAGCAAATCATTAAAGACAGGAAACGTCAATCATATGTACACGATCTGCAATAGTCACCAACAATCCATTACCCCCAATCACCTGTAGCTGAAATATTCTACTTATGAATTCTGTAATTGATGCAAACAACTCAGATCAACAGTATGCGAAGAATCCTGAAAGTATGATATGAACTTGTTACAGAGATTTATAACAGGAAAGCTACAGATGAATAAATATGAAACAACATGCAACCATAACAGATTATGAGAAACAAACCACACAAAGCAGAATTGTAATGGTACAATCAGCCAGTGTCCGTTGGAGCCGGGCCCAAAGCTTCCAATGGCGCACTGCCGTAAACTACTTCAGACGCACGGAGAAATTAACACCAAAGATATTATATTAACGCATCAATGAGAGTACAAAACTAAGTCTCAGAGAGACTCAATAGTCTGAGTTCAACTGACAATAAAATTCGTGAACAGAAAGTTAAAGATACAGAATATAAAAAATCCCCCTTCATTTCCAATGTTGCCCCCCTTTTATACAATTAACGGCGGAGTTCTCCAGACGACAAAACGATTGAACATAGCGATCCCTCAGGATCGAAGATCCTGAGTGATCCGCTAAACTGTTAGCGCCTTCCTTTACTTGGCCTGTATTTCCGAACTGGCAGTCCTTCATCTCGTTCCGGACTGATCTTCCTTGATTTACTCGACCTGGTCTGAACCTTATTTAGAATCGGAGGGACAGCCGTTATCTTCTCATCAAATTCCCGTTTTGCGTTGCGCTTTCCTGCTTTTACCTTTCCCTGCGTAGAGAAGACAACTATTAGTGATTGGATCATTTTAGACTCGTTCTTGTTGCATTTTCCCTACTTTATAATAAAGAAAAGATTACAACTATTGCTTAAAATATCACTAAATTATTTATTAAAACATACCTTCCCAATGCTCTACACACGTCATACATAATGTTGCACTTAAAGAATTGGCCCGAAAATTAAATAAAAACATTTAAACACCAAAAAACTTTATATATGCATAAACAAAAGTGTTTAATGAACAACTCAAAAGTGCAAACACCGCATATCAAGAGATAAAATCAACCCTACAAAGATTAAATCTTATTTACACAAATAAAAACATGAATGTCGTAGACAAGCAGCTAAAAGTTTGTAACATTAACCGCTATTTTTTCATTAACATGCATAAATATTCAATGTAGCACTCCTATATTATGATAAATAATTCTTATAATTAATCATAGTCATATCATTTGCTACCAACACACCCAATAAAATTTTTAAAGATAGTAGCCTAACACAACATAAGCCATATGGACCCACATGATATAACACCCTCCTCCCACATTTACCCAAGTTCATTGGTCTACCAAGGTAAACATGTGAAAAAGAGTTACTATGATATGATTCAACCTCATAAGTACAGTTAAGGAAATGGAATCGACAAACCGAAACTTTAAATACCTTCCTCAGCAGCTATAGGACCCCCAAGAGCTAAACCACCTCTCCATGTGCCTAAACCATGAGTCAGATTGCTTGTTCACTGACCTTAACTCCCATTCGCATGCACAAACCTACATCCATGTGACTATAGGTCTCCAGTCGCATGCATATGCCTAAAAGGGAGTGCCTGCAGTCCCAATTTCTCAGTTTTGTGCATGCAACCGCGAAATTTGTGTCACCTTTTTAGGGCTAGACTCCATATCGTTGACAAAAAATTGACAAAATTTTCCAAAACAATAAATGGCACAAATACAAAGCCTATAATAAAAAACTTGATCAATGACTTGACCTAACCAAGCCTAGAAATGACATACATTTCATCAAAGATATGGTGAACATGTAATCTACAGGTCATGAATGCATATCTGAACATAGGGTTCTGAAACTTATTTGAGATTCACCAAGAGGGTCTAATACCCTCCCATAATAGTTGCAATAATATTTGTTAGCTCATGCATTCATAAATCATTCATATATTCATCAAACATATCAAGAGCCTTACACAATATACATCATATAACCAACATATAAACCATCAAATAAACAACATATAAACCATGGCAACTCAGCCATAATATCTCCATCATAATCCATACATATGCTCATAGATTACAATAGAAAATACCTCTTATTAACATATGAAAATTCCAACCAAGTCAGGGACTTCCATGTACCACCCAACCATAGATTGGGTTGAACCAAATCTCTCTTTAAGCCAATCACCCTCGCACCATATTCCCAGCATGAATGTGGGATCTCACGGAATAAACCAACCAAACCAAACTAGGGCTTCCAGAGCTCAAACCACCTCAACCCTCAACCACTTATTCCACCTCATGGTCATACATCACTAAACATCACCAAATCGGTCTCTATCCAAGTTGACCAGGGCTCTAGAGCGTTTGTTCCAACCTATCTCCAAGACTACTAACTCAACCCACAGTTGTCACAGGGCTCTAGAGCATTTGTACAACTAAGGCTCCAAGACTAGTAACTCAACCCACAAGGGGTTCCATAGAATTTGTCCAACCAAGGCTTCCAGGACTAGTAACTCAACCCTAGTTGTTCCAAGGCTTCCAAAGTGTTTGTCCAACCAAGGCTCCAGGAACTAATAACTCACATTAGGGAAATTTTGAGGTCTAAAATGGGCCTCCTAAGAAAAATGTACAACCAAAATAAAGTTTATAAGAACCAATAGGATTCAAAATGATGATTTCAAACATGGGGGATGATTCACCATTTTTGGAGTAAAAAAGTAAAAATAATAAAATAATAAAACTACTTTTTCAACTCGTATTTTCAACTTATCTCCTTAAGGTTTTACTCAAATTCGAAGCGGGAGTACTCATTGGATGTGAAATTTAAAACTTCATCCAATGAGTACCCATGTTGCATACTTTCGATGGACCCTGCTACACAAAAAATGAGAAATACATGAAAAAACGTTATTGGAATCAAGTTTTTCATGTATTTATCATTTTTCATGTAGTGGGGTCAATTGAAAGTATGTAAGGTGGGTACTCCTTGAATGAAGAATCAAATTTTGCGTCCAACGAGTGTTTCTGCTCGAACTTTGACTAAACCCATAGGGATATAAGTTGAAAAAAAATATTTTTTTCTTTTTTCCCTCTAAAATTTGATGATGTAATCTAATCTTATTTAATTATTTCCACTATTATTTTATAATTTCCTTAGGAGTTCCGTTTTATACCTCAAAATTCTCCTAATGACCCACAACAGAACATGAGCACCAACTAGAAAACAAATGGGGAAACCCACAACACCATGGTTATCTAAGAAATGGCAAGGCTAGGCAAAATCGTTGTCAATCCAGGCAATCCTCCATGCCAATGACAAATCATAACCAAATAACCGCATGCATATACCATGTATGGAAAAACTAGAAAATAAATCATACATGCAACTCGATACCTACAAAGCAAACTTGTTGCAGGTGTTGATCTTGTTGTCCTCTTGTGCTTTCCTGCTTTTCCTTTGCCTTCTTTCTCCAAACCCAAAGTATACCACAATCCTCCAAGAGTGCTCCAAGAAAACTCTAAGTGTTCAAGAGTATGAGAGAGATAAAATAGAAGAGAGCTCCAAGCTAAAACAAACAAAAGCCATGAAGTGATCCTCATGAGGCTTTTTATCATTAAGGCCTCTATTTTTTTCATTTTCCTTCAATTTCTTCCTCATGCAAATTTGTGACCTTTCACCTTCATTTTATCCTATTTTCCTTTATTTTCATAAATAAAATGTCAATTAATGCCTATTTTCCTTTCCCTTTGCCAATTTCCTTAGCCATAATAAATTGAAAGTGACACCCACTGGGATTTTTTTCCCACCATTCAACTTGGAATATATGTCCCATGACCTTAGTATTATATTTTTTTACATGGAAATTCAACCAAGGGTTGTTACACATGATATGGGCATTCCATTAACTTTATTTGATCAATGTCCATTAATCAGGTATTGTCACTCTGTCTGACCATACTTAGAAAGATGTTGGGCTTACATAATAGCATGAGCCCCATGGACCCACATAATATGAATTTTACATGACACAAAAAAATAGTGTAATGATAAGAAAATATGTGTTGTATCAATTTATCCACAAAATTGAGTTTTTTTATGAAAACAAACACATTATAGCAAATATGCATCAAGTAGCAATGACCAGCAATTGTCTTTAAAAATATTGGGGGGTGTATGCATGGAACCAATCATGATAACAATATGTGTTTTTTTTTTGGGGGGGGGGGGGGGTTGATGTCATAAATATGCTCATTTATGAGTGCATTTTTGTTATGTATTCATTCTCACCTTACTATCTTGTGTGACTTTTTATGAATCACAAATCCACACAAGAACTCCTCCACAAGTCATCTTGACTCCAATGTTGGCACTAATTATGGTGTTTCTACTAAGGAGTAAATGCAATTGCATTTATTAAGAACAAGACAACAATCACCAAACTTACTAGCTTTTCGGACCAAATCCCCCCTAAAGAAACAAAAGTTGAAAGGACTTTTGAAATTTAATAGATATCCCATACTCTACCCAGGGTTATTTTTTCTTTTTCCCTTTTCTTGTTCTAGTTATGTTGAACCTAGGCCATGTCCAACCCCAATGTTGGGTGAAAGAATGGTCTTCTTGTTTGCTAGATGTTATCACCTAGATTGTTGAAAGGCTCGATCAAGCCTAGGCACCCAATGGGATAGTTTTTATCCCCTTTAGGTGGCTCCCACCCTCAACTTTGCCACATGAAATTTAAACTAGTAACGTAGTGAGGACTAAACCCTACACAAACCAACTTCAAGATTTATTTTCATATTTTACATGAACCAACTCTATCATATGGTTGGTTCTCAAAGGTAGAGTAAACAAATCATTACGACCAACCACAAGCTCAACCCATGCACTTATTAACAACGATATTTTTTCACATTAAACACATGCCAAAGAAGAATATTCACATGTTAAACATTAAATTTATAGCGTAGTGTTGACCATGTTTACTAGCAATTGAATGTGTACCTATAGTATGCCCAAGAGACCCCTTGGAATGGCATCTAATATGCCTATTGGAACTTGGCACTGCTCCTCCCATGGAGAGGCCTTGCAAGGGGTCATTGGATGAGTTTTTTTATGCCATTGTTCCTATATACAAGAGGACTAATTATTAATATTAATATTGAAGATTGAAATTAGGCAAGAATTAAATTTTAAATATGGATTTAAATATTTTTATTATTTATTATGAAAGAATAACAATACTAGAAAAGGGATTAAGATTAATTTAACATCATTTAAAAATTTAGAAATATGATGTGGTCACAACATGTAGAGAGCATGGTTTGTTCCTAACATATCCTCCCCCATCTGAGTATAAGGGCTTAGCCTATACGCATGAAACAAAAAATGAAGGAATGAATGCTCCAAAGTGGTTGAACCAAGAACATACTCACAATTCTTCATAATAACTTTATGAAAGGGATATTTTAGACTGATATTCCACTTAGGGTTAAATTCAATTAATTGTTGGTGAAACCACCCATACACTTGAATAGATATCAAGTTGTTTGAAATCAAGTTTGGGATATATAATGAAAAAAAAGAAACTCCATATGATCAACAATCAAGTGATATTATTAATATTATTGACTAGTCTAAATTTATTTAAATGATGATAAAATGCAAATTGATTCATTGCATTTATTTAAGCAATGATAAAAGGAATCATCTAAAACCTAGAAATATTTCAATCACAAGTATTTCACTGAAATAATTATTGTCAATCACAAGTATGAGACATATGATATAAATTTTCATGCATTAAACATCTCACTTCAAAATTTATGTTTAAATTTTACTTAAAAAAACTCTATCAGATAATTGATTGGTTCTTGAAGGCGGAGTACTCGAATCATTACAGACAATCTCAATCTCAACCCGTGCACTTATCAACAATGATATTTTTTCACATCAAACACGTCTAAGAAGATTATTCACATGTTAAACATTAAATTTATAGTGTAGCATTGAACATGTTTACTAGTAATCGAATGTGTACTTTTAGTATGCCCAAGAGACCCCTTGGAATGGCATCTAATATGCCTATTTGAACCTGACATCGCTCCCACCATGGAGAGGCCTTGCAAAGGTTCATTGGAAGGGTTGTTCAATGCCATTGTTCCTGTATACAAGAGGAATAGTTATTAATATTCATCTTGAAAATTGACATTGGGCAAGAATTAAAGTTTAAATATAGCTTTAAATATTTTTATTATTTAATATGAAAGAATAGCAGTGCTAGAAAAGGATTTAAGATGAATCTACCATCATTTAAAAAATTAGAAATGTGATGTTGTCACAACATTTAGAGAGCATGGTTTGTTCCTGACATATCCCCCCCCCCTAGTATAAGGGTTTAGCCTATACACATGAAACAAGAAATGAAGGAATGCACACTCTAAAGCAAGTGAGTCAAGAACATACACATAATTCTTCACAATAATTTTATGAAAGTGATATTTTGGACCAATATTCCACTTAGGATTAAACTCAATTGATTGTTGGTGAAATCACCCATCCACTTGGATAGATATCGAGTTTTTGAGATTGAGTTTGGGATGGATAATGAAAAAAAAAAAAATTATTTGATCAAAAATCAAAAGCTATTATTAATCTTATTGATTAGTCTAAATTTATTTAAATGATGATAAAATACAAATTGATTCATTGCATTTATTTAAGAAATGATAAAAAGAAAATCTAAAACCTAAAAATATTATAACCCCAATCTAACATTTAATTAAAAAAAAAAGAAACAAGCATACATCTTTGGCCAACCATTTGGCATGGAAACAACATGACAAATGTCTAAATACAAATAATGAACACTCGAATTTGGAAATAATATTACTCACAATGCACACAAAATTTAGATATGACTCCATAGACTAAGAGTAGAAAATAGACAAAAAAAAAAAACAATAACTTGACCATCGACAATTTAAATTTATCAGTAATGTGAAGACACCTTCTAAAATTTTATGTTGTATATATGTGTTTGACAATATTTTGTACTTCAATTAATAGTCAATCCCATGGTTTGATATTTGGATTAACTAAATAAAATGTCTATTTAGGAGAAGCTAGAAAGTCTTTTCATTGGGATTATTTCTATATGTACACTAATTTTGGAAATGTTAGAATATGGGATTAAATAAATTGCTTGAATATCAACAGAGTAATGGAATAGAACTAGAAACACAATGTGTTATAGTGTTTTCTTCTCAAAGGTGTACGAAAATAAATCACCTAAGACTGTGGATGACAAACTGTGTCAACAATATAAATGGTTGCTAAACATTGTATATCTGCAGCAAATGATAGAAACAAAACCTGTCGAAGTCCTGATCTATGCCACAATCATAGTTAAATAGAAAAATGAAATAGTAATAAATGTGGGAAACTCCAATAATCGAATGGAAACAAGATATACAAAGAATAGATTTTATTAAATAGCACCTATGAAGGGAACAAATAAATGTTACCAGTCCCCCTCTATGGGATGGGTTTTTGGCTATCCTCAAACGTCTTCAGCTTGTGTAGAGTCTCTCTCCTCTATAATGTGTAAACCCAACAAATAAAATGTTTGAGCTCAATGGGAACTCAAATGGAAGAAAAATGGTGTGCGACAATGATAATAATCAGAGTTACAACAGTGAGTGCAACAATGAAAATAATCAAAAGTGAATAATGAACGAAAAACTCTTCTATTTATAACAAAATATTAAGTTATCCTCGAATAATGAGCAATAATAAAATATTATTAACCCCATTCTTGGAATAACCACTTGGAATATTTTATTATATTTGGTTAGGAGGGAAAAAGTATTTAAACTTTTATTTAGAAATAATAAATAAATAAATTATTTATTTATCATCTCAAGAAATATGGTTAAGGAATAATAAACAAATAATGATTTATTTAATTATTCCTAGGAGATTTAGTCAAACTTGACAAGGAATAATAATTAATTAGTGATTAATTAAATATTCCTAGAGAAAAATAAGATAATTAATAATTTATCTGTTTATTTTTCATAATTCGGTCAAATATGACAAGGAATATTAATTAATCAATGGTTTAATTAATTATACCTAAAAGAAAATTAAGTAAATGGTGATTTATTTAATTATTCTTCATGGGTTTAATCATAAATTACTTAATAAATAATAAATAAATAATTTATGTATCACCTCAAGAAATATGGTTAAGGAATAATAAACAAATAATGATTTATTTAATTATTCCTGTGAGATTTAGTCAAACTTGATAAGGAATAATAATTAATTAGTGATTAATTAACTATTCCTAGAGAAAAATAAGATAATTAATAATTTACCTGTTTATTTTACATAATTGGGTCATTTAAGAGACTTTTATTTAGAAATAATAAATAAATAAATGATTTATTTATCATCTCAAGAAATATGGTTAAGGAATAATAAACAAATAATGATTTATTTAATTATTCGAAGATTTAGTCAAACTTGACAAGGAATAATAATTAATTAGTGATTAATTAACTATTCCTATAAAAAAATAAGATAATTAATAATTTATCTGTTAATTTTTCATAATTGGGTCAAATATGACAAGGAATATTAATTAATCAATGGTTTAATTAATTATACCTAAAATAAAATTAAGTAAATGGTGATTTATTTAATTATTCTTCATGGGTTTAATTATAAACTACTTAACAAATGTGGTTTATTAAGTAATTTATCACAGTGAAAGCAATTTTACTATGGTAAAATTGACCTTACATGGTATACTTCAATCCATCTAGTAAATTCGGCTAGATGATCATTTTTTTGGTGATAACATAATGCACATAAGGACATTTTATTTGATAATGTTTTTGAGTTGAAAGGTTCATATCCAAGAGCAACATTGGCCAGATGGACGAATATTATATTAATATGATCAAAATGATGAAATTACTAAAAGTATGGTAAAAGAGTTGAAGAGCGGCTTAGGGTTTAGGGGAAGTATTACCTTTAGCATTAGAGAGTGTGAGGGAAACAAGTGCAGTGCCCTAGTGGGAAATATTTATGTGCATATCACTCTTGTAAATACGGAATAAGCCTAGGCCATTAGTCCTCTAATATAAATGTTTAGATGAACACCCAGTTTTGCTTTTTCAATACTCATATTTTATTAATGTATTGATTTCGTTGATGATATAATGAAAAATGATTTAGGACATTGGTTAAGAAATGAAAAAATGAGAAATATACAACCTAAAACCTACAACAAGGTCGTGTGTTTGATGTTGAAGATCTACTATGGATGAAATTGATAAGGTATTAATTTTATTGCTTTTATAAGAGATACTAACATTGATTTTAGTGTTCTACAATAAATAAAATATATTTGTGTACATTGGCTTAAGTGTTTCACACATTAATTTCATTATATTGCATTATTTCAATGTTTGTCCAAGTATCAAACCAATTTCAGTCAAAGCATGTTCTTCATGCTTCTAAGGTTTATTGAGTCAAAAGAAAATTTATTATGAGTCAAATAAATGCATTTGACTCAAAGTCCCATTTGGACTTCTTGTAAGAAAAAGAAAAATGGTTTTTTCTTGAGTCATATAGAGTTAAAATTTCTTTCACAAACCAAATTGGCCCTCCTGGACAAGTCATCCTAGAACAGGAAGTTTTTCAACCTCCTGGACATGTATAAATACAATATAGTTTGACCTTATTTGAACAGCAATCAATCACATTTAATTCTGTACAAAAAGAAGAATTCAAATGAAAGTCAAAGGAGAGAGAGAGAGAATTCAAAGGAGACAGAAAACTGTGTTTTCTCCCCTAATTCGTCCACACGTGCAAGTTTTGTTGTGATTTTTCAAAGTTGTCACATGGCAAAAATTTGGCTATCATTACCACTCCGAAATTTTCTGAGGTTTGACTAGAATTACATAAGTCTGACCAGCATTGACTTTGTTGAGTTTCACTTGGTTGGAGAAGGTTTTGAATGAGGGATGCCTTTGGTATTCTGGCAGCCTTGATCTTGATTTTTGGATCTTGAATATCTCGCTTTGATCTAATTCTATAAGAAGAGGATTTCTTGGGTTTTCCCCCTTGTGGGGTTTTTCCCTGGCTTGGATCCTATATCTTTGTGTTCTTTGTCTCTTGTGATATTCATGTTTTTGTATATTTAGGTAATTTCTTGATGAAAAGAACATTATAAAAGAAATAAAATCCAACAATCATTCACAAGTAATTGTCAAGGTAAGAGAAATCACTCTAATCTTGAAGCATCTTGATTTCTCAACTTAATATCATATCTAAGGTGAAGAAAATACAACTTGAATATCACATGTTTTTGGCACATTTGAAGACACTTCTACAACATTCATCTCACTCTCAAGACACATCTACATTAGCTACATTGGAAAACATCATTTGCAGTAGCTCTACTTGAAGATATTCTTACAAGCAAAACGAGAAGACTCAAGGATCACTACCATCATAAAGGTAAATCATTGCATCAGCTATCTGTCTATCTCTTAAATATTTCATTAAAGGTTGACAGTATATTTTTCATTAATTTCCCATCATTGAAGAAGTGATTGTAGCAGTTTAAAGATATTATTGTAGAAACCATACTTGGAAACATCACTATAGTAGCCACCACTCAAGAACATCTTTAAAGAATCTAGGAAGCATCATCAACATTCTTGGGAGGAATCTTATAATAGCCTACTCTCCTTTGACAAGTAAGTACTTTACTACATTCTACGTTTCAAACTTCTATTCAAATGGGATCTATCTATAAGGAAGGAAACAAGCTCGATGGAGCCTCTAATTTCAAGGCTTGGAAGAAAAGAATTGATTTAGTTCTCATAGAAAATTAAGTTATAAATTTTGTTTTGGGTAAAGTTCTAGCTCCAAACCAAAGTAAGGCTAAAAAAGTAGCCAAATGTAATAAGGGAGAGAGTAGGTCTCAAAGAATACTCTTTGAGTCTATCAAGGATCACCTCATCCCCTTTGCTTCAGATTTGTCCACATCCAAAGAAGTCTATGACAAATTGGTGATATTGTATTCTAGTAATACTACAGGTCAAAATATCTCTCTAAGGAATCAACTTTATAGAATAATTTTATCAAAATATGATGTGGCCTCATATCTTATGAAAATATCAAAGTTGAATGTTAGGTCCCTATAATACTAGTGATTACCCCATTACTATTGTAGTTGTATCCCTTATTAATATTGTTGTGCCCCTATTGTCCCCATATTGTTATTACTGAGCCCCATAGAATCTCTCTATTGTTATTTTTGTGGCTTTATATTATTATTGTTAGGTCGGTTGGGTTATATTGTGACTCCTTAGACTCCTATATATAGAAATGAGGTTTTGTCATTTGAACCATCCAAGAATTGTTCATTTATGTAATGTAAGGAGGTTGCCCCCTCGAAGAGGCTGAATTCTAAGGCACTGATCTATCCATTCTATCTTTTTTTGAGCTGGTTTCATAACATTTGGTATCAGAGCTTTGGATTCTAGGATTTCGCTGCTCCAAATAGGTGATTGTGGAATTTTATCTATAAATTTTTTTCTGTTATGTTTCAGAAGCTAAAATAAACCCATTTGAGAAGAAATTGCACTGAACCTCGGGTCCAAATTTCAGAGCTTTTTGCGCTATATTTGCGGAGATATGATCTAAGGAATTTGGTCTTTTTGCAGACTCCTGAATTACATTCCAAACAGGTGACCTGGGGAAAATCATCATAACTTTCTCTCTGAGCATTGGATTGAAATTTCGTAAGAAGGTACAGAAAGAGGACAGACTGTAGTTTCTTGTATATATATTTTTAGAGAAAAAGGTCGAAACAGTGACTCGTGAAACGTCGTACAACTTCGCACTACTAAATTAGTCTATAATCATGTCACTGTGGGAGATTTGGCATAACGCTTCCTTGGAGAATCCAATTTGGATCAGACTGGTGGCATTGGAAAGAGGACACAGAGGACTACTACATATCTCAATTTCAAAACTGGATGATCCAAAATTACAGAGATACATCAGAGGCAATATCGAGCTCCTACAAAGTGAAAAAAGGTGTGTAGATTTTTTTAAATTTTTTCTTAAGCTTGGTTTGAAAAATTATTTTGAAGAATTCAAAGGGCATAGTAGAGAATTATTATCAGTAACTGATGCCCTGAGGAAAGAAAATGCAAACACCTAGTAAGCAACCTGAAAGCCCTAGCATGACTCATGAAGAAGAGGAAGAAATGCTACATGATATATCAAAATTACAAGACCAAGTGCAACAAATGTCCCTCTCACAAAAGCTAACAGAATCTACGATAAATGGCATGGAATCTAAGATAAAGGGCGTGGAAGCTAAGATGAATGGCATGGAAGCTAATATGGATGATTTGAATATAGATTTGAAGACAGGCATGGAAGATTTGAAGACAGATTTGACAAAGTTTCTACAAGAAATGCTTACTAATGGTGAAAGGGTAGTAAAGGAAACTCATGATAAGAACAAAAGAAATGTTAATCATGATTTCATAGACTCTAATGTTGGACCGAAGACCCACCATATTCCAAAAATCGATATGAGGAAGTTTGATGGCAAGGATCCCGCAACATGGATATTACAAATGGAGCAATTTTTCGATCTTAATAATGTGCAAAACACACAAAAGGTACGTATTGCAACTTTATATTTGGAACCAAATCAATTTGTATGTTATCAATGGCTTTGCTCTCGTAAACAAATTATCACTTGGGAAATTTTGACAGAAGAATTGACAACACATTATGAGGATACAAAAAGCAACACTTTTTTTAGCCAATTGATAAGTCTCAAACAAAAGGGTTCAATAATGGAGCACATTGAGGAGTTCCAAAAATTGAACATAAGGGTAAAAAATATTCCAAAGGAGCATAGGATTGATGTGTTCATAGGGACTTTAAAGGATAATATCCAACATGTTGTTCGCCTTTGGGAACCTGATTCCGTAGAGAAGGCATTCAGATTAGCAAGAAAAATGGAAAGCAAAATTATGGCAACCAGGAAGTATACCAATCACAACTATAAAGATGGATGTGTTGTTGCCCCTAGTCTTCCACAACTTATAAGGTTGACACCACAAACATTGAAAGAAAAAAGAGAAAAAGGGATTTTTTACAGTTGTGATAGCAAATACACTAAAGGTCATAAGTGTGCTGAGAAGAAATTATTCTACATCGATTGTGAAGAGGAAGAAGAAAAGGAGCAAGAAAGGTCAAAAGAAGAGGATATACTCTAGTAACAAAGCCTAGATAAAGAAGAAATGAATCCGACCATATGTTGTAATGCATTGGCTGGAATTAATACTCCTCAAACTATCAAGATAGAAGGACAAATCAAGAAGAAAAAGGTAATAGTGTTGATTGATTCAGGAAGTACCCACAATTTTATTCATTGTAAGATAGCAAAAGAAGAATTGTTTCCTATATCTAGCACAAGAGTGTCAAGTGATGGTTGCAAATGGAGGAACAATAAATTGCTCTAGAAAGTGCCATAATATCAAGCTCTCCATGGGAGAATATGTATTGAATAGCCCAATGCTTTCCATTCCAATGGGAGGTGCTGATGTTGTACTAGGAGTCCAATGGCTACAATCCTGGGGTACAATAGCTTTTAATTTTCAAGAACTTTTCATGAAATTTTCTATGGAAGGAAAGGAAGTTGAATTAAGGGGTATTGCAGGGAAACCAGGAAAGATAATCATCTCTAACGGTATGACAAAGCTTCTAAAAAAGGAACAAAGAGGTGTAATTGCACAATTATGTTCGCTAGATGTTTCCACATTGAAATCATCTATTTCCCCAAATCTCCAAAAAGTCTTGGAAAATCATTCCAAGGTATTTGAGACTCCCAAAGGTCTCCCACCTATTCGTGATCATGATCATGCTATTCATCTGATTCCAGGAAGTGTTCCTCCAAACATCACGCCGTACAGATATCCCTATGCCCAAAAGAGTGAAATTGAACGTATGGTTGCAGAAATGCTAGAGGCGGGTATAATTCAACCTAGTCAAAGTTCTTTCTCTGCTCCAGTAGTATTGGTGCACAAGAAGGATGGATCATGGCGCATGTGTCCGGATTATAGGGAGCTCAACAAGATCACTATTAAAGATAAGTTTCCCATTCCTATCATTGATGAATTACTGGATGAATTGCATGGATCAATTTACTTCACCAAGTTGGATCTTCGTTTAGGATATCATCAAATCAGAATGAAGACTGAAGACATTCCAAAAACATCATTTAGAACTCATGAGGGTCATTATGAATTTTTGGTCATGCCTTTTGGCCTTACCAATGCACCTTCTACATTTCAAGGTTTGATGAATTCCATTTTTAAACCATTCCTTAGAAAATTTGTGTTAGTATTTTTTGATGATATACTAATCTACAGCAAGTCTTGGAAGGATCATGTTGAACATGTTGACAGGGTGCTACAACTATTGGAGGAGAAACAATTATATGCAAAAAGATCCAAATGCTTCTTTGGAGTACAAGAGGTGGAATATCTGGGTCATATTGTATCTCATGAAGGAGTTAAGGTAGACCCTAGCAAAATTAAAGCCATTAAGGAATGGAAAATCCCCACATCCATAAAGCATCTGCGAGGATTTCTCGGGTTGACAGGGTATTATCGAGAATTTGTTAAGAATTATGGGAGAATAGCAGCACCTCTAACAACATTATTGAAGAAAGATGCATTTTCATGGACTCCAGAAGCAACAAAGGCCTTCGAACATCTTAAAGAGGCAATGTGCCAAGCACCGGTCTTAGCTACACCGGACTTCACAAAAACCTTTATTGTGGAATGTGATGCTTCAGGAAATGGAATTGGTGTTGTTTTAATGCAAGATGAAAGACCCATTGCTTTTGAAAGTCGTCCAATCAAGGGAAATTTTTTACACAAAGCTATTTATGAGAAGGAAATGTTGGCAATACTCCATGCACTTAAGAAATGGTGACCCTACCTAATGAGAAGACACTTCAAGGTAAAAGCGGATCATGATAGCCTTAAACACTTTTTAGAACAAAGATTATCCTCTGAAGAGCAACAAAATTGGGTCACAAAGAAGTTGGGTTATGAATTTGAAATCATCTACAAAAAGGGAAGAAAAATGTGGTGGCAGATGCACTCTTAAGAAAGGATGAGGATGTGGAAGCATTGTTGTGCGCCATTTCTATTATCCAACCAGATTGGATAAATGAAGCAAGGGAGGAATGGAAGAATGATGAAGAAGTGTGGGCACTTATTCGAAAGTTACAACAAGATTCCAGTACATCTGATACATTTAGCTGGCAAAATAATTTGTTATGGTACAAAGATCGCTTATACCTCTGTAAGAATTCCCAACTAAAACAAAAGATTCTTATGGAATTGCACACTTCTCCCTTAGGAGGGAACTCAAGATTTTTAAAAACTTACCACAGGGTTAAGAAGGATTTTTTTTGGATGGACTTAAATTGGATATTCAAAAGTTTGTGGCGGAATGTTTGGTTTGCCAAAAAAATAAAGTTGAAACAGTTAAGACACCAGGTCTATTACAACCTCTATCCATTCCAAGCCAACGTTGGGAGGAGGTTTTAATGGATTTTATCATAGGTTTACCCAAGTCTGAGGGAAAGAGTGTCATCATGGTGGTAGTTGACAGACTTACCAAGTATGCACACTTTTGTGCATCACATCCATTTAAAGCCAGTACAGTTTCTACTGCATTTATGTAAACAATTAAAAAGCTACATGGAAACCCAAAGATTATTGTGAGTGACAGAGATCCCATTTTCACTGGAAATTTTTAGACAGAATTATTTTCTTGTCTTGGTACTCAGTTAGCTCATAGCTCATCTTATCATCCTCAATCTGATGGGCAAACTGAGATAGTAAACAAATGTTTGGAAGTATATCTTCGTTGCTTTGTATCTGATAAACAGACACAATGGGTCAAATGATTGCCTATGGCTGAATGGTGGTATAACACTTCCTTCCATACAACAACAAAAATGACCCCATTTATGGCACTTTATGGATATCAGCCACCATCCATCACATCATATTTAAGAGAAAATTCTAGGGTTCAAGCAGTGTAACATCACATCCAACATCAACAACAAGTCCTCCAACTCATAAAGGATAACCTCGTGTTGGCACAGAATAGAATGAAACAACAGGAAGATCAACATCATAGCAAAAGAAGTTTTGATGTAGGTGATTGGGTATTCCTACGGATACAACCATATAAGCAAATGTCCCTCAAGCAAGCTAAGAAGGATATTAAATTATCACCAAAGTATTATGGCCCGTACAAGGTGTTGCAAAAGATTGGTACTATGGCTTACAAATTGGAGCTTCCTGCAACTTCTCGATTGCACCCAGTTTTCCATGTTTCGTGTTTAAAGAAGGTTATAGGCGACAAGCTCCCAGTTCAAACAATATTGCCAGAACTTGACGAGGAAGGAAAAATTATATTGGAATCTGAAGCAGTCATAGAAACAAGAACTCAAAAACTACGAAATCGATCAATTTCAGAGTATCTTATCAAGTGGAAGAACTTATCCGCTGAAGATTCCACATGGGAGGATGAAAGTTTTATACAGAAGCATCCAGAACTACTCAAGTGTTGAGGAAAACAATTTTTTGAAGGAGAGGGGCATGTTAGGTCCCTATAATACTAGTGATTACCCCATTACTATTGTAGTTTTATCCCTTATTAATATTGTTGTGCCCCTATTGTACCCATATTGTTATTACTGTGCCCCATAGAATCCCTCTATTGTTATTTTTGTGGCTTTATATTATTAGTGTTAGGTCGGCTGGGTTATATTGTGACTCCTTATACTTCTATATATAGAAATGAGGTTTTGTCATTTGAATCATCCAAGAATTGTTCATTTATGTAATGTAAGGAAGGTTGCCCCCTCGAAGAGGCTGAATTCTAAGGCGTTGATCTATCCATTCTATCTTTTTTTGAGCTGGTTTCATAACATTGAAGGATCAACTTCAAGGGCTTGGAGAAGTCATATTTGACTCATAATTAGTCACTTCCGTACTCAATGTTCTACCTCTAGATTGGAGTGGTTTTGTAAGTAGCATCTGTGCAAGAAAAGAAACTCCAACATTTGAAGAACTTTGTGCACAATGTGTTCTAGAAGAAGCAAGGTTGAACGCAAAGGACGACATTGAACCCACTATTGAAAATTCTCAGGCCTTTGCTACTAGATTTAGGAAGGAGTTCGGAAAATTTGAACTTTGCCATAGATACATTAACAACAACAATAATCAACCACATGGAAATTAAGACATGTCTAAATTGCAATGCTTTGGTTGCAATGAATATGGACACTATAAAGAGATTGTCCCAAAGATCCTAAAAACAAGAAGAACAACAAAATGAATGTTGGCATTATGGTTAATGTGTTGTCCTTAATGGAAACCTACTTGACAAATATATCATTGATATCAACAAACATGATAATATGATTATTGTGGAACTAATGCAGATATTAGGAATATTGGTACAGATTTTACAAGGGATATGGACAAAGAAATGGAAGTTTAGTTACATATGGATGACAAGTGTAAAGATTTAAAGGTATATGTGCTTCTTGTGAAGAAGGTTTTCATACATACGCAAGTCTTGTGAGCAAAAGTCACATACATAATCCGAACTATGGAAATATGGATAGCAAGGGTCATTACCATGGTATTTTCCCATAGTAATTGGGGCGGCAATGTTTATTTGATCCCATCAACAAATACTGACGAAACAACCAAGGAATTTACCTAAGGTATTGGCTAAGGTGAAATCTATATAAGGAGATGGAAATCAAGGTGTTGTGGGAGCAAGTGAATGGTTTATTCATGTGTGATTTGATCTGAAAAAGGTGT
Source organism: Pinus tabuliformis (assembly GCA_031772625.1). NCBI lineage: Eukaryota > Viridiplantae > Streptophyta > Pinopsida > Pinales > Pinaceae > Pinus > Pinus tabuliformis. The sequence continues at coordinate 1,283,891,530 of CM062805.1, forward strand.
GCACTAGGAAGCAAGGAGAAGACTCAGATTTGAAAATTATGAAAATATGTGGATATATATACTTGATTGATTTGCTTGTTGCAAATTTTTAAGTAGCTAATAATGATAGATATGTGGTTATAGTGTTGTTGTGATCTGAATGAGTTTTCAGAAGTATGTAGTTTTGACAGTGAAAGTTGCAAAATGTGAGTTGTGTTTGCAACTAAGGTATATTTCAATAATTTAATATTTGTACGTTGGTTTGCTTCTGGATAGTCTCATATGTACGTAGATCTATTTATTTTGAGTCACGTATATATTTTGAGATATGTTTGTCAATACATTAATATATGTATGCGGGTGTTGCACATGATTGTTTAGTCAATTTAGTGTTCCTAAATTGATGTCATTAATTGTCAACCCGGGGCTCGTAAGCTGATGAAGTGAAGGTGTACTATATGTACTTAAGCAACCTCTTAGAGCTTTTTGTCGTTTGGGGTGTTGTTTGTGGTTAATTTATTTTCCTAAGATGGAGTGATGATTTTATAAACATATGAGTGATAGTGTGTGTAAGGTGAATTCTAGATGAGTGAGGGTGTGTGATTGGTGGTTTCTAACTACTTGCTGAAAAGGAAAAGCTTGAAAGAAATAAATAACTTGAAATGAGCTGAAAGCAAAGAACCACTTTCTAATGGCATTAGTCACTACTCATGTTGCTGCAAATAAAAAGATAAGAAAATAACTTCGAAGACCAATGATAATGTTTATCTCTTCCTAACTCTCTGCTTCTAACACATAGTACTGTGTAAAACACGATTAGGAAGTAGCTAAAGATAAGTCTAAGAAATGATAAAGCTCTAAATGACAAATTATAGCACCACTATGCCTTTCTCCATCATTCTGCTTCCAACATACATGGTTATGTGTAACAAGTGGAAAAAAAGAGTTAGTGATATAAGCCAAGACTACTTCAAAACAAGCTGTAATTCATTAGTATTCTGCTCTCTTAAAGATAAACGGTTTATGATAAAGAGACCATTAATCAGTTAGCATACAACTTGAGAAACTAAACTAAAAGCTAAACTAGAAAACAAAGTAAAAAGCAGCACTATGAATATGACAACTGAAACTACCACTAGATATAAAGCAAATACACAAACACACACACAATCCCGGGTTAAAAACCTGCAGAAAAACAAATCTGATCAGTCAAAGTGAATGCTGCAAATGAAATGACAATGAAAGTGAATCAAGCTGTACATGTTTCAAAGAAAAGGAAATGCTGAATGGAAAATAAGGAAATAGCAAGAATATGAACATAAAATACTATACAAGGGTTGTCATGAACGGGGGCCCTCCATTCATAAAACCCAAAGAAGACTCAAGGATTTGAAAACGTCAGAACAACACTGTCTTCTATTACTCCATATGCAGAAAATTACAGTCAAGAGTGCTAGAACAGCACTATCAAAACAGAGTCTTGAAATGCACTAAAATTATAACAAGTTCATAAAACACAGCAACTAAAAAGTAACATTAAGCGTACGCAGACGCTAGTTTTTATAGGCATCTAAACGATTGCCTAATGCGTAAAGCTAGAAACTGAAAATTAACTAATCTGTCATGCGTAATAAAGGTTCAGCAACACGTCATGAGCCTCGTGGATGAGCTGGAGGTTCTGGTCGTCATGGGAATTGAATCCAGAGTTGGATTATGTTTCCCACAACCTGCGTAACACGGACAAATCACCAGTTGCATTGACGTGACCCAACAGCTTACGCAACACCGTTTAAGCTGCCTTTGTTGACCGTGGCTTGACCCTCGTTGACCGGAGGTGTAGATGATGTGGATGACCGAACCAATAGCACAGGAACCTTGAGCACCTTTATTCCCACGTGCCCATGTGGTTCGTTTTGCAAAATGACACGTGGAACCTTGAGATTAATAAAAAGGCTGCGGAATCACCAGATGGTTGCGGAATCGCTGAATGGCTGCGGAATTGCCAGACAGCTGCGGAATCTCTGTAAATATGTCAAAATCTAAACAAAACAGTCACACATTAGCAAAGTTCACTTAATCATGCTTAAAGACATCAAATGTAATGATCTGGGTAGGTTTACAAGGAAAATAAGGCAAAAGAGAGAGATGAGTGAGGGAAAACTGTAGGTAATAATGGATGATTAGGTGTAAGTTAGAGGCTCTACATACCCCCACTACGAGGGCATTGCATGTCCTCATGCAATCAAGAACACTATTTAATCCACCTGCTGAGATGCCTCTGCTAAGACATCTAGTCTTCTCCTCTTCCTCTGTGTGGCCACATTGACTCTTGGTCTTTTCATCAAACATCTGAATTTTAAATTGATCAAAGCTCTGCTTAGCTTCCTGCATTTCTTCTTGAGCTTTTTGTTTTCCTTTTGCCACAGGCCCATATGAAGCATGGTATTATCTTGGACCATCTTGTCCACATTGCTCTGTACCTTCAGTTTTTCATTTTCTTGTTTGATGTGGCGATTTAGTACCTCCAGCTCAAATACTTCTTACTTCAGTGATTGAACTTGCTGCTCCAAAGGTTGAACAGTGCTTGGACCAGCAGCTGCTTGTTCTAACGTCTCCAGGTAATTATAAACTTTCTGCTGATCTGGGTCAACCTCTAGTGACTTCTTTGGACTAGGCTCATACTCAAATTCGGATCCATGTTCATATTCAAGTTCATGCTCAAAAGGACTTTCCTCACGTGGAGGACTAGTCTCAACATACTCAGCGTGTGGAGGTCTTTTCTCAAAGTCAAGTCTTGTAGCAACCTTTTCAGGTGTGCTCAAGTCAATGATGAGTGATTTTTTACCCTTTGTGGCCCCCACTTTGTCTTGTATCCTTCTTCTCCTTCTCACGGTGGTGATGTTCTGTTTTTCTTTTTGTGCCTTTTGCTTTTGTTTTTCCACCTTCTTGGAAAGGGCAATCTCATGGAGTTTGGCCATTCTTTGTGCTAAGGGCTGAGTGTCTTCTTCACTGGAATTTTCAGGAGTAAGGTAGGTTTCTTGAGCTATGGATTTTCCTTTATCTTTCATTTGTTTCTTCCTACTCTCCTTTTTCTTTTGAGCAGCTTCTTGTACAATTTCTTGCAGGGTTTCTGTAATGATTTCTTGGGTTGTTTGATCAATGTCTACAACAGGCTCAGGGTCAATTTCATGTTCAGAATGATGGGCAACATTTTCTTCTTCAACAACGTCTTGGATAGCAGTTTCTGGGGTAACTTCTTTTCTTTTTCTTCTACTCTCTCCCAGGTATCTCTTTTTGCTTTCAACTGTTCCTCAACTAGCATCTTAACAAGACCATGATGATACATATGTGGTTCAATGTTTCTTGGGTTGCTTTGGACAATTGAACACATTTTTCTAAGACTTGAGAGTAGAAAATATGGAAGGTTAATATCATCTCCTAATAAATGCATCATGACTTTGGCATGGTAAACATATAAAACTCCAAACCTTCCCTCACAAGTAAAGAATTTTTGCACTAATAAAAGTAAAGTTGTCCATTCTTCCTTGACATAAGTAATAGGAATCCCTTTTGTAAAAATGCTGGTATCCATACCTGGATTCTTTAAGATTTGCTTCCACTGTTGGTCTTGTACTGATCTGTTTTTAAACCATCTTTCTCCAGTTTGTGGGAGTGAAGTGGCCTGTGCTATACTGCTCTCAGTGACTGTAAACTTTAGGTCCCCTATCTCCACTTGATTGTCTTTGTCTCTAAAGGAACGTGCAAAGGCCTTCGTAACCTCTTTGTGGTAACCTCTGAATTTCTGGATGCATTGGAGCCAGTTTGCTTTCTGCAAAGCCTCTTTAACTTGAGGATATCCCTCCAGAAATTTTGAACCCTCTGGTTCTGCTCTTAAGAGTTTACCCATTGGCTCTACGGCTCTGTTCTAAAACTTTTGGGAAAAAGGTTACACGGTTTCAACAGTGGCCTTAACACAGTAAATTTACGGCTCTAATGTAACAGTCGTAACATACTTTCACTGATAATCAGAATTAGCAGAGAGGAAGAAGTAAAACAGAGTATGGCTAAGGTAGCAGCGTAGTGAGCACAGCGGAATAAGGGAACTGTGGAAATGAAACAGCGTGAATGGAATGATACGAGCGTAGGAGGGTTATGAAATGATGGGTAGAAACGGTTAGGTCCTTAGGCTTCGGTCATAGGTTTACACTTGGCTGCGGGATTATGACGTAGAGAGACGTAGTACAGTAGTCTACGTCACTTAGGTACGAAAACCTTAATGGAGGAGCAGCCGCAATTGAGTTTCAAAATCGTGATGAACAGGACCGATAAGTGTGGGGGATACGTTGATCTTTGGTCGCATGATGGGAAAGACTGGTAATCATTACATTAAATGGCAAAAAACATAACCCGGAAACTTTGCAAAATGAGATAACCGTAAGTTTAGGATTTAGATCATACCTCATATCCGCGCTTGGATTGCCTTTGATCATTTGCCACTAACCCTTCATTGTTTTATTGCTGTTGCATGACTCTTTTTCACTTATTGTTGATGACTTCTGAACTGTAAATTTCTTTTCAAACAGACTGTGTTTCTTTTATGCAGGTGCAGAGAGCTGCGGAATTGCTGAATGGCTGCAGAATTGCCAGACATCTGCGGAAACTGCAGTGGTACCCTCCGGCTGCACAAAACAACTTTAGTTATCTAAAAAAAAAAACTTTATTGATGGAATGAAATGTAATGAATGGATGGATGGATGGAAAGAAATGAGGTGGAGTGAGAGTGATTAAATGAATGAGATGGTGAATGAAATGGTTGTAATGATGAAATGAGATGGAATAAGGAGGAAAAAGAGAGATTTTTTTTTTTTTTTTAGAAAATATGAGGTGTCAGGTGACCCTGATTTTCATCTCAGATTTTCTGCATAGGACTGCCAATCAGAGACTGGTTTTCAGGCCTATGCATTTATTATTATTTTTTTTTTCTTTTTTTTTCTCTTTTTTTTTTTTTTTCAAAACCAAAGATTAGGCTGATGGAGGAGAAGAATCCTTCTCCACCAACCTGATTGCAGAATCTTCTTTAAACAAATTGACAAACTCTTCTTTTGAGAATGGATTTTGGTAGATTTTCAAGCGATGGCCATTCACAATAAGAGGAGTATGAAATTCATCAATAGTTTTCACTCGAACTGCTCCATTGCTAAAGACTTCATCAATCTCATATGGCCCAAGCCAATGAGTTTGAAACTTTTCTTTTAAGTCTTTGAACTTTGAATCAAACAATAGAGCCCAATCTCCTTTCTGAAACTTTCTTTCTTTGATATGACGATCATGCCATTTAGATCTTTGGTGCTGAACTAGATCGGTCCTTAGAATTGCATCTTGCCTTATTTCATCTAGCTCATTTAGCTGGTCCATTCTGTGTCTTTGGGCTTCTGTGAGGCTCATTCCCAATTGGACTGCCATCTTGAAGGTCTTGATTTGGAACTCAATGGGGAGCAGGACTTCCTTCCCATAAACAAGTTCATAGGGAGAATGTCCTGTTGTGCTCTTCCATGTAGTTCTATAGGCCCATAAGGCTTCAGGGAGCCTTTCCGCCCAATCTCTTCTATGAAGATGAACAGTCTTGGTGATAATGCCTTCAAGAACTTTATTGGTAGATTCCACTTGGCCATTTGATTGTGGATGGTATGGAGTAGATGTTCTGTGCTTGATCTTATATTCCTCCATCAGCTTCTCCATCAATTTAGATGTAAACTGGCTGCCCTGATCTGTCACAATTTTCCTTGGGACACCAAAACGAGTGAAAATATCCTCAAAAAGAAATTGAACAACTGAATTTTCAGTGGCAGAAGGCAATGCTTTCGCTTCTACCCACTTAGTAACATAATCAGTACAAACCAGTATATACTTCTTTTGCTTTGATGGAGGATTAATTGGTCCAACGAAATCTAGAGCCCATTTCTCAAAGGGTTCGATGCATACCTAAGGCTGTAGAGGCATTTCATTTGAAGGAGTTGGTTTCCCAACTCTTTGGCAGCTGTCACACCTTCTAACATACTGCTTTGCATCTTTAAAGAGAGAAGGCCAATAATATCCTAGAGAAAGGATTTTATAAGTTGTCCTCTTGTCAGCAAAGTGCCCGCCGCATGGTTCATCATGACATGCCTTAAGGATGTCAGGCATTTCATCTTCCCGAACACACCTTCTGATTATACAATCTGGCCCTGTTTTGAACAATTCATTAGAAATCCAAGAAAAATGTGAACTCTCCTGAATGATTTTCCTTTTCTCATTAGGAAATAAGTGTAGAGGTAGCTTCCCTGTAACTAGATAATTAGCCATATCTGCATACCAAGGAGTCTTGGTAGTCACTGCAAACAAGTATTCATCTGGAAACTTATCTTCTACTGGAGAATCTTCATTAGTGTTTTGGATTCTAGACAAGAAATCAGCTACTGTGTTTTGTTTTCCAGGTCTATCTAACACAGTAATGTTGAATTCTTGTAAAAGTAAAAGCCATCTTGTAACTCTACCATTAGTGACAGGTTTGTTCATTAAATATCTTATGGCAGAGTGATCAGTATGGATAAAGGTTTCATAGCTGTTTATGTAGTGTCTAAACTTATTAATCGCATGTACCACAGCTAAGAACTCTTTTTCTGTAACAGTATAATTTAACTCAGTGGGAGTCAAATTTTTACTGGTGTAATAAATGGCATAAGGGATCAAGTCCTTTTGTCCCAAAACAGCTCCTAGAGCTGTATCTGAAGCATCAGTGGAAATATGGAAAGGGAGTTTCCAATTTGGCCCCCTTAAGATGGGTGCTTCAGATATTCTAGTCTTTAAAGCTTCAAAAGCAGATTGACACTCGGGATCCCATTTGAACTCATAGTCCTTGGTAAGCAATTTGAAAAGAGGGGATGCTATCTTAGTGAAGTTTTCAATAAATCTTCTGTAATACCCAGTAAACCCAAGAAAACTTCTAACATCCTTCTGGCAATTTGGAATAGGTAACTTAGAGATGACTTCAACTTTGGATCTATCAACCTTTATCCCATCTCCTGAAATATGATGTCCTAAAACAATCCCTTCAGTAAACATCATAAAACACTTTTCATGACTTAAAGAAAGATTTGTTTCCTTACATCTTACCAGTACTTTTTCCAAATTTTCCAAAGCTTCTTCAAATGTATTACCATAAACTGTGAAATCGTCCATGTATACCTCTACACAATCATGAATCAGATCTGAAAAGATTCCTAGTACATCCCTTTGAAATGTAGTGGGTGCATTGCACAATCCAAAAGGGAGTACTCGGTAGGCAAAAGTTCCCCAAGGACAAGTGAATGTGGTTTTGTCTTGATCTTCAGGTGCTACCTGAATTTGATTATACCCACTAAAACCATCCAAGAATGAGAAATACTTTTTACCTGCTAAAGTGTCTAGTACCTGATCAATAAAAGGTAGAGGGAAATGATCCTTTAAGGTTGCCTTGTTCAATTCTCGATAATCAATACACACTCTCCATTTACCATTCTTTTTGGGTACTATAACCAAGGGAGAAACCCATTGGCTATCTGAAATGGGGTAAATGAAGTTTACCTTGAGCAAGTTCTGGAGTTCTTCTTTCACGATTTCCCTAAGGTTTGGATTCATCCTTCTTTGTGGTTGCCTAATAGGTCTGCTATTTTCTTCAATATAGATGTGATGAATACAAGTCTTAGGATCGATTCCTTTCATGTTAGTGTATTCCCATGCAAATGCAATGGAATGTTTTTGCAAAAGTTTAGTTAATTCTTCTTGTTGTGGTCTTTCCAAGTTTTTTTTAATGTTCAATGGTTTTCCTGGAAGGATTTCAATTGTAGAACTACCAAACTCTTCCATTGAGAAAAGAGACATCTGTCTAGAGGAGAGATATTCAATATCTGCATCTAACTGAAACTGTGTAGAGTCATATTCTAAAGGTATTTCAAAATTTTCTAATGTATTTAGAATTTGACTATCCTCACTGATCTCAGAGATGGTTAGAATAGGTTGAATAGTATCCTCATCGTCAACCCACTCATCTTCTCCTATTTCTGTTATTGCCTTTGTTGGAGGATACAAGTTGAATTTCTTGGTGGAATTACCATCTGATATATACATGTCCCCAGACCTACAACTGATGAAAGCATTAGCTGTTGCTAGCCAAGGTCTTCCTAAGATAAGAGGATGTCCTCCTAGATTATTCTTGGGAGTTAAAATCATAAAATCAACTTGATATTCCCAAGAATCTAGAGAGACTGGAATATCTTCCAATACACCATCAGGTTTAATGATTGATCTATCTGCAAGTTGCAGTAAAGTAGGTGTAAAGAGAAGGTTAGGAAGCTTTAACTGATCCATGGTCTGTCTACTCATGATGTTGATAGCGGCTCCTAAGTCAATCAAAGTATTTGGGATTTCAACCCCATTAATATGAGTTTTGACAATAGGGCTACCGGGGTCCACATATTTTTGCATGGTAATCTTACCCATCATAATGTCTGCAATTTTTCCAACTAGATGTATCCTTTTGGTATCTCTGGTCCTCTTTCCTGTTTTCTTCAAACTCAACTCCTTTATTGTCTTTGCTAGAATGGGAATTTCCTTAATGGCTTGTAACAAAGGGATCTTGATACATACATTCTTCAATTCATCTAGAAAACTATAGTCAGGCACCCATATTTGCTTTTCCACTCCTTTGTCAATTTGTAATCTTTCAGGAAAAGGAGGTGTAGCTAAAGGTGTAGGTTGCTCAACTATGGGAGTTGTGGAGGTTGATTCTTTTTCTTTTTCTTTTTGGATATTTTGGTTTTGAAGTGATACTTCAGAACCCTTATTGACTTTGAGAGATTCTTCCTCAGAAATGCTTGGTTGTTGAACACTTGTAGAAGGTTGATCTAAGATTCTACCTGATCTGAGTTGTACTTCATTGAGAGGAACAACCATATAGGTAGGGAATGGTTGACCTTCCATCATGTAAGCATTTTGAGGGTTCCTATTATTTGGATTTGGTAATGGCTGAGAGGGAAGTTGATTTGATTTCTGCTGGGATTGAAGCGATAGTTGAGAATTTTGATTTTGTGGAGGAGGTTGTTGTTGTTGAGGGTATGGCAATGATAGTTGTTGACCTTGATTTGGAAGTTGTGGAGCCTGCTGATTTTGAAATGATGGAGGATATTGATAGAATTGAGCAAATCTCCCATAAGGATTTTGCATGCTTTGCATCCATGCTTGAAAAGCATTTTGAGGTTGAGGCCAAGATTGTTGCCAAGGATTCCAATTTGGTTGGGGTTGAAAATTCATAGAGTTGTTAAACCCCTGATTTTGTTGCCCTTGCCAAGGTCTCCTTGCAACAAAACAGAGAGATTCAAGTGTGTTTGGATCCTCTTGAAAGACTGCTTTGAGGCCAGGAATTGAAGGACAATCCTTGGTCTCATGAGTTTCTGAGCAAATTACACATGTTTCTACAACGTGTGCATCTAAGGGACATTCCCTTAAAGCATGTTTCTTTCTACATTTCGGGCAAAAGATAGCCAAAGCCTCAGCTTCTGCTTTTTGTTTATTGTGAATCTTAAGGGTATCTAGTTGTTCACTAAGACTCCCTAAGATGTCAGTTTTAAATTCATCAAGCATATTGCCGATTTCAACCCTACTTACTGATCCTGTTGCAGATTTATTTGCCCTAAGGAGAGAAGGATCTCTAGGCCCTTTTTGAGTTTTTGATTTGCCCCTTGAGAGATGGATACAGAGTTCTGCTATATCATTGAGTGAAAGTTGAGAAATATCCCCTTTCCCCATCATGTTTAAGATATCTATCCATTCATCCCTAATGGCTTTTAATAAGAGGGCTTTTAAGGTCTCTTCATCCAAGGTACTCATTTTTGCTCTTTTCAAGTTATATTGAAATCTCTCAAGTAAATCTTCCAAACTTTCATCTTCTCTTTGTATCATTTTAAATACCTCATCTTTATGATTAGTAGGCGTACAATAGTCCTGATACCTATCCAAAAAGGTTTGTTTCATTTCATCCCAAGACCTAATGGATTGAGTGAGTAACCCCATGAACCATTTCAAAGCTTGATCTTTTAATGTTGAGGGGAACAATTTGAGTTTCTGAGTATCATCCAGATAGTCATAAGTTCGACACACAACTTCAAATTCAAACAAAAATGTTTCAGGGTCCTCAGTTCTTAACCCATGGAAGTTTGGGAGGACAGATGGTGATATGTTTTTCATAGTAGCTCGGGAATCCTCATTAACAATAGGAAACCCAAATGAGTTATCCCCATCTCTATTTCCTCCTCCAAAGGGACCTCTACCTCCTCCATTATTATTGTTGTTGTTTCCTCCTCCTCCTCTACCTCTACCACCTCCTTCTTCCTCTGCCATGATGGTTCTCCTAGGGATTTCAAAATCTTCTGGTTCCTCTACAAAGGGTGAATGAGAAGAGATTTCTCCTTCCTCTTCAGGTGATTCTACTTCCTCAATTACAATTGGTCTTTCTGTAGGAGAAAGAGAAGAGTCTCTTCCTGGTTCAAACTCAATAGAAGGTGTAGGAGAGTCAACTCTTGGCTCTTGAATTCCAGGAATTCTAGGACTAGGAGTGTTGGTTGGAGATAAGGGAGGTGTCTCTTGTCTATCCCTTGAAGCAGATGGACTTGTAAAAATTGAACTTCGAGCTCTAGCTAAAAACCTTCCTCTAGAATCTCTAGCTCTATGCATGTCATTTTTTTTATTATTTTTCTTCAAGTCAAGTTAATAGTTCTTTTTCTGATCTTCCAGTTCACTCTAGGTGCAAGAAGAGAGCATACTCAAGAAACTACCAAATCAATAACTTTCTCTTTTCTGATCCTCCAGATCACCTTGAAGTGCAAGAGGAGAGCATACTTTGATAGGTTATCAACTTCTTTCCTTGAAATTTTTATGTTTTTTTTTCTAAGAATATGGCTACTTAATTTCACTTCCCCGGCAACGGCGCCAAAATGTTTAGTCAATTTAGTGTTCCTAAATTGATGTCATTAATTGTCAACCCGGGGCTCGTAAGCTGATGAAGTGAAGGTGTACTATATGTACTTAAGCAACCTCTTAGAGCTTTTTGTCGTTTGGGGTGTTGTTTGTGGTTAATTTATTTTCCTAAGATGGAGTGATGATTTTATAAACAGATGAGTGATAGTGTGTGTAAGGTGAATTCTAGATGAGTGAGGGTGTGTGATTGGTGGTTTCTAACTACTTTCTAAAAAGGAAAAGCTTGAAAGAAATAAATAACTTGAAATGAGCTGAAAGCAAAGAACCACTTTCTAATGGCATTAGTCACTACTCATGTTGCTGCAAATAAAAAGATAAGAAAATCACTTAAGACCAATGATAATGTTTATCTCTTCCTAACTCTCTGCTTCTAACACATAGTACTGTGTAAAACATGATTAGGAAGTAGCTAAAGATAAGTCTAAGAAATGATAAAGCTCTAAATGACAAATTATAACACCACTATGCCTTTCTCCATCATTCTGCTTCCAACATACATGGTTATGTGTAACAAGTGGAAAAAAAGAGTTAGTGATATAAGCCAAGACTACTTCAAAACAAGCTGTAATTCATTAGTATTCTGCTCTCTTAAAGATAAACAGTTTATGATAAAGAGACCATTAATCAGTTAGCATACAACTTGAGAAACTAAACTAGAAGCTAAACTAGAAAACAAAGTAAAAGGCAGCACTATGAATATGACAACTGAAACTACCACTAGATATAAAGCAAATACACAAACACACACACAATCCCGGGTTAAAAACCTGCAAAAAAACAAATCTGATCAGTCAAAGTGAATGCTGCAAATGAAATGACAATGAAAGTGAATCAAGCTGTACATGTTTCAAAGAAAAGGAAATGCTGAATGGAAAATAAGGAAATAGCAAGAATATGAACATAAAATACTATACAAGGGTTGTCATGAACGGGGGCCCTCCATTCATAAAACCCAAAGAAGACTCAAGGATTTGAAAACGTCAGAACAGCATTGTCTTCTATTACTGCATATGCAGAAAATTACAGTCAAGAGTGATAGAACAGCACTATCAAAACAGAGTCTTGAAATGCACTAAAATTATAACAAGTTCATAAAACACAGCAACTAAAATGTAACATTAAGCATACGCAGACGCTAGTTTTTATAGGCATCTAAACGATTGCCTAATGCGTAAAGCTAGAAACTGAAAATTAACTAATCTGTCATGCGTAATAAAGGTTCAGCAACACGTCATGAGCCTCGTGGATGAGCTGGAGGTTCTGGTCATCATGGGAATTGAATCCAGAGTTGTATTATGTTTCCCACAACCTGCGTAACACGGACAAATCACCAGTTGCATTGACGTGACCCAACAGCTTACGCAACACCGTTTAAGCTGCCTTTGTTGACCGTGGCTTGACCCTCGTTGACCGGAGGTGTAGATGATGTGGCTGACCGAACCAATAGCACAGGAACCTTGAGCACCTTTATTCCCACGTGCCCATGTGGTTCGTTTTGCAAAATGACACGTGGAACCTTGAGATTAATAAAAAGGCTGCGGAATCACCAGATGGCTGCGGAATCGCTGAATGGCTGCGGAATTGCCAGACAGCTGCGGAATCTCTGTAAATATGTCAAAATCTAAACAAAACAGTCACACATTAGCAAAGTTCACTTAATCATGCTTAAAGACATCAAATGTAATGATCTGGGTAGGTTTACAAGGAAAATAAGGCAAAAGAGAGAGATGAGTGAGGGAAAACTGTAGGTAATAATGGATGATTAGGTGTAAGTTAGAGGCTCTACAATGATATGCGTGTATATATGTTGATGAATTATGTTATATTCGTTGATGTCTATCAATGATGTCTATCTCTATCTGACAGTATTGATTGGATTGGTTGTGCATTGATTTGATCTAGTTGCAATAATTGGTTGAGAATGGTTTTCTTCAGTATTCAGTTGGTTGACAGTGCTTCAGTGATTTATATTTTGAGATTCAGTATTTCAATTTTTGATTGAGCATAATGTTGGATGTGGGTCCAATTTGAAAATATGATGAAAGGTTCCCTACATGTTGTTTGATGATTGTTTGATAGGTGGATACAGTTTGAAATATTATGAAATGTGGTCCACAAGAGGTGATGAGGGTTGGAGCCTTCAGTAAGGGAGTCAGGCCTTCCTTCCAGTGGTAGCTGGTAAATTTGTACAGCATGTAGATGCTTCCTTCCGGTAGGAGTTGGTAAATGAGATTAGGGGGTTGTATCTCCCTTCTAGCGAGTGTTGAAGAACGAGTGGAGGTTGTAGCCTCATGCAGGATGGTGCCTGCATGCCAATAAGAGTCTACACCAGTACAAGATGTAATGATGGTTTTATTTATATAATAAGAAAGAATATAGAGACAACGGCAGTGGTGGTTGTCTCCCACATTGGGTTTCCACCTAAAATCATGGTGTTCTATGTGTGTTTCTTATGTGATGTGATTTTTTTTTTCCTTTACTGCATATTGGATGGTTGATGAATTAGTAATGCAATGGTTAAGTTAACTCACTAATGGAAGTTATGAAAAATAAGTAAATTGTATATACGTTGTTTCCATTCACTGAAGTCACGTACACACGCTGGTTACATAAAGAACATTAGTGTACAGAATTCAGAATATGAAATCAAAATTTAAAGTGGGCAGCTAGGTTTCCTGGCTCATAATGGTAACATATAATGAGGAAGAAAACATCTAGTCCTAGGAAACTTATATCAAGAAAGAAAATATCTAAGTAATGTATTTAGCTTTTCCTATTTGGAAATTCATAAGAAAGCAAGCATGTTCTAAATATGTATTTCTAGTCTCTTTAAAAGGCTATCAAGCCTCATGATAATAAAAGTGAATGTTACAGTCTTCTTTTTTATCTTGTGTGATTGTGTTTGATTCATTAATTTTGAGCTGAGTTTTGTAAGATCTAGTTGAGAGGTGAGGCTCAGAGAACCTCACCTTCCATCAATTGCGTATTAATTGGTATCAAAGCAATTTTCTCCTTAAGGCATTCTACCCTGCCTCCATTTCTGCACTAATGAATGATCGGTCACATTAAATAATATTTTTCTCCATTCTTAGGGAATAATCTCATCATGAGACCTAGACCATATTGAAGGGCATAACTTTACCTTTATAATGAGCTATTATGTATCCCAAAATTCCAAATAACGTGAGAGAAATTGATTTTACAAGTTAAATTATACCTATGTTCATTGAGCCAACCTACACAAACTTATATATGCTGGCTTGCACTAAAATACATGTCCGTTCAGGCTTATGGGAAAAATAGCCTATTAATATAGGCTCATACCTCCTCCTCAAGAACAGAAGTGAAGCGAATAACATAGAAAAGACATGTTATCGAGAAATATAGTGTCCACTCGGAGCTGCTAGCCCCACTAAGACTGGTAGCTATCTTAGAAAAAAACAAACTAAAACTACTTTCGCTTTCCTTTATGAGAAGTAGATAAGAGGGGAACAAAGGACACCAACCTCAGTCTTGCACTTGGTTCCTTGCTTGGTTCCTCTCCCTTCTGGCAGATCCTTACCGCTTTTCCTTCGTCTACCCAGCTTCAAAGAGCACCTGTGGAATCAAAGCAGCATAATACTATCGAAGAACAAAGATCTACAATCATAAACAATATAGGACCAGATATATATTTACCACACAAATGCATATATCATCAAACATACAAGAATGTGGAGGAAAAATTGAATAGCTTTATTAATATCAAGAATAGAAAAGAGGATTACAACCAATTGTTCTGACCCAGTGTCATCCTCCCAGCATGAAAGCCCTTCTTCACCTCATGAAAAGCTTAGATCACCCAAAACTATGATATTCCACCAAGAAACCAATAGCACTTCCTTATAAGATACAAAATTCCAGCCTCTGGATATCTGGGATGAGGGATCCATATATAGATGATTGCAGGGGGTGAGTCAGCTTCTGGGATTTTGATTAGTGTCCTCTCTTTGATAGTTCTTGATTCCACTTGGAGATTGATGATCTCTTACTCATCCCTGGGCAATTCAGAGAGGCAAGTGTCACAGGAGAAGTTTCTGGAAGATTCCATGACGATCCACCTTGCAAACTGTCTCTACCATTTGTCTACTCTCGCCCATCGCACCCTACAGAAGGGCTTTCTAGTATGCATCGCACCATTTTCACTGAGCAGGTGAGATGTATCGCACCCTCTGCACTAGGCAGTCAATATGGTCCAGCTTTGACCAGTTATGAGCAGTTTTCTATAGAGAACTTCTAGGAGATGATATAATCAGCTGAACTTGTTCCTTTAGGGTGTGAAGCAACATTTTTAGGGACTTAAGAGCCCTTGGTTTATGGACATGTATGATTGGGGTGCAGTGCCCAACAATGTCTATAATAGTTGCCCCCTAAAGCATGATGTCGTTAATATTTTGATGTCGGGTGAAATGCTTTATCATGAGGATCCGAAGTTTGTTTGAGCTGGAAGGCGACCTGTAATACGATACAATACAATACATTATCTTCATAATATTTCATGATCTAGCTGAGGCGGGCATTCTCATGCTCAGCTTTATAAATTCATTTTCATGTACATAAGACAGACAACCGTCTGTGTGGTAGATTGATCATTCTGATAGAGTCATCATCCTTTGATTCGGATGATCATCTGTGCAGCAATGATGTACATTTGATGTCTTTATTTTTCCTGAATATATCGCAGCCCGTGTTATCACAAAATCGTGTACTAAAGGCTGCTACTTAGCAAGATCTCATGCAACTATTTCAAACCAGGCTTTAGACTAAGGCTTAGCCTCCTTAGTCGGAGAGGGCTCTCTCACATATTTTTTGATATGAATTAATAACAAGAAAAGATGGCTAACTCTTCAAACAATACATGAAAATAAGCTGGTTGGAACAACAAAATAACACTTCTTCCATTGGGCTCATGGAGTCAAACACCTCTGCAGTAAACTATTAACTACTCAATCATGGAAGCCAAGGCATATAATGTTTAAACACTCAGAACATTTCTCAAAAAGAACCTCAACTCATAAACATACACAGGAAGTCTGAGCACTAGGTGAATTCAGAGTGATTGCATATCTATTGAGATGTAAAACAGAAAGGATAAAGACAAAACCACATATATTCTGAGCCTTTGAACACAAGATGAATCTTGGGAAGAAAAAGTAATCTTTCTATTACTGTCAAAAGTCTTTTACATTAGCCAATATAAAAACTCTGTTTTTTTCATAAATCTCCAACCCCACTTACATCAGAGTTTCTCCTATATATAGGAAAACAAAACTAAAACTACCTTGAGTCTCCTCCTCCAGCATGAGGGGAGTTCGATGATCTATCATTAACTAACCTTATCTATTTTTAAACAAACTTATTAAATACATAAGGTATTGTGCTGTAAATACATAGAGTCCTAATCACATTGAAATTCTAACTCTATCTCCTCGTATGCATGATGCCTTTCTTGAGCTTTGACACCTGTACATTTTCTGTTGTGGCCGAGATATGTTGGAGGAGCATCCACTGAACGAGCTGGCCTTGGATACTAGCTGTGTAGATGGCTCATTAATTAGTAAAGATGAGTGCCCTGTTTTCATGGTCCCTGTCTTCCATTATTTTTTACTACTTAAAGACCACGCTCCAAGCTCTTTAATTCTTCAATAACAATGCATAACACCATATGCCTCATGATCTGGATGCCTTGTGGACTGAACAGGTGTACAAACCAAAAATTCCGGTAACCCTACCAGAACCCTAGTAATTCGGTCATAAAGTACCTTTAAGAAAACTTTAGCAAAAAACAAAATATTTCACCTTTTCTCCAAAACTCACACCTGTCACTGTTTGAATTGCTATGATAGCCTTGTATGGTCTCCCTCCTGTCCTCGAGGCATTCCTTTCAAAATTCGCTGACCTCATCATCAAATTCATTGTTTTCTTATAAAACAGCATCTACAGCAGTTTCGTAGCGCGCTACGAAACTGCTGTTTTTGTCAAAACAGAACATATTTATCTTGAAGCGCTTTCTGCTTAAACTCATGATTTCTTCAGACATTTTGTACAGGTGTTAGGGACCTAAATAGTTTCAAAATGATGGAGCTTAAACCAAAATGTATCAAAACTTGAAAAGCATCTTTCCTTTTAAATCAGTGAGCTAGTTTACCTAGCTTCTTCTTCAAACTACTAACCTCTTTCTTCAAAGGCTTATTTTCAGATCTCAGGCTCATGTTCAGTTTTCTTATGAGTTTAGCTTGCTTGAGGGCTGGAACTGTCCATGAATACACATCTGCCACTGAATCTTTTGTTTTCAATTCTAGTTTGAGATTGAATTATTTAGCTTCAGCTGCTACGAAACTGTTGTTCTGCCTGAAAAATGGGTCTCGGGACAGAGCTCATAACTTCTCACAGAAAACGTATTTGGAAAAACTGAAGGAGGTTTTTGTGAACCTAGCTGTGCTTAACAAAAACCTCTTTTGGTTTTTTAAAACACTACTCCAGCTGCCCAGAATCTGTCTTTGAAAAAGAGGTGTAAAACAGGAAATTAAAAACTGCACCTACAGCAGTTTCGTAGCGCAACTTTAGTCACTCGTTTCTCCCAGCTCATAATCAATTTGAAGAAACTGAAAGAGGTTTTTCTAGTTCAGTATGTTAGGAATAAAAACCTCTTTCAATTTTTGAAAATATTCTTTCAGCCGCGCTAAATACCTCCTGGAAGCTGACTGCTTAAAACAGAGAAATATGCCTGTAACAAACATCACCTACAGCAGTTGTAGCCAGTGTACCAGTATGGAGATCTCCCTTGGGAACATTATTTGTCTGTGCATATTTGCCAGAACTTTCATCTTTGGATGTCTCAGCTTCGTTTATATACAAGCTGGGATCTTAAATAGCTTAGTGCATCTGGGATCTTGTTCTGCATCTGTAGAACCAAACATATCTTAAAACATAGTTGTGAAATATGACGACTGTTGGGTTCTTCCAAGCGTTCCAATATAGAAAGAGCTCTCAAGTAATCACTTGCAAAAGTCTGAAAATCCTCTCTTTCCAATGATGTATCTTCTAAGGCACTATTCCACGACTAGCATCTTCTAAATCTTGATATGCTTTCCTTCTTATGATTGACACCTTATTCAAAAGCCACCTTTCTATTAACCTCAGCTGTCATTGACAGTGGAACTGATTGAGGACTTTTATCCTGGTTAACAAGCTTTAAACTCTCACTAGAAGGCAAGCAAGCCTGCAGCCATAACTCAGATGAATTACAAAACTTCACCATCAATTTGCCGAAACAGGCTTTTCTATGCATATATCATATTCCCACATAACTCATAGGAGACAAAAGTGATATGGGTGAGCAATGGTTTCGGACAAATTCCCAATTTCGTAGCGCAGCCAGTGCAAATTATGAATTATGCGCTACGAAACCACCTAAACATTTTGCGCTGCGAAACTGCTAAAAAGGCTTTATGCGCATCAAACTAATGTGAGCGGTTTTGAACTTTTGGCATTGGAATTTTCAGTGATAACAGCCCGGATGGATGAAACTAGATCCCGGGTCTTCAAACTCGTCCAATCTTCACTCGGATTACAAGTCAATCCATGTGAAAGATGTTCTGGAGTTGAACATGGAAAGACATCGCCTGATTACCAGCCAATGATGTAAGTTGTTAACAAGCGTGAGAGGAATCACCGATAATAATGATGACCCTCAAGGTACTACAGTACAATTCGCATGGTGTGAAAAGGGACTTGGCGTCGGACACCACGCAAATTCTTTCGGTTGAAGGCCATTGATGTAAACCTGTCGCCGGAAGTGAGAAACTTGCCATTGAGGCATGCAAGCTTCAAAATACTGAAAGGGTTGTTCCTAAGTCTACTTCTTAGATAATGAGCTGATGTCGACAAGAAGCGACCCATCGTAGGAGGGTCTTAATGAATCCCACATCTACGACATGGAATGGAATAAATGATTTCGGAGATGAAAACTATATGGTGATAC
Organism: Pinus tabuliformis; assembly: GCA_031772625.1. Classification (NCBI taxonomy): domain Eukaryota; kingdom Viridiplantae; phylum Streptophyta; class Pinopsida; order Pinales; family Pinaceae; genus Pinus; species Pinus tabuliformis. Next base: position 1,283,910,581 of record CM062805.1, read on the forward strand.
AGGGTTCAGGGTGGCGGTCATGAAAGAATGGAGCATGAATGTATTGCAGCGGATGAGACACAGGTGAATTCTCTGAGCGACTTCTCTTGAACATACCAGCGACACTGACATGGATTGGTAGCGTTAACCCCAAATATGGATGGTGTGATGGACCAATGGCAATATGACCGGTGAACGGAATAACCCAACCCGACTCAGATGTGGATTGAAAGTGTCGTGTTGAAGAGCGACTTGCTACCAATAAAGTTTCTTCAAGTTTTCTTCCCAATTTTTACCCAATCATTGCTGACCAGTACCTCTTTATTTTTGTCAAGCTTGAGGAGGATAACATATGCTTGTTCTATAATTTTCCCTTCGGGCAAACCCGTCGCTATGTTTTAACGAGCCTAGCAACAGTGAAACTCATTCTTGTCTATATGGACAAGTTTGTTGCTATTTGATTTTAACGAGTTTAACGACAAAGATAACTTGGTCCTTTTCAATTTTAGAGAGTCTAAAAGGGACGTCAAGGAAACTCCAATAATCCTTTTTCATCATATAATCCCTTAAGTCCGAAAAAGTATAAAATAATATGAAAGGGATGAATTTTCGGTAATTTTAACGAGTCGAACAAAACAAGCACTCGATATTTTTGTGTAATAATCCCTTAGGTCCAAAAATATTAAAATCTAGATGAGGGATAGCACTCTCGGTAGCTTTAACAAGCTGGAGAGGCCAACTGCTCAGCAATCTTTTCATATTTTATGAGTTAGACGAAAAGAGCTTAAAGGAGACTTGTTTTTTGAGGAACGAGTGACAATTTCAAGTAGCGGTTGATTCCAGGTAAGGTTTGGAATTTTCCAATCATGGCAGTGTCACAAGGATGGCTAACAGGATCACTCTTCGCAGTTGTTCCTCAAAAGGGGTAAACAATCAAATGGAGGTGAATGATCAGCTAAACAGAGTGGAGGTGATGGTAAGAACACGACTAGGGCTCAAAAGCTGATGATAATGCATTCACAATGGTTATTTACCGGGGATTAGTTCATTTTTTAATTAGCTTAAACTCTGGGGGAACGTTTGCTCATTTCTAAGGTTTAATTTTTAACGCGCTTGAACTTCGAATAAAAATTGCTCGTGCCAGTCGTATAATAAGGATTTCTCATCGATAGGTTCAATTTTTAAGGAGCTTGCACCATTCGAAACTTTGCTCCAGATCCTTTCATTATGCAAGCTAGGAACGACCAATCCTATGAGTTTAAAGGGTTGAGAAACTACAAACTAAGAAAATAAATGGTCGCTCTTTACTTTCAGGCAAAAAGGTTTGCATGCCCCCAGGTATAGTGAAGTAAAGTTTCCAGGCTACCATTTAGAAGTTCTTGCATTCACAAGATAGTTTCCATCCACACAGCAGATAGAAACACTTCCTCAGCTTAGTCCATCTGGACAAAGGCTCTAATCACCTAACCTTGACAAAAGAATCTTATCTCGGCCTAACCCCCTCTTCCTATATGGACGGGCATCGAACCAGTCCTAAATCCTTCACGGAAACTTACCCTATACCCAAGGTTTTCTTGCCGAAACAGACTAGGGTGCATGCCCCCTGGATTTCAGTCATGTCCTCCCAAATTACTCGCGCTCTTCAGGTGGACGGACTGGAGATTGATGAGACATTCCTTGCGTGAAAAGACCATTTAGGGATGGCATTTGACTATTAGCTATGTGTGATCCGGGGAACGAAAGCTGGTCTATGAGCTAGACCACTCGGCCTTCATGCGGAAAACACATTACTCTAAAGAGTGAGGAGACAATGGCTCCCATGCTATAAATATAGTCGCGCCCAAGGAATACATTATAATCTAGAGGTCCTTGGACTACCATTACTTTCATATAAACAGTTTTCCTTCTCAACGTTATGGGCACATTGGGAAGGATCCCTAACGGTCGACTGGTTCCTTTGTCGAAGCCTCTCAAATTACTCATCTCAGGTAGAAGCGATGGCGAACCAAGCGCTTCCCAAGCAGTTGAGGAAAGGATACTCACATAAGCCCCTTCAGCTATGATGGTACTAACCATGATCATTTTGTAAGCTTGTACAATGATTCGGAATGGTACATTAGCTGGTAAAAGGGGTTTGCCTAGTAGATTCCAATCGAAGGAAATGACTAGGTTGCTTGGAGGTGGGACCGAATAGACGGCCAGATATGACTCTAACGAACTTCCTTCCTAAGGTAAAGGAACGGGTAGATTGCCCCCATATTCCTCGGAGTCTGTGTTTACGAAAAGAATTTGAACGGTGTCGTTCTCATTCTCTTCAGTGGTTGTATCATCTAAAGTTGGACCTTCCAAAGACAAGACCAGGTCAACTACCGCCTCAACCTTTTGACTTTCGCCTAGTATGGATTTAGCGGGTTTATCTTCAATGACAGATGCTTCGACTAACCATAATGGCATGTCGGTCGGATTTTCAACTAGTGATGGACTCGACAAGAGTTTCTTGTATCCAGGAGGAAGCCATAGTGGTGAAGCAGGACGGTCATCCAAGACTCTTTTAGCTTCGTCTAGGAAGGGACAATGGTGGATGACGTGATCATCTTCACACAATTTACAGGAAATTTACATTTCCTTTTCTGTCCAAACACTTCTCTTTCACTAGTTGATGGTGTACTTTCAACATGATCTTCAGAGGTTGATGACACCGGATTGTGCAAACGAGGAGACCAATCCCTTAAGATCTGAGGGATGCAAGGACAATCTTGATGATAGTGTTCTCCTTTGCAAATGACACATGGAGATTTAGGCTTGGACGGTGCAGTGTGTGGATTTTCACTAGACGATGCCCGGTTACCCCTTTTCGCCTTTGGCTCCTTCTTCTTCTTCTCTTTCTTCTTCTTCTCTTTCTTCTCCTTCCCCTTCTTCTCCTTCTTAGTTACTTGACTTTTGGCTTTACCAACTTTATCAAGCGAAGAGGAAGGAGGAGAGGGAGAATCGGACGAAGTAGAAGTTTGGGGGGTAACTTTAGTATCATTGAGTTGCTAACTCTATTGTTTAGGAATCACGGTGTTCTGAACGACAGAGGTCGAGAATAGCCATATTGGCAAGCCAATCATTAATCCTGGAAGTGACAATGTGGCCATATGAGGTGCACCAACATCTCCCCAAGAGGAGAAAGGACTAGGATTTCCTCCAAGGGGAAATCCTTGGTTGGTGGACTCCATTTTTCTCAACCTAAGACCAACGTGGGAATGGTGATATTATTCCGATTAAAATAAATTTTAGACGCTTTAACACAACTTGTTTTTTCCATTTTTAAGAGTCGAGAAAAACAAAAGATGATCTAGTCACCTTCGATTTTTAATGAGCCTGAAGTGACAAGTGCTCAGATGGACCTTTTCCTTTAAGGATTCTGAAAAGGAATGAAAGAGACTACTCTAGAAATATAGACAGAGGGATTACCAAACCAATCGCAAAACTGCAGAATACTTTTTAAGGTATGGCAGTCAATCTTCCCGAATGCTGTGTTCAGTGCATTGCGATCGATAGGGCAGCAGACACAGCTTCCTATGGATAAAGGATATAGCCTATTGTGGTCTCCCAATATGTACTCGATGGTACATGGGAGCACAAGTCCATACTAGCACTTGTTGTCTCAAAGAGGAGGAATCACCCAACCAACAGTGAAAGCGACAGTTACCAGGCTTTACGACGCCGGAATACGTCTCTAGCCTAGACTTCTAGATGTTGTGTGTTAGGTTCCAAAGCGTTTTTATGTTCATTAAATTTATTTTACAGTTGATATTTCTTAAGAAATTTTCCTTTCAGGTTCACCGCGTGATGTAGATATACAATTCCTAAAATGCAATCTAAGATGATAAACAATCGTTTAATCTTCTTTTTGCAATGAAAATCCTAGCTACTAAAGAAAGAGAGATGATATTCTTTCAACATAGAGCAGAGAGCACACACTAGATGCACTGTCCTAAATCAAACCAACATGCAGTCTGAATGCAAATGCACATGCATGTATTTGTTTCCAGCTTTTTTAATGTGTGAATGACAAGAAGAATGCTAAGTACAAATCTGAATTATCTTTTCAAAGCGACAGTACTAACAAATTTCTCTTCAAAAACGAAAAGGAAGATAATGACGACACTTTGCGATTTTGAATTGAAAACTGATTTCGACACTTGAAAAACTACTAATTCAAATCAAATACAAGAGTAAATGTATACTCGACCATAAAGAACAATAGAATTCTTTTCTTTGACTGAAAACGACACTTGCGACACTTCCAAATCAAAAGATGACAATTTGATTATGTTACTTTTTGTAAAAGAGAACTGTAAATGGTGAACAATACATAAAAACATTCACAATTCTTTGTACTATGGAGGTAGAATCACGCAAAAGAAGGGAGTTTCTACAGTGGTATACTGATCACAGACAACAAAACTCCTTAGTAGAGTTGAAGGGAGTGAAGAAAAACCAAAGTCTGAAGGCAAAATTAGCCTTTTCTGACCATCGCACCTGTTATACAGGGAAACCAGTATGCATCCCACCTACTGCACATGGGAGGTGCGACGCATACAAACTTCCTTGAAGAGAGGGTGCGATGGTAATAGGACGAGACTTCTGCTTGGTCTTTGGTCACAATTTGCAGCTCAATTCAGGGATTTAGGCCGAGCAAGTGATGTTCAGTAAATATGAATCACAAGGGTTGATCTAATGAGGTTACTAGAGCCACCACTAGGGCGATTAGAAGGTTTGCAAATCGATTGTTCAGTTTATAAACAAAACCCAAAGATAGATTGAAGTAGCATTGATCTACTTTGCACTTGCATAGAAAATGCAGTTCGAAGGTTAGCTGGCTTGACTTCAGGCTCCATCTGTAAGTTTATAAAACAAACAAATATAGACAAGAAAACAATCTATTCGCTCCCCAGTTGAGTCGCCACTTTGTTATCGGGAAATCTAGTGTCCACTCGGAGCTGCTAGTCCCACTAAGACTGGTAGCTATCTTAGAAACAAAAAAACTAAAACTACTTTTGCTTTCCTTTATGAGAAGTAGATAAGAGGGGAACAAAGGACACCAACCTCAGTCTTGCACTTGGTTCCTTGCTTGGTTCCTCTCCCTTCTGACAGATCCTTGCTACTTTTCCTTTGTCTACCCAGCTTCAAAGAGCACCTATGGAATCAAAGTAGCATAATACTATCGAAGAACATAGATCTACAATCATAAACAATATAGGACCAGATATATATTGACCACACAAATGCATATATAATCAAATATACAAGAATGTGGAGGAAAACTTGAATAGCTTTATTAATATCAAGAATAGCAAAGAGGATTACAACCAATTGTTCTGACCCAGCATCATCCTCCCAGCATGAAAGCCCTTCTTCACCTCATCAAAATCTTAGATCAACCAACACTATGATATTCCACCAAGAAACCAACAACACTTCCTTACAAGATACAAAATTCCAGCCTCTGGATCTTTGGGATGAGGGATCCATATATAGATGATTACAGGGGGGTGAGTCAGCTTCTGGGATTTTGATTAGTGTCCTCTCTCTGATAGTTCTTGATTCCACTTGGAGATTGATGATCTCTTACTCATCCCTAGGTGAATTCAGAGAGGTAAGTGTCATAGGAGAAGTTTCTGGAAGATTCCATGACGATCCATCTTGCAAATTGTCTCTGCCATTTGTCTACTCTCGCCCATCACACCCTACAGAAGGGTTTTCCAGTATGCATCACACCCTTTTCACTGAGCAGGTGAGATGCATCACACCCTCTGCACTGGGCAGCCTGTATGGTCTAGCTTTGACCAGTTCTGAGCAGTTTTTTGTAGAGAACTTCTAGGAGATGATATAATCAACTGACCTTGTTCCTTTAGGGTGTGAAGCAACACTTTTAGGGATTTATGATCCCTTGGTTTATGGACATGTATGATTGGGGTGCAGTGCCCAAAAATGTCTATAACAAGACAGAACAAACATGTTCACATATTGTGAACATCTAGAAGATAAGAAAACAAAATATTATGCCTTGTCGGACAACCAGAAAAAGGAGTTTTCTAACTGTGATTGGATATATCTTTACTGTGGAAGCTCAGATTGATAATAATTTGTGGAGATTTGAATTATAATTCAGTGATAATACCTCAAACCTATGGAACTTTACCTTGGTGCATTGGATGTATTAGACCTGTACCTAGGCTCGAATCTGTGGAGGAAAACAACTAGCATAATAGTCTCCAACGGGACATTGATATAGAGACTCAGACTTGTAGCTATCTCAGACATTGGGCTCAAAACACTTGTTGGGAACAGAACCAAACCACAAGAAGTTGTAGTGGGAGGCTCAGATTTGTATTTGGCTCAGACCTGTGGTAGCTACAATATTTCAGAACGTCTTTTCTTAGTACAGCCTCGGACCAAGAACTCTATTGCAGCCTCAGGACTTCGAACGGAGAGATATTGAAAGAAATTCGCAGATTTGAATGACACAGATTGCTCTTAATGAAAAATAAGGCTGACCTCACATTCTTGAAGACATGCAGAGATTCAACAATTGTTCCTACCTTTGCCACAATCAATCATTCTCTGAGAAACCATCGGAATATATGCTACAGGAACTTCGAACAGCCTCGGATCAAGACTACAGGACTTCAATGTATTCTTTGGTGATGAATATCTAACCTATGGTGAAAAAAGTATTTCAGCCCTTCTTCTGTGGTGCAACAATGAATAATACATTTCGTAACTGTGGAGATAAGGATTAAAAGGTGCAGACCTGGTGCGGTGTGGTGCTAACACTTATTGGGAAGTATGAAGATAGATCAGTGGTATAGTTTGGTGTTTGGAGCAGTGCAGAATTGAAGATGGTGCAAAGTAGTGCAAATTGGTGAAATGAAGCATTTGATCAAATAAGTCTAGTGAAGAAGCAAATAATGATTGGTGTCCTTAGGGTAGGTGCCCCTAAACTCAAGGTTGGAGCCTTAGTGAAGATAGGGTCAAAGCCTCATTAAGTCCAATTTGGTGCTTGGCAATCATTGTACACCTTCATTTATAAAAGGATCAATTGTCATTCTTATTTCAATAATAAAATTATTCATTTCTCTTATTTTAAATTGTGTAGAATATAATTGGTTAACAATTGAAAAGAAACATTGATTCACCCCCCTCTCAGTATTTCAAAAATTGGTATTAGAGCTAACTTCTTCACTATCATCCTAACAGCTAAAAGAATTATTCTTAGGCACAATGAAGAATCAAGAAGTGATAGGGAGGCTTCCTTTGTTCGATGACACAAATTTTGGTTTTTGGAAAAAAATAATATCCTACTACTTAATGTACCTTGGACCTGAAGTTTGGCATTTTGTTTTGAATGGGTACACTGCTCCTTCCACTCTTCCAACTGATCAAGACAAAAGGAAATCTTACATTGCAAATGCAAAAGCGTTAAATTCCATCACTAGTGGAATCACTTATTCTGAACTTACAAAAGTCATGAATTGTGACTCGACCAAAGAAGTATGGGATAAACTGGTTAGCACATTTGATGGTGACTCCAAATTTAAGAAGGCAAAGCTTCAAACTCATAGAAGGCAATTCTAAAATCTGAAAATGGATGATGAAGAAGATATTGCATCATACTTTCTCTGAGTAGCTGAAGTGGTCAACTCTCTTAAAGGATTCGGAGAAAATACTGAAAAAGGCATTGTTGTTCAAAAGGTCTTAAGTTCTCTCTCTGGCGAATTTGACTCCAAAGTAAGTGTTACAGAAGAAATGAAGGACCTAGATACTCTCAGTATGGATGAACTTCATGGAATCCTCATTGCCTATGAGACGAGAAAAGGAATCCCGAGTTCGAAAGATGCAGCATTCAAGGTCTCAAAATCAAAGAAGGGGAAAGGATGGAATACCAGTAGTGATGACTCTGATGCTGAATCCAAATTGGCACAATTTGTACAAATACAAAAGAAAGGATCCAAGCTAAAAGGTAAGTACCCTCTTATTTGTTTCAAATGTGGAAGAATAGGTCATTATGCTGCAAAATGTCCTCATAAGCATGATAGTGATGATGAGGAGGATTCTAAAAGGATGGTATACAAAAAGAAAGGGCTTAATAAGAAAAATTTATTATCTAAGCAAGATGAGTCTGATGAAGATAAATTTGTAGTCATCAAAAAGAAATCAGCTAAAAATTTTCCTCATCACAAAGGAGGTAATGATGAATCAAATGAAGAAAATGACTATGTTGGAAGCCAAGAAGTATTATTCATGGCATTCACAAATGATGATGATTAAGGACTAGAGGGAAATGTATATGAATTTTTAATGAGTGCCATTTAAGAAAATGAGAAATTATGAAATAAAATCATTTCTCTCAAGGTAGAAAAGGAGGAATCAAAAAGAAGGGAAGACCTCTTAAAAATTAGCTAAAAGAAAAGGAATAAAACTATGAAAATCGTGAAGCTGAAATAGTATTTCTGAAGAAGGAATTGGAACAAGTCAAAATAAGTTGGCAAAGTTCTCAAACACTTGATCACATTCTCAATATTCAAAAATCTCAAAATGACAAGTTTGGGATTGGTTTCAAATGATAATCTTCAAGCTCAAAGGATTGTACAAAAATCTATGCTGACATTCTCTCTAGCTACCCAAAAGAAGAGAATTCATATTGCAAAGAGCAAAGACCCACCTCAAATCCAAAGAATGAAGAAATAATAACCTCAAGGAAGAAAGATGACTCAAGTCATGGCTATTACAACAAGTACCAAAGCATTTTTCTTGGGCATTGTTATTATTGTAAAAAATTTGGTCATCAAGCTAAACATTGCATGACTCGTAAGAATGAAGCACCAAGATTGAAGGATCAAACAAACAAACCATGTGGGCTCAAAGGGCAAGGAAAAATCAAGACCTACAACTATTTTGATCCTTTAGTGAAATTTGATCCAATTTTCTCATTATGTAATGATAATGGACATAATGAAAAAAATTGCCCCCTCAAAAGATGAGAATCTCGATACGGATAAATGTGGCCTAACTCTATGTGCTCATAGTGATGAAAATCATTGGTTTGTGGGTAGTGGGTGCTCCAGACATATGACAGGTGACAAAAAGGAAGTTTGTCTCATTGAACAAAAAGGAAGGAAATGTATCCTTTGGAAGTGGATCTGTCAAAATTGCTAGAAAAGGAACCGTTACCCTTATTAATGGAAAAGGAAAGGCTCAAAATGCTTTGCTGGTATACGGGCTCAAACTCAATCTCTTGAGTTTTAGCCAAATTTGTGATCAAGGACATAATGTTGTCTTTAGCACTAAAAATTGTGAAATAATGCTCTTCCTCAGGAGAACTTGTGGCGAAAGGAGTTAGAACACCAGATAACGTCTGCATTCTAAACAAAGCTCAAGAAGATAAATGTTATCTAAGTCAAACAAATGAAAGTTGGTTATGGCACAAGCGACTGGGAAATTCAATTTTTGATAATTTGATCAATATCAGCAAGATTAAAGTAGTGTGAGACATTCCAAAGTTATTCAAGCCAAATCAAGTTGTATGTGGTCCATGTCAACATGGAAAGCAAACTAGAACAAGCCATAAGACCAAGGAGTTCTCTACAACAAACCTTTGGAGATCATTCATGTTGATTTATGTGGACCGACTAGAAATCCAGCGCTCCAAGGAGAAAGGTAATTTGCTTTATTTGTTGATGACTGTACTAAAATGATGTGGGTATATTTCATAAAATATAAAAATGAAGCATTTGAATGTTTTAAGAATCTTAAAGCTCTTGTAGAAAATGAAAAGGATTCTAAGATTAAATGTCTTAGAATGGATAGAGGAGGAGAATTCACATCAAAATAATTTGATGAATTCTGTAAAGTACATGGAATCGAAAGAGAACTCTTTTCTGCTAGAATACCCAACCAAAATGGGGTAATTGAAAGAAGAAACTGAACTATTCAAGAAATGGCAAGAACAATGTTACTAGCAGCTGACTTGCAGCCAAAATTTTGGAGAGAAGTAGTCGGGACAACAGTTTATACCTTGAATCGAACTCAACTAAGACCAAATAATGAGAAGACTCCTTATGAATTATGGAAAGGAAGACCTGCTTCAGTAAAATACTTCCTGATTTTTGGAAGCAAATTCTTCATAAAAATCAATAATAACTCACTAGGAAAATTCGATTCTCGGGTTGATGAAGGAATATTCCTTGGATATTCTACTAGGAGAAAAGCTTACAAGTGCTACAATAATCGAATAGGGAAGTAGTGGAAAGCATTGATGTGAATATTGATGAATCCCTTCTAGAAAAGGAAATTGAAGATCATGAAGTTGACCCTCTCATTGAAGAAAACGAAGAAGAACCTAAAAAGAGTAAAGATCAAGAAAAACAAAAGGAAAAATAACCATCTCAAACTCCTTCAAAAGTAAAATTCCTCCAAAAGCATCACCTAGAAGGGCAGATTATTGGCAATGTAGATGAGGGGATACAAACCCGAAGAAGGACGACAAGTACACCAAGGAAAAATGATGTTTCTCTCCTATCTATTATATAACCAGAAAATTTTACTTAAGCAAGTAAGGATCCTCATTAGGTCGAAGCCATGGAAGAAGAAATGTCGAGAAGAATGATACATGGGAGCTGGTACCTCATCCAAAGGATAAAAATATAATTGGAACGAAGTGGGTGTTCAAAGAAAAAATGAATGAAGATGGACAAATCATCAGAAATAAGGCAAGACTTGTTTGTAAAGGTTATTCACAAATTGAAGGAATCGACTTTGAAGAAACCTTTGGATCGATAGCTCGTACGGGAGCTATAAGGATTTTCTTGGCATTTGCTTGCTCAAAAGGATTCAAAGTCTATCAAATGGATGTAAAATCAACATTTCTGAATGGGGAACTCAAGGAAGAAGTCTACATGGAGCAACCAGAAGGGTTCGATCTAGCAGAAGGAAAAGACTTTGTTTGTAAGTTGAAAAAGGCATTATATGGGTTGAAACAATCTCCTACAGCTTGGTACGCAAGATTGGATCACTATCTACAACAACAAGGCTTTAAAAATGGGGTGGCAGGAAGTAATCTCTACATGAAGATGGACGAGGATAAGTTACTAGTCACTCTTGTCTATGTTGACGATCTGATTTTTGCTAGAAATAATGATGAAATGAGCCATGAGTTTGCTCAAAATGTGTTAAAAGAGTTTTAAATGTCAATGATGGGTGAATTATCTTACTTCCTTGGACTACAAGTATCTCAAACCACAACAGGCATGTTCATATCTCAAGCAAAATATCTTAAAGACATGCTTAAAAGATACGGAATGGAAGATTGTGCACTTATGACCACACCAATGACCACAGACTGCAAATTGATAAAAGATGATGAATCCCCCTTAGTATATGCAAATCTTTACAGGTCAATAATTGGATCTCTCCTATACTTAACTGTTACAAGACTCGGCATTATGCTAGTAGGAATGGTAGGAATATTTCAATCAGCTCATAAGCAATCCCATTTGTTGGTTGTAAAAATAATTCTCAGATACTTGAAAGGAACTCCTGACTGTGGTCTTTGGTATCCCAAAAGCACAACTCTTACAGTGACAGCTTACACCGATGTTGATTGGTCTGGAGGGGTGGATGATCGAAAAAGTACCAATGGGAATGCATTCTTCATGGGAGATTGTCTAGTATCTTGGCTCAGCAACAAACAATCATCTATATCTCTTTCCACAACTGAAACCGAATATATAGTCGTTGCAAATTGTCGTACACAGATACTATGGATGAAGGAATCTTTGAAGGATGTCAAAATAGAAACCAAATAACCAATCACCATCTATTATGACAACAAAAGTGATATCAATCTTAGCTAAAATCCAGTGGTTCACTCAAAGACCAAACATATACCAATCAAGTATCATTTTCTCCATGAAAAGGTGGCTGAACAAAACATCAATTTGGAGTATATCAATACTAAGGAACATATTGCAGATATTTTCACCAAACCTCTTCCTCGAGAAGCATTTGGACATCTTTGCCAAAATATGGGGGTTATTTCTCTAACATCACACTAAGTTGGTTCTTAAGATGCCGCATGACAGGGGGAGCAGTTCAATAGGGGAGTCCTCGTGCACTCCTTTGCCATTGATGTCAAAAGGGGAGAGAAGAAAAATATTGCCATCCAATGACAAAGGGGGAGATTATTAATCTAGTTTCCATTGATGTCAATATTTTGAAGAAGGAAAGGACATGAAGAAGGACATGGTGATAAAGAAGGAAAGGACATCAAGGATACGATGATATGTTGAAGAAGATAAGGATATGATCAAGAATGCAATCAATGAAGAAGCCCAACACTCAAAGGCATTATGCCCTGCCTCCATTTCTGCACTAATGAATAATCACTCACATTAAATAATATTTTTCTCCATCTTAGAGGAAGAATCTCATCATGAGACCTAGATTATCTTGAAGGGCATAATTTTACCTTTCTAATGAGCTATTATGTGTCCTGAAATTCCAAATAATGAGAGAGAAATTGATTTTACAAGTTAAATTATAATTTTGTTCATGGAGCCGACCTACACAAACTTATATATGTTGGTTTTCACTAAAATACATGTTCATTCAGTTTTATGGGAAGAATAGCCTATTAATATAGGCTTAGACCTCCTCCTCAAGCAAAGAAGTGAATCGGATAACATAGAAAAGACATAAAAATCTTGTTCACATCTCGTGAACAACTAGAAGATAAGAAAACAGAAGATTATACCTTCTCAGACAGCTAGAAAAAGGAGTTTTCTAGTTGTGATTGGATATATCTTTTCTATGGAAGCCCGGATTGATAATCATTTGTGGAGATTTGAATTATAATTCAGTGAGAATACCTCAGACCTGTAGAACTTTACCTTGGTGCAGTCGATGTATTACACTTGTACCTAAGCTCGGATCCGGGGAGGAAAACAACTAGCACAGTAGTCTCCAATAGAACGTTGATACAGAGACTCGAACCTGTAGTTGTCTCGAACATTGCGCTCGGAACACTTGTTGGGAACAGAACCAAACCACAAGAAGTTGTAGTGGGAGGCTCATACTTGTATTTGACTTGGACCTGTGGTAGCTACAAGATTTCATAACGTCTTTTCTTAGCACATCCTCAAACCAAGAACTGTATTGCAGCCTCAAGACTTCGAATAGCCTCGAATCAAGACTACAAGACTTCAGTGTATTCTTTGGTGATGAATCTCTAACCTATGGTGACCAAAGCAGTTTGGCCCTTCTTATCTCGTGCAACGGTGAATAATACATTTCGTAACTATGGGGATACAGATTAAAAGGTGCAGACTTGGTGCAGTGTGGTGCTAACTCTTCTTGGGAAGTGTGAAGACAAATAAGTTGTATAGTTTGGTGTTTGGAGTAGTGTAGAATTGAAGATGGTGTAGAATAGTGTAGATTGGTGAAATGAAGTATTTGATCAAATAAGTCTAGTGAAGCAGTAGAGAAGGATTGGTGTCCTTGGGGTAGGTACCCCTAAACTCAAGGTTGGAGCCTTGGTCAAGATAGGGTCGAATCCCTAGAGGTTGGAGCCTCATTAAGTCCAATTTGGTGCTTGGCAATCATTATACACCTTTATTTGTAAAAGGATCATTTTTCCTTCTTATTTCAATAATAAAATTATTCATTTCTCTGACTTGTGTAGAATCTAAGTTGTTAACAATTGAAAAGAAATATTGATTCACCCCCCTCCCAGTATTTCCAACATGGCCTGGTTTTGTACCGCACCCAGAATCCATGAGTTTTTATATCAGGAGCAGCATTCAGAGTGGGTTCCCTTTAGAGACATGCCCTCCCACCTTGCTTTAGTAGGCACCTGCTTCACATTCATAAGTTTTAGCGTAGTAGCATCTGCCTTGGGTTCATTTAGAGACGTTCCCTTCCACCCCAACTTATGTATCCACCTACTATTTCATCAACAGTTTGCATCACATCAAATAAACTCTAGCAGAAACTGGCTTGGTTTCACTGGAGACGTGCCCTCCCACCCCAGGCTATGTAGGCACCTGTTATTTCATCAGCAGTGAGCATCACATCACATCAACTTTAACATCATTCAAAAATCATTTCATCCATGTCTTTTCACTTAAATCGAGAGGCAAAAATCAGGAGACGCTTTCCATCTAAAATGGGAGGAATTGGGCAGTGAGGTTGCCTAGCTCATAATGGTAACATCTAATGAGGAAGGAAACATCTAGTCCTAGGAAAAATATATCAAGAAAGGAAATATCTAAATAATGTATTTAGCTTTTCCTTTTTGGAAATTCATAAGAAAGAAAGCATGTTCTAAATATGTATTTGTAATCTCTTTAAAAGGTTATCAAGCCTCATGATAATAGAAGTGAATGTTACAATCTTTTATTTTAACTTGTGTGATTGTGTTTGATTCATTAATTCTGAGCATATTTTTGTAATATCTAGTTGAGAGGTGAGGATTAGAGACCCTCACCTCCCATCAATTTCAAATCATAAAATGAATTAAAAATATTGATTCACCCCCCCCGCTCTCAGTGTTTTTCCTAACAATTTGTATTAGAGCAGATTCCTCGGAATAAGCTTGATCACTTAAAGGGAGATCTATCAAAATAAGCAGTCAAGAGGGAGTATTTTCTCCATGGCCACCCTTTTTTAATGGGACTAACTTTGTATTTAGGAAAATCAGAATGAGACCGTATTTGCAGGCACTAGGAGCTGATGTATGGAAAATTGTTGAAGGCGGATATCAATACCCAACCTTATTCCCATAGATACTATAGGGAAGAAACAGTGTGAGATCAATGCAAAGGTTGTAAATGTTATATTGGGAATTTTGGTTGAATTTGAGTTTGTGAAAATCATGCAATTGAACACCACAAAGGAAATATGGGATACGTTTTTCCAAAGCTACGAAGGTGACACTAAGGTAAAAAGTGCTAAACTTAAAACATATAGAATTCAGTAGGAGACTCTTATAATGCATGATGATGAAAGTATTACAAGATTTTTCCTTAGAGTAGACGGAATTGTTAACACAATGAAAAACCTTGGTGACAAAATAAAGGAAATTGTTGTTGTGGAAAATATCCTGAGATCACTAACCCCAAAGTTTGATTCCAAGATCTCGGCCATTGAAGAAATGCATGATTTAAATAATCTCACCAATGAACAACTCCATGGGATCCTAACATCTTTTGAAATGATAAAAGGGGATACATCAGGTGTTAGAGAAGCAGCATTCAAAGCCTTGTATAAAGGGAAAGAAAGGAAAATCTCAAAGATACAAGCTAGATTTCATATGAGGAAGAAGAAAATTTCATAAGAAAGTTGCAAGTGGGAACTGGCAAATTCAAAGGTGAGCTTCCCTTTAAATGTTGTTCTTGTGAATGAGTAGGTAATTATGCATCCAAATGTCCATATAAAGAAAATCATGATAAGAAAGAAAAGGGAAAGCATGTTGACAAGAAAAATACCAAAAAGAAGTTTTATGTCAAGAAAAGTTTTATTCTAATGAAGATAGTCAAAGAACGTATGATGATCAGGAACACTCGGATTGATATTCTAACACTTTCTATCAAATACTTATGGCTCTTGAAGATCAATCAGCTAGTGAATCAGATAGTTGTGAAGAAGATGATTTAATGAAAGCATTGAAAGAAAATGATAGACTCGGGAATGCAAACAAAGAAATGGAAACAAAAGAAAGTAGTATGATCAAGGAAATAAACATATTAAGAATGAATTTGGAAGCAACCAATAGAAGAATAGAATTCTTAGCAAAACAACTTCAAGAATAGGAAAGGCATTGTGAAAAATTAGAATCAAAAGTTGTGTCTCTAAGGAAATTTTATGGGAAAATCAATAAATAAGTAAAGGCATATGAATCACTAGAAAAGATTATCAATGAACAACACTCTCCACTAATCAAGAAAAGAATTGGATACAACCACATGGCTTTAGATTCACAGTGTAATGACAAGAACAGTGAACATAAGGTTTTTCAAAAGAAAATTGAATCAAGTCACACATCTGAAAGGAAATCACATAGATAAAAGTCAAGATTAGTCCCTAGGCATAGATGATGGTTTCGTCGATATTGTTTTTCCTGTAACTCATTTGGGCATAAGGTCATTAATTGTAGGTCGTGATTTGGATTGAAATCATAAGATGGTATAAGTTCCACAAGTTAGAGCACATGATTATAAATCACAAGCAGATTTGAAGGAAGAAAGAACATCTGTCAGAGACATAGTAAATATCGTCCCTATTGCATTCCATTTTTCTTAAAGCATACTTCTAACAGGGACTGCAAAAGTGAATGTGAAGCACATAGCCTCATGGACGACATGTGATGATTATCAGGTCCACAGAATCAGTGATGTATGATATCAGGGAGAGCTATGCATGTGTATCTTAATGATGATTCGATATGTTGTTTTTATATTCTGACATTGCATTGATGAAGAGAATGTGAACAGAAACATACATGACATGTTCAGAGGGAGTTGAGGCTATGAATAATCAACATTTTATATTTTTCACATGGATCTTTTGAAAGATAGTTGTGTGTATACGCAATTGTTTATCTAGACAATCACGTATGCTTCTTTGTAATGAAAAAGAAGTGGCACGATTCAAGGGGAGCTTCTCATGTGCTTCCATCAATTCATGGTTAACATTATAGTTCTAGCATTGATTTGTTACAGTTTTAGACAATGCCCATATGTTGCTTAGAAAAATATTGGTTCATGAGTTATTTTTGTTGATTGAAATGGTTGTATGATGCATTTGTTGATTGATGATATGGATATAATGTGATCAGAATTGATGGTAAAGAGTTGGCATCGGTTTAGAGGGATCATCTTCTATGCTTCTAATAGTTCATTGTTGGCATTATGGTCTCTTGTTAAGCACTGATTATCTTACACTGGTTGATGATGATGAGTTCATGATCTACTCGCTATTGTTGGCGTCTTTCGTTAATGAAAAGATATATATATGTTGCTATCATTATGTCATGGATTATCAATGATACATGGATTCCATGTGGTGAGTTATGGATAATGCCTATATGCTACTTGAGTTGCGTTTGGTGAAGTTATTAATGGTCTCTTAATCCTGCTTAATACACTTGATAAGGGGGATATGTATATATTGGTTGATGATGATGCTAATAAGTTCTATTCTATGGCTTATGATGTTGGAGGTACCCTTTGTTTGCACACATATTGTTGATGCATGCATATGATACCTATGATATTGTGATTCAATAATTGATATTGTTTCTTGTGGATTGTGGCTCTTCTTATATGTGGAGAGAGTGTGTTGACCTTGATGATATGAGGTCAAGGGGATGAGTTGTCGACAGAGATTTATTGCACAATATTATTCTTCTGCTACATTTGCTTGGTGATGCTTGGAAACATTGTATATTTGGTCACATGTTGATGATTGGAAAGATTTATGCTACATTGTCTTATCTACTTGATGATATATTACTTCTTGGTGATGAGAACACTCATGTTGTCATTATTGTGTCACTATAGTTGTTGCTATCAGATGATTATGTTGAAAATGCACATTTGGAGCATGATGGTTGTTGATAGTTATCATGGTTTTGCTACAAAATATACTTCACTATTGAAATCATTGTTTATGTTTATGGATGTCATATATATCTCATGATGTAAAGGCCATGAAAATACATGTGTTGTAATAATTGGTGTATGGGCTATTGGGACCGAGTCGTGTTATATATCTAACCTCATTATTGTGGGTAATTGATGTAAACTTGGGTATAATATGTTGTTTCTATCAGATGATTATGTTGCAAATGCACATTTGGAGCAAGATGGTTGTTGATAGTTATCATGGTTTTGCTACAAAATATACTTCACTATTGAAATCATTGTTTATGTTTATGGATGACATATATATCTCATGATGTAAAGGCCATGAAAATACATGTGTTGTAATAATTGGTGTATGGGCTATTGGGACTAAGTCGTGTTATATATCTAACCTCGTTATTGTGGGTAATTGATGTAAACTTGGGTCTAATACGTAAGCTCATTATGTTGGGTGATTGATGTAATCATGGCAGCATAGTCATTGGTGATAGGAAAGGTCATGTTTGTTTGAGTCATAAAGCCTTGTACTTTATTGCATATTGTTGGGCATGGAATCCCCTCCAAGGCATGTTTTGGGGCTCAAAGCCCAAGTTTTGACCCAATCTTGTTGTAAAGCTCCACAAATTGTGGGCGCGAAGCGGGAAATGTACGATAGAGTCACAAGGTTGTCCGCCCTAGTTTTGTAATGTAATGTCCGCTGGATAGACCTACCCATGGTCTGTGGACCATGGGATTGTATAAATAGAGCGAGGCTCTAAGTGTAAGAGTAGAAGGGAGAGATAGGAAGGGAGTCAAAGTAATGAAGTGAAGTGTGTCTTTGGGTCGTAGAGTAGGAGAAGGCTCTGTAGCTGAGTGCGCAGAGGCCTAGTAGTCTACAGCTGAGTGCGCGGACCCCTACAACTGAGTGCACAGGGCGGAGTCGATTCTACAACCAAAGAAGGAATTAATAAAGAGAATTTCTATCATAATTATGTGTATGTGTTCTTGGATTAATGCATGTTTGAAATAATTTGCAAATATATTGTTTATTTACTGCGCGCACCTGTATGAATGGTTTATGTTGTTAAGTATAACTTAAAACATGCAAGTAGGATAAAATAATCAACTAACATTGGAATACTAGTAAGTACTTGGGTAATAATGCAGAAGCGCAGCGTTCGGCCCCCGAGTAGGGTTGCGCGAAGGCAGTATATCAGGTTGCGAGGTACAGGAAAGTGCACGAAGCAACTTGCGTGCAAGGTCGAACCGCGGACCACTTGAACTCATCAGACATCTCCAGGGTGTGGAAACCTGGTTCTAGCACCCTCCCATACTACTTCGGGTGAGACCTCAGTCCGCGCTCTGCGGACTGTTGCCGAAAGGGCCAGTAGTACCGAGATTTGTTTGGCTAACTTAACTCTAAACCTGGGTCAGGCCCCAATAAGCCAACAAATGGTTCCATTGCCGGGACCGGGATCTGCATAAGAGATGTCTGATGTTGTATCACTGGAATCCGACAAAGAAAGGAATTGAAGAGTGGTTGGATAGAAAGATTCACGAGTTCGCGGCACAGGAAAATAGGAATCTACGGTTATCAAAGGAAGAGTGGTTAGATTGCTACTTGTATATGGAAATCCAAAAAAATTTATTTGCATCCTTTCCCTCTAAGTTGTACGAGTGGATCGCGAAGCTGGCAGACAGTCAAGGAAGGTGTAGGCTTGATAAACCTATTGTTTGGACTCTAGAGTTGGTGCACAGATTGGAAGCATCGGAAGATAAGATCACACGTGTTGTAGATAATTGGCTCGATCGAATTATAGGAGGGTTTATCACCGAGTTCGCGGTAGATACTTCAATTAGCTATAGTGAGGTGGAACGACGTTTCCTCAAAGGATCATGAGGTAAGTACATTAAATCTTTGAACCCTTGGATTAAAATTCTACTGTGTGAAAAACGAGTTATGTGAATAAATTGATGTTTGGGGCTACGCGAAGTGGGAGGATCTACAGAAAGGAAGGTAGCGCAGAACTAGAGCCTAGCCCCTTGATTTCACCTCCGCGGGAAAGCAAGGAAGAGCTAGCAAAAGTTTCACCAAGAAGTGCGATCAGTCTGATAAAGCAATGAATTCTGCGCATACCACCCCCACCTAAACCACCACCAATTTCACCATCTTCACTCCCGTCTTCGCCCACACCACCTCCCCCACCACCATAGTTCAATATGGAAAACGCAATAAAGTTTTCAATGTTCAAAGGAGTAGGGAATGAAGATCCGGACCAGTTTTGGTTCGTGGTAAAGGCTGTATGGGAAGCGTAGGGAGTCACGGATGACAATATAAAGAAAGCAAAGATGTTCAACGCTTTACATGATCGCGCATTAATGTGGTACATTAAGCACTCTAATGAAAATCTGAATGTAGGGATCGTGGATATCCAAGCTACGCTAAACAAGGAATTTAGCAGGCCAAAATCAGAGACACAATCATATTGGGTTTAAGGAAATCACGATGCTTCCAGGCGAGACCCCTTGGGAGCTAGATCAGAGACTGAAGTGTATGATTCGTGAAGCCAACATGACCTTGACGGATGGGCAACACTGTGCATGGTTTGTAGCATCGCTAACGCCGCATCTAAGGAACGCGTTGTCACAGCAGAAGCTATCCACACAAGCCAAGGCTTTGGAGATCACAGTGAGACTACATGAAACCCCGATACAAGATTCTAACCTGGGAGTCCAACAAATCCACGCGCAGCTAAAAAAACTTGTGCCTTGAGATGCAGAGTTTGAAACAAGACAGGACAGCTCGCCCAGAAGCGTGCGAGGAGGTATGGTGTGTAAAGTGCAAAGGCCAGGGACATGATAAGGACCATTTTCTAGTATTTGCGAACTACCTAGTGGCAGGAGGACCAATGTCGTTGAGACCAGAGGCACAAGCAAGACCGAGTGTGACGCCTGCATTATGGTGTGTGATTTGTCAGATAGGAGGGAAGCATGCTACAGATAACTGCCATCTATTACAGAAGCATACGCAGAACTCCTAGCAGTTGTTTTGTAATTTCTATAGGTTAGTAGGCCATGATGAGTATACCTGTAGAAGTTATGAATTGATGATGGATCAGACTCCTACCTATAGAGTTCAGACCGAAACACGAGTCCTCGATCAAAATGCAGGGATGGTGCGCACTGGATTTCAGGGGCGCGGACGAGGTCGAGGTGGAATGGGACCAGGAAGAGGTCGTGGATAGCTGATCTGTTACAATTGTGGAGGGTTAGAGCATTATTCCCGCGATTGTACAAATCTGACGAGACCAACATGCTTATATTGTACCCAGTGTGATCATGAGACAGAGGATTGTCCCACGCTGATAGTGAGGTTGCATGATAAAGGAGTACTCCAACCTCCCCGACTCAGAACCTGCAAATGATGAGGTCTGAACCGCGTGAGGAAGACCCGAATGCAAATATCGTGCTCCGGAGTGGTATCACGACACGAGATGAAAAATGCAAGCAGACCGAAGAGAGTGCCTGGGTTCGCAAGGCTCCAACAAAGGAACCAGAATTTGATTTGGAGTGCGCTAAGGAGACATTTATGGAAGCTAAGAAGAGCTTTGCGAAGGCCTCCACTTCAGGGAGTAAAGACAAACTAGAACTGAAAATCGACCCGTCAATGCTCACTACATTTTTGGAGACATGCATGAAGCTGCTAGGCGACAACAAAGTTGTGAAGGGACTACAAGAACTCATCACTAGATGTGTTGGGACCGTGCCAAGAGAACTGCGCGTAGTCCGGAAGCTCGGGAAGCACACAACGTGAACAGGAAAGGAGCTAAGATTGACCGCGCAAATCAGGGAATATGAAATGGATCAGGTGATTTTGGATCTAAGATCGGACGCAAACGTCCTGCCAAAGTAGACATGGGAGCGCATGGGTAGGCCCGTGTTGCAATGGTCTCCTATTCAATTGCGAATGGTGAACCAGCAAAAGATCCTATCCATGGGAAGATTGCAAGGAATAACAATGGATATCGAAGGTGCGAGCACACTTGCAGATTTCGAAGTGATAGAGATTGTTGATGACAGCAATCCCTATCCCGCGCTACTGGGAATAGATTGGGCCACTGACATGAATGGAGTGATAAATCTAAAGAAGCGCAAGATGATTTTCGAGAAAAGGTCACTATGCATAGTGGTACCTTTAGACTCTGCGGAAGGATTGTGCCACACAGAGTCAGTGCACGACTACGAGAGCGATGACGATCTAGACTGTATCTACAAGATAACCGCATGGGAGTAGGACTGGGTGAATCTAATAGTGGATGGCAGGATTTTGTGGGAGCGCGAAAGCTCTTGCACCTCAGATTCGGATGAGGAGATAGAACGATGGCAGAACTGGTTACACTAGGTAACCATGCTCAACTGCAACATGATGAAAAGGTTGTTGTGCTACGTGACAATAGAAGTAAGAGATCTACCTATGTATGACGGATTTACTGAGGTGGATGACTTCCTGAACAAATTTGAAAGAGAAGTACCAGAACAGCAGCGTTTTGACACTCTGAAATGGGCACTACGCGCTACGCCCACAAGATGGTGGGGTACACATGAAAGAAGTTTTGAGGACTGACATGAATGCAAAAGGATGATGCTCAGGTGGTTTGGAAAGTCTCAGATGCAAATGAAACCTAGGTATGACGGATGAAACAGCCTGTACGGCCACCTCTCCAAATGGGTATAGGCATATGGTGCGCAACCTGCATGAACGCACACCATCCTAGCAATAGGAAACACGACCGACAAGTAGGAGTGGGCAAGACAATGGCATGAACGACGACCAGGAAGTATGATAAGACCAAATGTGCTGAAGATTATTTGTGTGGAAGCCTTTGACAAAGTATGCGAAGTACTGAACGCGGTCCACCATGTGAAACGCACTAACTGGGACCTATGCGTACCAGCGGTTCTATGGGCTTATAGGACCATGTGCAAAACCCTGACCGTGCGGGCACTTCTAAAGCTGAAGTATGAAGCAAATGCTGTAATCCCTATGGAGCATGTGAATCCTAGACCGCGCACAGTAGCACTCATAGATATGATGGTTCACGAAGCCCAAAAAGGAGGGATCACACAGCCGCAAGAAACAGAACGCATGGGACTTGAGGAAGAAATCCAACAGGGAAACCTTAGACTCCACAAACTTGAAGAAGAAAGGGTACGGTTAAGGACGAAAAGAGTTTTGATGGACGTATAATTCAAGACAATGGAGGACAGAATAAAGAAAGATTTTCTCAGCAAAAATATCATAATGGTAAGATAGGAGGTGTGTGATCCTGATGACAAGGTTAAGACCTATTACCACGAATTGATCAGTCTGATGCCTTGGCTTGGACCGCATATTGCTAAGCATAGTGACTAGGGTAGCGCGTTGCAAATGGTGAAGTGCATGATGTCGACTGTAACAATACAAGGTGGGGATTCTCTAGGAACCATGACGGAGGACAGGATGGAACTCTACATGGGTGGTATGACCACCTGACTAGCCAAGGGAAGGACAGTCTTAGCACTCCAGGCAGTTGGAAGGGAGCACAGGACTATAAACTATTCTGCCTAGGAGCTGTGCAATATTGGAGATGCACGCAGAAGCAGAGAGTCACAAGGTCCGCGACTATGCAGGGGGGTTGCACTGTCGTGCAGGTTGGCCAGAAAGTGACCGTTGAAGTCACTAGTCATGATGGGATGCTTAACTTGAGGCCAAATGGAGCAGGCGGCAGGTATTTAAGACACGATTTATGGGCAAGATTTGGGAAAATCTGCCGCCAAGAAAGCATTAATGAACCGGAATTTGGGGGAACGGTCGAATTCAAATTCAAAAAGCGCTATAAAATACAAAGGGCTGCCCAGAAAACAACACTTGGTCATTTGCGAATTGAGCGATTGAGCAGAGCCCTGAGTATTGTGAGCCGAGCGTTGATTAAGCCCCTGAATTCGTGAGTGATAGATTGTTGCACAGCTACAATGACAACAACTAAGGATGGTATGGGGATAGAAGAGGTGACCGCCAGCGAGGCCGTGCAGGCCCTAACTGTGGAGGATGTTCCAAAAGGTGCCAAGATTGTGGCAGAAATATCGAAATCACTGCGCACGCCAAGACCCAAGAAGGATAAACAAGTAATGGCTCTCGTACGCATGTCCCTGCAGAACCCGGTGCGAAGCAAACTGTCGATGGAGGAGAAAGGGAAAGTTTTCACTATAGAAACAGATGAAGAAGAAGAAGATCTGCAGGCCCTTATCATCAGAGAGGAAGACAACGAAGGCATGGAAGAGGATATTCAACCTACGCACTCTACGACAAAACTTCCCGCCTATGTCCCCCCACGAAAAGGGAAGGCTAAAGTGCCCAAGGACCTGGACAAGACCAAGAGTTCGCTCGAGACCCCGCTCCTCCAAGGTGGCATTATGTTTGAAGGCACACAGTGGGGCCGCATGTCAACCATGAAATTTGAAGATTGGGACCTCGCTGACCACAAGAAGTTCCCTCACCTTGAGACTAGAAACCTCATGAAGCAGAACACCACGGGGGTGGTGACAACATTAGAGTTGCGGAAGTGGTTGCACGGTGTGGAAAAGGCTGGGTTGTTGAACCTAATATGGGTGTCACATTTCCACCGCTCCCCAATAACCATTTTTGTCATCAGGAAGTTGCTCTACCTAGTGCATGATGGGTATTTATGGCTGGAGGAGCCCATCCCCATCAAGGCAAACCTGATTCATTGTGTTTCCTGACTCCCATACAAAGGAAAGGACCCCATGACCATATCGGAAGGGAAGGGCAGTGATTTGGCCGCAGAGGCCATGAATACGAAGTACAAGCTGGAAAAGAAAAAGAGGGGCTACGCCATCTCCAGTATCAAGTACAAAGTAGTACGCGTGGCAACCCAAATCTTGGAAGGAAAATTTATGCAGAAGTGCCGCGCAGACGAGGTACCTGCGCCAATGGTCGCACTAGTCGAGCAGTGCGCGAAGGGGGCCCATTTTAACTGGTCTGAATTCCTCTGCACATATTTTTTATAAAATTTTCGCGAAGCCCAAGAGCAGGGTAAAACCTTCCACTATGCATCGTTGTTGTTCTCCATAGTTCTCATAGCAGGGGAATTGTTGGAGGACAGTCAATTCCCAATAATTGATAGAGAATTACGGGAGGCCGCGAAGCACGCTTCACTCTGGGCCACGAAGGATGCTACAAGGATACGTGATAGCAAGATCTTCTGAGTGCTCATGGAGATGAACAACCGAATGTGGATCAACCGTAAGCCACGCTTGTCGCCCATGGTTTACAACAGTCTACAGAGTTTTGTAGAATTTAAGGCAGACATGCACAACATAAATATCAGTGTGCGTAAGGATCTGACAAAGCAGTGGACAAAGCTACCCTTTGTAGCCACTGACGACGCCATTTTCAATGTCTTGTAGGAATTGCCTTCGGAATGGCGCTCCCAGACATTACAGAACTCGAAATGTCAACAGTGTAGAAGAAGAAATACGATGCCAAGCTGCGCATCACACAGTTGGCCGAGAAAAGGCGGAAGGAAATAGCAGCAGCCAAGGTGCTGGTAGCACGAGAAGCGGCACAAAAAGTAGCCAAGCAGGAAAAGGCAGCAGTAGCAGCAGCATAGGAAGCAGCCGCGAAGGCGGGCAAGGGCCAAACAACGCCTTCACAAGGGCAGGAAGCAAAGGAAGTAGAAACAGAAGAAGGAGGCGCGGACCCATGAACCATGTCCACACAGTTGAAGCACCAACACCTGGCAGAGCGAGCAGGATCGAGGAAGAAGGTCAAGGCCTCGAAATTTTCCATTGACCCGATCACCTTAACCGAGGGTGATCTTCATGACGTCGGCGAGACGGTGCGCGATGCTACAAATAAGGCTCTTCAGGATTTCATGCAAGAGCACCAGATTATGATGGGGGCCCTTAGAGCGTAGTTGTAGGAATTAAAGGCATGACCCCCTTAGGTTGGTACCCTTTCGAAGGGGCTCTAGTGACAGTAAAATGAGGACAACAAGATTTCGGTTAGCATGATGAAAGGTCTCGGTGTTAATCTCGCTGCCCTTCTGCGCGAGACATTATATCTATTGCAGGATGGGATAACGGTAGAGCTACGCGCTAAGGAGAGCCGCGCGTTGCAAGTTCTCAGTGAGAAGAAGATAAATATGGAACAACTCAGCTTGCAGCACAACGAATTGGTGTCGCAAAATCAATAGTTGGTGCAGGTGATAGGCGACGCTTGCCGAAGCATCCTAGAGCTAGCCATCCTAGCAGATCTACCAGTGGAGGTGCGGATCCACATGTTAGCAGCAGGAGCCCGCGAGGCTAAGTAAGAAAAAATAAAGGTTAAACTGGAGTTGAATCTTCATATCGTCGAGCTGCGGTTAAAGGCGCAGCCATCCATTCCCCCGGAAGTCAGAGAATAGCGCGCTAGCACTATCACAATGGGATTGGAGGAAATTAGAGGTGCAGTACAAGACTGCACCAACATATTGGAAGAATCACTTGAGGTCCTCACCACTCTGCAGGAGGACCCACACATCCAGCGCTTAGAGACAAAGGTGCAAGAACTCCAACAGTAGTATAACAATGTCCGAGGAACTGCGCAGACAATGGTCCTCACCCAGCAGCTTGCGAGGATGCAGAAGGCTAAAGCACTGAAGGAGAAGTTGGACGCGGCACGACATAAGGAGGTAGTTCTAAAACAGCGCATCCAGCCTTGGATCAACAAGGCCTTCACCATCGTGGCAGACATCAAAGGCAAGATCGCACACAAACAGGGGATGCACATAGAAATGCAGAGAATCACTCTATACCTAGAGGTCTCGGAATAGCTCATGCAGCAGATCTAGCAAGCAGCGGCTCAATGTGCTGCTGACCTCTGCGTAGTTCGAAAGAAGTTGGAGGGACTCCGTGCAAAGATCGTCGCACTGACAGAGTGACTCGACGGTGAGTCATGATGTTTGTGTTACGGGCCTGTTGGGCATGGAATCCTCCCCAAGGCATGTTTTGGGGCTCAAAGCCCAAGTTTTGACCCAATCTTGTTGTAAAACTCCGCGAATTGCGGGCGCAAAGCGTGAAATGTATGATAGAGTCACAGGGTTTTCCACCCTAGTTTTGTAATGTAATGTTGGCTAGATAGACCTACCCATGGTCCGTGGACCATGGGATTGTATAAATAAAGCGAGGCTCTAAGTGTAAGAGCAGAAGGGAGAGATAGGAAGGGATTCAAAGTAACGAAGTGAAGTGTGTCTTTGGGTCATAGAGTAGGAGAAGGCTTTGTAGCTGAGTGCGCAGAGGCCTAGTAGTCCGCAGCTAAGTGCGCGGACCCCTGCAGCTGAGTGCGTGGACCCCTGCAGCTGAGTGCGCAGGAGGAGTCGAGTCTATAACCAAAGAAGGAATTAATAAAGAGAATTTATATCATAATTATTTGTATCTGTTCTTGGGTTAATGCATGTTTGATATAATTTGCAAATATACTGTTTATTTACTGCGCACACCTGTATGAATGGTTTATGTTGTTAAGTATAACTTAAAACATGCAAGTAGGCTAAAATAATCAACTAACATTGGAATACTAGTAAGGACTTGGGTAATAACGCAGAAGCGCAGCGTTCGGCCCCCAAGTAGGGCTGCACGAAGGCAGTATATCAGGCTGCGAGGTATGGGAAAGTGCACGAAGCAACTTGTGTGCAAGGTCGAACCGCGGACCACTTGAACTCATCAGACATCTCCAGGGTGCGGAAACCTGGTTCTAGCACCCTCCCATACTACTTCGGGTGAGACCTCAGGCCGCGCTTCGTGGACTGTTGCCGAAAGGGCCAGTAGTACCAAGATTTTTTTGGCTAACTCAACTCTGAACCTGGGTCAGACCCCAATAAGCCAATACATATCTTCATAAATTCCAACATATGCTAAGGGGGGAGCATCATCGGTAGCAAATTTCATTATTCATATTCAGTAGATAAGACTTACAGTGATGAGCACTATAAGGGAAGTACTTCATTCAACCTAGTTCAGCCCTTTTCCCTTGATGTCAAAGGGGGAGAGAGGACAGAGAAGACTTGTTGTTTGACTTAATGTTTGGAGAAAAGACTTGGTGTTTCAAGTGTTTGCAAGTGGTGTCCAAACACCAAAGTGTTTGTCATCAAGTCCAAAGGGGGATATTGTTGTTATTATGGCTAATGTATTGTTCTTGATGGCAACCTGCACGACAAATATATATTTGATATCAACATAGTATAATATGATGATTGTGGAACTAATGCAGATATAAAGAATATTCATACAGATTTTACAGAGCATATGGACAAAGAAATTGCAGTTTAGTTATAGATGGATGAAAAATGTAAATATTGAAAAGTATGTGTGGTTCCTATGAAGAAGGGTTGCATATATACGCAGGACTTGTGAGAAAAAATCGCGTACAAAATCCTAAATATGGAAATCTGAATATCAGGGGTCATTACCATGGTGTTTTCCCATAGTAATTGGGGTGGAAATGTTTATTTGATCCCATCAACAAATATTGACAACATTACCAAGGGATTTACCTAAAGTATTGACTAAGGAAAAAACTATATAAGGACATGGAGATAAAGGTGTTGTGGGTCCAAGTGAATGGTTTACTCAAGTGTGATTTGATCTGAAATAAGTGTGCACCAGGAACCAAGGAGAAGATTCATATCTGAAATATCTAAAGATATGTTGATATATATGCTTGATTGATTTGCTTGTTGCAAATGTTTAAGTAGCTAATAATGATAGATCTGTGGTTATAGTGATGTTGTGATCTGAATGAGTTTTCAAAAGTCTATGGTTTTGACAATGAAAGTTGTAGAATGTGAATTTTGTTTGCAGCGAAGGTATGTTTTAGTAATTTACTATTTGTAGTTGGTTCACTTCTGGATAGTCGTGTATGTACACGGAGTTGTTTCCATTGAGTTTCATACGTACACGGATCAGTTTCTGTTGACTGGCGTATATATTATGAGATATGTTTGTCAGTACATTAAGATCTATACGCAAGTGTTGCACATGATAAGTGTGTATATACGTAGGTTATCTTAATAACAATCGCATATATGTTCTGTGTTAAATCTGGTTAGGGTTTTCAGTGCTACGTGATGATAACAGTTGATGAATTATGTTATATTTGTTGATGTCTATGAATGATGTCTATCTGTATCTGGTAGTATTAATTGGATTGGTTGTGCATTGATTTTATCTGGTTGCAATAGTTGGTTAAAATTGGTTTGCTTCAGTATTCAGTTGATTTACAGTTCTTTAGTCATTCATATTTTGAGATTCGGTATTTTAGTTTGGTATTGAGCATAATGTTGGGTGTGGGTCCAGTTTGAAAATTGTCTAGTCAATTTAATGTCTTAAATTGCTCTACATAAATTATCAATCCGGGTATCGTAAACTG
Source organism: Pinus tabuliformis (assembly GCA_031772625.1). NCBI lineage: Eukaryota > Viridiplantae > Streptophyta > Pinopsida > Pinales > Pinaceae > Pinus > Pinus tabuliformis. The sequence continues at coordinate 1,283,939,696 of CM062805.1, forward strand.
ATGAAGTGTGGTGCACTATATGTGCTTAGTTAACCTTTCTCTTACTTCGTTGTTTTATAGTTTATGTTGTTTTTGGGGTTTTGTTCTTACATGCAATAATCAAATAATGAAAGAATGACTATGAGACCCAGTATCCTTGTTGCTGCAGCAAAAGGACAAGATGATTCTATCACGTCATTAGTTCATTAGAAGGCTATGTGCATCATTAATCTACAATCAACTTGAAGGCATGCAGTAATTCAAACTGTACATTAAACTTGCAAAGAAAGAGCTTGAAAGAAATAACTTGAAATGAAACTGAAAGCAAAGCATAAAAACCACTTTCTAATGGCACTAGTCACTACTCATGCTGCTGCAAAAAAATAAGAAAAACTACTTTAAAGACCAGTTATAATGTTCAACTCTTCCTAACTCTCTGCTTCCAACATATGGGATTATGTGAAACACGATTAAGAAGTAGTTAGAAATAAGTCTAAAAAGTAATCAAAATAAGAAAAATCCACTTTAAAGACCAGTTATAATGTTCAGTTCTTCCTAACTCTCTGCTTCCAACATATGGGATTATGTGAAACACGATTAAGAAGTAGTTAGAGATTAGTCTAAAAAGTACTCAAAGCAAGCTGTAATTTATTAATATTCTGATCTCTTAAAGATGAACAACTTATGATAAAGAGACCATCAATATGTTAGCATACAACTTGAGAAACTAAACTAGAAATCAAGCTAGAAAAATAAAATAAAGGCAGCAACTTATGAATATGACAACTGAAAATACCATTAGAGATAAAGCAAATACAACAAAGACACACAATCCCGGGAGAAAATAAAATGCAGTAATTCAAACTGTACAAGGCAGGGGCCCCCTACTACCTATGAAATCAAAGCAAAATTAAACACACTTGCATAAATTAAAATTGCATGAATGAAAATCTAATCTACCTTACATTCTACAAAGCAATATTTACAAAATGAAATCTAATCTACTTACATCCTAATATGCTCCATGACATCTACTTCACATTGTTGGGTTGTGTTATATTCTTTCCACGACTAACCTACGTAGTGAAACGGGGGGTTAGAGGGGGGCGGTAGCCCCCCTTCGTTGCGCCAATTGCACAGCGGGGGGGTCACAGGGGGGGGCGGCAGCCCCCCCTGTCCGGGGGGTTTGAGGGGGGCGGGTAGCCCCCCTCTACGGGGTCTGGGGCAGTGCCCCGGGAAAAAAAATTTTGGACCCTATATTAGGTTGGGCGAACCTACCTATGGTTTTGTGCATGGTTTTCGCATATGGTATTGGACACGATGGTTCTTCGGTCCATGGTATTGGATGCTTCGGCATGTATAAATATGTATTGTAACATTGAAAGGAACATAATGAAAAATCAATCTGGTAGTCCCGGTTTTGGGATCCAGGGAAAAATCTCTGTGCATATGTGTTTTATGGGTTATGCTCTCGCATTGTTTATTTTCTTTGTTTAAGAATTCGTATGCAGGTAATTTCTGTACAGGGTTAAAACCTACACACATCTCCTTCCATGTTGAGAACATCAAAGCTTTATTCAATTTCTTCAAAAGTGCAAAGTACAACAAAGCTCTCCAAAGCTTTCAAAAGCCATGGGACTAACAGACTAAAAGGACTAAGAAAAGACTAAAGGAAAGACTAGCAAATGAAGGAGAGAGATCTCCTATTTATACAAAAAGATGAGAGCCATCTCATTAATGATAGTCCATGAATCTCTCCCTCTACCTCTAGAGTCCTAATCAAAATAGGAACTGATAAGACACATGTCTTTTTAGAGTTACAATACAATTAGGAGATGTGACACATATCCTCATGATCCCATGATTCTTTCCAACCAAATTCGAATTTCGCCTTAGAGTGCCACATAAGGGTCTTCTAGAAGCCTCCTTTCAACCTACACATGTCAACAAACTCAACCCATTTGTTAGGTATAAGCATATGCACATTATTTTCTAATGTTTAACCACAAATTCACTTAAAAGGCTTAGAAATAATAAAGATTGGAAAAACATAAAGGTGGCCCAATGATAATGAAAGTGGGATGAATGTGGTGACATAGTAGTGAAATGGAGGTGAAATGGAAGTGAAATAATGGACATAATAGTGAAAGTGTAATGCAAATGAATGACATTTTCAAGACTCAACAAAAATATGACGAAAGGTGCTCTACAGGTTGTTTGATGATTGTTTTACAGGTGGATCCAACCTGAAATATTATGAAATGTGGTCCATGATAGGTGTTGAGGGTTGGAGCCTTCAGTAAGGGAGTCGGAGCTTCCTTCCAGTGGTAGTTGGTAAATTGTATAGGGGGTAGGTGCTCCCTTCCAGTAGGAGTTGGTAAATGAGATCAAGGGGTTGTAGCTCCTTTCCAGTGGGTGCTGAAGAATGAGTGGAGATTGTAGCCTCCTACAGGTGGGTGTCTGTGTGTCGGTAAGAGTCTTCACTAGTACAAGATGCAATGATGATTTTATTTATATAATAAGAAAGAAAAAATGATAGCAGTAGTGGTTTTCTCCCACAATGGGTTTCAACCTAAAATCATGGTGTTCTATGTGTGTGGCTTATGTGATGTGATTTATTTGTTATTTATTGCATACTAGATGGTTAATGAATTAATAATGCAATGGTTAAGTTGACTCACTAATGGAAGTTATGAAAAATAAGTAAACTGGATATATGTTGTTTCCCTTCACTAAAGTCACATACACATGTTGGTTGCATAAATAACATTAGTGTACATAATTCATAATATGAAATGAAAAGTTAAAGTGAATAAAAAATATTGATTCAACCCCCCCCCCCAAAAATATTTTTCCTAACAAGGAAAGAGAAAAGTGAATCTCACATTGCAGAAGATGCAGAAGTCAAGAAGAAACCAAAGATTGAAGACCATAAGGACCTCTACTATTGAAAAATTTGACAAATACCAGGTTTTGCAAGCAGTTCGTTTGCATTTCTTATTAGAAGATAGAAGTTAGAATAGCAGTTATTATTACATTTTGAAGACTATATAAGATTCTTGGGGTTTGCAAATTATAGTCATTGAAGAAGCATATAACATTGGAAGAAATGGAGTCTACATAGTTAGTCGCATCTTATCACAAAATGTTGGAAGCAATCATCCTATCATCTAGCAAGCAAGAATGGAAGAATTTGGGTCATCAAGCATTTTACAGTTACCGTAGTAGCTAAAATTCCATCTTGAAAATCTAAAGGCAATTGTTTAGCAAGCAAGGATTACAGGATTTACAATAGAAGCAAAACAATGGCATAATCAAGGTCATTATGCAACATTATAGAAGTTTCTTCGGCTTGATATTTTTGTTTCAATCATCAATCTAGTAAGTCTAACATTGGAATGGAGGAATCAAAGAAACATAGTAGAAGTCTATTCTACAAGAGGATCATGAAAGCTTATCAAAATGCATTGAATAACAATCTAGTAGCAACATGGAAGCATAAACCACAAAGGAGGGATTTAATCATTATACATTTTATGAATATCATCTTCAAGGAATATTAAAGAAGTATTTTGATGGAAGCTTGGAAGGAAGAAGTACGCTTACCTAGGAATAAGTTTTTCTTAAACATCTTGCAATCAGCTATCTCAAAGAATGAGTCATATATTTAGAGGGAGTTGAAAGAACATGATACATTTAGATCATAATTATATTTGGGAAAAATGTTAATAGTTAAATCTTGATATATCAAGGAAAGACCCTTCTAATTGGTTGTTTGACACATGGCATTAGAACAAATCATTGAACTTATGTCGACACTCTTATTATTTGGGAAGCTACGTAATGTGAAGGAAGACTTCAGAGGGAGCTAACGGCAAAGATTAACATAAGGAATTCTATAATTCAAATGATACATATCAATTAATCTTGGGGTAACTATGATAGTGAGGAATGACATCATTGGATATGGTATGGCTTCAAGGAAAAATATATCACATAAATGTGTACACTGTAGAAGCAAGAAGTCATGAGACAATTTGTTGATCACTTGACGATATGTTGGATTTGATATTGATCAAGAAGAAGTACACCCATCTCAGCCGAAAAGGGGGAGCTATAATTGGTTCTACATTGATTGGCTTGACAGTTACTGTTGTTCATATAGATATTGTTGATGTTTGAGGAATAGATATGACTTGTTGGACGAGCATGAAGCAGAATTTTGTTACAGTATGAAGAAAGAAGATGAGAAGGCTTGTGTGACCAACTATGATGAAATTTGGCTCCACAAGGCTTGTTTGATGAACTACTTGATTACATGAATATTATCAGAGAACCAAGAAGGTCGAAGTATTTTATGATTCGAGAGTATGATGCAGTTAGGAGCCAAGAAGCTAAAACAGATCTCCATAGTAGAACAAGTAGCTAATGCATTAATGAGTATTTTTTAGACAAGTTGAGGCTTGTGGTCATTCCTCCTTGTTTGAGAGGGAGTGAGGATCTCCTCCCTGGTTGAGAGCAAGTGAAGGTGTACATTATATTCTGCTTGTGTTATGCACTATGGTGAGGACTAACAGTCGTAAGCCTAGTGAAGGCACTTGTAGGGAGAATGGTGGATTGGATAAGCATCTAGGACTGATCCTCTTTGAGGATTTAGATCCAAGATAAGAATAGTTTGGAGGAGCAATATTCTTTGAGAATGGGTAATATCCAAGATAATAATAGTCTTGTAAGGACATACCTAGTGAACATTCGGATGGGGTATGTACCTTGCGAAGCAATGGTGGTGTCAAAATTTATCCATCCCAGCATTGTGCTCTGATCTAGTGGAGAGATAAAGCTTGTTAGTCAAGGCCTTGCTATTTGTGACAATGTTGGTTATGATGTTATGATGATGCTTATCAATCTGAATCCCTTATTGTGAGAATATTTCAATTTGAGAGTATCATGTTGTGTCATTATGAATACATCCCTAGTTAAGGGGGAGTGTTGAAATTGTAATTAGCGTCAATATTCATAATGTAATACAAATGTATCATTAATATATTTATTATATTCATTCATTATTATTATTTTTATTTCTAGTTAAAGCATGCTCTTCATGATTCTATGGTTTACTGAGTCAAAAGAAAATTTATTATGAGTCAAAGAAATGTATTTGAGTCAAAGTCTCATTTGGACTTCTTGTAAGAAAATGAAAAATTACTTTTCTTGAGTCAAATAAGTCAAAATGTCCTCCACAAACCAAGTCAGCCTCCCTAGACAAGTCAGCCTAGAAGGGGTAATCATTTGACCTCTTGGACATGTATAAATACAGGATAGTTCAACCTCATTTGAACACAAATCAATTGCATCGATTTCTATGCAAAAATAAGAATTTTAGTGAAAATTCATAGGAGAGAGAAATTTATATTTTGTCCTAATTCATCCGCACGTGCAATTTTTTCTACGATTTTTCAAAGTTGTCACAGGGCGAAAATTTGACTATCATTGCAAGTCCAAAGTTTTCATAGGTTTGACCATAATTCTACCAGTGTTGACTTTGTTGACTTTGAATTGGTTGGAGAAGGTTTTGAAGGAGCGCTAACTTGGGTCTTGTGGCAGTCTTGGTCTTGGTTTTTGGGTCTTGGATATCTCACTTTGATATAATTCTATAATAAGAGGATTTATTGGCTCTTCCACCTTATGGGGTTTTGCTCTTGCTTGGAGCCTATATCTTTGTGTTCTTTATCTCTTGTGATCTTCATATTTTTGTATATTTTGGTAATTTCTTGATGAAGAGAACTTCATAAAAGAAAAAAAAACCAACAATCATTCACAAGTGATTATCAAGTTAAGAGAAATCACTCTACTCTTCAAGCATCTTGATTTCTCAACATTTTGTGCAGACACAAGGATTGACATTACAGAAAATGACTACTAATATTGGAAAGAAAGAGATGCATGATATGAATCATTGCAATAAGTTAAAGGTTTGGTTGGTCTTTTATTTCAACCTCGTTTTCATATGATCAAGACAAAAGGATGGAAAAAATAGTGTGGGTCATAAGTTTAATTATGGCAATCATTTTTGCTAGTTATTTTTTTATTACAATTCGATTTAAAAGCACTAACCTACCCACTCACTATTGAATTGATATTGATTTAAACTTCCTATCTCATTTTAGGTAGAGGAGAATGAAAATCTATTTATTCCATAAATTGTAAAACATTGATATCTGTAAAAATAATATTGTCTTCTAATCTTGGTGCAATTTTATGCATGAATGGAATTATTTGTTTCGGAGATATAATAGATTATTTTTTCACACATAAATATACCAACAACAAGGAATTTAATGTTTAATACAAGAGGTTTCATAAATAAATTGTAATACCCTTAATAATAATAATATATAAATAAAATAATATAATATTAAAATATAAGTAAATAAATAATAAACAATAATAATAATAATAAAATATTAGTAAATAATAAAGAAAAGATAATAATAGTAAATAAATAAATAATTAAAATAATAAAGTGGAGTTCTCAATAACTATATATAAAAGTAAACCATAAAAATAATAAAAATAAGTAAAGTTAACAAAAAGTAAAAATGAATTAAAAAAAAAAGAGTTGAATTAAAGAAAAATATTAAATTAAGTAAAACTTAAAATAAAGAAATAAAAGTTGCATGTTGACACATGGAATGTGTGCATGCGGACCTCTTTGCATTTTTTGGTCTATTTAATGGACGATGAGAATGATGAGATTCATCCATTCTCTTAGGAGAAAAGTGTTGTGAGACAAAGGATTCCTTTGTAGTATGTTGATTGAGGATTCAGGGGTGGCCAACTGTAGAAAGATTATGTGCAACTAAGCCTACGGTTGGGTGAAGAGTCGTCCCCAAAACTTTGTTGCGGTTAGCGAGATTCAAATAGCGTTCAACTCTGAAATCACAAGTAAGGAATATCATCGCTACAGGTAAGTTGTCTTTGCTCGTGTTTTTCGAAATTCTATGCTAATTAGTTGAATAGTTGTGTGTTGATTATAAATCGCATAAATTGATCTAATTAGTTGTATATTTAAATTGTGGGTTGTTACATATAATATCAGAGTCAGTTTCAACTCTGTGTGACCTCTAGGTAAAGGTTTGAGAAAAATATTTAATTAGATTTATCAATAATTTTGCTTATGAAAATGTGAACATAACCTCTTTTAAGATCTATTTGCTTATTGGGTCGACGGGTTCACAATTAAAATATATTCTAGATCCACAGATATATCAAAAACTAGGTGACGTAAAATGTTTGAAACTCACTAGCCGAAATTCAACTCTTTACGCCAAAAACCTAGGGCTTTGAGGGCAAGAACAAGGTATCTCGTGGTTTCAACGGCAATTTCTAGACTAAAAGAGGCTTTTGGAAAACCAATAACTTTCTAGTTTCTACTTTGTAAATTTCTATGAAATTGTTGCATAATTCAAATTCAAAAAACATGAAACACACCGAAAATGTGTCGAAGGAAATAAAATCTCATCATATGCATGAAGTGTGTTGAAATAATTTAAGGGATAGGTTTCACTTGATAAAAGACAAGAAACAATCCTAAGTTTGTATGATTACTTTTCTTTTAAAATGTAATAAGTATTTTTTTAATAATGGTGAAACATATTTAAAAGTAGTAATTTTTTTTTAAGCTTGGCGGAGCTATATTTTCATCGTGTCCAATATACCACCCTAATCGGGGCGAGGAATTGAACTGGTGACTTCACATCAAGGAGTGTCTTAACAGAGCACTCAATCACCATCTATTCAAAACTCCGTGGACAAAAATAGTAATTTTAAAAGTATGTAAAAATATTGAATATTTAAAAATGATATTCAATTTTGTTATATTTTAAGTAAAAAAAAAATTATAGATATTTTTTATTATAAATAATAATTATTTAGCTTTTTAGGTTATTGTTTTTATTAATCTTTACATATATATTTTATGAATGATGAATTGTTTGAAAATAATTATTATTAAGGAAAAAAGGTCAATTTGATTTGTATCAACTAAAAAATAAAAACATTAATAGTTGAACTCTGCCAGAGAGACGGATGGCACCTCATCGATGCTATCGCACATAAGGCCATGGTCGCAGTTGCTTGTGAGGCAAGAGCTAGCACTCGACGAGTCAAAGTCTCAATGCATGCAGCTCCATTAACTAGGATACCTTGTCATTGTTGGTCAATACACTTAACCAGATTGTCTCTAAGCACTTATTCAATACCGTGAACAACGTTTTGCTCACTTCACCACCTCCTGCAACAACATAACACAAACAAATTCATCAATTGAAAATCCCATCAATCACGAGGTCAAATACAGAGATATTTAATTTCAAGATTACACACTGTATATGTTTATATTTCTTGTAGTATGCCCTAGGTTGCTCATATATCCACCAAAATTTAGTAATTCCATATTATTATTGAAAAGCATTACATAAATTTTAGTAATTAAAGAAATTAATATTTACCAGAGATAATCTATAGGATCTTAGATAGACGGTGATCGGGTGCTCTATTAAGGACACTCTTTGATGTGAAGTCACCAGTTCAATTCCCCACTCGGATTAAAATGATATATTGAGCATGATAAATATGTAGTCCTACCAAATTTACAAAAAATTAAAACTACCAAAAAAAATAAAATCTAAAAATAAAACCATTAATATTTAACCAACATTATTTATCTTTTGGAAAACAGATAATTGAAATTCATTGTGACCAACCCAAGCTGCAATCTCAAGAAGAAAAGTATTAATATAACCAACCTTGCTCCCGTTATCAAAATGAGAAAAAAACTTTTTAAAGAAGTATCAATTAATACAATGTTGATATATTGTATTTTTTTTAAAAAGGTTTTATTTCATATTCCAAATTCAACCCTAAATTGGGGTTTTATTTCATGTTTTTACCGTTTTAGGGATTTTATACCCAATAACTCCATTTGTGGGCTACATTGCTCTTTCCGTTCTATACAAAGACAAGGTTGGAGAAGTTTTGCATAAATGATATTTGGCATGACTCCTGGCTCATAAACTGTACATTATTACCCAGCCTCACTTTCTATTTTGACGGGGTTTTTTGTTGTTGAGAAACTCCAACCAAGGTTGAGCCACTGTGGATGCCTACATTCTTCATGCAATGAGGAATGGTGACGGCAATAATACATAAAGTAGGGCTTCCAAATAATCTGTCTAGTTGTAGTGACCTGAACACCTTCCACAAAGAAATTAATAAACAGGGAACATGAGCCAAATAAATATTGAAATAATCAAAAATATATATAATATTGAAATAATCAATAATAATATTTATGAGGTTTCGGATAGATGGTAATTAGGTATTGTGTTAAGTATTTCTTGATATGAAATTATTGGTTTAATTCTTCACTTTGGTCAGAGTGATATATTAGATATGATAAAAACAATCAATATCATATCCTTTTGACAATATATTAGACATAATAAAAACAATCAATGTCATATCTTTTTAACTTTAAAAAACTTCCCATAATGTCAATTTGACTTTAGTGAACTAAAAAATGTTATAGATGTACTTTAATTTAAGAAAATTTAAACTCTATGTAATTTAGAATAAGTGCACCTAATCTCCTCTCAAGTTAGAGTCACCCAAACGTTGATAAATTCCACCAATTAATCAACACCACTTTCTCCAAGATACACCACCCAATAACCATATCTATACTTTGTAGCTCCCAAAAAAAAATTGTTTTGGAACTCTATGATAACATGTTACAATTTGCTCCAGTTATAATTGTTTTGTTGCATTAGTCACTGGCGAAATTAATAGAATTATTAAGGTTTAACATGCAAGGCACTTGATATACTAAGTTGTGGAATCTTATTAGCATAGCATATTTAATAAAACGTATGGTGTTGTATTTTGTGAGATATCAAAATATATGGTTACCCAATTTCAAATATAATATTTTATTTTTATTATAATAAATAAAAGAGTATATGAAAATATGCCAGGATAAACTTTTATTGTATGGTCAAAATTAAAGTTCATTTTATAAAATTGTGCACTTGATATACTAAGCTGTGGAATCTTATTAGCATAGTATATTTAAAACGTGTGGTGTTGTATTTTGTGAGATATCAAAATATATGGTTACCCAATTTCAAATATAATATTTTATTTTTATTATAATAAATAAAAGAGTACATGAAAATATGCCAGGATAAACTATAAACTTTTATTGTATTGTCAAAATTCAAGTTTATTTTATTCTATATAATATTGTGAAAATAATAAAATTGTGGAAAATTGTCACATACATAATAAAATTGTGGAAAAATGTTACATATATGTATAGGTTTTGAATTATATTTTTATAAGATGTTCTGGTTAGTAAGTTTTCTATATTATATATATAAGTGTGGATAAGAGGAATTTATACTTTTAAAATATAGGTGTGAACTAAATGAATTTATAGAGTAAATTCAAAATCACAATAGGCTTGCAAGGTAATGATACAAAAAGAAGCAAAACAACTTATTAATTGTGTTAGGAATTGAATGAAGATACCAAGCACATGGAAAAAAAATGGATGATAATGGGTGGTAGTGAGTGATCAACATAATGGACTAAAACGTCCATAACACACTAGGAATTAAATTGAAGAAACCAGGGTAGTGCATTGTATTAATAGATCATTATTCTAGGTGCAACCCATTGATATCTTATTATTCTGAAAGGAAAAAGTTATGCCAAGTTCATTCTCAAGAAAGTGGACTTCCAAAGTAATCATTTAGTTGTAATAGTTTTGTGTTTATTGGAAGTGTCTAATTTAGACCATTATGTGATAAGAAAATTGGAATATAATCGACTCAAATTAAATCAGGAGAGGCATATTAGGATGGAAATTTTGGGAAGAATTAAAACATAACGGATGCATAATAAAGTTGACTCCTAGTGATAGTGATATATTGTTGAGAAAGATACCTCATGAAGGATGGTTGATAACGAACATGGAAGGATGAAATGGGCATAAAAGAATAATATGTAGATACATAAATTGAGTGAATGGCAGTCGCAAATGAGTATAGGAAATCAACAAGAAGTAATAGTGTATCCTAGAATATGATGGAAGAGTTCGGATGTGGAGAAGAATCATGGTTAAGTAACTTAGCACTCTTGAAGTGTTTGTGAACAAATAATATTGTAGAAAATGATCCATAAATCATAGAAGTATTTCAATAATAAATATCACTATAAGATCTAAATAAAGACAATGTCTTACAAGGAGTACCAATGGCAGAATGGATATGCCTTAGAGAATGATAGATTGTTACGAATAGGGGTAAGATGTATGTGCCAACTGATTACGAACTTTAGAAATTTATAGTGAAGGAAGCCAACAAATACCCATATGTCGCACATTTAGGAATTGTGAGTTTGAGAAAGTTAAAGTCCAGTGGGACCAATATAGCCTAGGGTCAACAACCTGGGAGGGGATGCAAATGTTATTTTTCGTTTCCTTATCTATTTAATTAAATTGTGTGATGAACTAGATAAGATTGCATAACTTAGCTTTTTGTGGAGCATCTAAATCATGTCTTATTGTTTAAATTTTTTTGATACATCTAAATCATACATTATGATTTCAGTTATGGTTTCAGTTAATTGTTATGACAACATAGGTTTGTTGAAGTATAATGTTGAGAAGAGGGTTCATGATATGATGGTACATGGTAATTGGACATAGTTCTAATGAGGGAGTAATGATGCACATGTGGTTCTTATTTATTTAGTGGTTATGATAGTGATGTTGTATGCTCATGAGGGAGAGGATATGCATAGTGTAGCATAGGAATTATGATGTTATGATATGAGGTTGACATGTGGTTCATTTATTATGTGATGTCATGATGTCTTTGATGTTGATATGTAGATGTTATCTTATAAAGGTATTTTATGATGTGAAGCATGAGATAATCACATGTATATTTTATGACATGCAAGAGTATGCAATGTTTACTATTCAGAATGTGGTGATTAACAATGATGTTATGTTATCATGATGACATGAAAGAGTTGGCATGTGGATTATTTTCTATGATGTTATGATTATAACTAATACATTGGATGCATGTTGAGATGTGGTGACTGATAGGAACTCCACAAATGGGCCGAGAAGGTCGAGTTATTTGACGATATCATGGGAGCCCATATCTGCGAGGGAGAATATGTAACACCATATGGGTTGGGGACATACTCAATCAACACTACATATGGCAATGGTTCATTTGTCTTGTATAGCTCTTGATGGATAGTTCTTGAGGGGCTATGCGACCATCGTGAGGAGGCCAAGTGTATGATAAAGGATTAGGATGCTAAAGTCTAGTGGTGGTATAAGGAATTTGATGCCTGGGGCTATGCACCTTAGTGAGTGTGGAGGGAGTGGGCCAGCCTTTCGAGATGCCTAGAGTACTATTGCATAGAGTAATGAGTCAGGTGCTTACCTGGGGGCAGATGAGGTCTGATTTGGGCGTGAGCCTTGGGGCTAGCCTTAGGCTATGGTACAGACCAATGAAGCTTTATGCTTGATTCCAAAATTTGGGAAAAAGAACAGAGATTCCTTGGTCTTTCCAACGGTATTGTGTAAACTTTCGATGCCTATTGGTTATATTAGTTTAGCAGAGGGTGTAAGGCAAACATGAAGTCGTAAATAACTAAATAAAATAAAATGTTAAATGACTCAACTATACTTCGGGACAAAGTTTCTTAAAGAGGCGAGTATGTAAAGTCCCTAATAATAATAAAAATAATAATAATACATAAATAAAATAATATAATATTAGAATATAAGTAAATAAATAATAAACAATAAAGAAAATATAATAATAGTAAATAATAAATATAATATAATAATAATAAATAAATAATGAATAAAATATAATATAATAAATAAATAAATAAGTAAATAATAAAATGGAGTTCTAAATAACTATATATAAAAGTAAACTATAAAAATAGTAAGAATAAGTAAAGTTAACATAAAGTAAAAAGGAATAAAATAAGAAAGTTAAATTAAAGAGAAATATTAAATTAAGTAAAACTTAAAATAAAGAACTAAAAGTTGAATGTTGACACATGGAATGTGTACATGCAGACCCATTTCCATTTTTTTGTCTCATCCTCTTGGGAGAAAAGTGTTGTGAGACAAAGGATTCCCTGACAGTAGTATGTTGATTGAGGGCTCGGGGGTGGCCAGTTGTAGAAATATTATGTGTAACTGAGCCTACAGTTGGGTGGAGAGTCATCCCCAAAACTTTGTTGCGGTTAGCGAGATTCAAATAACGTTCAACTCTGAAATCACAAGGAATATCATCATTACATGTAAGTAGTCTATACTCGTGTTTTACGAAATTCTATGCTAATTAATTGAATAGTTGTGCATTGATTGTAAATCGCATAAGTTGATCTAATTAGTTGTATATTTAAATGGTGGGTTGTTACATAGATTCAAGTGCATTTGCTTCAATTGCTTGCAATAAATCAAACTCAAACAAATTGTAAATACTAAATAACATCCTTTGCATTCTTTTTAGATGAGCAATTACAACACTACAAGAAACTATACATTTGCTACATAATGCCTTGGGTGCATGCAATTTTTAGGTGATTTGATGTGGGTAAATGCTTTACAATTCCCATAACATGCAAATAGTTACATCTACCCAATAGCAAATATATAATTGGTTGTGTTAATGCTTTAACTCTACACACTAATATGTACTCTTTGCCAACACCAAGTAAACAATTCACTGGAGATAACAAAGAAACAATTGGCAACAAAAGTGTTGAATCGACTAAATAAGCCAACGGTCATGTAAACTCATACTTGGTTGTAAGTTGGTTTCCTTAGTGATCACTCACCAACGATCAATTCAATTAACAAGTTTGTGTTTGTAATTAATAAATCCAATAGAAATTACCCACCAACCTTTCTAGTTCAAGATAGTCAAGATGCACTTGGTATGAGTATTTGGGAAAATCAATTCACTAAGCCATAAATTCTTCTCTCAGTATAACAAGCTATTCAAGAGTCTAATAACACCATATTAAGGTTTTTTTAATGGAAAATACAATTTGCATCCATTGGCCAATTGATTTGAAAATTGTAGATAACGAGTTAATAGAATGGTGAATTGTGGGTGATGTAGCATGTGGCTACACAAAATCTATCTACTTAATTATTTGGTTGTAAAACTAATCCAATAGTAATGCAGGAGCATCTTCACATCCCAACTATCAAGTTCATGCAAGAGAAAGCTCAATGGAGGGATCTTGGCACTTGTGGTGGAATTTTAATTCTTAAATGAAAATAATTGTATTTTCTAAATTAATTAATTAATTCTTTAGAGAGGATAAGTCATAGAGTTAAGATAGCATAGATAAGATTTTAGCATGACAATCTGTCTTTTGAGCATAGTTTTAAAACTAGGGCTTGGATTCGGAAACAGTTGAGAGTCAACTCTGACTCAGACTCCAACGCAGTATCGACTCAGCCTAGTTTATTTCAATGACTTGGTTGTTGTAAAAAATACTTAATATTTTTTTTTTATGAAGAAAACATATTTTTAAAGATTTTCATTCATGTTTCCAAACCCAAAGCACTAGAATATAGAGAGAAGACAACATATGATCAAATTATGCTCATGAATATATCTATTATATCAAAATGGCAACCAGTGCACTGTCTAATACATGTAATATATAGAGATCAGAACAAAAACACATAACCAAGGAGGTTTTAAATGGCCTCTACAACAAAACATCACTAGTCACTATTGCTAGACAAGGCAAGATCATTTGGCTCAGAGTCTGAATCGAATTCAAATGGGGAAACCCATGGCTCCTCCTCTTCATAAAGATCTCCAACTGCAATTGTAGAAGCAGTAGCAGTAGCATTAACAATAGTTGCATGCTGAGATAGACGAGCTATGCACTTGCATCATCACTGAGTAGAGGAAGTGCCTGCAGCTGGAGGAGTTGGGGCTGCTACTAGTGGACTAGCATTTAACTAAAAAAAATTGTAATGCATCCATCTTTAAATCAAAATCAACACCAACATCCTCATCAGGGTCAAACTCTGTTATTTGAGTCTCCACTACCCAATCTGATGATGGATCAATTTCTTCCAACACAATGGGATCTATATCAGGTTTTTTGTTCAACAATTGGTTGTGTCTTAGCTGGAGCTTGTATTGGACGAAGACTAGATCATTTAATTGGTTTTGTTCTAAACGATTTCTCTTCTTCGTGTGAATCCTCTCAAAGATAGACCAATTGTGCTCACACCCAGAAGCATTATAAGTTTGACTCAAAATATGGATTGCAAACTTCTGCAATTGAGGACACTTGCTACCAAATTCCTCCCACCATTGTGTTGCAAAAAACATAGTTGTGTAATGAATTGGTTCAATTTTTCAACAAATTATACCCAACTTTAAAATTATAAACAATTTAACAAAATAAGAATTTGAAAATTGAAATTGTTTTCCTGGCTCGTCTACTTTCCTTGCAATATTTGCTAGGTTCTTACCAAAGGTACTTGTGGCTCTACTGAAAGAAGTGATATGTTGGTGTATCTCCAGCTGCTCACTCTCATCAAGTGCCATGCGCTCAAGGCACTCACTCAATCCATCTCTCACCTCCCCAGTTAAAGCTTCTTCCACCAGAGCTTTATAATGATACCTTGCATTCAGAAAAACTCAGCTACATGTACAAGGCGTGGAGTTGATTATTCCATCTTTGATCAATGATTTCCAAAATGGGCCCATACTTAGCCACTCTATCCTTGTATTTTGTCTTTATTTGCTCCTTTGTCTGATCCATAACCTCATAAATGAAACCCATAACCAATATTTCCCCATCCACCAACCCCAATACCTTAACTAGTGGCTCAACAACTTTCACAGTCGTTGTTGCCTTTTTCCAAAATATGTCTTCATTAAATTTTTTTCTTACATCTTTTCCATCATGTTTTTGAGCCCATTGACATCCATTTCATTCATCACCAGAAAACATCCTTTGCAAGGTTTTCTATGTTCGGAAAGCATAAGATTGCAATGTCAAAAAATGAGTTTTAAATCTAGTGATGGCGAACCTAACAAGATCCTTGCCCCTTGTGCTTTTGCTCATTGGGCTCAAAATCCATGAGTGATTGTAGATATTCTTTGTTATTCTTTTGGCATGCTCTATAGTGTTCTTGATCCAATATATTTTACCAATATACTCAAGCATGAGGTTTATGCAATGTGCAACATATGGGGTCCAAAAGATGTTATTTTGTTTTTCCTCTAACATTTTACCAACAAGAACATAGTTAGAAGCATTAATTGTGATGATCTGAACAACATTAGCCACCCCCACCTCTTCAACAACCTCATTTAAAAGCTGAAACAACAAGTATGCATCTTTCACCTTATGAGATGCATCAACTGATTTTAGAAACATGGTTCCCTGTGGACAAAAGATAAGAAAATTTATAATGGTACGGTTCCTTTGATCAGTCCATCCATCTAACATTGATGGTACATCCTGTTTTCACCCATGAGCTTTTGAAATCTTTCAAATATCTGTCAATGGGCATAACCTCTTTTTGCAAAAGAGATTTTCTTAATTCATGCATAGTAGGGAGGGACTTTGAAGCCTTTACCAGCAACAAATATGGCATCAAACATAGGTTCATAATATAGTAAACAGGCAGCATTGAAGGGGATATCAACATCATACCACCATTTGGTTATGTAATCACGGGCATTTTCTCTCAATTCTTTTTTCCAATGGTCATTTAAAATAGGCTGGATTTTACCTCTATTATCTTGAGGACCATGTGCACTATCAGAGAGAGAGGAGGGTGTGACTGTGAAATAACTTTTGATATCACCCTTCTTTTTAATTTTACACTTACCCTTTTCTTGAATAGACTCCAAAGATGGAGGAACATAGCGAAAGGGGTTGGATGCATTAGTGCAAGGGATAGATGAAAAGCCCTCATAATCAAATTTGGGGTTGGTATTCATCATGTGTTTTATACTCCTCTTCCTCCCTATTTCACCCTCTATTTATTTTTGCCTAGCTTTTTCTTCCTCAAGCTTCTCAATTTTTTCTAGCAACTCCTTAATTTCCCCAATATGTTTGTTGGTGCTACACATGAGACAATTTCGCCTCTAATACCAGCCAAGTGTTGTTTCAGCCTATGAATGCCCGTCCACCTCCCTTAATTCTTTTATGACAAATACATTTTATTATCAATCATCTCAGCGTATGCCCAAGCAACATCTTTCATTATATGAGTCATTTTCTGATATTTGGAATTGGAAATGAAATGACAAAGTCTGAAAATGAAATGAAAAAAAAACACTTCAATGTTCATTTCTTCTAGAAAAATTGCTCTTTTCAATTTCCGAATTTAAAAAAAAAAAACAAGGGCAAATTTGAGAAGTGAAAAAAAAAACCTCTAGCCTCCTCAATGCTGCTCCAAAAACCAACTCCTCAATGTTGCTCCAAAATGTTACTCCATTGTTTGCCTAAGAATCTCCTCGCTATTACTCCAAAAACCAACTCCAACTCTTCACAAACTCCTCACAAATGCTCACACAAATGCAATGAGATCGTTGTGAGGAAATGTGAGGGGGTTAAGTCACTTTTATAGGCTTGGGAGATAGGTAGAGGTATTAAGGAAAGAAAAAAACTCAGTTTGAAATCTGAGTTGCTGCCTTTTTTTCCCGCGAACTAGCCGACCGGTCCATTACCAAACCAGCCAAGTCAGTGTCTGACTCAGCCAGTTCACTAACGAACTGGCCGGCGGACCCGTTTTTTGACCGACCCAGCCCAGGCAGGGCTCTGGCTCGGTCTACCAGGCCGAATCTAATTCAGACCGACTTGATTTTAAAACTATGTTTTTGAGGCATGAGATATTTAGGGCATAAATTGTGGTAGATTTAGGGAAATATCATGGAGTAATTTTAGGGTTTCGTAAAAAGTCGCTTTCTTCCTAAACAAATACTATTTATCATTGTAAGCCTAGGGGCAGGTATACAAGCATGGAAAGAATGAACAAATGAATGGAAATCAAACCATAGAGAGAGGATAGACCAAAAATAATGTTTCTGAGGGGAATTGTGCATACAGATTTGGTTATATAGATTTGGTTGATGAATAACATGTTTATGTTTTATGTGCTTTGGAGTTTGTTTTATCTTTGTATTTGTGATGTATGTAACTCACTACTGTTAACAAAGTGTGTTAAGGATTTGATGGAAAACCATTAATAAAATGAACTCTGCGCGAGGATTTGTGTTTCAAACACATTCATTTATGAATAAACATAGCGGTCTATGTGTTTAATAGAAGCATCGCTGATAGAGCATGAGCATGTGGATGAAAAAAATTGTTTTAAAATCTTGTGGTTGTTACTCAAATGTATAGAGAAGACCATGAATGTATTCTGCATTTGAATTACTCTGAGTTAAATTTTTATTTGTGTAGTGATTTTCAGATTGAAGGTTGGTTACAAAATGGTTTGCCCTACCATCAATTAGATCACTAAGTGTGTTGATTTGATTCTGATGCATAATGGTTGTTCGATTGAACCAAAACTCTTTTCGAATTGGACATGGAACCTCCTGATAATACAAACTCCTGGTCAATGTTCGTGTTCATATTGTTGGTGCATGGCAAATGTTTAATACGCTCCTCTTGAAAGTTGAATTGGAGCATTTCCGGCAATAGTTGTTACAAGATCCAAAAATATTTTCACATCGGGCTTTTGGTTTACGTCGGAAACCAAAGCTCTTTTGAAATCGATGGAGCACCTCTACGCAGTGGTGATATAGAAGCATTGGAGATGGCTCTAGCGAAGGCTTCGATGCCAAACACGACGTTGATCAGAGTGGCGCAATGAATATAGCATGGATGTAACCCAATGGCCTCATAGATTTTTACTATAAAGCTTTCATATTGGCGAGGGAACATAGGAACTTCTGGACTATCTCCTCATTATTGCTTTAGATGAGAGGTCCTTCAACCGCTACAAACAAAATACATTCCCATTGCTATGACTTGAGGACAGGAGAGGTTGAATTTTTAGGTGAAAAGAGTTTCATGACGAAGGATTACCTGAAGATCACTCAAATAAAATAGAATTATTGAAGGATGTGGTAAAGCACCGACATTTGGAAACCTATGAAGGGAACTTGACAGGAAAACCCAATTTTCCTGCCATCAAATAGGTGTTGGAGCCAATACCAATGATTCAAGTAAATGACAACTCTAAAATGCCCAACAATTTAATGCTTGGGGGTTTGGCATGGTAACTAACATTGTTTGTTATCGTGCTCAAAGGGAAAACGAGCTATAGCACAATATTCGACAATAGGGATGTCTTTATAGTTCAGAGTGGGCTACCCCTTGACTGACAAGCTATGAGATCTGCGAAGTAGAAAGTATAATATTTTCTTCTAAAGGAACCTATCACTACAAAAATATCTACAAGTGATAATCTTACCTTTTCGCACAAGCCCGACAAGATTAAGATTCCACTTACCTCAAAGGTGAATTGAGTGAGTGTGTTGAATAGCAAGCCCAAAGCTGTGTCGCAAACTCCTATCGCAGGAAAGGGCTAGCTCTATCCTTTTCACAAGCCAGTAGGGTCATGGCAAAAATGGCTACCCACATTTCACCTCTTTCAATTTATACCATTTCAACTTTCGACTTGTTTTTTTTCGGAAGAAAAAAAGCTGTATTATATTCATAAAGTTCTGAATATACAGTCATATGGCAATATATGGGGATCCCAAATAGCACATGAATGACTTAGTGATTTAATTAGAATATTCAACTCGACCAAGAGTTTAAATGGAATCTAAACTCTTAACTGAGTGAATTTAACTAGAATCTACCGAGAGTTTGTGCTCGAGAAATTATTTTTTTCCCCAAATTTCAGCCAAGAGAATTAATTAGTATCCACCACTCTCGACTGAGTGTTAAATTGAATCTAAACTCTCGACTGAGAGTTGTAATTAGTATCTAAACTTTCAGTGGACTTTTGTGTCTGAGAAATTCTTTTCCCAAACCTCTCAGCCGAAAGCTTGTTCAAATCACGTCTAAGAGATTGTAACCCAGGGATTAACCCAACCAAACTCCCAGCCGAAACATTTTTAAACTTTTGGCTGAGAAATTTGTAAACTCTCAGCCGAGAAATTTGTAAACTCTCGGCTGAGAAAATCTATTGACCTTTTTTTCTTGGTTGACAGTTTAATACACACAGAGCAACTTATCTCAACATACCAAAAAGTGTTCCCCATTTTCGCATTTTCACCTGCCAACTACTATGGGTTGCAGCAAAGAACAAGATGAGAGCTTGGTAACTTCAATGGGGGAAGAATATTACTTTCTCAAGAAAGTATGAATTCTATGCAACCGGAGAAATTGTTCATATCATTACATGAGAAGAGGGGCTTTCTAAATAGGGAATGCACTTGCCACCTTACATAATTGTCCATTCCAAGCCATGATTTGTTATGAGTTCATCCTATACTTCTAGTTTGGACAATTTCTATTCATTGAAAAAACACGTAAGCACTCTTTTCATGATGTTGCTCATGATCTCATTCATCATTATGTTGCCCATGATCATGATAATGCTACTGAAGGATTTCATAGATCTTCTTTGCCACAGGAATACATTGATGATACATAAGCCAAGGATCTCCTCATTGAATCCTTATCTCATCATCGAGTCATAGCAAGACAATAATTTGCTTGACTGCGGCTCTCTACAACTTCATGCCTTCATTGTGGCTTCATGCATTCACTGTGGCTTCATGCATTGACAGTGGCCTTATGTTGTATTCTCCATGCGTATATCATGTATAGAGTCTCCACGCTAAGCTTATACGATAGTGCATATATCAGTGACCTTTAACAACGGATTAGGGTCTTTATGTCTGCACGTATATCATGTATAGTATCCATGTTGTGCATATACCATGATGCGTATATCAGTCTATTACGCATACATCATGTATAGAGATTCTGCATATGACAGTGTATATGTTATGCGTACATCATGTATTGAGTTGCTGCGTATGATAGCATATATGTTAGCATGAGTTTCCATGACTACGTTATGACTGCGTATACATGACAGCGTATAAATGTCTCCATGTCTACGTAGAATCCTCATCATGAACAGCATGTAATCCATCATGGACAGCATGTAAATCCTCATCATGAACTGTGTATAGATCTCCATGAACAGCGTAAGAATGTCTTCCCTTACAGTGGCTAGGTAACTCCATTACAGGACTGCGTTCAGATGTGTTAGGGCTTCTTGAACAACGTATAAGCTAGGGTATCATACTTGGCTCAATGTATCTATTTGTGTGTCTCTCCTTCACCAAAAACCCAAGACGTGGAGAGGAGGAGATCACATGAAGAGTGTCTAAATGACTTCAAATCCTCTTCTATTTATACTAAAAACGTATATGATGAATAAACATGTCTATTAGGCTTCTAAGCCTACATAAGATGTTGGTCGACTTGACAATATGTCTTATAACACAAATAAATTCATAACTCCATGAATACTTGTCGGAATCAGATGATCTTTAGATCAATCCTACACCTCTCGATGAGAGAGATCCAATAAAAATATCAATTGCCATAGATACCCACATGGAGTTTGGCCCTAGTTGCCAATTTTAACACTCCCTCTCAACTAGGGAGAACTCCATCTGCTGATCCATATGTCCCTCCGTCAGGGAAAATTTTAAGAACCCCCCTAAATTTACACGTATAATAAATGGGCGAATCTCCATGGTATATAGGAAAAATGAAAGGCGATTTTATCAATAATATGATATGTATATATAATTTTTTGGCGAATCTTTCACCAGGCATGGCGAATATTTTACTCAATTATAAAATCTTGTGTTTATTGAGTACACAAATGAAATCGTTGCATTTCTTTAAAATATCTTTTGAAATCAAAATTACCGAAATTACATATCGATAACCTAGTGGGTGTAGGATAAAATTCACCCGTGCCATTCATAGAAAGCATGAGAAAACACCTAATACTATATATAAAACCAAGAAAAATTCAAATTCATCACTTCTAGGGACCTCGTAACCACCCTGCCAATACACAAGTATGTTCTTGTTTGTAATTAGAAAAATTACCCAAATTGCAATCTATTTACTCCACTTCTAGGGACCTCGTAACCACCCTGCCAATACACAAGTATGTTCTCGTTTGCAATTAGAAAAATTACCCAAATTAAAATCTGTTTACTCCAGCATATGTTAGAAAGTTATAGAAGGATGACTAGTGCAATAAATCCATTCCTTTTAGCCCTTGATTTGTTTCAGTTTAAAACAGAAGTATATAAATATACTTGTCCAATGTTTATGCTTTAACCATTCACCTTAAGATGTTTTTACAATATAATTTCCTAAGTCTATTTAATATCTTCATTATCATAAAAACCAACCTCTATCCATCTTAACTCCACATCTACCACTCTTAGGGGGATGAAATCTATTTATCCCTCTGAGCACTTGGTAGACCCAGAATTAAGATGGATCTAAGATAGAATTTCCCCTTTAAATAGTCTATGCTCACATGAATACCATGGGTCAATACCATGGGTTATCATAAACCTAGAGCTTAAAAATTACTATTAGTAATTTATAAAAATTAATAGAATTAATAGTTGATTTTTATTTTATTTTTTATTTTAACCAAGCTAAAATGTTTAACATACATTAAATTACAACATCCATTTTTACTCTTGATCGGATCTTTTTTCACTCTATTCTAATTTGCATATCACGATATTTGATACCTCTCGGGGGTTAGTAGATCCAGAGTAAAGATGGATCTATGCTGGTTTAATTCCCCCATTTAAATAGGCTACATTCCAAGTGAATACCATGGGTCAATACCATGTGCCATTTTTATTTTTATTAATACTAATATTAGGGTTAATAACGTTTTTTTGCATGGTATTAATAACAATCTAGTCCATGGTATTTGTCCCATAGTATAAATATAAGGTGACTTATGGAGTAAATATAAAAAAATGTTTTATTTGTTTACCATACCTCTCGTTTATTTATATTTTTATTAATTTACCATACCATTCATAAATACAAGGTGACTTATGGAGTAAATATAAAAAAATGTTTTATTTGTTTACCATACCTCTCGCTTATTTATATTTTTATTAATTTACCATATCTCTTTTACAAATATGGTATTTGGCCCATAGCATCTAGTTTATTTATATTTTTATTTATTTACCATACCTTTTGAGTAAGTATAAAAAAACGTTTTATTTATTTACCATACCTCCACTTTACTTATATTTTTATTTGTTTACACCCTTGAATGTATATAAGGTGACTTATGGAGTAAATATAAAAAAATGCTTTATTTATTTACCATACCTCTCATTTATTTATATTTTTATTAATTTACCATATCTCTTTTATAAATATGGTATTTGGGCCTTTGGCCCATAGGATTCACTTAAATAAAACCTATTCTTGAAAATGGGCGAATGGAAGGTTGTAACTCTTAATTTCAAGGGCTAAATTTACCTTTTTTACCCTCTCCCTTAAAATAAGGTGGACTATTTGAGGTGATTTGTAAAAATGTACTACGATACAAAATATTTGCCCACTAAAAATTTAAAATCCCTTAATTTCGCCAAAGGGCGAACATTCGCCCTTAAAATCACCCCTACCCGTCGTACTATCTTTGCCATCAGTGCCCTGCACTACTCTGCTCAACTCTGTTAGCTTTGCTCTGCTCATCTCTGCTCAGCTCTGCTAGCTCTACTCAACTCTGCTGGTTCTACTCAGCTCTGCTGGCTCTGCTCAGCTCTACTGGCTCTGCTATGCTTTGCTTAGCTCTGCTGAACTTTGAAGAAGAAGAATTGATCGAGAATGTGTCATACCATTCTCCACTGACCCAAAGTCAATCTCAGAGTGTGTACCACCGGTCCCAAACCAGTACTCAACTAGCCCGAAGTCAGTGTCATATTAGGTACAACTCCTACCACTGGTCCCAGATCAGTACTCTACTCACTCGAAGTCAATCTCAAAATATGTACCACTGGTCCCAGACCAGTCCCCTACTGACCCAAAGTCAGTGTCATAGTAGGTACAACTCTTACCACTGGTCCCAGACCAATACTTTATTGACTCTAAGTCAGTCTCAAAGTATGTACCACTGGTCCCAGACCAGTCCTCTACTGATCCGAAGTCAGTGTCATAGTGGGTACAACTCCTACGACTGGTCCCAGACCAGTATCATTGATCCCAAATCAATGAAGGTCATCCTAGCATAGGGAGTACGGTAGATACAGCGATGCATCCATCGGTACTATTGTGGTCCCTATTCTCATTTCTCTGCTCATTGATCAGATGAGAATTACTTCCCATGAGTCCCAGGTTGCATGGGTAGGATGCCTCGACAGGAGAACTAATCAATCCTGTCCTCACATGAGAACTAATCATCCTGCTACACAATCACCATGGAGAACACATCATCTAGGCCTCACAGGAGAACTAATTATCCTGCTACATAATCGTCATGGAGAACACATCATCGAGACCTCACAGGTTAAATAATCATTCTGCTACATAATCCTCATGGAGAACACATCATCCAGACCTCACAGGAGAACTAATCATCCTGCTACATAGTCGCCATAGGGTGTCACAGGGAAAGTTTTGATTCTTTTACCCTATACATGTACACCACCAGGGGATGGTGAATCACCCTGAGGTCATATGTCGCTCCAAGAAGTACCCCGTGCCCCCTGGAGCTCCCAGAGCTCAATACATCATACAAGACCCTCATCAGAGGGTCTTTGAATGACACCAAGTCGTCATTGGAAAGTCAGGAATTTGACTTTCCCTAGGGGCTTTGTCAGTATGTCGGCGACCTGTTCATTTGTACCGATATGTTGGAGCCTTATTGCTCCTCGCTGCACCATATCTCGGATATAGTGGTACCTGATATTGATATGCTTGGAGAAATCATGAAGTACGGGATTCTCTGACAAACGAATCCCACTCTGGTTATCACACAGGATCATAGTGGTATCCAAACAGCTCACTGAAGAGCTTTCGTAACCAAACTGCCTCACAAGTGGCCATGCTAGCAGCAATATACTCTGCCTTGACGGTGCTCAAAGCCACCGAATTCTGCTTCCTACTCATCCAAGATATCGAAGCAAATCCCAAGGAGAACCAGCACTAAGAAGTGTTATAGTGATCCTCCACACTGCCTACCCACTCAACATTCGAATAATCATTCAGATTCATATTTCAGCAGTGTATCTCAATCCATGAGAGATTGTGCCCTGAAGATATCTCAAAAGATTCTTGGCACCAATCCAGTGAGGCTCAACTAAATATGAGCTCACCATGCTAACTGCAAAACATGTGTCCAAACAAAAGTTCACCAAGAACATCAACGTAAATGAGTTTATGAAACTCAAAGGCATTTCCCAAATCTGGTCTGACATCACTACCATATAACTTCTGAAAGTCAAGATCCTCGAGGTAGTCACAGGTTTGTCGTTAATTATTCCACATTCGGAATCCAACTCCCTCTCTCTTCTGCAAATGAGCGGGTCTGCACCTGTTAGACATAGGTCGTCCTCATAAGGTGCCGGTATGAGAGGTCTATCATCCATAACCTTCGAGTAATGGTTTGGATTGGTTTCACTCCTAGTGAATCTCAGCTTCATCTAATAGCTCTCATACTACGCCCAAGGTGTTTTGCTTCAAGCCATAGAGGGCTTTCTTCCTCCTGAATACATGAAATTCTCAATCATGAATCTCAAAACTCCTCGGGTTGTCCCAAACCTGTGGACCTGCTGCATGATGGGAATGGTCCCCTTGTAATATTTTCCTTCAGTGCTTTTCAGACATGTACCTTCATGCTCTTTTTGAATTTAGGCATCCCTGTCACCATCTGACTCACAGACCTCCGGTGTTGTGTCAGTGGACATGGTCCCCAGTGGACTTCCGGCAACTTGATACAACCCTGAACTCAAAAACATATTTGAAAAAAATATTTTCAAACATGTACCTTTTCATCGATGAATGCCACCCTGAAACCTTTGACTTCCATTTCCAAGATGGACACCAGGTTCTTCTTGCGATCAGGTACATAAAAGAGATTCTGGGGTTCCTTGCTTTCTTTGAAGAATCGACCATTTTCTTGATGACCTGTATTACCAGTCATTCCTTTGATCATTGAAGATGTCCCTGGAATGATTTTTATCTTCATCAAGAGATGTGTCCCTGTCCTTTGGACACTCCTTCACATGACGGGTGAACTTTTTGCAACCAAGGCATCTGCCTTTCCTTCCACCCTTAGATCTGAACTCCCAATGAAGTGATATTTAGGTAGGCCATCAGAACCTTCTACTGCGCCATTCTGATAATATTCTATGCTTCGACTTCACCTTGGGTGAATTATGAGGAACCCATTGATCTGTTTTTCTTGTCCCAACTATGTTTGGTGATTGCTCTTTCACTCTTGCTTGGGCATAGTCTTCACCTTAGCTCTGATTCCATGTTAATTTTAGGTATGTTCTATGCCAGAGCAATTTATTTCAATTTCTTTTCCATATTAGCAATCACATTAGCATAAAGTAAACTACAGAGAAAACATAAATATAAATCGCAGAAGACAAGCCAAGACAAGAGGACACAAGATGTGGCGCTAGCCAGGGACAAACCCCAATGTGGGGAAACCCTTGATCAATTCTTCTTTTATGTTCTTCAAAGTTCGGCAGAGAAAGTGAGAGAGATAGAACATTTACAACAGAAGTCAACACTTTGACTTATCTAGATCTGAGCATAGATCATTTCCTATAACGATGAGATCAGTTGAAGACATTTTGCTTCAACTGATTCTCCAAGGTGACGGCTTCACCTATCGTAGCGTTGCCTCTTCTTCATTTGTTGCACATTACCATGTGGCACCTTGCTGTACTGTCACATGTGTTGAACCTTGATGACTGAGCTGCTCTCATCTTCATGCTGCATCTTCCATGGTCTTATTCATCATCAAGCTGCCCATGCTCATAATCTCATTCATCATCATGCTGCCCATGCTCATATCATCATGCATCATTAGGATGCTGCTCATGATCTCATTCATCATTATGCTGCCCATGATCATGATAATGCTATTGAAGGATTTCATAGATCTTCTTTGCCACAGGAATACGTTGATGATACATAAGCCAAGGATCTCCTCATTGAATCCTTATCTCATCGTCGAGTCATAGCAAGACAGTAATTTGCTTGACTGCGGCTCTCTGCAGCTTCATGCCTTTACTATGGCTTCATGCATTGACTGCGGCTTCATGCGTTGATAGTGGCCTTATGTTGTATTCTCCATGCGTATATCATGTATAGAGTCTCCATGTTGTGCTTATACGATAGTGCATATATCAGTCACCTTTGACAACGGATTAGGGTCTTTATGTCTGCGCGTATATCATGTATAGTATCCATGTTGTGTGTATACCATGATGCGTATATCACTCTGTTACGCATACATCATGTATAGATATTTTGTGTATGACAATGTATATGTTATGCGTACATCGTGTATTGAGTCGCTACGTATGACAGTGTATATGTTAGCATGAGTTTCCATGACTACGTTATGACTGCGTATACATGACAGCGTCTAATGTCTCCATGTCTGCATAGAATCCTCATCATGAACAACGTGTAATCCATCATGGACAACGTGTAAATCCTCATCATGAACTGTGTATAGATCTCCATGAACAGCGTAAGAATGTCTTCCCTTACTACGACTAGGTGACTCCATTACAGGACTGCGTTCAGATGTGTTAGGGCTTCTTGAACAGCGTATAAGCTAGGGCATCATACTTGGCTCAATGTATCTACTTTTATGTCTCTCCTTCACCAAAAACCCAAGACGTGGAGAGGAGGAGATCACATGAAGAGTGTCGAAATGACTTCAAATCCTCTTCTATTTATAATAAAACGTAGATGATGAATAGAAATGTCTATTGGGCTCCTAAGCCTACATAAGATGTTGGCCGACTTGACAATATGTCTTATAACACAAATAAATTCATAACTCCATGAATACTTGTCGGAATCGGATGATATTTAGATCAATCCTAAACCTCTCGATGAAAGAGATCCAATAAAAATATCAGCTGCCATAGATAAAATGACCCACATGGAGTTTGGCCCTAGTTGCCAATTTTAACAAAAACTCACAAAATGTGAAGCTAGAGCATTCAAGCCTACAGGCAACGTGTAGGACCTCTAATAGAAACTAGGTTCTAGTACAAACTAATATGGATAGTAGGGAGAAGGATGGTAATATGAATAACTTCTAAGGTA
Source organism: Pinus tabuliformis (assembly GCA_031772625.1). NCBI lineage: Eukaryota > Viridiplantae > Streptophyta > Pinopsida > Pinales > Pinaceae > Pinus > Pinus tabuliformis. The sequence continues at coordinate 1,283,968,175 of CM062805.1, forward strand.
GAGAACATTGCTCACTAAAGAAAATAAGAACTTTGTGCACTCGAAGAAACTCAAGTTATCCATTACCTGAAAAGTTAGGGCTTTTAAATAGAGTAGAGACCCTTGGAATTGCCACCTTACATAACTGCCCATTTCTAGAAAGGCATAATTCTAAATCAAAAAAGAAAGTTGGAAATATTGATAAGAGGCAGTAACTTACATGCTAAACAACAAACCTTGTACTAATATAAAACCATGAAACTACAGTACAAAACTACCATGCATTTTATTGATGTCATTATCATTTGTTCTACAATCTCTTGTACTAACATAAAGATAAGAAAATTTAAAGATATTGTCGATGATATAAGCTTAGTATTGTCCAATACAACAAATCAACACGAAATGAAAAAAACTTATTTGATGGCTACAAGAAATTCTCTTCATTTCCCCTTGACATTCTAGTTTGGACTTGAGATCAGATTAATGATTTCAAACATTTCCATACTTGCTTAGCCTATCAAAAATACATGCTTAATTGGCGAAATATCAACTGTCTAACTTCTAACAAAAAAACCGGCAAGAGCCATATCTACCATCCTTGAAATTGACATTAAAATGTATATTTTTTCCCAATTCATGTTGAACAAAATTGTCATATCCTAACCAGTGTTTTAAAAATCGTCCGATTTTAACCGAAAACCAGTCAAACCAACCGGTTCGTTAGCCAACCAGGTCAAACCGACAGAAAAACAGGGTTCGACCCCCCACTTCGCCCAGAAACCACAAAATCAGTGCCAACCAGCTGGTTTAGGACGGAGCCAGCTGGTTTATGGTCAAAATAGCTCGTTTCGTCCTAAATCGGTCGGTTAGCTACCAAGGCTGCGAAGGACCCACGCATTGCACTTTAGAAAGGTTCCAGGGTGTTTTGGAGGGAAAATAAGGATTGTTTCCCTCCAAAAACACTCTCTCCAAGCCTTTCAAAGGATCTCACCTCCTCATTTGCCTCACACATCTCATTTCAAATTTTTGTGAGTTTGATTGGGAGCTTAGAGAGTTGAGTATTTGTTGGAGTAGTGGAACAGCAAAGAATTTGAGCTATGTACTAGTCATCATGCCTGCATGGGCTCATTGTGATATGATTAATGGAAAAATGATCTGCAAATATTATCAAAAAATATCGAAAGAGGGGGTATTAACAGGTTCAAGCAACACTTGGCTGGGATATAAGGCCATGTAAAGCCATGTGGAGCACCAAATGAAGTAATAAGGCATATTAGGGAAGAATACCTTCAAAAGTTCGAAACTCAAGTCATTGAACCAATAGAGAAGTTTGTGACTCAAGCAGTTGCAAAGTTTGGGAGTCGAGACTCAACCAACTAATTTTGATCCTAATGAGAAGTTTCAAGTGATAATGTTGATCACTAATATCATATATGTAGATTTATAGTAGGCCAATGGCCCCATAGTTTGTAGGCTTTGTTTTTTAACTCTAGAGGCCATTTAGAGCCTCATTAATTATATATTTTGTTGTTGATATGTATTGCCATTTTGATATATTCACCTTTACATGGTATATATATAAGCAAAATTTGCATATTTTGTTTTTATTGGTTTGGAATCATAGTTTTAAATCTTAAAAATATTTTTTTCATTAAAAATTAATTATTTCATGTGTTTTTTTAAAACTAGTTGCTGTGGATCTAACCAGTCCTAGTTTGAATGGTTCCGGTTTGAAACCCAGTTTATTAGGTGGACCGGTTCGATCACCGTTCCGGGTTTTAAAACTATGATCCTAAAACAGATTGTCAGACTTCTAAAAAGATCAACAGAAAGTCTAAACAATGGGTATAATATCAGAGATGCATTAATCATTAAGCCATGGCATTCGCTACAATTTAATACAAAAAAATTTAATCTATAGCCAGTCAACAATATAAGCTAGCATCAATTACAATCTGCACAATTACAACTACCTTTGATATTGTGTTTGGCATGATGGACTGTCCAATTGATACCTTACAACTCTCTTTATAATCTTCATATTTGTCTAATAGATCAATATTCTAAAACGTAGGCCAGAATAATCAAATTATGTTGTATTCATTTATCTTTACTACACAACTGAAGGTTGTACAGTATAGACAAATCCAGATGCTAACAAATCCACATATCATGATAAAAAAAACAGTGTTTGTTTCTACAAATCTATCTTTAAACAAATACATTTGTGTCTTGGTATTTTTTCTACAACATAGACACCTACCTATGTTCTTTCATATCTTGACAATTTTGTATTGAACTTCAACCTACTCCAATGGACCTTGTCACTAGTAGTTATAGCCACCATGTGATCTCAATCACTCCTCTTGCTTTCAGAATAATTGCTTTGAATCTTTGTTTCCAAATGCATAGAATTTTGAAATTTTATAAAATATAAAAATAGGGAGAGCATAGTTATATGTGAAAGAAACTGATGAATGATCAAGTTTGTTAAATATTATATCTAACATAATTTAGAATTTGCCAACATGAACTAACCCTCCAACACATCCGGATTGCAATATTGTGAATAGAAAGTTGGTGCTAAATTGGATAACTATATCCGTTATCTAGTACAAGTTATAGCAAACAATTGGCCCTGACCATAGATTCCATCATATAAACCATTAAAATTTGTTATTTCTTGTTTGATATTTCAAGGAAAATAAAGGACTTTGTGCTCTTTATGTAGAAAATCCACAAAATTCAGATATGTTGATAAGAACAATTAGAAACGCACTTTCTTTTCTTATAAACATAGAATCTCTACTCAATTTGCAGCGGAATTAGGAACAAAAATAAAAGCACAATCACGCAATTGAACAGCGCAAATTTTGTAGGGAACCCAACTAGTAAAACCCTCTGCTTGATTATCGAGAATTTATTGAAGAAAATTGAGCATTAGATCTCTTACAATACAACTGTTTCAATTTGAAAACAACCTTGTTTTCTTTGCTTAATCTAAGCTTGAAACCTATGCAATAATTCTGACCTCTGCTTCCTTACCCAAGGAATTCTTCCTTCTCCGATTCCAACAAGTCTTTCCTAGGTTTGTTCACCTTCTCTCACAAGCTCCACACACAACCTTGTGCTTCCTATTGTTTGGTCTCACCAACTCGTGCTCACCAAAACAATGATTAAACTTGTGCCTTCATTCCTTCTTTTAAAGGAAATTCAAATGGTTAAAATTAGTGAATTTCTAATTAAGGAATTGAACTGGAGCTTTTTTAGTTAACAAAAATTAACAAAACTAGTTAACTAGATCCTCCTAAAATTTAGGAGGCTAACTCCACTTAAGTTTTAAGTTCCCAATTTAATTCACACTATAAAATCAAGAACTTGACTTTCAATTTTAACACATCAGTTAAGTTCCACCTAACTCGTCCTAATTTTTAGGGAAACTCCTAAATTTTAGGAACTCGAGCATGCACAAAAAAGAACTCGAGTTTGCCTCATTGAATTAAGGCACAAATCAATGAATCACTTTTCTTGCTAATTTCAACACTCCCTCTTAGCAAAGAAGGTGTTCCTGGAAGAACCTCGTCCACCTAGATCTATCCCCAACACTACCAAGTTCTCCACTACTGTAGTTGCTCCCTCTGAACTAGAAGGTTTCCCTGCTTTCTTTTGCGGAACCTGCTTTGAAGACCTGTTCTTTCCCACCATACTCTGCAAGTTGTGCTCATCATCATTATCATCCTGCTGGTCAGCGCAACTACCAACTAGCTTAACTTGAAACTGAGATACTCGCTGAGGCTCCATCTTGAGAGCTTTATTCTGCTCTCGCTCAACCATCACTTCTCTGCTCTATGCAATACACGCCTTACTGCTCAAGGTTGCACCTGTCTCTACCTGCTACTTGTAGAGATTCTTCACCCTCACACCTATCTACTTCTTACATCCAGATGCCAAGTGTTGGAGGTAAGCCTTACCTCTGTCGAAGATAATATCATATCCCTTGTACTCAAGAGTGGCTATCGAAACAAGATTTTGCCTCAATCTGGAACATAAAGAACATATCTGAGATGAAGGAAATTATTGATTTCAGACTTCTGTAATCCATATTGCTATTCAATATGTATTTCGGATTAATCACATCATTTGTTTTAAGTCAACGTTTTGAACCATCTACTGTGGTTCACCCTTAGGACAAGGATGAAAAAACATATCTATCACTAGGTATAAATAGCAGAGATGCACCAGGTCCGATAAATAAGTGTTGGAAAATAAGTATAATAAAATAAATATTTTAAGTTTTAAGATGAACATTAGAATAGAGTTTGGTCAAAATTCTATCTAATAATAATATTAAAAGCAATTATTTAGTTATGAAAAAAACACAAAAATATAAAGACATTAATTAAAAATGGGAATTAAAATAACCTAAATCCCTCTAAAAGCTGACAGTACCAACTCCTCTAGCTACACACTGAACATCATCTCCTAGCTCAATCTGAATTTGCATGTCCTTCTCCTTCAGGTGGTTGAAACTCTTCTTGTTCCCGGTCATGTGAAAGGAAGCTCTTGAATCAATATACCACATATTGCTATCTGTTGAGCTTGACATGCAAGCTATCAACAAGAAATCCTTCTCAAACTGGGTTGAAAAGTCATCTACCTCTGCTGAATCCTTCCCGACCCCCTTCTTCTTACCAAGACACTTAGAAGCATAGTGTCCAAAATCATGGCAACGGAAGCACTTGATCTTACTTAGATCCTTCTTCTTGCCCTTCTCATTGGACCTAACCTCTCCTTCGCCCTTCTTTCCATTAGCCTTGCTACCCTTGCCTGTTACAGCAGAGTTCCCCTTGTCCTCTGTCATAATTGATTTCCCTTCAATGGTTCCTCTTCGGATCTCTTCCTGTATGCAGTCATTCCAAAACCTTTCCCACTTGGGGAAGTTCTCTCTCCCACTAACATCATCTTGGAACCCTTTCCATGACTTGTGAAGTCCAAGTAAGGAAAAAATCACAAGTTCATGATCATATATAACTTCGCCCACCCCACCTAGTTCATCTCATCCTTAAGTGAACCTTGAAAATTATGGGACGATGGGATCATCCTTGCTCATCCAATACTTCTCAAATTCTCCTTAAGAGCAAGCTTCCTAGTATCACTAGTACTCTGATACAACTTCAAGATTGTATCATACATCTCATACGTTGTCTTCTTCTCATGGGTGTGAGGCACTATATGATCTTCGACCCCTCTAGAATGATCCTCTTTGCTTTGATATCATTCTTATTATTTTGGGTCAATTGTTGGGGGCCTTGAGGTGTTGTTATCGTCTGCTTGATGTACTCTTCCATCCCATTATCTTCCAGCACTATCGTTATCCTCCCTTTCCAAGCTATGAAGTTTGATGCTCCCTGTTGTAGCTTATATTGTGTTTAAGCTTATTTATCACTTTTATCACAATGTGTGGTCTAAAAATCACTGCAGGGGTTCAACCTTAATGAAGCTCCCTTATTTTCTTTACATCCGCGAAGTCTAAGGGAAATAAAGTATTTAGTTTATTATATATCGAAATCACAAAAGAAAGAAGTGTAAAAGAATCGGCCCCAGTGTAGCCAAGGTCGTTATACGAACAAATCAAATCGCTATATAAATGGTTATATGGAGCCAGACCCTATATGTGTGTGTGTGTGTGTGTGTTAGCGATGCAGTTAATCGCAATTTCAAAAAATGTAATGGGCATTTATGTTATCACCACGGAATCACCGATTGCGATTTGCGATGATGCGCTGGACCCGAAGAACTATATGTTGCATTTTATAAGTCTCGGCGGGTCCGCAAAGCATCTTTGCATATGTGTTGGTTCCTTTACTGATTGCAATGAGTGATGGAAATTCCAGACCCGAAAATATATGTGTTACGTTTTACAATATCGGCGGGTATGCGATATCGCATAATGCTTTATGTATATGTATATGGTTATGCCGATTACGATTTGCAACAGGCCGGACCCGATATGGTATATATTATGTTTAATTCTTCCGGCACGTTCGTTATGTCGCATGTCATTAAGTTTTGTATTGAGATACGAAGTCAATGGAGTAATGAACGGGCGGATCCTATGGATTTATGAAGCAGAATTAATTCTTTTTTAGTTCCATAATAATCAAAGGTTGCGGGAAAAATCAGTGTTAGAGGCAAATTCAAAGGAAGGTAATTAGTGCAGTTCAATTGCATTTTGACAAATTAAAGCGTGCCTGATACATGCGTAAGCCCAGATTTATGCACAAGTCAAAGTAAAACATTGCTTATTATGGTTAAAGCGGATTAATCATTATTAAAGCATCTATAGAAGAATTCAAGAGCCGATTAACAGAGCCAAAAAGCCAGTAGTCATTGTCATGTTCAGTGATTTTCTGTTATTTTATGTTCTTTGAGATGTCTTTACCCTCTATGTAATATTTTGTAATAATTCTTACTTCAGATAGTTAGAGAAACAATTTGAGTAGTTTGACAGTTTCAGATATCAGCAACTGTTTCAAAATGTATAAAAAGGAGAAAATTTACAAAGAAAGGGGGTTCGAATTTTGGAAAACCTGGAGACTAAGCCATTGTATTCCTAATATAGCTGTTGATTAATGAAAGAATCAGAGGTTTCCATGAATTGTTGGGTATAATTTTGTAACTCTCTATCATGTATCATCTTATGTTTTCTTCTTTCAAGCATAGTAATGAAGTTGCGGGTCTTTATTTGCTTATGTAGATAAAGTTAAAATCTCTTAAAAGAGCGCTCCTATACTTGAAGTTTTCATCTTCCTAAGTTATAGATAATAGTTTCTGTGTAAGGCAGCGTATTATCTTTAACTTCTCCGAGGGTTGTAGATAATAGTTTCAGTGTCAAGCAGCTTATTGTCTATGATTCAGTTCTCATTTTCATAATTCTTCTAAGTGACGAATAGTAGGTTCTGTGTTAAGCAGCGTATTATCTTAAACTTCTCCTTCAAGCTTTCTTCATTCATCATTTATATCTAGCAACAAATGGCATTCTGAGATTTCTGATCACATATGTATTAAGGGTTAAAGACCAATTTTTCCAGGTCCTTCATTTAAGAATACAACAAACAATAAAAGGACAAATAAGTGACAACAAACAATAATCATTAATGTCTTAAGCACAATTTCTCCGCAGCCAGGAAATTGGTTTCTTAAGGTACAACATTAATTGGCGTCGTTGCCGGGGAGAGAAGACAAGAACACTTTTCCCTGGGTTTTTCAATATTTTCCTCTGGTTGTTCAGTGAGGAGGAAATACTTGGTTGTTTTGAATCAAAGCAATAACTCTGGCTTCAAGAAGACCCCATACAAGATCAGACACTTCACAACAGAAGGTTCAAGCCCTTTCAGATCCTAAAAGGCTAGTTTCTAGGAGGGTTGGAAAGTCTGAGATCCCAATTACGCCAATTGCTACATTGTCTGCATCAAGCAACGACTTATCCGAACATTCATTTGATAAAGAGTCATCTTTTTCATCATCTTTATTTTAGGAACCTAACTATCAAAAGCAATCTTTAGAGTCTGTTACTTTACCTGCTATAATTATTCAACCTGAACCAATAGCCACATTACCACCTCTGCACACTCCATTTACTTCTCATTCAGGTCCCACGTCTGTTGGCAATCAAGGTTCAATAAACATGGCAGTACCTGCAATCTTAATGAATAGGTATGCACCCCTTCAACTGCCACAACCATTTAATCAAATGCCACGGGATTACCTCACAACTCTTCCTCGTTTTACAGGGGAAGATGAACAAGTAGCAGAGAATCATGTATCAGTGTTTTGCAATTTTGCAGACAGCCTAAACGTTGAACATTTAGATGTTATTCCAAGAATTTTTGTCCAGTCCTTGGATGGAGAAGCAAGGAAATGGTTTAAAGGACTTCCTAATAATTTTATTCCTTCTTGATAAGAGATGGAACGTTTATTCATCTAGAAATGGGGAGAAAAAAGATACCATGGGTATTCATTAACAGAGTTTAATGCCATAAAGAAGAAGTCTGATAAAACAGTGGTCGAATTTGTCAGAAGGTTTAAAAAATTGTACAATAGTCTTCCAGCGGAGATTAAGCCTCCTCCCGCTGGTGCAAAAATAACTTTTAAAAGGGCTTTTGAATCAAATTTTGGATTCACATTAAGGGAAAGAAGATCTTCAACCCTTGATCAGATCCAAACATATGCATTAGAGATAGAAGCAAATCTGGTGGTTGCAGGAAAAGCACTAGAAACACAACCTATCCAAGACAAGGGAAAGGCAAAGATAGAATCCTCTCAAAGTCAAGCATTGGAGGATATGTGTAATGTAATTAAAAAAATTTCAGATAAGTTAAATAAGTTAGAGTTAGAAAATAAAAGTTCTCAGAAACAAACACAGTATAATAAGAGCTTTAATCCCCAATACAGAAGACAACCTTTGCAAATTTTGCAGAGAGGAAGAAAAGATCAAGATCGGATTCAAGCACCATTATATATAGAAGCAGATCCTGTTGAAAAACAAGAGCATCCTAAAGATAAAATTTCTACATTATATGCAGTGAATGAAGATGAACTTGGTATCGAAGGAGAAGAGTATGAATATGATGAAATATATGTCATTCATGATGAAAATAAAATTGATGAATATTGGAAGCAATTCTCTGATTTTATGCCGGCTAAACTACATAAGAAATATGACTTGAGATCGAGGAAGAGATCAAGAAATCAAGAAAATGAAAGTGAGCAGCAAGTTTCAACTTCCTCACCAAAGGCGACTCCACAAGAATCTCAGTCTGCAAAACAAGTGAATAAAGGAAAGCAACAACAGAATGCAAATGGCAAGACACAGATACTTCAAGGTGAGTCTTCTCAAGATCAAACTGGAAAAATTCCTTTGGAGAAACTTGTTTCAATTCCTCAAGTAATCCCAGTCATGAAAAAAGGTGAAGAGGAGAATGAAAGGATTGCTAAACAAGGTCACTTGTTTAGTCTAAGGAGTTGGAAAATGTAAGAATTCAGGTTCCTCTTACAGAATTAACAAAAATACCTATTTATCAAAAGGAGATTGTTGAGTTTGTTAATTTGAAAGAAAATGAGATTATAAATGACACTATAAATCTGCAGGAAGACAAACCAGTAGTGGTTTTTGGTCCACATGTAGAGGAAGTAGACCCTTCAATAAATCCTTTTTATATTTCTTTATTGGTCCATGACTTCCTCTTACATAATTGTATTTTTGATTCCGGAGCTTCACACAATCTAATGCCTTTCTCAGTAATGAAGCAACTAAATTTACAAGCTACCAAACCCTATAGGGACGTGTATTCTTTTGATTCGAATAAAGTCAAGTGTCTTGGGGTCATTAAGGATCTAGCGGTGTCACTAGATCAAATTCTATCTAGAAGCTTGGTCATGGATGTAGTAGTAACAGATATCCCTACTAGATTTGGAATGCTTCTATCTAGGTCTTGGGGGGCTAAATTGGGTGGTGTTTTGAAACTAGATTTTACATATGCTGTTATACCAAATTTTGGTGGGGAAGAGAGGATATTGTACAGAGAAACTAGATTTGTAAAAACAATTACAGAAAATGGAGCAGGTAATTCACCTGTATATAGCCAGGGGAAGGATGAATTTGTTTGTTTCATGCTGCATGATAATGCAAAGCTGGCTGAAGATAATCAGAAGCATCGTGCTTCAACCAATGTAATTACAGCGTTGTAAACTAGAGAGTGTGGAAATGCTTCTTTGATGGAGCTTATTCCAAGGAAGGAACAGGTGTTGGTTTTCTTCTAGTTGCGCCTGGAGGTAATATGTTCCCTTGTTCCTTTAAATTAGAGTTCGAGACAACAAACAATGTGGCGGAATATGAGTCCTTGATTATTGCTCCACAAACAGCTAAACAAATGGGAGTTAAGTCAATTTCTGCTTTTGAAGATTCAGAGTTGATTATTAAACAAATAAAAGATCATTTCCAAACAAAGAACCCTAGGCTTAGAGCATACAGAAATGAAGTATGGGATTTGATTGAGAATTTTTTTGAAGCTTTTAACATTCAATTTATTCCAAGAAATGAGAATAGATTAGCAGATTCATTGGCTGTGGTTGTTAGTACTTTCAAGCCTCTTATTAATCCAAGACTAAGATATGAGGTAGGAATGAGACACAGACCCTATGTTCCTGATAATGTTAAAAATTGGCAAGCTTTTGAAGATGATCAACAGATTAAAGAATTTTTTACTATAGTTGAGGAGTTCAGGGCACAGAAATTGATCTGGATAAAGAAGAAACAACAGAAGTTGCAGAAATCAATGGTTTAAAAGATTCAATAGCTAATCAGAAGATTTTTCAATTAAAGGATAATATTTTTCCAAATGGACTTGTTCCCCTTGAAAGGTTTTCAAACCCCAATGATGTGGTTGTTGACTCAGGGAAGGTTTCACAGGATGAACACATTCAGGATCACAACATTGGAACTCAAGAGAAACTCAGAATGAATTATTTTTTCAAGATTCACTGGCGGAATGGTTCTAGATTAAGCACTCAAATGCTAACCTGGTACCATTGGAAGATTGACTTCACCTGATGGAGATCAATCATGTACATATGTAGGAACTTGTACATAAATAAGCTCAGGTGTTGAGCATTTGGTTTCCAATTGCAGTTCTTCAGTTTAATCTTAGTTGATGAATAAGGGTGACTTTCCAACTGGTTTGCGGAGGTTTCAGACTTCAAGAATGTTAAATTTCAATTTTTCAAATTTCAGGGTTTTCACAGTTTTGGACTCCATGCCCAACTAAGGCTACTGATCTACGATTCTCAATATTTTGCTATCAAAGCACAAGCATCCTATCACTGCAGATATTGGTGTGGGTTCACTGTACAAATTTTTACATAGTTAAGTTTGGCGAAGCAATGTATGACTCCATGCCCGAGGAGAAGGCACTGATCTGCGGTTCTTAGTGCTTTTGTGGCAAAAGCACTATCCCCAGGTGGAGCCAGATGTTGTAGCTTATATTGTGTTTAAGCTTATTTATCACTTTTATCACAATGCGTGGTCTAAAAATCACTGCAGGGGTTCAACCTTAATGAAGCTCCCTTATTTTCTTTACATCCACAGAGTCTAAGGGAAATGAAGTATTTTGTTTATTATATATCGAAATTGCAAAAGAAATAAGTGTAAAAGAATCGGCCCCGATGTAGCCAAGGTCGTTATACGAACAAATCAAATCGCTATATAAATGGTTATATGGAGCCAGACCCGATATATATATATGTGTGTGTGTGTGTGTGTGTGTGTGTGTGTGTGTTATAGCGATGCAGTGAATCACAATCGCAAAAAATGTAATGGGCATTTATGTTATCACCACAGAATCACCAATTGCGATTTGCGATGATGAGTCGAACCCAAAGAACTATATGTTGTATTTTATAAGTCCCGGCGGGTCCGCAGAGCGTCTTTGCATATGTTTTGGTTCCTTTGCTGATTGCGATGAATGATGGAAAATCTGGACCCGAAAATATGTGTTACGTTTTATAATGCCAATGGGTCCGCGATATTGCATAACGCTTTATGTATATGTATATGGTTATGCCGATTACGATTTGCGACAGGGCAGACCCGATATGGTATATATTATGTTTAATTCTTCTGGCGCGTCTGTTATGTCGCATGTCATTAAGTTTTGTATTGATATATCAATTGAAGGCGCCGATTGCGATTTGCGATATGAAGTCAATGGACTATTGAACGGGCGGATCTGATGGATTTATGAAGTAGAACTAATTCTTTTTTAGTTCCATAATCATCAAAGGTTGCGGGAAACATCATTGTTAGAGGCAAATTCAAAGGAAGGTAATTAGTGCAGTTCAATTGCATTTTGGCCAATTAAAGCGCGCCCGATACATGCGTAAGCCCAAATTCATACACAAGTCAAACTTAAACACTGTTTATTATGGTTAAAGCAGAAATCATTATTAAAGCATCTACAGAAGAATTCAAAAGCCGATTAACAAAGCCGAAAAGCCAACAATCATTGTCATGTTCAGTTATTTTCTGTTATTTTATGTTCTTTGAGATGTCTTTACCCTCCGTGTAATATTTTGTAATAATTCTTACTTCAGATAGTTAGAGAAATAGTTTTAGTAATTTGACAGTTTTAGAGATCAGCAACTATTTCACAATGTATAAAAAAGATGAAAAATTACAGAGAAGGGGGGTTCGAATTTTGGAGAACCAGCAGACTAAGCCACTGTATTCCTGATATAGTTGTTGATTAATGAAAGAATTAGAAGTTTCCATGAATTGTTGGGTATAATTTTGTAACTTCTCTATCATGTGTCATCTTATGTTTTCTTCTTTCAAGTATAGTAATGAAGTTGCACATCTTTATTTGCTTATGTAGATAAAGTTAAAATCCCTTAAAAGAGCGTTCCTATACTTGAAGTTTTCGTCTTCTTTTCTAAGTTATAGATAATAGTTTCTGTGTAAAGCAACATATTATCTTTAACTTCTCCAAAGGTCGCAAATAATAGTTTTTGTGTCAAGAAGCATATTGTCTATGATTCAGTTCTCATTTTCATAATTCTTCTAAGTGACGGATAGTAGGTTCTGTGTTAAGCAGCATATTATCTTAAACTTCTCCTTCAAGCTTTCTTCATTCATCATTTATATCTAGCAACAAATGGCATTCTGAGATTTTCCGGTCACATATGTATTAAAGGTTAAAGACCAAGTTTTCCAGGTCCTTCATTTAAGGATACAACAGACAATGAAGTGACAAATAAGTGACAACAAACAATAATCATTAATGTCTTAAGCACAATTTCTCCACAGCCAGGAAATTGGTTTCTTAAGGGGCAACACTCCCTCTAAACAGTGATCTACTCTCAAACCTTGTTAAGCCATACCGCTTCCCCTTAGAGCTCTCTAAAAACATTGCCCACTAACAGTCTTGTAGTCCTTCACAAAAACTGTACTTAGGGCCTCTAAAACTGCCTCTCCTAGCAGACCAAACGTCCTTTTCTGATCTGCACTTAGGCCTCATTTGACACCTACTAGCAACCTTCTATGGTTTGCAGTTAGGCCTCCTTTTGACACCTACTAGAAGCCCTCTTCACTGCTCTTAATATGCCAAACAAACTGTTCACCCTGAGTTGTATCCACTTAACAACAAAATCAACTTGAGCACATCATTCAACATACCTCTAGTTGCTCTGCTCCTCCTCGTCGTATGCAATATTTTATGTGGCTCTTAGCCCTGGCTACGGTTTCCTATAGCAACTGCTACAACCCTCCAACTAGGCTTTGACTATTCAAAATGCCTTTTTGTCTCCCTTTCAAGGCTCCTCCCTTCATGTGCAATTACCAACCCTACATGCATTGTTGTTGCAACACTTTTCTGAGCACAAACCAGCCCTAAACTAGGGCTCGGTCCCTCCTGTAAAAACACAGAACCTTGGACACCTTGATCACAAAGAATAGGATCAAAACTTATGCACAAAACCAGCGCAAACTTGCTTCTCTAGCTCATGGCCTGCACTCCCAATCAAACTCAACCCCAAACCAATCACAAGAAGACACAAAACAGTTCTTCTTATCTTCAGCTAGGGCTCCTTCTGATCTGTGGCCTATTTCAGAATGATGTTTCCTAATCGTTGCACTTCGATGTGTTATTTTATTCTGATCCACGCTCCAATACCATGTAGAAAATCCAAGATATTTTGATCTGCTGATAAGAACAATCTAAAAAACACTTTCTTTTCTTACAAACAGAATTTATCTACTCAATTTGCAGTGGAATTAGGAACAGAAATAAAAACACAATCACACAATTGAACAGCACAATTTCTACAGGGAACCCAACTAGGAAATCCCTCTGCTTGATTATTGAAAATTTATTGAAGAAAATTGAGCATTAGATCTCTTACAATTCCACTGTTTCAATCTGGAAACAACATTGTTTTCCCTGTCTAGTCTAAGCTTGAAACCTATCCAAGAATTATGATCTTTGCTTCCTTACCCAAAGAATTTGTCCTCCTCCACTTCCAACAAGCCTTTCCTAGGCTTGTTCACCTTCTCACAAGCTCCATGCACAACCTTGTGCTTCTTATGTTAAAATTTGGGTACCAGAGGACAAGTGGTTCCCTGAGGCTTTGATCTTTGGACTAGGGAAAAGTGTCCAAATTTATTTGTACTTTTCTCCTAAAGTGACTTTATAAGTGGTAAAATCAATTTAATTTAAAAGTGACTTTATAAGTAGTAAAGTCAATTTAATTTAAAAGTGACTTTATAAGTGGTAAAATTACATTCTAATTTAAGGGTGACTTTATTAAAGTCAATGAAGAATTAGAAAGTGAAAAAGTGACTACGGAAATAAAAGGCTAAGGTAGGTCTATATTTAAGTGGGTGAGTTGAAAAATAAAAAGTGAGAAATAAACGCACATTTATTCTCATCCCTAGATCTAAATGAATCTCAACCATTAGATCTTAGAATAACCCAAAAGGTCATTTACAGAGTAAAAGGAGAAGAGAAGAGAAAAGATCAATTCATTTCTTTCATGAGCATTTGAGAGAAAGAGAAGAAAGAGCAAGGAGAAAATCTTTAAGCAGTGGGGAAGTGAAAAAAAGCAGCAAGAAGATATTTCAACAAATCCGGACAGCAACATTTATTGGCACGCATCCCAAGGCAAAACCGTACAGCAGGAGAAAGGCACAGAAATCGAGGAAGAGGGACAGCAATAAGGGCACAAATTTCGAAGCATATTTTGGGCATGATTTTCGAGACAATCATACTACTGAAATCCATATGGTCTATACAATCTATACATCATGTTTTTGGCACATTTTTCGAGGCAACTCGTACAGCATTTAATGTTGTTTTATCGCTGGAAAATTTATGTTTTGGTTGTTCATTGATTGGCACGATTTTCGAGGTGGGGTTCAAGCACGGAAATCGAGATAGGTTGTGATTTGTGGTTGCTGAAATTTTTACTGTGTATTTCAATTTCTTTGTAAAAGCGTTTTCAGAAATAAAGAAGAGCTCTCAAACTGGGTTTCCCCAAGAGTCGTAGGGGGTTTTTCAAGGGTCAAATTGATCAAAAATAACTGTGTTATTTTCTGTGTGTGGCTATCATAATTTTGCTGTGTTTTATGCAGTTGTAAAATCTTTAAATTTATGTTTTCAAAAAATATTGTCATTTCCATATTTTAGACTTTTTTATCATGCTTGGATTTAAAGCTAAATGCATGGAATGATAAAGAAAACTAATAACCGGAGTGGGGGTTGAAATTTCTTCATGGTATCAGAGCTTGGTTGGCTGAAAAGTGCAATTTGGGACAACAAAGTGAAAATTACAGCAAGCTGATTTTACACAGAAAACAGAAACCTTTACCACAGATTTGAAAATTTCAGTTTGGTAGGACAGTGAAACATGTCTTTGGGTTTGAGAGTTGAAGACAGGTTGGATGGACAGAACTATAGTGCATGAAAGGAAAGAATCTAGAGCATCTTTGAAGAAGCAGAAGTCTGGGGCACTATGGTAAATACAACACATAACCCAGTAGCAGTACTTACTGATCCTGTACAGTTGGCAAAGTTTAACAAAAAGAATGCTAAGGCAAAAAGATTCATTCTGGAAGGAGTCAAAGATCATGTCATTCCTCATGTGAGAGGAAAAACTTATGCACGTGAGATGTGGACAGCCTTGACCAATCTTTACCAAAGCTCAAATGAAAACAGAAAAATGGTCCTAAAGGAGGAACTGAAGGCCATTAAAATGGCTAAGACTGACAGCGCTACAACATACCTCACAAAGATCACTTCAGTGAGAGATGAGTTGGCAACCATAGGTGAGATCATTGCACCCACTGAGTTTGTGAGAATTGCTTTGAATGATCTTCCCAAGACTTGGGATAATTTTGTGGATGGCATTGTTGCACTGGAAAACCTTCCCGATTGGGAGAGGTTGTGGGATGATTGTATTCATAATGAGATCAGAAAGAACCATCTTGGGGCAGCCAAACAGGGGGAGGAGGATGACAATGTGGCATTGTTAGCAAAAGGCAAGAAGGGCAGAGAAAAGAAGCAAGCTTCTAACAGTGGAGGCAAAGGCAAAGGTAAAGACAAGCAGCAAAACAAGGAGAAGGACTATTCCAAAGTCAAATGTTGGAATTGTCAAATGTTGGAATTGTCAAAAGTTGGGACACTATGTTGTTGTGTGTCCGAAGAAGAAGAACGGGAAAGGGAAAAACAAACCCATGGTAGCTTCTGCAGAGATAGAGAGCTTCTCAGAGAGCTTTGATTCGGAGTTTGGATTCATATCTTGTGAGGCCACTAGTGCAGGATCACTTGCCATACAGGTTCAGAGGGAGTGTGCACTCCCCGCTACTAGCAAAGCATCTTCTAGCATTTGATATGTTGACAGTGGCGCTTCCCACCACATGACAGGAGTTAGAGAGTACTTCTCAGAGATTTCAGAGGATGATACTGATATGGAGGTAGTACTTGGTGATGACAAGATGGTTAGAGCAGTCGGTGTGGGGACATTGACATTTGATAGGGGACCCAAACCTCCCTTGAAAGTGTCAAATGTTTTATATGTGCCTGGAATGAAGAAGAACATGTGCTTATCTCAGCACTTGAGGACAGAGGGTATGATGTGTTGTCCAGGAGAGGGCATGTGCTTATATATCCTAGGGGAACTTCAGCGTCTTCAGCTAGAGTGATTGGTGTGCGCCATGCCAAGGTGCACAAGTTCTCATTCCAGCCCTTGATGGCATTGAGTAAAAACACCCGTGACAGGACCGACAGTAGATCTAACAATTCAGAGCTGTGTGAGATTTGGCACCGCAGAATGGGGCACATGTATCATGGGGCCTTTAGTACATTGCGGGAGATCACCACTAATGCGCCAGATTTCAGTTCTGATCACCTTGATGTATGCAGAGGATGTGCTATGGGGAAGTTTGTCAGATCCCCTTTTCCCAGTAGTGACCGCAGAGCGACCGGAATCCTTGACTTGATTCATACCGATGTGAGTGGTCGGATGTCTCATGTATCTTTGAGTGGCTAGGAAGACCTGGATTTATTTCTTGAAGACCAAGAGTGAGGTCTTCAAGCGATTTCAAGAGTTCAAAGCTTTTGTGGAGACCCAAACAGGTAGGAAGATCAAGGTCCTCAGGTCGGACAATGGAGGGGGGTATACCCTTGGTGAGTTTGTTGATTTTTGTGTTGAGGTAGGCATTAGGAGGGAGTTCATAGTTCCTTACAACCCCCAGCAGAATGGGGTTGTGAAGAGGAAGAATAGATCCATTGTAGGGGTTGACGAAGCCATGCTTCATGATAAGGCGTTACCTTTATTTTTGTGGGCAGATGCCTGCAACACTATTGTGTACTTCCAGAACAGGAGTCCACATCGTGCCTTAGGGAATGTGACTCTGAAGGAGGCTTTTCCTGGGAAAAAGCCTGATGTTGGACATTTTCATATCTTTGGGTGCCTTACATATTCCTATGTTCCCAAGGAGAACAGGACCAAGCTAGAGCCCACTGCAAACAAGGGCATCTTTCTGGGTTATAGCGAGACCTCGAAAGCTTATCGGATTTATATTCTTGTGCAGAGGAAAGTGGTTGTCAGGCGGTATGTGAAATTCGAGGAGGAGAGAGCTTTCATGTGGTCATGGGAGTTAGAGTATCCAGAGTCACCAGACCCTCAGGAGCAGCTGAGTCAGTCACAGGGATCCAGTGGTCAGGGATCAGGAGGTACATTGATTACAGTATCAGGTCCATCAGTGAGCAGTGGCTCTTAAAGTCAGGTGGGTGGTTCCTCGAGCATCATGCAGAGCAGTCCGCAGAGCAGTTCACAAAGTAGTTCACTAATGCACAGTTCGCACTGTACTTCAACATCTACAGGCACAGATTCAAGCATGAGGTCAGCTGGCAGGCCTTCAAAAGTTCAGGCTTCTGATGATGATGAGGATTCTTTCACTCCGATGGGAGAAGTATGCTCAGGGAAGAGGAAGCCCAAGTTGTTAGGATATTCCGACACATAGGATATAGTTAAGTTCAACTTGGTCTAGTGTAGAGTTAGGTATAGAGTTAGTTAAAGTGTGTTTATTTACCGTTGTACATTTTGTAACTTACAATCCGACGGTCACGATATGTAGTGATGCGACGGTTCATTCTCTCCTCGGTATTACCGACACTTGATCCGTGGCTTGACACCCGATTGGTCCATGAGTTCTATTTAAAGCGCATGGAGGGTCATTGTTCGGGTAATCCGTGCATGAGAGAAGCTTATGTAAATTTTCATTCTTTGATTAATAAATTGCCTGTAGTACCCACGTTGGGACAGGCCGTGGATTGTTTCCCTCTTTGAGGGTTTTAACCACGTCAAAAATACTGGTGTATTGATCTGTGATCTGGTTGTGAGCGGTGTCCTTTTGGTATTATTTCTGAGGAACTTACCCTGTAAATTCCTACATGGTATCAGAGCTATTTGAGGGCCGCGTCCGTTGGTGATCCAAATCTGAAGCTGGTAGAACTGCATGCGGCTGTCGTTTCTCATATCTGTTGTTTCTGACTGCTTTCGGGCCGAGAGGACTGCTCTGTTGCGTTTGGAGCATCTGTTCCAGTGAGGAACCCCTTTCGTTTCACGCGAAAAGGTTTCCGGTAGCCCTAGCTGCGTCATTTTTCAGATCGGGAGGTATACAATGTTTTTGCAGTTTACTGTTATTTTCTCTCTGCTTATTTCGGTTTCGGTTTATTTACCCTTTTTTTAAACCGGATCTATACCTTTCATTTCTGCATATGCTCTTTGCCCTGCGACTCTGTGCGATCTGGGCAAATCAGAAACAGAAAGGAAGGATTTTTCTCATGCGTATGCTCTTTTCCCTGCACCTTAGTGTGATCTCGGAAAATCAGAAACATTGAGAAAAATATTTAGTTTTTCGGCTAAAGCTAACTTTGAGATTTTTTTTTTAAATATCTAGTTTTTTGGCTAAAGCTAACTTCGAGCCGCAAGGTTCGTTTTTCTTTGCATATTCGTGTTGGGTTTTGTGTTTTGTGTTTTGCAGGGAAAAAGAGCTTTCTCAAGGCAAGCACGCAAACCAAGGCCCCCTCTCTCTCTCTCTCTCTCTCTCTCTCAAATTTTTTGTATAGATCAATTGGTTCAAAGCTATTTTAAGAGAGTAGAGGTCTTGGGTTCAAGTCTCCATTTTGTGGGGGCGGATTTTTTCATTCCCGCACATTCGCGCACTTTGCCGGCAACGTCAACAATTTTTTTTCAAAAAGCCATAACTTCTTCATCCGGAAGCCTTTTTCAAAGCCGTTTTTTTTAAAACCGCCTATTTTTTCGAGATCTATCCATTGGAACACTTACTTTCAGCATCTTCAGCTTCAGTTTAAAAAAAAAATGGAAAGTCCATGCCAAGTCATTCTTGACAGCACTAACTACTTCCAATGGGTAGCCTACATGGAAGATTTACTTAGAAGTAAAGGTCTCTTCAGAATAGCCACAGACCAAGAGAAGAAACCAAAAGATGAAGACAAGGCTGCAAAATGGGAAAATAGACAAGATCAAGCACGTGGTTTGATAGGGATGTCTATTTCTCCTGATCTTAGATTCCACATTGCAGAACTTGAGACTCCTCATGAAGCATTAGAAAAACTCGTTAAAGTTTTTGGGATTAAAAATGAAATTAGAGCCCATCAACTTGAAAATGAATTGCTTACTTTGGATCCTAATAATTTTTCTTGCATTGAAGATTTCTTGTCCAAATTCAAGACCCTTAGATATCTCTTAGAAGGTGTTAAAGTTAAGAAAGAAGATGGTAACCTTATTTATTCCATCCTTACTAAGTTGGGACCAGCCTACTCTGTATTTGTTTCCACTTTCCATTCTACAAGGGAAGCTTTCATTTGTCAAGGAAAAGACTACAAGGCCCCTTCATTTGACTCCTTTTGTGATTCCTTAATAAGATAACAAGAAAAACTCTTACACCTTGGTCTTCTTAATCTTGGAAACTCTTCCACGAAAGCGTTAGCCGCCCAGCAGTAACCAAATTCAAAGAATCCTAAGAAGTCATATCCTCAAAAGAATGGTCCTAAACCAACTCAGCCTCAAAATGAAAGATCATTTCAGCAAAATGATAAGACCAATAAAAACAAATGGAAGAACACTGATAGACATTGTAACTTTTGTAATCGAGATGGCCACTTAGAATCTAAATGCTTTAAGAAGATGGAAGCCTTGGAAGCTGCAATGAAGAAACATAACATCCATGTGGAGCCTACTTCAACTTCAACTTCCGGAATGGCACTTTCTGCATGTCGTTGTCAATCATCTCAGTCTGGTTATGCATTAAATGTATCTTCTTCTTCTTCTCATTCTCATGAGTGGCTCATTGATTCTGGAGCCTCTTATCACATGGCCAAAAACCAAGCCATGTTTTCTTCTTTAAATGATTGTAACACCAAAAATATATATGTTGGTGATGATAGATCTCTTAATGTTGTAGGGACTGGAACTGTTCATCTAGACAATGGTTAGTTTAATGATGTATTATGTGTTCCAACCTTATCCTGCAACCTTCTATCTGTCTATCAGATAACTCATTCAGGTGAAGGTAAAATTGTTGAATTTTCACCTCATGATGTAATCAAGGATCTAAAAGATCCTAAACAGATTCTAGCTACTGGTCTTGCTGATGATTCCACAAGGTTGTATAAGTTTCACAACTTTGGGTCATCAAATCTTCCCTCAGTATTTGTTGCTCATAATGATGAAGTGAGCAAACTTTGGCATGAGCGATTTGGTCACTTAAACTATCGCTCCCTTCAGCATCTATGTAAAGAAAAAATGGTGACAGGTCTTCCTATGGTATCTTGCAGAGATGGTGTTTGTTCCGGATGTGTACTCGGAAAACATCATCGGGACAGTTTTGACAAACGTGCCTCTTGGCACGCCTCAGCCCCTTTACAGCTTGTGCACAGTGATTTATGTGGTCCTCTTCCTGTTGCTTCATTCTCTGGCTGCAAGTACTTCTTAACTTTCATTGATGATTTCTCCAGACGCACTTGGGTATACTTCTTAAAACTCAAGAGCGAAGTATTTAACACATTTTTGGCCTTCAAAGCCTTTGTTGAAAAACAATCTGGGCATCAAATTCTTAAGCTAAGAACTGATAATGGTGGAGAATATGTTAAAAACACATTCATCAACTTTTGCACCGAAAATGGAATTCAAATGCAACATACTGTTCCATACACTCCACAACAAAATGGTGTAGCTGAAAGGAAAAATCGCACCTTAAAGGAAATGGCTAATTGTATGCTGCAATCTAAAGGACTCAGTCTTAGTTTTTGGGCCGAAGCAATTAATTGTGCAAATTATATAATCAATCGCACTCCTACTAAGGTTCTAGAGAATATCACTCCAGAAGAAGCTTGGAGTTCCATTAAACCAGATGTAAGTCACTTTCGTGTGTTTGGAAGTGAAGCATGGGCCCATATTCCAGATGAAAAGCATAAAGCTTTAGAACCTAAGAGTGAGAAATGTACTTTTGTTGGATATTCTGAAGATGTAAAAGGTTATAGACTTATTCCATTTAAGTCCAAAAATGTTATCATTAGAAGAGATGTAAAATTTGATGAAAATAAATCGGCCTGCGAGCCTAGTCCGGCGGATGTGCCACCTCTTCCTATCTCTTCTACTTTTGAAAACATTTCTTCTTCAGATGATGAAAGCGAGGATGATAATCCTCCCCCACCTTCTCAGGATCCTCAACTTCCAAGATGGGTTCGTGCTACTTGGGATGCAGCAGGTGATCTTGCCGGTGATCCTACAGATCAGCGACGTACACGTTCTCAGTTTGAAAGAGCCTCTTATTTACTGGCTCAAGCTCCAGTAAATCATGATCCTGACACTTTTGCAGAAGCTTCAGGCCATCCACATTGGGAAGCAGCTATGAATGAAGAATATCATTCATTGATGACAAATGATACATGGGATCTTGTTCCTCTACCAAAGGGACGCAAACTTGTTAGATGTAAATGGGTTTACAGAACCAAGTATGGACCAGATGGGAAAGTTGATAAACATAAAGCTCGTCTCGTTGCTAAGGGCTTTTCACAGGTTGAAGGCATTGACTACACTGAAACCTTCTCCCCTGTTGCCAAAATGAACTCTATTCGCCTTGTTCTTTCCCTTGCTGCCTCTTTAAAATGGGAAGTCCATCAGATGGATGTTAAATCTGCGTTCTTGCATGGGGACTTGCAGGAAGAAATCTATATGGAACAACCCATTGGCTTCATACAAACGGACTCCAGCCTTGTTTGTCGACTTAAGAAATCCCTTTATGGCCTCAAGCAAGCTCCTCGAGCTTGGTATGCCAAAATGGATAGCTTTCTTTTAGAATCTGGCTTTTTCTAGGTGTCATTCTGACAATACTGTCTACACCAAGAAAGTGGGCAACTCTCTTATCATCCTTGTTCTTTATGTTGATGATCTTATTCTTACTGGTAGTGATCCCAACCTTATAAACCATGTGAAGTCCAGCCTTAAAAAGAAATTTGAAATGACAGACTTAGGACACTTACACTATTTTCTCGGTCTTCAAGTCTTGCAATCCAAGGAGGGTATTTTCCTTTCCCAGTCCAAGTATGCTTGTGATATTCTTCGTCATTTTCACATGGAAGACTGTAAGCCAGCCCCTTCTCCCTTTCAATCTGGAGTCAAACTTTCAGTCTCTTGTACTTCTCCTGAAGTTGATGCTACCTTATACCGTCAACTTGTAGGAAAACTCTTGTATTTAACCCATACTCGTCCTGATCTTTCCTTTGCTGTTGGCCTTGTTGCTCGTTTTATGCAAAACCCCCGTGAAAGTCATTGGAAAGCAGCGAAAAGAATACTTTGTTATGTTCGAGGTACAGTACAGTTTGGGATTCATTACAGTGCCAAAGCAGCTCCTCTGTTAGTTGGTTTCACTGATTCTGATTGGGCTGGTGACCCTGATGATCGGAAGTCTACTACCGGTTATGTCTTCACTCTTGGTTCAGGACCTATTACATGGGCTTGTAAGAAATAGGCTGCCATTTCTCTTTCGTCAGCAGAAGCAGAGTATCGTGGTGCCGTGGAAGCTAGTAAGGAAGCCTTGTGGCTTCGTCAAATCCTATCAGAGTTTGGCTTTGACCAGCAGCATCCAACCACACTTTGGTGTGATAATCAAAGTGCCATTCAGCTATGCAAAGATCCAGTCCAGCATCAGCGCAGCAAACACATTGAACTACACATGCACTTCATCAGAAAACTCATTCATGACCATGTTCTTGAAGTGCAATATTGTCCAACAGATGATCAGGTTGCAGACATCTTCACAAAGGCTCTCACAGAGGCGAAGTTCACTAAACTTCGATATATGCTTGGAGTTCAGGAAGTTGTCACTAAGGGGGGATAGGCTCTAGTGCCTCCTTCCTTCTCCTATTGTGTCATATTTGTAAATCCTTCAATCCTATCCCAAGTTGTTCTTAAGGGGGGATGTTAGGATATTCCGACACATAGGATATAGTTAAGTTCAACTTGGTCTAGTGTAGAGTTAGGTATAGAGTTAGGTAAAGTGTGTTTCTTTACCGTTGTACATTTTGTAACTTACAATCCGACGGTCACGATATGTAGTGATCCGACGGTTCATTCTCTCCTCGGTATTACCGACACTTGATCCGTGGCTTGACACCCGATTGGTCCATGAGTTCTATTTAAAGCGCATGGAGGGTCATTGTTCGGGTAATCCGTGCATGAGAGAAGCTTATGTAAATTTTCATTCTTTGATTAATAAATTGCCTGTAGTACCCACGTTGGGACAGGCCGTGGACTGTTTCCCTCTTTGAGGGTTTTAACCACGTCAAAAATACTGGTGTATTGATCTGTGATCTGGTTGTGAGCGGTGTCCTTTTGGTATTATTTCTGAGGAACTTACCCTGTAAATTCCTACACAAGTGGCTTCAAGATACCTTGCACAAGGCCACATCAATTGTTGGGCCAAAGAGACAGGTTAGAGAGAGTAAACCACCTGTGCGGTTCTATAGTTACATGGCATTGGTAGTAAGAATTATTGACTCCGAGCCTTCTAGTTGTGAGGAGGCAACCAGCCAGCAGGTCTGGAGAGAGGCCATAATGGAGGAGTATTCTTCTATTATGAAGAACGATGTTTGGGAGGTAGTGTCGAGGCCTGAAGGTAAATCAGTTGTTACTTTCAGATGGCTCTACAAGATAAAACATGTTGCAGATCGCAGCATCGAGAAGTTCAAAGCTCGATTTGTGGCGAGAGGGTTCTCACAAGTAGAGGGAGTTGACTATGAGGAGACCTTCGCTCCCATAGCTCCATATACATCTATTTGCTCCAATATATCGATTGCAACAGAGATGGGTTGGAAGATCCACTAGATGGATGTGAAGACTACATTTCTCAATGGCTTCATTCAGGGGGAGGTTTATATTGAGCAGTCGCAAGGCTTTGAGGTGGATGGGAAGGAGATGGGAAGGAGTCCAATGTATGCATATTGAAAAAGGCACTCTATGGCTTGAAACAAGCTCCTAGAGCTTGGTACTCGAGGATTGATACATACTTGCAGCAGTTGGGTTTCACAAATAGTGAGGCTGATCTGAACCTATACTTCATTGTGGTGGGTGAGGAGCCTCTCATTCTGGTGTTGTATGTTGATGACTTGATCATCACTAGTGCAGAGAGACTCATTGAGGGTTGCAAGAGAGATCTTGCTTCAGAGTTTGAGATGAAGGATATCGGCTTTATGCATTATTTTCTGGGATTGGAGGTGTGGCAAGAGGAGGGACATTTCTTTCTGGGACAAGGGAAGTACATTGTGGATATTCTTAGCAGATTTCACATGGAGGACTACAAACCCATGTCTACACCTATGATCACTAATTGGAAGAAGTTTCATGCTTCTAATTCCGAGTTGGTGGATCCTACTCTATACAGACAACTGATTGGTAAATTGATGTATTTGGTCAACACTCGACCAGATATATGTTTTGTAGTTAACATTATGAGTCAGTTCATGTGTGAGCCCAGGAGAGTGCACTGGGTGGCTGCAAAACACATTCTTCGTTACTTGCAGGGGACTATGGATTTTGGTCTGGATTATAGACAGGGTGATGGAGTGAGACTGGCAAGGTACACGGATTCAAATTGGGCAGGTTGTGCTTCAGATAGGAAGAGTACTTCCGGGTGTTGTTTTGGGTTGGGTTCAGCAATTGTGTCGTGGATCAGCCGGAAACAACAGTCAATTGCATTGAGCTCAGCTGAGACAGAGTATATGGCTGCTAGTTTGGCTAGTTGTGAGGCCATATGGCTTCACAAGATGTTGTTTGGTCTATTTGGTCAAGCATTGAGACCTTCAGTAATTTACTGTGATAATTAGAGTTGCATAAAACTCAGAGAATCCATTTTTTCATGACAGGTCAGCATATTGAGATCAAGTATCACTTCATTAGAGACTATGTCCAAAAGGGAGTTGTCAAGCTTGAGTACATTTCCACAAATGAATAGGTAGCGGACATTTTCACCAAAGCCTTACCACGGGGCAAGCATGTCTATTTTAGAGACAAGATGGGAGTGGTGAGGAACACTTTCCTCAGTAAAAGGGAGTGTTAAAATTTGGGTACCAGAGAACAAGTGGTTCCCTAAGGCTTTGATCTTTGGCCTAGGGAAAAGTGTCCAAATTTGTAGTTTTCTCCTAAAGTGACTTTATAAGTGGTAACGTCCATTTAATTTTAAAAGTGACTTTATAAGTGGTAAAGTTACATTCTAATTTAAAGGTGACTTTATTAAAGTCAATGAAGAATTAAAAAGTGAAAAAGTGACTACGGAAATAAAAGGCTAAATGGGTCTTTATTTAAGTGGGTGAGTTAAAAAATAGAAAGTGACAATTGAATGCACATTTATTCTCATCCCTAGATCTAAATGAATCTCAGTCATTAGATCTTAAGGTAACCCAAAAGGTCATTTAGAAAGTAAAAGGAGAAGAGAAGAGAAAAGATCAATTCATTTCTTTCATGAGCATTTGAGAGAAAAAGAAGAAAGAGCAAGGAGAAAATTTCTGAACAATGAGGAAGTGAAGGAGAGCAGAGGTGGAGTTCAAGCATGGAAATCGAGGTAAGTTGTAATTTGTGGTCGTTGAAATTTTTACTGTATATTTCAATTTCTATGTAAAAACATTTTCAGAAATAAAGAAGAGCTCTCAAACTGGTTTTCCCCAAGAGTTGTAGCGGGGTTTTCGAGGGTCAAATTGACCAAAAATCACTGTTATTTTCTGTGTGGCTGTCATAATTTTGCTGAGTTTTATTTCTGCAATTTCAGCAATTGTGAAATCTCTAAATTTGCGTTTTCATAAAATATTGTCATTTCCAGGTTTTAGAATTTTTTATCATGCTTGGATTTAAAACTAAATGCATGGAGTAATAAGGAAAACTGATAACCGGAGTGGGGGTTGAAATTTCTTAATCTTTTTGTTTGGTCTCACCAACTCGTACTCGCCAAAACAATGATTAAACTTGTGCCTTTGTTCCTTCCTTTAAAAACGAAATTTCTAATTAAGGAATTGCACTGGAGCTTTTCTAGTTAACAAAAGTCAACAGAACTAGTTAAATGGATCCTCCTAAAATTTAAAAAGCTTACTCCACTTAAGCTTTCAGTTCTCAATTTAATTCACACTAGAAAATCAAGAACTTGACTTTTAATTTCAACACATTCGTTAAATGCCACCTAACTTGTCCTAATTTTTAGGGAAACCCCTAAATTTTAAAAACTCGAGCATGCACAAAAAGGAACTCGAATTTGACCCCTTGAATTAAGGCACAAATCAAGGAATCACTTTTCTTGCTAATTTCAACACTTTAGATCACTAACTTAATCAACCAATGTCCTTCCTCTAATCCAATGATCGTTTTTGTTCACAACTTGGGTGGCCATGAGAGCATACCCTACCTTTTGAACTCTCTAGATGCTTTATTGTCTAATGTTGAATCGGTTGATAGAAGCTACTCGTCAATAATGAAGTTGACAAACGTATTAATGAATCTTGAAAGAGCACAAGCAGTCTGCTATATTTATACTCTATCACTCTTTATCGACGATTGAACACAAGAAGCCCTTCTCAATACATACACTTGGTATATTAATAAATTGCAATAACACCAACACATTGTCAATTTGTCTCGTTAACCACCAGAGTAATGAAAAATGTTGAAAATTTGGACCTTTTTATCATAGAATTTCAAAATATTGCTGAATACGTTAATAACTTGCAATCATATGCACGTATCCAACAATTTATCTAATCCAAAAGAATAGAGGATGGGCATGGTCGACTATAGCAGATGGAATATAGGTATACAATAACTTGGCAAAGAAATATACATATCCAACAGCTTGTTAATGTGGTAGCACAATCAACTAACATGGTTTGTTTTAAAGCACATCTAAGTAAAATAATCGGTGTTGGCATGTCAAAGTACGATGAATCAGTTTACTCTTAAAATTATTTTAGAAAAGGAAATATTCCAAGGGTTGGGAACGCATCCCTTACATTCTTAAGCATCATCTGTACTTTGAGACATTTTGGAACTACCCATTTAGCACCAGGGATGTCCCTGCCCACCTATTGAGTACGTTGATTGTCATACCTTATATGGTTGAGGGACTTCCCCATTATACCAAGAACAACTAGATGTCCCTAATGATGCTAGCAATTTAGAATACAACTAGAAATTACTTACTAGAAAAGATGTTATGTACTAGCTTACGGAACCAAAAGGTAGCCTCACATAAAATAAGAAATCTTTACCCATAGTTTACCAGCCACCAAAACTTATCTATCCTGTACTCTGGCATCCATCTTGAATTCTTGCAATGGAGAGGTTGCCAATTAATCAAGCATCACTCAAAACCATGGTACAGACTGACAAACAAAAGAGTTCATCCAATTACCAAGCAGCTTTCCACATCACACAGGTCCCATCCACGTTTAACTAGTTAATTCATGGAATGAAGATGCAACTCCACTTATAACCAGCTCGATTTGAAAGCCCGCGGGTCCATGCATGATGCCCCCACCTTCGTAACCCCATCATATGGTAAAGAATGATCCCCGACTTCACTTATATCTTGGATATGGGCTCCATGGCATGATTGGTATGGTATTTCATGCATTAACTCTTTGTAAATAAAATATAGTTTATCTTTGTCCACCGCCCCCTAAAAGCATATGGCAATGATGTATGCTTGCTTAAACTCTATGGGATATCATGAATTCGTAAGGTGGGCGAAGTCCCTCTTAAAAATAAAGTAAGGTAAAAAGGTTTAATAAAATATCATTAGTGTTTTTATAAAGTAAGCCCCTAATCTAAGGATGACAAAATAAAGTCTATAATTAGATTTATGAAAAGATTATTGTGTAGATGCATGAAATAAAGGCAGAAATTCAACATAAGAAGCAAATTCATAGTAATTGAATTGGCACTAGAAAGATAAATGGATAAAGGGGATGATACATAATAATAAATGGTATCCATGTATATGTTAATAAGGGTATATTTTACAAAGATTTTGTAAAATGGTAATAGAAGCGGATATCTCTAATACAACTCTGAATTTGATGGCAACAATGATAACATCTCCCAAGGATATATCATAGTGTTAAGAAGCATTTCATAATCATCAACCAAAGTAATGTAACCTTAAAACTAAGCCATGATAATCCAGCACATAATCCACTTTCTATCCCATACCACCAACATCCCTACACTTCGAAGACTAGGATTAGCATGCTATACTGCAAAAAAAAATCCTGACTGATATTGCAAGAGCAATACCATAAATCACATGTACAACACTCTAACAATATAGATGGTAATAGGTTCTATTATCAACTAATATGAATCATAAAAAACAAAATAGAAACTTGGATTATTCAATATACAGAAAATACTACTTATATAAGAAATAAGAATATTTTTTTCACATGGGTAAGCTCAACTTACTCATTATCCGAGAATTGAAGGCTTATGAGACTGAAATACACTTGCCCCCTTACATAATAATTGTGCAAACTTCCCTAGAGAGACACTATTCTAAATCCGAAAAAGGAGTTTGAAAGCTGGTCGGATATGTAAGTGGCAATTAGTTTTTCAAATCCTGTTGGATATGTAAGTGTCTAGTACTAAGATACTAAAGTCTAAAAGACAAACATTAAACTAATAAACAAGCATGAGACGTAGGACAAACATGAAACCACCAGAGAAAAACACCACACATTTTAAGGATGTCATAATCATTTCTTCTGCAATCTATGGCACTTAAATCAACAAAATCAAAATTCAAATACAATGTCAATCCATAAACTTCAGTAATATTGGATTGAACAAATAATCAGGAAATGAGTTCAATTTCATTTAAATTTTAATAGATAGATACCAGAACCTCTCTTTATTTTCCTGACATTCTAGTTTGGACTAGAGATCAGATTTCAATCTGTTCAAACCCGACAACGCCAAATCTACAACCCTTGCAATTGAAATTAAGTCACAATATTTCACCCAAAGCCTGTTGAAGAAAATTGTGGTATAAAGAGGCTTGTCAGACTTCTAAGAAAATCAACTAAAACAACGGGGACACTATCAAAGCTGCACAAATCATTAAGCGAAGGCATTTGCTGTCTATTTAATATAAAAAGCTTTAGGCTGTAGCCTGTACGCAAATACATGCCAGCATCAATTACAATCTTCACAGTCATAACTAGCTTTGAGATTGCTTTTGGTATGCTCGACTGTTATAGCTTATTTTCTATCTTGAGATCTACTAGATATATTCTAATATAAATATATCTACGCAAGCAACCAAATTCTACTGTTCAACTTTCTTTATTGCATTTCTTAAGGGTGTGGATCTAACTAACATGACATCTCATATCCCACATGTCAAACGCCGACATGCTACGACACGTGCCAAACATATCAGATATCAGACACGTGCCCTAACCGTGTTCTACCTGTTTGATTATTAAAAAACAGTTTTCACTGCTATTTTCTAAATTTCAGCTTTATGGAAAGAGATTTACAGTCTATCTGCATAATGTGAAGGAGTAAAATTGAGATTTGAACGGATGCCAGAAATTTTGTAAATGTGCTATTTTCTACAAAGAGAATCTTTCTGTATATATTTCATATTTTGTATTTGTAATTTGTAATATGTTTAATGTATAGAATTGCTATACAGAGTCAATGTGTCCCATGTTGGACAATCATATTTTCATATTCTCTTGTTCTCTTCAATGTCATGTGACCTAGTTGTGGATGTCATGTGACTTAGCTGTGGACAAATCAAGACGCTAATAAATCCTTGTAACATGACGAAAACAAATAATTTATACATTCTTTCATATAACTTTTAATTGAACTTCAGCCTATTCCAGTGAACCTGTCAGTAGCAGTTTTAAACACCACATCATCTCAATCACTTTTCTTGTTTTCAGAAGAATTGCTTTAAATCTTTGCTTGTAACAGCATAGCATTTTGCCAATTTATAGAAAATGAAAAGAGAGAAAGTGCAGTTATATGTGAAAACAACTTCATTCTATGATTTCGAAATACTATAAAAGGCCCTGTTATTGCAAAATCTGGCAGGCCTATTGCAAAGCCTTCACTAGGCAGATCTAGACCTTATGGCAACAATGAGATTGGCCACCACTGTCACCTCAGCGACATTTCTCTAGCTTTTGGGCAATAAATTCAACCACAAGGGAGACTTCCCTTTATAAATCACCTAAAGAATATTCAACAAGAAGGGTTTAAGGTGATGCATGGTCGAATGATTTGGGATAAGGTACTGGCAGAGCATAAAAGGTTAAGATACTCTTTACTAGGGTTCAAGTACTCTATCCTTATACCTCTTAAACAGATAAGCAAGCTTTTATAAGTTTGATAGGTATTCAATGATATGGCATGCAATGCCATATAACAGCTATAAGAAATATTCTTACAATGATGGATCAACAAAGGAACAAGGCTTTCAAGGCTTTCAATTAGGCATGTAAGGTTTAGGGTATGGAAGTGGTTTTTTATTACTAAAACATGCATGAAACCAGCAGTAATAAAGATGACATCAGCCTTATTATTAGGGTTTTATTATGCAATTAATGTTGGACTTTGTTTTTTCTTATTAAATGAAATCCCTATTAAAAGAGCAACAACACATCAAATAAAATTACTATTTGGCACAATTTCAAGAAAACCCTAAACCTAACCCTAGATACCTAGAATTTAGAGAGAAGAGAGAGAAAATAGTTATAGAGGAAAGATTGATCAACACCTCCTAAACTAGTGCCTTGATCTAAATGGGCAATGGAGCCTTTTAGAGTAAATTTAATGAAGACAGACTTGATGAAGAGGGTGAGAAGGCTAAAGCTTCTTCTTACCAACCCTAGCTACTACCTTAAAAGGGAGATTTTAAATTCAAAAGATGGGTAGTTCAGAGTTCTCTTGAAGGAGTCGAGGAAAACAATTTCGCATGGCATAAGGAATCAAGATTTCAGGAAAAATATAGAAATTTCATACATGGCACGTAAAGAAACAATAATTCACATAAGATTGCATGCAAAACATAAAAGATATGAAATAAACTTACAAAATTTTCACAATAATCTCTTTAATATTTTCTAAGAAACCTCCTCATGCAAAAGACAAATTTGCACCATAAGTCTCCATTGCGGCTAAGTAGAATAGAAGACAGAAGCTAGTTGGCCCTTCCAAAGAGGGAAGTGTGATGATGAATGGTGATAAATAAAAAGTGACTCCACTCTATTTATATGAGGGTAACCAAGTTTACTTGAGCGTTCAACTAGGTGAAAGGTCACAAACCGACCTTGAAATAGCTTTGAAACATAGCAAAATGCCAAAAATAACCCACACGTGTGCGAGAAAAATGGCCTCTCCCATGATGCCATCCTCCAAAATAAGCAATAATGCATCAAAGAATTGGAGCAATGGTCCAAGAGTACTCCTCACTCCACGAAAACCTAAGAGTGCATGTGTACATCTCCAAAGGCACCTCCTCCACTATGACATCATCCAAAGAAGCCCTACGTCACCCTTTTCATGCATGTGGGGATGACGTGGCACCTCTTAAAGCAAGTGTTGGCGTTAAAGAGGGATGTGTTGCCCATCTCAGTGATAACTATCCTCGTCTGGGCTCCGGTACAAGGTATCGTCCATCAAACAGGGTCAACGCCAACTTGGGGGTGTCTTGGTTCCATCTGGGCACATCATCAAACAATGCAAGGCCCAAGCTTTCAAGCTTAGTGTTTCAGCATCTAGAGGCTCATCAAGGGGTGTAGTGGCATGTGGAGGTTGCTCAAGGCCGAACGCTTATCTCTAGAGGGGCAACATTGGGGCTGCAAGGTCGTGTCTCCTCTTAGAATGGGGCAAAGAACCCCCTGGAAGAAATTGAAGTGGGACCAAGCTATTTCTCAAGGGATCTCTATTGCATGTGTGATACCACCTTAACAAAACCTCTCAAAATCAAGTGAGATCAACTTCATTAGGGGCATAAAACCATTAAAGCATCATAGTGGACCATATCTAATGCTAGGGGCCAATTTCACCCTATGGAAATCACAGATGGAGGATACATTGATCTTGAAGGATTAGTATTTACCAATTGAGGGAGTGGTAAAGAAACCCTCATTGATGACGAACGAAGCCTAGAATTTGTTGGACAGAAAGGTCATTGCTACAATCCACCGATACCTAGCAACGAATGTTTACTTCAATGTGGCCAGTGAGAAGATAGTTGAAGGACTATAGAAAGAGTTGCACTAAATGTATGAAAAAAACATGGCATCAAACAAAGTTTTTTTGATGAAGAAATTGTATAACCTCAAGATGAAGGAGGGTGTTTCAATTGAAAAGCATTTAAATGAATTTCATATAATTACCAGTCAGAATTACCAATCAGCTTGCCTCTATCAAAATTGTTCAAAATGATGGAATTAGAGCCATGTTACTCATGTGCTCCATGCTAAACACTTGAGAAAATTTTATAGTATTTATGAAGCACTTCAACACCTGTGGAGACCTTGAAGTTCGATGACATTAGTGTTAAGTTAATGAATGACGAGTTGCGAGGCAAATCAATCGCGAAAAAATGGGGACAAGAAGCTCTAGCCTTAGCTGATCATGGAAGAAAAAATGAATGTCATAAACAAGGGCATTCAATATCAAGAGGCAGACAAAATCAAGAACAAGCAAACTTACTTCTATTAATTGTGGAAACTACGAAACAAGAAAAGAGATTGATGGGCTTGGAAGAAAGAACAGAAGGAACAAAAATCAAATAGCACAAACCAAAATCAAGCAGCACAAACAAAGGTGAGATCATTGTTGTAGTTTCAATATGCGATGTTTTATTTATTGTTTCAATAGAAGAGGCATACATATATACTTCCAGTAGCAGCATCGATTGGATCCTTGGCTCTGGGGCATCTCACCATGTAACTCCATGCTAAAACCATTTTGTTGCATATGAAGCCAGTGGTTGTGGTAGAGTACATTTGAAAACAATCACTTCGGTAACATTATGGAGTGGGAGATGTTCAAATCAAGATGAAGGATGGACAGGATATCTTGTTGAAACAATCTAGGCATGTTCCAAAGATGCATATGAGCTAAAGGATTCAAGACAGGAACTTTGCATACATTGAAGGTAGCAATATAAATATTGCATGTGGTTGTTGTTGCAAAAGAAGGATACTGGACGAATTTATGGCATAAGCGCTTGAGTCACATGAGGGAAAAGGGCCTAAAAATCCTTGTTGGAAAAAATTTGCTTCCAAGTTTTAAATCCTACGAACTTGACCTTTGTGAGCATTGTATATATAGTTGGCAAAAAAGAGTCTCATTTATGAGAGGTGGCCATGAAAGGAAAACAAATCTATTAGAATTTGTACACTCCAATGTGTTTGGGCCACTCAATGTTAAGTCTTTAGGAGGAGCGTCATATTTTGTAACATTCATAGATAATGCATCTAGGAAGGTTTGGGCCTACCCCATGAAAAGCAAAGGTCAGGTATCCTAAATATTTCAAAATTTTCATGTTGCTATTGAAAGGGAGACAAACAAATTGCTCAAGTGTTTGAGCATAGATAACGGTGGAGAGTACTGCTCTAATGCATTCAAGGATTATTGTAATAGGTTCAGCTACACTTTAGCATAAAACATGAGAAGATTTGTCTCTGGTACTCCTTAGGATAATGGTATTATAGAAAGGATGAATTACACTATCATGAAGAAGGTGAGGAGTATGTTGTCAAATTCTGGATTGGAAAAGCATTTTTACGCAAAAAGTAGTGAGGAAAGCTTGTTACCTCATCAATCGATCACCTACTACAACCCTATGAAACCGGATTCGTTGAAAAGGGTTGACGTGTCGCGAATACGTCCAATCCAACACTATTCATGCCAAATCTTGTCAGGAAATCGTGACACCCATGCGGCACGATTTCCGGACACGAATCCGGAAAAAGTCACCCACGTGGCATTAAAAAGGCGATTTTGTTGTTGTTTTGTTTCACTTTCACTTCTCTATTTTGTTGTGGGTTTGTTGTGAGGAGTTTGGAGCAAGGAGCAAAGGGTGTGGGAGCGTTTTCAAGGATATCCAAGCAACATGTAAGTGCATTTCCTCGCTAGTTTTTTTGCATTTTTATTACAGCAATTTGCATATGCATTTCTTTTACAAATTTGTGCATTTTTTGTTTTTTTAACAGTATTCATGGCTCAATCAAGGGCAGCAGGGAAGAGACAAAGGAAGGGGAAGAATGTCCCCATTGGATAAACCCCTCCTCCCCCAATTTCATCAGAGTCTGTTGCAAATATTCCCTCTATTACAAGTAATGTTGAGGGAAGATTTCCTCCTCAATGTAACGTTGAGAAATATCCCTTGTGGAAATATGTCAGAAGAGAGCAAGGGCCAAGCAGCAAGGTGAAGGGAGGAGGCAATGTGAATTGGAGATGCAACTTTTGCCACAATACTTTCACGAGCACATATTTCCGTGTGAAAGGCCATTTGTTGGCTTTACCAAGTTGTGGAGTTGGAGCTTGTACAAAAGTGGCTTTACAAAAGAGGAAAGAAATGGAAAGAGAGTCCAATGTTGGTATGGCAAATGTGGCTGCAAAATAAAATAAAATAAAAACCAAGAATGATGACCCCCTTCCATTTTTTAGGAAAGGCAGCAACAAATTCCCATTTGAGAGTTCTAGTGGGGGACAAGCAGCAAAAAGAAAGGCAATTTCACTTGGTCCAATGGGCAAGATTTTTCAAAAGGATAAACGGGAAGAACTTGATCTCACTGTTGCCTTTTTTTCTATCAAAACTTCATATCCTTTAATGTTGCACGCTCACCTCTATTTATTGAGACGTGTTGAACTCTAACTCAAGGGACTCCATCAAGGTATGTGCCTCCTGGTTCAGAGAAGCTTAGAACCACATTGTTGACGAAGGCAAAAAAAGAGGTGCAAAAAATATTTGAGCCTATTAAAGCATCATGGCCAACATCTAGGGTTAGCATTGTTTCTCATAGATGGACAGACCCAGCACGGCACCCACTCATCAACTCCATGGTGTCTTCCTTGAATGGTCCAGTTTTCTTGAAAGCAGTGGATATACTTGGAGAATACAAGGATGCACAATACATGGGTGAGTTGTTTATTAAAGATATTGAAGATGTAGGTGTTGATTCTTGTGTGCAAATCATTATAGATAATGCCCCTGTTTGCAAGGTTGCTGGCATGATTGTGAAGCTAAATATCCACAAGTGTTAAGGACACCTTGCATTGTCCATTCATTGAACTTAGCACTGAAATCCATTGCTTCTAATGTGCTTTGGATTGGTAACATTATTGAAGATGCACGACATATCGATAACTTTGTACAAAATCATACAAATGCCCTCACTATCTACAAGGAGTACATCAATCTATCATTGTTGAAGATTGTGGATACACGGTTTGCCTCTTCATTCATCATGTTCAAGAGGTTGAGGGAGGTCAAGGGAGGTTGTGGATACACTAGCACTAGTTGATTTGCAGGATATGATCTAATTAGAGACAGGGGGGCTAAGAAGCCCTATTCTTGGTGGGCAAATCATGGGGCAACAAGCCCTCCTCTACAGCAGTTGGCCATGAGACTCCTCTCTCAGGTGACTTCATCCTCTTGTTGCAAGCGGAATTGGAGCACATATGGGAATTTGTATAGTGTTAAAAAGAGTAGGCTTGAGCGATCCAGGGCATAGATAATGGTGTATGTGCACACCAACCTTCGTCTTATTTACAAGCAGATGGAAGAGTTGTTGAAGGGAAATAAAAAGATGTGAGATGTCTTTCCTAATGATATGGGTATAGAGAGCAGTGTTGAGTTGGCATTGGCCAACTTGGATCTCAATGATCCAGTGCTAGAGCCTGTCAGATTTGATGATGGTGATACTGTAGAGGGGTCATCCTCCACACCAGCAGATGCAGAGATGACTTTGGATATAGGGGAGGAGGATGCAGCAAAGGAGAGGAATGGTGACCCTGATGATAAGGACAGTGATGTTGATTTTGATGATGACTACGAGGATTGATAAGTCATGAGTAATGAGCTACCTACTGCCTTGAGGCTTGTATACTTGTAGTTGTTTTGTATTTTCTATTTCTATTTGCCACTGGCATTGCACTACCTATGTAACACATTTTGATTTTGATGACTCAATGAGAAAACTCCAGTTGTCAGTATCTTTATCTTATTATCTTGTCTTTCTCCTATTGGATCATTCATGAGTTGAATACGTACTATGAATTCAAAATTTATGATTTATCATTTATATGACATGTCACAAATTACAATTGTATTTGAATTTTGTATGTACTATGCATAATGTTTACTTTGTAAACAGTAAAACTTACATCTAGATGAAGATCTATGTTTGAAATCAATGAATTTGTATCATGAATGAAAATTTGTGTAGGAAATATCTAATCCACGTGTCAAGTGACTTACTACAACCCTAAATGGTGGCATTCTTGAAGAAGTTTGGATAGGTAAGAAGGTAAACTATTATGACCTAAAAAAAATTGGATGTGAAGCATTTATGCATATTCCCAAAAAGCATAGAACCAAGTTAGATAATTAATCAATGAAATGTATTTTTCTAGGATATGTGGATGGTGATTTAATTATTGTCTATGGGATCCAATTAAACACAAATTTGTTGGAAGCAAGCATCATATTTAATAAGTCAAAGATGTATAAAAAGTCTACAAGTAATATACAGGTCAAGACAATTGTTCATAGGTTTTCATAACAAGAAGAAAGTATCCCACCATTACAAGAAACTAGGCAGCCAATTCAAGAACATGATTGGACAACAAGTGGAAAATTATGAACAAGAAGTAGAAGAAACCTTGCAACAACTACAAGAGATCCAACCAAAAAACACACCACCACAATTGGTTCACAAGTCTACTAGGCCTCATAAGCCCTCACAAAGGTCACCCCCTCAAATTATTTTTTTTTAATAAATAACGATGAGCCTCATTGTTTTCAAGAGGTTTGTAAGGTGGAGCCTAGCAAAGGGTAGAAAAGGATAATGGAGGAAGAAATGGACTCCCTGCTGGAAAACAAAACTCAAGAGATAGTAAAGATTTCAAGGAAACAATGCCCTACAAAACAAATGGGTATACAAGATTAAACATGAGAGTGAAGGGAAGAAGGAAAGATACAAGGCAAGGCTAGTGGTGAAGGGATTTGCCCAAAAAAAAGGTATTGACTTTATTGAATTTTTTTCACCTATTGTTAAGATGTCATCCATAAAAGTCATTCTTGGTCTTGTTATACTTTAGATTTGAAATGTAGACAGTTAGATGTAAAGACAACCTTCCTTCATGGAAAATTGAAGGAGGAGATTTATATGGGGCAGCCACAAAGATCAAAGGTAAAGAGAACCAAGTTTGCAGGTTGAAGAAGAGCCTCTATGGGGTGAAACAGGCACCTCGCCAATGGTACAAGAAATTTGACTCATTTATGTTGGATCGTGGTTTTAAAAGACTAGAGGCTAATCATTGTGTCTACATTAGGAAGTATGACCAAGAAAAATATAATATACTATTGTTATATGTGGATGACATGCTAATTGATGAACATGATAAGCACATGATTAATACATTGAAGAAGGATTTGGGTAGTCAACTTCCAATGAGTATTTGGGTCCAAAACAACATATATTGAGCATGAGGATAATACGTGAAAAAAAGAACAAAAAGTTGTGGTTGTCACGTGAAAATATAATCAGAAGGTTAAACAGGTCCAACATGAAGGATGACAAACTAGTTGGTACCGCCTGACAATCCCACATCAAACTTAATGCTGATTTGTGCCCTTGTGATGACAACAAGGAGGAAATGAACAAAATTCCTAATGATTCAATAGTTGGCAGTTCGATGTATGCCATGGTATGTACATGACTAAATATTGCACATTCATCAAGAGTAGTGAGCAGATTCCCTGCAAATCCAAACAACAACATTGGCAAGTGATAAAGTGGTTTTTGAGGTATCTCAAGGGCACTAGTCATTATTATTTATATTTTGGTAAAATAATGTTGTGCTTGAAGGTTATACACATGTAAATATGGCTGGAGATGTGGATACTAAAAAGTCCACCGCCAATTATTTATATACTTTTGCAGGTGCAGCACTGTTTTGAGTGTCTAGACTGCAAAAAAGAGTAGATATCTCCACAACAGAGGCATAATACATAGCTGCCATGGAAACCTGCAAAGAGATGTTATCAATGGAACGATTCTTAGGAGAGATGGGAATAAAACAAGACAAATATGTGTTGCATTGTGACAATCATATCACCATTCATTTAGCAAGAGACCCAGCATATCATTCTAAAACAAAGCACATTGATGTCAGATATTATTGGATTCATCAAATGGTAGATGATAGGCTACCACAATTGGAAAAAATATACACCAAATATAATCCAATTGATATGTTAACAAAGGCTTTGCCAAAAGATAACAAAAACAATATGAACACTTAGTGTATGAACAATATGAACACTTAAAGTATCTTCCAAATACTTTAATTAGAAATCAACTGCATTTGTTCTAAATGATACCAAAAATACCTCTCAATTTTAACCCAATTGTTAAATCACTAAAACTGATGCAATGTTTATGCTTACCAACTTTGTATAGTGAGATGTTAAGCCTCTGCTTCAACTTTACCAGTTTTGAAGTGGAAGCCACTGGTCACATGCTACGTTACATCATGAATCAATATTCGCAACCACGGGTACATATAAAACGAATTTCCATATATATTTCAATATAACACCCTTTTTCCCCTCTTCTTTGGGGAGGGTAGGGAAATGGAAATGCATCTGATATTTGATTAGCAAATCATAAAATGTTTGATTAACAGTAAAATGTACATCGACAATCATACATAGGGCCAAAGGGTGCTCATATAGGCTCCCCATCCCTACATAACCATGTCTGCTTGGGCTCCAATATCAAGAAAATGTATTTCTTGAATCAGTTGTATAGCTAAGAGAATATATTTCTTTCCTAGAAATGCCAATCCTGGCTGTGAAATGTATAGCCAAGACAATATATATATCTTTCATATAAATGCCAATTATGGCTGTGGTCCGCAGTCATATGAGCTTTCAGGAAAAAATGACAAACCACTGAACTATGCCCTTACCTCGACCTCTCGGGTTCCATTCTCGGACAAAAGAAGCCCGAGTCCTGGTTTTTCTTCTTTAGCTTTCTCCACCTGCTTGGCCTGATAGGCAGTATCAGGTGTAAGCACCCTGAGCTCACTATCCC
Source organism: Pinus tabuliformis (assembly GCA_031772625.1). Lineage (NCBI taxonomy): Eukaryota > Viridiplantae > Streptophyta > Pinopsida > Pinales > Pinaceae > Pinus > Pinus tabuliformis. Next base: position 1,284,008,128 of record CM062805.1, read on the forward strand.
CCTTGATCTCCAACACCTCTGGAATCCCATTGATACAGCCTCTGGACATCCCAACATCGACACGAATGACCTGGTTGCCACAAGCCCCACTGATACCCAGGGTCTGAATAGTATGACCCACAATCATCCTCTTGGCACCTGGAATGGTGGCCAAGGCCTTCTCCAGAAGAGAGCAATGGCAGTCCTCCCCATGGCACTTCTCCCTAGAATACTTTCTCAGCCACACAACAGCATCACGGCCATGAAGATAAGGGGGAGCCCTTGGGCCCTTGCCCCCGAGGAGCCAATCCTTCACCTCGTCATTAATTCTCTCCAACCCATGATAAACGTGAGTGGGAAGAAGACCCCCATGAACGAAAACAGAGCCCCCAACAATCACAACAGTGGGATGGGTACTGAGAAACCTGCTTGATATCGGCCCTCCAGGGCGTAGGGCAGCCATTCTGGCCCTCCATGCCTCGGGCAAAACTGCTGGTATCCCCTCAAAAATGTCCCTTTGGTGTCCTAAACCCTTACAGAGATTCTTCATATCATTACCCACTGTATACCAATATGCCCAGCCCTTGAATTCCTCCATTGCAGCCGGTGTCGCATAAGTGAAATCTCCTTCCACGTTCATTATTTCATGATTCCCGTTCAATATAACAACTCTCCCACCAGACTTTTCTGCTTGTTGTTTGAGTTTCTCGAGCAGATAAATGACTTTGATCTCTTCCCCCCCTCTGTCGAGGAGATCTCCGACCTGAACGACCGTGGTATTTCCTCCGATCCATTGATTGTTCTCGTCCATGACCTGGGCGGCCATGAGAGACTGCCTTGCCTTCTGAAGATCCCCATGGATGTCACCAATCGCAACCAGCCTATCTGCAGATGGGAATCTGGTAACTCTTCGTGCCCAGTTCGAATCCCTTTCGTCTGTTGGTGTCGAAGTGGATGACAGAAACTGCCCTCCAACAACAAAGTCGACAAATGTGTCGACGAATCTTGAGACAAGGGTAGGCAATCTGCTGCATTCGTAATCGTGGACTGGTTCGTCCATTGTCGATCACAGGAAATCCTCTTCAAAGCAAAGCATGCTCTCAGCCCAATGTTAAATGACAACCATGGGCTTATCAATGACAACCAGGGCCGTTGCAAAGACCTCTGACTAAAGAAAACCTCCGTCAACGCTCTAGAGAATTTACTTTTAATTCTTTAATTATTGCGTAATATTATTGGATACGGGCAGAAATTTACTTTCAAACAGGTTAGGTGGAGTTTAAAATTTATTCTGAAACAAGTTAGGCGTAGTTTAATTATTGAATTTTATATATATAACCTATGGGGTTATATAAAATGAAATGATATTTTAAAGTTTAGGAGAGTAAAAATAGTCTATCACACCATTAGTTTTTGTTTGTAGCTCTTTGCAATTCAGTCTAGACAATGCCAAGACACTATTCAGTGTATCACACCATTAGTTCCTGTTTTTAGCTCTTTGCAATTTAGTCTAGACAATGCCAAGACACTATTCAGTCTATCACAACATTAGTTCCTGTTTTTAGCTCTTTGCAATTCGGTCTAGACAATGCCAAGACACTATTCAGGTGTAGCCGACTTGGTTTGTGAAGTTAGGTGTGGAAAATTACTTTTTAAACCGGTCAGTTGTAGTTTAATTATTGAATTTTATATATATGGGTTATTGTTACTATTCAGGTTTACAAGAGTTGATTTGAGAGATATTTAGTTTTTATTAACGTTCATATACAATTTTAGCAATCAATTTGTATGTTGAGCGGATTTACTTTTTCTGGGTTCTTTTTGGTTCTTTTGGGCTAATATAATATTTAGAATTTAATTTTAGAAATTGAAAATTATATATTTTAATAATTAAATATATATATATATATATAGAGGACAAAATTTTGATAATATTATTGCAAAGATCTAAAATATCACTGAGATCTGTATAATAACCTCACGATTCTATATGCTCTATGTGCAAACGCCATTGATGTAACAGCCTTGCACACACATAGTATGTTGTTAAGGTGTAGCAGATGTTGTTATCTTGTATGCTCTATGTGCAATTGTCATTTGTGCAACAACCTTGTGTTTATGTAGTATGTTGTTGAGGTGTAGCAGGATGTTGTTATTTGTCCTGGCCATATGTCGTGTATGTTGTCAGTGTGAATGACTGGAATTTTTACGGGGGCCTCCACCACTGCCAAAAGCAGTTCGCACACCCACCGAACCTTGAGGACTACCAAAACCAGCTAGCCTTTTGGATTATGGCCATTGTAAACCCTTATGGAGCAAACCATTGTGCCTCTGCTAGAATTGTTATGCCCACAATCGCCAAAACCAGTTGCCCTTCTCGACTGTGGCCATTGTAAATCATTGTGGAGGGAACCTTGTTCTTTTGGCGGAATTGTCTTCCCTCATGAGGGCCACTAACTATTTATCTGAAATGCCAAACAGCTCGCGTGCCTATTGGTCCTTAGATGAATGCCAAAACTAGTTAGACGATGTGTCCCTTCTACAAAACTACTACTAAAATTTTGCAGGGACCTCTACCACCACCAAAACCAATTCGCATGCTTACCGGGCCTTGACAATTACCAAAACCAACTGGTCTTCTAGATTGTGGCCATTGTGAACCCTTGTGGAGGTAACCCTTGCACTTATAGTGAGATTGTCATCCCTCCATGATAGACACTAACTATTTATTCTTGTCGACACTTGCTCAATCATGTTTCTTTTGCATCGGGGGAGCGAGTTTGTGCAGCACCACCGAAAAAGCTTAAAAAGGGACTAAAAAAGGAAACAACTCATTTATGTTTGAATTGCATAGAATGAGCATTGAGATTGTGGGTTTTTGCTTTGTTGCTCCAACTGGAGCTTAATAGTGTGCTTTGGATTATCAAATCTATGGGCAACCAATGTGTTTTTCTACCATTGTAAACTCACCCTTGTCCTTTTGTACGGTCAGTTGAATTTATTTCCCCCTCAGTTATGGTGTTGTCATGACTATGTTTGGTCTTTGTTTAAGGCTTTTTGCATTAGTTAATTTGCCTGATATGACCCCTGTAATAAAATCATTGTAGAAAGTTTGATCCTTTATGACTATAGACTATAACTGGGTTGGATATGCACACAAGGTCATTCCCTCATGTTATTGCTTCAAAATTAATTTTTTAGATATTGTTTCACGAATGTTATAGTAGGTTTTCCAATGTATTGATCACATTCTTTTGATAATAAAGAATCAACTACTTCTCAATGGTGGTTTTAGCCATCTTTGTTAAGCTCCAAGATCATCTATCACCATTTTTAAACTTGCTTCTATTTAAGATCGCTAACAAACCGTAGCCAACAAGAGCACTCAAACAAAACCCTATAATTTGATGGTTATTGGTGGAAATCATTGTTGTAAAACAAAAGAGTTGTATCCTTTAAGTGGTACTTATTTTTTAATGTAATATACTAGAGTTTTTATTCCCAATGAAGGTTTTCTCAAGCTTAAAAAATGTGTTTGTTGTGTGTTTGTCTGTTGTGAGTTTAGAGTTTATGCAACATTTACTTCTCATCAAACCAACAAGCTTCTTGAAAAATTTGATAGAAAGAGACAAGTCACACATCAATGTTAGATAGACATCTGTAATTTGATGATTGTCAATGGAAATCACTCTTGTAATGTTTCATCCCTTGAGTGGAACACAAATTTCATGTAAAATACTAGAGTTTTTATTCCTAATGAGGGTCCTCTCAAGTTCAAAACTATGTCCGTTGTGGGTTTGGAATCTTATGCAATATTACTTTTCATCAAACCAATGAGTTTCCTGGAAAAAAAAAATGATAAGGGAGACAAGTCACACATTAATGTCAGAAAAACATTTGTAATTTGATGGTTATTGGTGGAAATCATTGTTATAAGATAAAGGGGTTTTATCCATTAAGTGGAACACATTTTTTTTTATATAATATTGATTTAATTTGTTAGTAAAATATTGTATTGTATTCTTTGTTGGCATTGCCCTTTGTAATAGGCAAGATTTATAGCTCTCCTTAAATCATGAAGATGTTATTTAACTAAATATCCTATTCTTATAGTTAAATCCATACAATTGTGCATGAACTTCAACTAGAAAAGTGGCCTTCTATTAATACACGACTATCTCATAAAATGATACTTGTAAACATTCCCTAATCTCCTACTCAAAAATGAGACCCTCCTGGGTAAGAAATAGCTTCTTTACATAAATGATTGAATAGCGAGTTGAATTCTCAACAAACATGAAAAATGAAACTTCAACAAAAGACCTCTTAACCTCTTGTGCTTGTGTCATAATAAATTCTAAGGTCAAATTATCAACTATGTATTCATTTTTTACCTAATTCAGCATTAGTTTGGAATCTCAAAAGACTCGCCAACTCACCAACATAATATGATAGTTGATGCAAAGGCTCAATGAATGGCATTGATTCAATATCCCCTCAGTAGAAAAGGTTTAGTGGTTTTCTTTTGTAATATACTTGGCGATATGCAATTCAAATTTGTAAGTCACACATTGATATGCAAATAAAATGCATTATAAGAAAATGTAATATTAATATTCCCACTAGAGGGAACAAAGAAAATTTTGAACAAAATGCAATAACAACTATTAAAAGAGCATAAGATGGCACTTATAGTTATAAGAGCATTTAGTCCATACCAAATGTTCCACCGAATCCAATGATATCTTTTGGGCCTTCTTTTCCATCAATAGGAATTCCTGTTGTAGCTATAATCCAATCTCAAATGGCATCTGTAATATGTGGAATTACCTATAAACCATGAAAAACATATATAACATTTAGGAAATTGTAATGGTAGTCTTTTATCATTGCATAGTTACAGTCCCCAATATAAACATAATACATAGTAGTTGTAGTGGAAACAACCATTTTATATATTTCTTCATTAAAGCAAAAAAATTGGCATACATCTCATACATGTACAGTGTTTCTTAGGTAGTTTCCCCTCCATTCATTGTCCATAATAGACTGAACAAATTTAAATTATGTGAGTAATATTAAGCAAGCAGAGAATACAACTTCACAGATATAAGCATGTGAAGGTCACTTGATATATCTTCCCAATGGTGGTATTGTTATTTCAAGTCAATGTCACATCCAAAAAGTGCTCATAATTACCAAAATCCAAATCAACCTTTGAAGAAAGGAAAAAATTTAGTAATCAATGGCAATTTGATACATTACATGTGCTCAGAGGAAAAAACAAAAATAAATGTATACCTTTCAAAAAATAAAATTAGTAGCTCTATCTTAGTAATGTATTGTCGGACGTGATATAATAAATAGATTAACAAGTAGGAGAAATAGAGATGGAGGGAGTTAAATAAAGTACTCTAAGTCGACAAGTATAAGAAACAAAGATTGAGGAACTTAAATAGAATAGTATATGAAATTCTTTCAAAATCTAAGCCATGGATGCATATTTCCATTGAAAAACATGAAAGAACACAAAGGCGTGTCTTCCAAGGATATAATAAACCAAACCCTATAATGTGCCTACATAGTGAAAACCAAGAACACCCCACCTGGTAGATCCTTGTTTTGGCAATTCAATCTAAGGGCTTAATAAATTAGGTATATCAAGATAAAAAACAATACAGTCTAATGTAAGCTTAAGAGCCAAGTATGGAAATCCTTTGTACTAAAAACACCCAACAACACAAATATTAATTTCAATAAAGAAAGATATAGAAACACAAAAGGGGAACATTTTTTCTAAATTCCAAAGGCATGTCCCTACATACTTGATCCTTGCATACTATCTCTTTGTACTTATCTAGTTAATTATATATAAATTTCAATGATGATGGATGGTGTTTTCTAGTTCCCTATGAGTTGTACATAATGTGCTTGGTACTTGTTGGGTTGCATGCCTCCTCATGTCTTTTCTCTCTCCCTTATAGGCCACACAAATTTTGCTTTAGAGTCTTGAGTAAGATTTGATCCTTTCATGGATTGGTGGATTAGAGTGAGTCTTAAATGAATGGGTCTTGGGTGGATGGTATTGGCTTACATGAGTCTCTCTACTTTACATGACACACAAGAGTGCATCATCCATGTTTTAATCTGAAACCACATACACTGCTTACTTGAGAGTGTTGGTCTATAGAAATTTATATGTTGTTTGGAGAGAGTAGTGCATACTTTATATACATATTAGTTGAGTTAAAGAGTTGTTTTATGTTACTAAGTAATGAGCAATTCCTTGAAGTGTCAGTAAGCCAGTTTGAGATCATCACTCAAGGTTTTAGTTCAACCTTACATGATAGTGCAGTGAGAGACATAAGTTACTAGTCTTGTTAATGTCTTTCTCTAGAAGCACTTGAAGAAACCACATGGGCATTCTCTCGTTGCTTAAAAATCTAATAGGACCATCTTCAAGAACCTTAGGGAATCAATTGTGCTTCCCCATGTCAAAGAAGTATACAAAATATCAATCACATACTCCATGTCGATTGAGTGTAGTTTTAATTGAAATTGGATCTTCATTAAATTTGCCAACTATTTGATTGGAATCTCTAATCCATGACTATTGACATAGGAGAGTGAGTGAATAGCTTTGATCACACATTGTTATTTTTCAAACTAAACACAACCATGATTTTTCATATGTCAAAATAAAAGGTAGATCTCATTGGCATTGTACCACAACCATGCATTTTGACAGACTAAGTCAAGGCTTGGGGAGGTTAGGGTTAAATACAACATCCTATAACAAAAACCATGTGGATATCATTAAAGAGGAGGTTTCAAAACTAAATAATGTCTTGCAAAGGACATCCAACCTAAAGATTGTTGAAGATTCCATCTTGTTTGCTTTGTCCCTACTCCTAATATGGCAGAGGTACTATTGCTTTACATTGTATAACCATTTTAATTTCACCTTATGTGTCCAGTCTTGATATGGCAATGTTGATATCAATTTTCTTTTCATATCAATTTCAATGTTGTATGTGTAATGGGAAAAATCCATGATACCCTTTATTTCCAGCCGCAATGCAATTACTTTAGTGCAAAAGGCTTTCTAAGTTTCAATTTGCCTGCTAGTGTGTTTGATGCTCCTTACAAGCCAATTTGCCTGCTAGTGTGTTTGATGCTCCTTACAAGCCACTAGAAAATAACCCTTTTTTGCCACTCCATGCCATTGCTGACTTGTTCTGGCCCTTCAAGGGTGTTCTTTCTAGCTAGGATATGTTCAATGATCTCAGATATGTAACAATGATTCAAGACTGGTACAAATACCTAAGAGAGTAAACAAGATGTTTGTACAAATATTTATACAAGTGTTGTTGACCTTCCACAATAGTATTAAGCTGATATTGTAGATCTGATAACACTGAATAGACCCTAGCCAACAAGAACACCTTGATGGGCCACAACAAGTCAATAATGGCATGGGAGTGGTAGAAAAGAGTTATTTTCTAGTGCTTTGCAAAGAGCATCAAACACACCAATAGGCAAATTGGAATTGGGAAAGCCTCCTGCACTAAAGCAATAGTGCTTTAGTAGAAATTGGACTTTTTTCAGATCCTATTGGTTTATTCATAGGCCATCAAGAATTTTGGGCTCCATTGACTTTGGTTGATGGACCTATGGTTATAGTTTGCTTGCCAACTATAAAAGCTAGTCCTTATTGTATTGCAGTAGTAATGTCGATGTTTATGTATTTGTTGGGATTGTTTTTAGGTGAGTTGTTGACCCAGATATTTTCACTTCAATGATGCATACAAAATTGCATATAAAAGGGCATGTAACCATGAAAACATATCACATAAAAGAAGTAGAAATAAAATGCAACCATGAGAAACAAAGACACAAAACAAGTTGATAATGGAGTTCACCTAGTGTGGGTTACATCTTTGGGCCCTGCTCAATGCGGGGAGGCCTCTTTCATTATTTTTTAGCGAAATCAAATAGCATTACATTTACAAAAGACACCCTATACCTCCACTTCTGGGGATGGTCTGAAAATGCACACCTCTGCTAAAGAAATGGACTGCACAATTGAATCGTGGTGGAAAATCATGAAAAATGACTGTAAGGTTGATCCCTTTCTACCTTGATTAAAATATGGACCCTTGGGAATCTCAAAGATTTCCCAAATATTCCTTCCCATGGGTTGACTGAAATTTGGCTGCCCAAATAAAAACTCTGACCTCATCACTGCAATCCTTGCAAAAAACTGAGTAAAATGAGTATAAACTCGACCTAATTTTGCACTGGTGATTTTCTGGCTATAGGGAATCTTTTAGATTCCTTACAGAATCTCTATGAAATATTCCCCTAGTATCTTTCTCAGATTTAGTGCCCAAGCGGGTTCCATAGGCGCACAATTCCACAGGTAGGTCTCAGATTCACTCAGCTTCTTCCCCCTAGTGCTCACGTTTGGTGAGGTTTAAATAAAATGTTGTGGGTGGACCTACCAAAGGTGGCCACTTGGTCCGCTGGTAGCGGGCTCTGCATTGGGCTATTGGCCAACCATCGGTCACATGTTCGAACTCGGCGCGGTGGAGTTTGGCCCTTTTTTTTGGTTAAAATATTTGGGTCGGTGGTTATTGTTTTGGGGATGCCATTAAACATTGTCGGCAGTCCTGCCAGGCAGGTTTGACTCCTGCCAATGCTTTTAATATAATATAATATAACCACCAACCAAGTCGACCGACGGGGTTTGACCGCCCCTCAGCTGACCGATTTTTCATTTTATTATTATTATTATTAATTTAAACCCCAATGGTTAAAACTCTCGCCGACTTTTTCGGAGGTCATTGGACAAATTAAACAGACAACAATTTAGTCGCCACCGACTGCCATGAAGGTGCAAAATGTCACCTAGTTAAGAAAACCGGCAGGTCACTGACAAGGTGCTATGTGCCGCAATTTGATTGCTCTATACGCCTGACTCGGTAGTTGACGTCACCTACCATGTGTCGTCACCTGATTGGTCTATGCCGTCACATCACCCTACTAACGTCATCATCTGTATGGTTGACATCGACATCCTTACTGCTGACGTTAATGCCACATGTCATCCCCTGTAGGTCATGCCTACAAAAAAAAATTGTTGTTTCCCAAAAACTTCAGCGGGCCATAACTTTCTCATACAATGTTGGATTGAGTTGTTGCTCCTGTCGTTGGATTCAAAATGATGAGCTCTTCAATTTGAGATAGATTTTGCTGAGTTTTGAGGACTTCAAAAATTTGGCCTTTTAGGATCCTCCTGGATCATTCCTCCCCACTGAGGAGCTTCTGGTCCACCAAAAGCATGAACACAATCTACAATCTGCTATACTCCCTTATCTGTACAATAAGTGCCTTGTCAAGCCGCACTTTCTTCTCCTTCACCTTTGTAGTTCAGAGCCATAAGTGATGAACCAACACATGCATTCTATACAAACCTATAGTACATTATTTTCAAATTACATACAAGACCAATTATGACCCCAACAACCCCATACTTTCCAGGAGTTTATAACGCACTCTTCGGTCAAGTTTACATCAAAATCATAACATATACCAATACCCAAGCTATCAACAAAGAGACCAAAAAGATCATCATGTTTCTTTTCATAAGTGATGGAAAACACTTGATCACTTTTACAATTGTTTCACAACATGTGATTTACAAAATGTGGCCATGTTTAACTACTTAAAAATGCGACCCATTTCTTACCCAACCAGGTGAATGGGTTCTCTTCTTATAGTTGGCTTTATCCTTTGACTAGTCTTTCTTCCTTCACAGACTCTTTCTGGTCATGGATTTCCTAACACATGTCTTTCTTATATTTGTCCTTGTTACAGTGGCTGCAATGATTCTTCCTCCTCCAAACTTTCTAGACCTTCTTTGAATGCTTGTTCCCGATGAGTCCCTGATGAGGAGAGCTTCTTTTGAATCCTCACTATCACTGGAATGATGTGATGTTCTCCCATCATCTGTCGTTGATTGGTCACTGGTTGTCTAGCATTCTTCAACCTCCTTTAGGACATAACCAAGTCCTGCATAGTGAGGAAATTCCTCCACTTTGATGGGATTCACAATGCCCTGGCCATTAATGTCGAGGCCCTTTCCTTGATACCCCATTTTTTTCATCTATTTTGATCCAAAGCCTGTAGTATGTTTTTCAAAAGCAACGAAATCATCATCATAAAGAGAACATGAAATTAAATAATCACTTTTTACATCAGGCTTGTTATGCTGCAACTTTTCCAAGGCTTGTAATTGATGTCATAACATTTGTTTCTCCTCCTCTACTTCTTGTAAAAGTCTCCTTAGTTCAACATTTTTTCTTGAATACTTTGGTTGATCTCCTCAAGTTCCTTAAGCCATGCACTTTTTGGTGCCCTTCTCATATTTGGCACAACATCTGTTGAAATCTTTGTCTCATTTCCTGAATCGAAACCCAAGTCAATAGGTCCATCTTCTGCAATCCGAAGAGTTGCAATCTTCATCTCGTCACCTGACTCAGATCCTGGGTCAATTGGTCCAACACCTACAAATCCTGTAGCTGCAATCTTCTCATCATCCTCTAATTGAGATTCTTGGTCTTATTGCACAGTTGCGACCGTCTTCTGCTTCTCCTCTTTTCCATTCCTCTTTGGCCTCAATTCTGGATGCAACTTCCAAAAATGCTCCTTATCATACCCTTCTTTCTCACAATGAGTACAATAGGGCTTTTCTTCCTTCCTCTTAGTTGTTGTTGTCCTCTTTTGGCAGTCATCTTGCTCATGCTTTCCCCTTCTTTCAAGATGTACAACCTTCACACTAGCTTCATCAAGAGTTTTAGGTTCAAATAATAATAATGAATGACGTAAATAGCTATGCAAAGAACCAATGTATTTCATCAATGTTTCAAGAGAGTCTAATGGAAGATTCAATGCTAAAGCTTGTTTCCTAAACTCCTCTATAAAATTCTGAACATTTTGACCTTTACTTTGTTTCAAATGTTTCCATTCCATCATGGCCTTTTATTTGTAGCCCAATGGGTAAAATTGTCCTCTTAAAGTAGAAATAAACTCGGACCAAGATGAAAGAAGTTTACAATTACTCTTACCACCTTTCTGCAACTTTCCTTCCCACCATACGAGAGCAGTGCCACTCAATCGAAGGGATGCTAACTGGATCTTGGCCTCATCTTCTTTGATTCATTGTATGTGGAAATATACTTCAACCTATCTAATCTAGTTATCTAGCTTTTCTACATTAGATTCTCCATTAAACACAGGCAAATCAAACTTGACATCCAACTTGAAAAAAATGTGTTTTATGAGTTTTTCTACTTTTAGAACAATGAGAAGATGAGGAAGAAGTGGAGCATTCACTAGCAGATGGAGATGGGGGTTCAGGAGGATCTTCTCCTCCTCCTCCTTGATTTATTGAGGCATGATCATCTGGTTCTTTCTTCTCCTGCTTCACCATTGTCTTCTCATACTCTGCAAACATTTTGTCAACTTTTTCTGCCATGGTGTAGAAGATCTTGCAAAAATTTCGCTCTTCCTCCAATCAATCGTCTTCATCTGTCATTTTCCTTCTTCATGTTGCACGCCCTGCTTCTGGATCAAAGGATTTGAGTTTTCATTTGCCTCTTTGGAGCTTTGCCCTGTTTATCATACACATGCAATTCACATCAACAGAAGACCCGTTCTAATACCAAACTTGATCAGGATCTTTTCACTTCAATGACGCATACAAAATTGCATATAAAAGGGCATGTAATCATGAAAACATATCACATAAAAGAAGTGGAAATAAAATGCAACCATGAGAGAAAAAGGCACAAAACAAGTTGATAATAGAGTTCACCTAGTGTGGGTTACGTCTCCGGGCCCTGCTCAATGTGGGGAGGCCTCTTTCATTAGTCTTCAGCGAAATCAAATTGCATTACATTTACAAAAGACACCTTATACCTCCACTTCTGGGGATGATATGAAAATGCACACCTTTTCTGAAGAAATTGATTGCAACATTGAATTTGTGGCAGAAAATCGTGAAAAATGACTATAAACTCGACCCCTTTTTGCCTCGGTCAAAATTTGGACCCCTTGGAATCTCAAAGCTTCCTCCCTGCGGGTTGATTGAAATTCAGCTGCCCAAATAACAAATCTGACCTCATCACTACGATATTTGTGAAAAAAACAAGTAAAATGGGTATAAACTCAGCATAATTATGTGCTGGTGATTTTTTGGCTCTAGGGAATCTTTTGGATTTCCTACAGAATCTCTTTGGAATATTCCCTTGGTATCTTTCTCGGATTCCAAGCCTAGGCGAGTTCCCTGGGTGCACAATTCTGGCACACAGTTCCATAAGCAAGTCTTGGCTCTGCTTGACATCTTCACCCCAATGCTCGTGTTTGTTGAGGTTTAAATAAAATATTGTTGGAAGGCCTACCAAAGGTGGCCACTTGGTCCACTGGCTCTGTGCTCAGTGGTTGGCCAACCACCAGTCACATGTTCGAACCTGACGCAGTGGAGTTTGGCATGTTATGTGTTTTGTTCGTCAGTTAAAATATTCAAGTCAACGGTTGTTGTCTTGGGGATGTCGTTAAACATTGTCAGTGGGCCGGTTAGTGGTCCCGCCGAGCGGGTTCGTGTAGAAATTCCCACTGTAGATCACCTGGTAATTCAATGTACTAAAGCAAAACACTTGATCTACTTCTACAAACAATTTAGCGGAAGCTTAATCGAACATGAGAAACATCAATCATGAACAGATATAACTGAGAATGAGAAGTACTCAACCACACATAACACAGAAGAATTTGCCCGGGGAAAACCTCAGCCTAAAATGTAGGAATTTACAGGGTAAGTTCCTCAGACAGAACACCAAAGGACACCGCTCACAACTAGATCGCAGATCAATACACCAATATTTTTGACGTGGTTAAAACCCTCAAAGAGGGAAATAGTCCACGGCCTGAGCCAACGCGACCACTTTAGGCAATTTATTAATAAAAGAATGAAAATTTACATAAGCTTTTCTCATAGACGGATTACCCTATAAATGACCCTCCATGCGCTTTAAATAGAAATCATGGACCAATCGGGTGTCAAGCCACGGATCAAGTGTCGGTAATACCGAGGAGAGAATGAACCGTCGGATCACTACATATCGTGACCGTCGGATTGTAAGTTACAAAATGTACAAGGTAAAGAAACACACTTTACCTAACTCTATACTAGACCAAGTTGTACTTAACTATTTCCTATGTGTCGAAATATCCTAACATCCCCCCTTAAGAACAACTTGGGATAGGATTGAAGGATTTACAAATATGACACAATAGGAGAAGGAAGGAGGTACTAGATCCTATCCCCCCTTAGTGACAACTTCCTGAACTCCAACCATAAATCGAAGTTTAGTGAACTTCGCCTCTGTGAGAGCCTTTGTAAAGATGTCTGCAACTTGATCATCTGTTGAACAATATTGCACTTCAAGAACATGGTCATGGATGAGCCTTCTGATGAAGTGCATGTGCAGTTCAATGTGTTTGTTGCGCTGATGTTGGACTGAATCTTTGCATAGCTAAATGGCACTTTGATTATCACACCAAAGTGTAGTCGGATGCTGCTGCTGAAAGCCAAACTCTGACAGGATCTGACGAAGCCACAAGGCTTCCTTACTAGCTTCTACGGCACCACGATACTCTGCTTCTGCTGAAGAAAGAGAAATGGCACCTTGTTTCTTGCAGGCCCATGTAATAGGTCCTGAACTAAGAGTGAACACATAACCGGCAGTAGACTTCCGATCATCAGGGTCACCAGCCCAATCAGAATCAGTGAAACCAACCAATAGAGGAGCTGCTTCGGCACTGTAATGAATCCCAAACTGAACTGTACCTCGAACATAATGAAGTATTCTTTTAGCTGCTTTCCAATGACTTTCACATGGGTTTTGCATAAACCGAGCAACAAGGCCAACAACAAAGGAAAGGTCAGGAGGAGTATGGGTTAGATACAAAAGTTTTCCTACAAGTTGACGGTATAAGGTAGCATCAACTTCAGGAGAAGTACAAGTGACTGAAAGTTTGAATCCAGACTGAAATGGAGAAGGGGCTGGCTTACAGTCTTCCATGTGAAAGTGGCGTAGAATATCACAGGCATACTTGGACTGAGAAAGGGAAATACCTTCCTTGGATTGCAAGACTTGAAGACCGAGAAAATAATGTAAGTGTCCTAAGTCTGTCATTTCAAACTTCCTTTTAAGGCTAGACTTCACATGGTTTATAAGGTTGGGATCACTACCGGTAAGGATAAGATCATCAACATAAAAAACAAGAATGATAAGAGACTTGCCCACTTTCTTGGTGTAGACAGTATTGTCAGAATGACACCTAGAAAAGCCAGATTCTAAAAGAAAGCTACCCATTTTGGCATACCAAGCTCGAGGAGCTTGCTTGAGACCATAAAGGGATTTCTCAAGCCGACATACAAGGCTGGAGTCTGTTTTTATGAAGCCAATGGGTTGTTCCATGTAGATTTCTTCATGCAAGTCCCCATGCAAGAAGGCAGATTTAACATCCATCTGATGGACTTCCCATTTGAACGAGGCAGCAAGGGAAAGAACAAGGCGGATAGAGTTCATTTTGGAAACAAGGGAGAAGGTTTCAGTGTAGTCAATGCCTTCAACTTGTGAAAAACCTTTAGCAACAAGACAAGCTTTATGTTTATCAACTTTCCCATCTGGTCCATACTTGGTTCTGTAAACCCATTTGCATCTAACAAGTTTTCGTCCCTTTGGTAGAGGAACAAGATCCCATGTATCATTTTCCAATAATGAATGATATTCTTCATTCATAGCTGCTTCCCAATCTGGATGGCCTAAAGCTTCTGCAAAAGTGTCAGGATCATAATTTACTGGAGCTTGAGGCAGTAAAGAAGAGGCTCTGTCAAACTGAGAAAGTGTGCGTCGTTGATTTGTAGGATCACCGGCAAGATCACCTGCTGCATCTCGAGTAGCACGAACCCATTTTGGAAGCTAAGGAGCTGAAGGAGGATCCTGAGATGGTGGGGGAGGATTGTCATCCTCACTTTCATCATCTGAAGAAGAAATGTTTTCAAAAGTAGAAGAGATAGGGAGAGGTGGCACATCCGCCGGACTAGGCTCGCAGACCGATATATTTTCATCAAATTTTACATCTATTCTAATGATAACATTTTTGGACTTAAATGGAATAAGTCTATAGCCTTTGACGTCTTCAGAATATCCAACAAAAGTACATTTTTCACTCTTAGGTTCTAAAGCTTTATGCTTTTCATCTGGAATATGGGCCCACGCTTCACTTCCAAAAACACGAAAGTGACTTACATCTGGTTTGATTGAGCTCCATGCTTCTTCTGGAGTGATATTCTTTAAAGCCTTATTAGGAGTGCGATTTATTATGTAATTTGCACAGTTAATTGCTTCTGCCCAAAAACTAAGACCAAGTCCTTTAGATTGTAGCATACAATTAGACATTTCCTTTAAGGTGCGATTCTTCCTTTCAGCTACACCATTTTGTTGTGGAGTATATGGAACAATATGTTGCATTTGAATTCCATTCTCAGTGCAAAAGTTGATGAATGTGTTTTTAACATATTCTCCACCATTATCAGATCTTAGCTTAAGAATTTGATGTCCAGATTGTTTTTCAACAAAGGCCTTGAAGGCCAAAAATGTGTTAAATACTTCACTCTTGAGTTTTAAGAAGTATATCCAAGTGCGTCTGGAGAAATCATCAATGAAAGTTAAGAAATACTTGTAGCCAGAGAATGAAACAACTGGAAGTGGACCACATAAATCACTATGCACAAGCTGTAAAGGGGCTGAGGCGTGCCAAGAGGCACGTTTTTCAAAACTGTCCCGATGATGTTTTCCGAGTACACATCTGGAACAAACACCATCTCTGCAAGATACCATAGGAAGACCTGTCACCATATTTTCTTTACATAGATGCTGAAGGGAGCGATAGTTTAAGTGACCAAATCGCTCATGCCAAAGTTTGCTCACTTCATCGTTATGAGCAACAAATACTGAGGGAAGATTTGATGACCCCAAGTTGTGAAACTTATACAACCTTGTAGAATCATCAGCAATGCCAGTAGCTAAAATCTTTTTAGGATCTCTTAGGTCCTTGAATACAACATCATGAGGTGAAAATTCAACGATTTTACCTTCACCTGAATGAGTTATCTGATATACAGATAGAAGGTTGCAGGATAAGGTTGGAACACATAATACATCATTAAACTGACCATTGTCTAGATGAACAGTTCCAGTCCCTACAACACTAAGAGATCTATCATCACCAACATATATATTTTTGGTGTTACAATAATTTAAAGAAGAAAACATGGCTTTGTTTTTGGCCATGTGATAAGAAGCTCCATAATCAATGAGCCACTCATGAGAATGAGAAGAAGAAGATACATTTAGTGCATAGCCAGACCGAGATGCTTGACAACCACATGCAGAAAGTGCCATTCCTGAAGATGAAGTTGAAGTTGAAGATTGTTCCAAATGGATGTTATGTTTCTTCATCGTTGCTTCCAAGGCTTCCATCTTCTTAAAGCATTTAGATTCTAAGTGGCCATCTCGATTACAAAAGTTGCAATGTCTATCAGTCTTCTTCCCTTTGTTTTTATTTGTCTTATCATTTTGTTGAAATGATTTTTCATTTTGAGGCTGAAATTGCTTAGGACCCTTGTTTGGTTTAGGACCATTCTTTTTAGGATATGACTTCTTAGGATTCGTTGAATTTGGTTGCTGCTGGGTGGCTAACGCTTTCTTGGAAGAGTTTCAAAGATTAAGAAGACCAAGGTGTAAGAGTTTTTCTTGTTCTCTTATTAAAGAATCACAAAAAGAGTCAAAGGAAGGGGGCTTGTAGTCTGTTCCTTGAGAAATGAAGGCTTCTCTTGTAGAATAGAAGGTGGAAACAAACACAGAGTAGGATGGTCCCAACTTAGTAAGAATGGAATAGATAAGGTTACTATATTCTTTCTTAACCTTAACACCCTCCAAGAGATATCTAAGGGTCTTGAACTTGGACAAGAAATCTTCGATGCAAGAAAAATTATTAGGGTCCAATGTAAGCAACTCATTTTCAAGTTGATGGGCTCTAAGTTCATTTTTAATCCCAAAAACTTTATTGATTTGTTTCATTGCTTCATCAGGAGTATCAAGTTCTGCAATATGGAATCTAAGATCTGGAGAAATAGACATCCCTATCAATCCACATGCTTGATCTTGCCTATTTTCCCATTTAGCAGCCTTATCTTCATCCTTCGGTTTCTTTTCTTGGCCTGAGGCTATTTTGTAGAGACCTTTACTTCTAAGTAAATCCTCAATGTAGGACAACCATTGGAAGTAGTTGGTGCTGTCAAGGGTAACTTGGTATTGACTTTCCATTTCAATGGAAACTGAAGCTAAATATGCTGAAACTAAGTGTTACAATGGATAGATCTCGAAAAATTAGGCTGGTTTTAAAAAAACGGCTCTGAAAACGGCTTCCAGATGAAGAAGTTATGAATTTTTGAAAAAAAGTGATGAAGTCGCCGACGAAGTGCGGGAATTTGATGCTTTGGGTTGCGTGCTTGCTTTGAGAAGGTTCTTTTTCCCTACAAAACAAAAAACACAAAACCCAACACGGACATACAAAAAAAAACGAACCTTGCGGCTCGAAGTTAGCTTTAGCCGAAAAACTAAATATTTTCAAAAATGAACCTTGCGGCTCAAAGTTAGCTTTAGCCAGAAACTAAATATTTTCCTCAATGTTTCTGATTTTCCGAGATCACACTAAGGCGCAGCGGAAAAGAGCATATGCATGAGAAAAATCCTTCCTTTCTATTTCTGATTTGCCCAGATCGCACAGAGTCGCAGGGCAAAGAGCATACGCAAAAATGAAAGGTATAGATCTGGTAATAAAAAGGGCTAAACAAACCGAAATCGAAATAAACAAAGAGAAAATAGTTGTAAACTGCAAATAAAAACTGTATACCTCCAGATCTTAAAAATGACGCAGCTAGGGCTACCGGAAACCTTTTCGCGTGAAACGAAAGGGGTTCCTCACTGGAACAGATGCTCCCAACACAACAGAGTAGTCCTCTTGGCTCGAAAGCAGTCAGAAATAGTAGATCTAGGAAACGGAAGTCGGATACAGTTCTATCGGCTTCAGATTTGGATCACCAACGGACGCGGCCCTCAAATAGCTCTGATACCATGTAGGAATTTACAGGGTAAGTTCATCAGACAGAACACCAAAGGACACCGCTCACAACCAGAATGCAGATCAATACACCAGTATTTTTGACGTGGTTAAAACCCTCAAAGAGGGAAACAGTCCACGGCCTGAGCCAACGCGGCCACTTCAGGCAATTTATTAATAAAAGAATGAAAATTTACATAAGCTTTTCTCATAGATGGATTACCCTACAATGAATATACCTAACTCTATACTAGACCAAGTTGTACTTAACTATTTCCTGTGTGTCGGAATATCCTAACATAAAACCCCAACTCTGTATTATCATACAAGTGGAAATATAGCCAGTATTACGAAACGAATTAGCTCAAAAGCTATCCTGCTCTCTTTGCAATACTTCTGTTGCTCATAGACAGTCAAAGGCCTCTATCTAACCTTTGGTTTGCCCTCCAAGCCTCCTATTTCTTTGTGCAATTTTGATTGGGGTCCAGTGCAGCCACTTGTGTGAATTGGCCTCTTCACACACTCACTAACCTCTGATCCAACTACGCAATCCTGAAGGAGATAAATCCTCATCATGGATGAGCTTCCTTTATAGGAAAAATATTCATCCAACTGATAGTACACTGTCCCTTCTTTGATCTCAACTGGGTCTCTGTCTGAACTAACATGCATGAGTTATTCATGAGAGAATCTTCAGTTATCTGAAGTGCAACAGTTATATGCAAGCATGCATTAACTAACTGAACTCACATTAATTTAAGAAAACTGTTTAAATCAATCTAATTGGACTTGACTCAGTTAATTGAGCCAACTAATTACTACTCAAATTATAACTCATCCTTATCTCTTTAATTGATGGATAAATTCCTCAATTAATAGATAAACTGTTGCATGTCCTCACATAGACTTCATGTTTGATTTTTCACAACTAATTAACTCATGGAGAATTAATTAATTTATTTTCAAACAGTGTTAAGTTCAAATTCGAATTTTACTTCCTATTTTTAATCCAGGCACTGAATAACATAGGAATCCATCTTGAACTGCTAAAAATAGAATGATATTTTTAGCACTTCCATTTTTCATTCCCTATTGCTCAATCCAGCACTGGTACCCAAACTGCTATTTTTAGCACTTCTATTTTTAGCATTTCTTGTTGCCATTTTCAACACTCCCTCTCAACAGGAAAGGCTTCCTCTCGAACCCGATCCTGTACCTTCGGAATGTTCTGCATGCAACACTTCTACCAAGTGTGGTTGCTCCAACAACTCTCGGAACAACAAATAACTCCCCACTGACCTCTCCGTTGGGCTAGAAACATACTCTAATGTTGAAGCTCTACTTGCTGCTGACAAGTGCTCCCTCTCTGACCTCTGAGCTGTTGCACATTCCATGCATCTCGCACCGTTGCACACCTCTCTGTGCCATCTTGCACTGGTGCCACACTCCTGTGCCTCTCACATTACTGCAGCCTACTAACTCTACACAGTCTTGGGACTCCTGCACTGTAGCTCTCTCTGCCGCTCCATCTACATTTGTCTCTACCCAATCAGTCAGTCTTGCTACTCCTCGTCAAGGCTCCCGTAGCAAAGTCGAATTAAATAGGTTGGGTACCTCAAGGATCCTGCCCCTCCTCCTTGGGACGATCACTCCACATCGCCCCACCTCCTACCTGGAGGTATGGCTGCATGTGATCCCTTTTCCCACCTGGCTTGAAGTTTCCCCCTACTGGAGGTCTCTGCATGAGTATATATCTCTACTTGATCTCCTCTCAGGTTCTCTAAGTGTGGCTACCCCACAACCTCCTGAAGCTGCTTCACCAATTGTGGCTCATCCACAATCGTCTGAGACTTCTTCTGGTGATGCATGTTGAGAGGCAATTTACTCTCCCTCTCAACCACCAAGTATCTAACCTTTTCCTTGCTCCTCAAGGCTTTCCATACATCTTGCACCTCAAGTGCATATAGGTTCTTGACCCGTGAACTGATCTTCTACACCTGTCTAGTGATGATGTGTCTAAGTAAAACCTTTCCCTTATTGAAGACTACATCATAGCCTCTGTCTTCCAGCATCGTGATCAACACCAAGTTTCTCTTCAGTCCTGGTACATACTTGACATCGGTCAAGGTAAGGCGAGCTCCATGCTCCCTCTGAAAAATAATTGTGCCTACAGCTGACACACTATACTTTTCATCATTACCCATCACTATGAGTATCTGGAGATCTTTCTCCTCCAAAGTACTGAACAAACTCTTGTCGCTGGTCATGTGGAAAGAAGCTCCACTGTCAAGAAACCAACCACTTCCCGCCATGGATGAAACAGGTGCCTATGAATCAGGTGCCTCACCTTCAGATCCTTCCCCGGATCCCTTCTTGGATTTCCTCTGTGGACAATTTGTAGCAAAATGGCCCACCTCATGAAAACGAAAGCATCGCACTTTCGATTTGTCAAACTTCTTCCCACCATGGGAAGAAATGGATTCGGAAAGAGAAACCTTCTCCTTCCCCTTCTTTGCCTTACTCGCTAAGGCACAGTTTTCTTCATCCTCCATGGATGAAGAACCATCTTTGGTGCTTCTTCTTATCTCCTCCTGCATCAAATCCGACCAAATTCGTTCCCAATCTGGCAATTTCTCTCTTCCATTAACCGAGTCCTGGTAGCTATGCCAGCTCTTAGGAAGACCAAGGAGTGCAAGACTCACCATGTCATCATCAGCTGTCACGATCCCTACACTTCCAAGCTCATCCCTGCATGAGGTGAGCTTGTTCAGATACATAGAGATCGTGTCACCCTTTTCACACTTGATCTTTCGAAGTTTGTCCTTCAGTGCCAGCTTCCTCTGATCACTGCTATTCTGATAAAGATCTTTCAATGTTTTCCACATCGAAAACGAAGTCTCCTTCCCATGGAGGCTTGAGACAATGTGATCTCGAACTCCCTCCAGGAGGATTCTCCTTGCTCTAGCCACACACTTTTTCCATTTCGCTAGTTGAGTAGCATCAGTCAGCTTCTAGACTTCTTGACCAATGAAGTCCTTTAGACTATTATCATCTAATACTGCCTCCGTGCGATCCTTATAGGCTATATAATTCGAACTGCCATCAAGGGCATATTCGAGTCTCAAACCACTGAACGCCATCGGTGAAATAGATGTGATAAGAACTCAATTCAATATTTAGAAACCATAAACTTCAACTTCTCCCTTCTTTTATATTGTTCTTCCTCGATCACCTGTGCTCTGATACCATGTAGAATTCTTCTAAAAATCAACTAGCTTTGATACCATGTAGAAATTCCCACCTGTAGATCACTTGAAATGTACTAAAGCAAAACACTTGATCTACTTCTACAAACAATTTAGCGGAAGCTTAATCGAACATGAGCAACATCAAGCATGAACACATATAACTGAGAAGGATAAGTAATTAACCACACATAACACAGAAGAATTTACCCGGGGAAAGCCTTAGCCTAAAACCCCAACTCTGTATTATCATACAAGTGGAAATATAGCGAGTATTACAAAACGAATAAGCTCAAAAGCTATCCTGCTCTCTCTGCAATACTTATGTTGCTCATAGATAGTCAAAGGCCTCTATCTAACCTTTGGTCTGCCCTCCAAGCCTCCTATTTCTTTGCGCAATTTTGATTGGGGTCCAGTGCAGCCACTTGTGTGAATTGACCTCTTCACACACTCACTAACCTTTGATCCAACTACGCAGTCCTTAAGGAGATAAATCCTCATCATGGATGAGCTTCCTTTATAGGAAAAATATTCATCCAACTGATAGTACAATGTCCCTTCTTTGATCTCAACTGGGTCTCTGTCTAAACTGACATGCATGAGTTATTCATGAGAGAATCTTCAGTTATATGAAGTGCAACAGTTATATGCAAGCATGCATTAACTAACTGAACTCACATTAATTTAAACAAACTGTTTAAATCAATCTAATTGGACTTGACTCAGTTAACTGAGCCAACTAATTACTACTCAAATTAGAACTCATCCTTATCTCTTTAACTGATGGATAAATTCCTCAATTAATAGATAAACTATTGCATGTCCTCACATAGACTTCATGTTTGATTTTTCACAACTAATTAACTCATGGAGAATTAATTAATTTATTTTCAAACAACTGTTAAGTTCAAATTCGAATTTTACTTCCTATTTTTAATCTAGGCACTGAATAACATAGGAATCCATCTTGAACTGCTAAAAATAAAATGCTATTTTTAGCACTTCCATTTTTCATTCCCTATTGCTCAATCCAGCACTGGTACCCAAACTGCTATTTTTAGCATTTCTTGTTGCCATTTTCAACAGTCCGACTCCCACCAATGTTTTTAATATAATATAATATAATCACCAACTGAGTCGATCGACAAGGTTTGACCACCCTATTTTATTATTATTATTATTAATTTAAACCCCAACGGTTAAAGCTCCTGCCAACTTTTTTGGAGGTCATTGGACTAATTAAACAGGCGATAATTTGGTCGCCACCGACCACCGTGAAGGTGCAAAATGTTGCCTAGTTAAGAAAATTGGCAGGCCGCTAGTTGGGTGCCACATGTCGTAATTTGATTGGTTTGTACATCTGACTGGGCTGTTGACGTCACTACCATATGTCATCACCTGATTGGTCTGTACCGCCACATCACCATGTTGGTGTCATCATTTGTACAACTAACATCGGCATTTGTACTATTAACGTCAGCACCACCTATCATCCCTGTGGGTCGTGCCTACAATTTTTTTCCGAAAAACTTCAACAAGCCATAACTTTCTCATACAATGTCAAATTGAGGTGGCATTCATGCCATTAAATTCAAAATGATGGGTTCTTCTTTTTTAGATAGATTTTGCTGAGTTTAGAGGACCTAAAAAATTTGGCCTTTTAGGATCCTTCTAGATCAATTGCAGAAAGTTTGAGCCTTAATGGTTGTAGATTATAACTGTGTTGGCTATGCATACAAGGTCATTCCCTCATGTTATTTCTTCAAGCTTAAATTTTCAGATATTGTTTCACGAATTGTCAATAGTAGTTTTTCCAATGTCTTGATCACATTCTTTTGATAATAAAGAATCAACTACTTCTCAATGGTGGTTTTAAGCGCCTTTGTTAAGCTCCAAGATAATTTATCATTATTTTTAAACTTGCTTCTATTTAAAAATATATATAAGTCTTGGTTTTTGGGGATTTAGCCATCTAATACATCCCTATAGCTTTAATTCTCCTCAATTTCTAGGAGACCACTTAACATTAGTGGTGAATAAAACAAATTTAGAATGTTGGCATTGTCCTTTGTTTACTCAATAGGCAAGGATTTCTACTTCTCCTTGAATCATGAAGATGTTATTTAACTAGATATTCTATTCTTGTCTTGTACAACCTTTGTTCATAATATATGCTTCGGTGGGGTCAACATTTAATTACCTAAGCAACATGCAACCTCTTATTTTGAGCAATAATAAGTTTCCTCTCTGGTTGGGCCCAAAATATTATTACCCAGACAATATGCATAATCTCTTGTTTCCAATGGCATGGAGTTTTCCTGTTTCATCAATGACTATCTTGATAAGGATATGTAAAGTTACATCTCATAGAATATTTATCAACATTTCTATAATTTCACTCTATTAGGCATAACAAGTAAAACAATTATTTCAAGTCATGAAAAAAAGAACTAGCTTATAAATTGTTGACATATCTCTTATGTTACCGTCCACTACTCACATAGATGTATACATCATTTAGTTTAGAGTTGAACAAAGACAAATGTCCCTTCAATAAAGTCCTAACATAATACCATAATCTTTTTGTTTTTTTCTAATATAGGCTTCCAAATCCGTCACATCACTATTTTAATTGTCGATGTGTTTCCTAAAGATGAACCACATTGGTTTGTTTGAAATGCGTTGACAATTAAAATAGTGATGTGATGGGTCTCGAAGACAATTTTAAAAAGAATACCATCATATTACAAATCAAAATGTCCTCAAAAGGACCTTTTCAAGTCAAAATGTCAAAGTGAATCTCAGGTCAAAATCTTAGTGTCTTTAGTGTCCTTAACAATAGGACATCAAACCCACGTTACTCAACTTTAAAAAAGGTTAGTTGGAAAGCAAGTTAAAGGATATACCTTCATAAATATAAGGTTGTTGCACATGTTTGAAAATGTGATATTTATTAATAAAAACATGTACATGAATAAATATAATGATGTTATGTTTTTTTTTTTGAAACATGATATTTATTAAGAAGAGCAGTAGTCACAAAGTAGCTAATCCCTACCTTTAGGCTATAATTTACATTTTTATTTCTTTTTAATTTGATAATAAAAAAACACCATGTTATAATTTGTTGAAATAATTATAGGATTTGAAGTCTTATAAAAGGGTAATACAATGCAAACAATACATTGCACAGTTAAACATGACTCTATCTAGAAACAAATTGAGAGAGTCCATGGAGCTAAAGAAGGAAGAATAGAAACATAACATATGGTTCAAGAACATAACATGTATTTCTTATCATTTTAGGTGTGACATCCATTGGTTAATATTTCCACAGTGTAGATGAATGTAATTATTTAAAAAGGTTGGCAGAAAGGGACACATATTCTAGTAGCTTGGGGAGGGAGATTGCTTGAGGAATTGGTGAATTTAAATATATCAGTCATGGGTTGGTTGAGAAACTTAAATGAGAAATAAATTAACTGAAAATAAGAAGGACAAGCTCATGTGTCTTTAACTCTAACAACAAGAAAATAAGACAAAACATTAAAGAGGAAAAATGGGTTGTGCTGTCGAGGGAGGATGACTGCGTGGCACCTTGAAAAATGATAGATAGTTAGTATGTTGGAAGGAAGCACGAAATAAAGCATGTGGGGAGGGCAAAGAAGGCATCTGAATGCACATACATTGTGGAACAAAACAACATTAAATACTGGGAGAAAATTCCTCCAAGGGTCAGAGGTGTAGCAAGAGAGAAACAATCGGAATCGATCTCTAGAGAAAGTGAACTAGGCGAGGAACCCTCAAAAAGGCTTGATGGGTGAAAACATTATAGAGAGAAGATTTCTTGAAGGTTGAAGAACCCACTAGAATCTTGTGGATTGATGAACCTACGGGATTGGGAAGGGACATCTAGGTACTTGTGAGGGCTGATGAACCACTAGGAGTTGCCTTAGGGTTGAAGCTCTGGTACTTGACTCACTGATGAACTACCTAGAGAGGTGATCTCTTTACCCATAAGTATCTTATCCACTAATAAACCTTCCCTTGATGTGGACTCTCTTCTCTTGAAAGTGAACTGAGACTCTTTGTATTGTGGTATCCTAGCATGGTTGTTAATCATGTCTGTAAAATTTGGAAGACTTAATGGAAGCATGTGTAGCTGGTGGATGAAGGTAGAGTGACCTTGTGACATTTTGTTTCAGCTGTCAATATTGGCTTAATTTCCTCTCAAAAGCACTCCACCTCAAGCACTGGAATCTGACTCGAGGGTGAAAACTACAAGTGAATGTGGTTGTAGCTTGTCTAAGGTTGGGTGGAGAGTTAGAGTCCCAATCTCAGTTGTCAGATCTCTTTATAGATAATTATGCTCTTATGTCTTTGTGCATGTAAGTATCATGTCTCTGTTTATTGTGTTGGATTAATTTCATGCTAATGTTGAGGAGTGTTGTTCCCTGCATGAATGGGGAATGCTTATATATTATGTAAATATTTTAAAGGAATGGCTCATTTCTTGTGAATATTTTGGGCTTGAAATTAACCTCAACCATCTAAGTTTGAAGAGATGGGTAATCTTTGTTTATGACTAATTATTTTCATTGAAATGTTTGAAATCTTTGGCCACTATATTGGTAAATCGACTTATACAAACATGTAAAAATATAAAACCAGGCTAGGTCGAGGCATATTCAAGCTCAGGAGGGATAACACTCGTTACACCTATGTATACATATATTTATGTACATATTTTGCAGGTTGCAAGCAAAGAGCCTTTATAAAATCTTAAGTATGTGTTGACAGTGCTGGACCTGCCAACATTTAGGGGATCTCCTCGATAAGAAGTCCCAACTAGACCTCGAACCGTTTAGAGTAGGAGTCCCAATAGTGGGTGGTAATGTAATTCCTTGACTGCGGTAGTGTGCAGAGATAAGTATGATAGCTTTGGGTGAGAGAAAGTGTGTTCCCTTGCGGGGAATCAAGTGCGATGCATGGGGGTTCTAACATGGAGGGGAAAAGGAAGTGTGCCCCTTAGAAGCCTATTATAGTACGCAACTTGAAAGGAACACATGAGAGGAATGACATCACAAGCTAAAATGTAGAATAGTCCACAAATTAAAGTAAAGATTAATCCAACAACACACATTCAACAAGATTCATACAATTGCATACAAAGTAGTTCATAAGCAAATCTATAAGTTAAACAACATACATTGCTAAAACAACCAGAATAGCCCAACTACAATAACAACATATGCATGAAAGCGTGTTGGCTTTGAAATTATAATTATAAGTGAAAGTGCCATCCATACATACACCATTGACGAACACTAGCCCCAATAGTGGAACATTACAGTCAAGAACACTTGCTCCTCCAAATAAGTATACTCGCTCTACGCTATGGAGAAGCCAAGGCTAGTCACAATACTCCCAAGCCTTTTCTAAGCCTAAGCCTAGCCAAAAGCTTGGCTTCCAAAAGCCCTTTCTATGAGTTATGAGGTTCTATTTATAATAAAGGGTGGGGTAACCCTTGACATTCCCCTTCGTGACTCTTTGACTACCCTCATGACTCTTCAACTTCTTTACAAATAACTCATTACATAACATGATGACCTTTCACATTCCACTAATGACACTTGGAATTTCACTTACGACATATTTACAAATAATATTACATTTTCCACATGTACCCATGTAAGAAAAAATAGGCTGGAGACAACCTAACAAGACAAAACACTACGACTTCGAAATTTGGGGAAAGACCAACTCAACAACCTCCACTTGGTGCTTCTAAGTCACATATTATTTCTAAGCTTGGTATTGTGTGATGATGTCCCCAAACAACTTGATGGTGTCTTTCTGATAGCAAACTCTTGCCTCCATAACATCCGGGTATATGGTCTTGGAACTTGTATCCAACTTGTCCTGAATCATGTGCAACATGGTGTTGACCATGACAGGACCACTAATGTACTTATGCATGTGATGTGCGCTCATCTCAAAGTCATTCCTGGTGGCCTCTCACCTTAGTTGCTCCATTTTCCCATTGATCTCTAGCTAGATTTTGTTCTTGGTTCTAGCCTCGATGAGGGAACTGATTGACGGGATCTTGTGCATTCTCACCATAACATCCAAACTCTTTTACAATCGTGCATATGAGGCTTGTATGCTGCTGACGAATGGGGCAAGTTGTTCATAGTTTTGGATCAACATCCAAACCTTTTCTTTCTCCAACTCTGCCTATGGCTTCATCTTCTTTGGCAAGTGAAGCGGGGCCCCTTTGCACCACATTATCCACTCTTGCACATGGGCGATGGCGGTATGTATGTTCCTGAGAGTTTGAACAAACTCTTTGCTCCACTATTGTAAGCCATGCACACAGATAATTGCTTTATGAACGATGACAAATCTGTCATAGAACTTTCACATGGTAGTCTCAAGTGTTGATACTTCATCAAGTATCGCTTTCCTCATCTCCCCCATTGCAAAACCTGCACTCTGCTCTCTGATTTGTTCTACCTCTTTCTTGACAACCTATAAGTTCTTTGCCATTTGTTCATTCTCAGCCAATAAGAACTTAACATTTGAGCTTGTGGCTCCTACATAGGCAAAGATGGCATTGACAAGGGAAGTTGGATGCTTTATGATGTCTGGCATTGTCACCCTTTCCTTCATGAATGCAGGTGATGTGTGATCATCCGGAAAGTGCTTCCTCTGTGCTTGTACAATCCTCTTATGCAACTCGTCAAATGATAAATTGTACACATCCATGACCAAATCATCATCAAGGATAGAACAACCTCTCCTTGCTCGCTCGGGATTGGTTGTGACACTGGAGGTGGTGGAGATTGAGAGGTGACCTTTGGTGCTTGTGGCATAAGGTTAGTGTATTTGTTTTGTGGCTCCTACTCCCACTCCATCTCTATCACTTAAATTAGTTTCTCAATTTGTTGAGCAAGCTCTTGATCCTACATCTGCTCATCCTCTTCCTCAGTTGTTGGATGTTCCGACTCATCAACCCGTATGGGCATTGTTTTCTTTGTCATCTTGCCTTGCCTTTGTTCTTCTTCCTACTTCTGCTTCTCTTCTCTTTCTCTCCTCACCAACTCTTATTCTTCCTTCAACTTCTTCTTTGTTTCTTGCAGCTTAAGCTATGATTCTTACAACCTTTGTTTTTCTCTCTTCCTTCACTCTGCTCTCTTTATCTGTTGCTCTCTCTTTGCCTTTGCCGCCAAAGCTACTTTCTCTGTGATAGGATCTGCCCTCATCTTGCAACTTCTCTCTGCCTCTAGATTCTCAACAATCTTCCTCTTGTCCTTGTCCTGCGTTGGATTGTTGCTTATTGTTGTTGTTGTTTTTGCTTCCTGCATTGTTACTGCTTGTAGAGAAGCCTTCTAAGCTATAGTTATACTGACTGGCTCATGGAGCTTGGAGTCATTGTAATAGTACCTCCAAGGGTCCTCCTTGTCCTAGTGAAATGTCTTGTGGATCCATGGATAGTACACATTTGCACAATGGTTCTTGCAAATATTGTGGGGATCATACAGATTAAACTCTTTGGTGCCAAACTCAAACTTCAATATCTCCTTAGCTTAGGCATATGCATCTTTCAAGCTCTTAATCTCGTATAATCTTATCCGCAAAGGAAGAGTGGGCCATGGTGCTTTCTTATTCCTATGCAGTCCTGTTGATAACCATGTGGAGAGGTGATATGTGACCTCTTGCATGACCAACTTGTCCATGACATACCTTTGTAGAACACGCAGAGTTTTCTCTCCACCAAACACTCTGATGAAGGTGCCACCAGGTGAGGCATACCACTCTGTGATGTTAAGTATCACCTCCATTGCTTCTCGGGACATACAAGGTAGATCCTGCTCAAAGATAAGCTTATACAATAAGTTGATGAAATGGTCAGTCGGCCTTGCCATTACTCCTCGGTAGCTACAGTCAGAAAGCATCTTGCAATAAATGTTGATGGTAGTCTCTTTTGATGTGCATGTCTAGCTCATGCTAGGAAACTGTTCCTGGGCACAGATTGCATCTAGTAAGTATGTAGACATGTAGAATCTTGCTTGCTCATCCTTGGGGAAATTTCGGGTGTTAGTCACGGATTTTCAACTGATGAGCCAACAAGTTCGACCAATTGAATGGCCTTCCATCACTCACCAACTGGTCCAATACAACTACCCAACCTTCAGGAAAGGTCTATGTGCTATCTTGACCATACATTCAACATGAAAAGACAATCAAGAAGTGGTAGGCCTTCTTGAGAGACTTTGTCTTGTAAACATGATTGGGTGTATGTTTGAACTTTGACGACTCTTTCACCGAGCACTTGACTATATCTCTTATGTTCACTTGGATATGGGTGGCATAGAAAAGTGTATCCATGTGCCTCACCGACTGAGGTAAATGATACATCTGATGAAATTTATCCACCCTAAAGGTGGCAAGCTCTATCCCGTTGGCACTGTTTAATGTCATAGTCTCTAGATATGTGTGTGAGACAATCCAACTGATAATGTTCGCACATGGGAAGGCAGGGTACCCACATGCAACCTTGTGTAAGCCTGACTACTAGACAATAATATATACCTGTCGATCCTCTAAGTCTTCCTTGAAGTCCTCTGCAAAAGTATGCTTGATTTCCTGCCATGTCAACTTTGTGCCCTTCTCAATGAACAATTGAGTGTCTGCATAAACTGGTAGATTAATTGATGTCTGCCCTTCTCAATGAACAATTGAGTGTCTGCATAAACTGGTAGATTAATTGATGTTTGCTCAACTACTTCCCCAGTACTACTCTCGATGGTTTCCTTTGATGCAAATCTCTTGGATTCCATGTTAACTGTAACTGCTAGAGAGATGCTTAACAACTATTGTACCTGGAGACAAGGAGGACACTCATGGCAGACCAATGTTAGCTTAAAACCAAAAGCAGCTCCAAGACAAGACAAAATAACAAACTGAGCTTATGATGGGATAGACTGCGCAATTCTGGTTCCCAGAGGTTAGTAGCTACCTACTGGAATTGCACATTGCGTAGTCCCAATAGTTAGTGGGGGAGGCTTGCTGACTGGAACTGCACAATGCGTGGTTAAGTCTCGGCACACGTTAGGAGAGACTATGCATTGTGTAGTGTCTGTGGCCAAGATTGGGAGGATGGCTCCTGGAACTATGCAATGCATAGTTGGAGCCAAGCTAGGGCAGCCTTTGCGCAATTCCAGAAGCCAAGTCAAAGGCCTTGAGCTCCCAAAATGCATAGTGCATGCAAGAGAAAGCAAGATCTGGGTAAAGGGAGCCCAAATCTACCCAAAGGGAGTGTGGAATCGAGCATATTTGAAGGATGGTGTGATGTTGAGTGAAGATCTGACTGAGTGATGATGCATTCAAGTGAAACAAGTGCATGAATAAATGAAACTGAAGGAAAATCAAGCATGTGAAGAGAGTCGCCGCAATGGTGACCATTAGTGCAAAAATGGGGTAATGCATGCGACACTTCGAAAAGGTAATGCAAAACTTGAAACAACACTTATACAAGCTAAAACAAGTTAAAATGTCAGCATTCATTTAAAAAAACAAGTGAAACAACACTCTCATAAGCTAAACAAGAAAAAGCGACAAAAAAAGTAGCAAGAGACTAGAAAAGCAAAACTTACCCAGAAAAGCAACAACGATCGCACCAAAGGTTCCTTGATCTCCTCGAGAATGCCAGAGCTCCAAGATTGAATGTGAAAATGAGCTCTAGTAGCGTCGATTAAATAGTTTTGGTCAATTTAGGGTTTATGATTGGAAGGCCAAAACTCAAGGAAAAAGTGACACTTGGTAGTAGTTTCCAAAATAACTCAAGTGCCTCCTTCAGACTACTAAAAATAGATCCCTATTTTTAGTGATGATTTTTTGCTTTTTACCTTTTTCTTTTCCGTAAAATTTTCCATGCATTTCCCGAAGAGATTGCACAGTTCTGGGAAGGACTGGGTAACTCACTGGCTCATGCACTGAGCAAAAGGCTTATGCACAAATTTCTGGGCTGAGTGGCTCTGGGCTGCCTCTCATGCTCTATGCAGTTTTCTAGCTGAAGGTTGGCTGTCAACTAGCACTACACAATTCTTGAGCTCAAGGCTCACTATCAGCTTGGACTACACAATTCTTGAGAGAAAGGCTGGTTTCCCTGGATCAGTGCAAGATGGGTTGTTGTGATTTATAAGGGAGGCTCCAAAACGAAGCACGAGAAAAATTCTGGAGGGTGGTTGTAGCCGCTACAACATTGGTGACACACTAGTAGAACTTCAGCTCTTTGTATGGACCTTGTCTCGTGCAAAGCGAGTCTAAATCCTTCGAAAGTATTATTTGATTCTTTGATCATCATAGCTTCTTCACTTAGCTTGGGTTAAATATGTAGTCCTTACCATTCTCTTTATCAATAACACACATACCAAGCCAAATCAGCTGAGCTATTTTGGTTGGGGATGAGGGGTATATAGATGCACAATAAAATCGATTGTCATAGTTTTAGTTTCATCTCAGGTGTTGCTCCATTTCCAGCAGGCCTAGACAGTACCCCGACAGAGTCACTTCAGAAACACAAGCATTGCTTTGCTGCCAACGAGCCTGGACAATACCCCGACGGAGTTACTTGCTTCACATCTTTGTGCAGGAAGTCTTTCTCTTCTTTTTCCCTTTATTTTATTTTTTTCATTTTTCATTTTTCAAAGAACTATGCATAAGCACTTATTTATTTCATGAGGTGAAAGAGGGATCCTGACTTATTGAGAGCAGAAGAGGTTGTCCCTTTAGAGAAGGATATTTATATATACCTCTGACATACTTGTTAAGGTTTTCCCCCTCTCCTTACTCTACTTGACTGAGTTGACAAGGGTTAACCGAATATAGAAAATCGATTAGAGTAGGCGGTACTAGTTAAGAGTGCAAGCATCGTGATTCCACCATGACTCTCTATGAAAGGAATGTATTTTCCATCAGGGTATCATCGACTAGAAGAAATGAAAGATTCTCATAAGGAGAGGGAATAGACAGATAACCAAGTGTTGATAGTTGTACAAGTTCCTCTTGGATTTCACCCTGCTTGTCTAAGAATCCAAACACGGTTTCATGCGGAAACTAACCTACAAGTGCAAAAGAAAACAAGCAAAGGAAAGAAGCAAGACAAAGCAAAAAAAGTAAGCAAATCAGAAACAAGTAAGAAAAGCAAACACTACTCCTACTCCTAACCTAAGCAAAGCATAGGCCAACTCACGTGAAGTGATATTTCCAATGCAGCCACCGACGCATTGGTTGGCCCATGTAGGTGACAACATGATTGACAAGAAAGATATATAGGAAAACTAATAGACAAGAAAGATAAGACAATGTAAACCTATAAAAACTAAAAGCACATGCAAGGCATTATGTGGATGTATCATGGTGTCTTGTCACATTACGCGTGGAAGACAAGCATGTACACACCTTCGAACTTGAAAAGAAATCAAACATAAGGAAAGAAGAAAACTTCCATTTTGCAACAATGCTTGCTATGTATGACTCCTCCAATGCATGAGAAATATGATCGTGTGATTCTGATGGAGGATGCGAAAACTGTGAAATAGATTGATTTTCAATGTAAACAATAGAGTGATGAGGAGCATGGTGAGATTTAATAGATTTCTGATTGAAAGTGGAACTAACCTCAAGGCTACAAGAACTTGACATAACCATCAGCTTGGGCTGAAGTGCCTCGATAGCTTGCAGAGTTTCCACTTCATCAGAAGATGGATCATCAAAACTTAATGGCTTAGAAAGATCAACAACAGACAAATCAGAATCGTGATCGAATGGATGAATGAAGAGATCACGCCAACCACGATCATAAAACTCAAGATGATGGACAACAACATCCTCATGATTTGACGAATCGTAAAGAGGGGATGATGGAAAACGAGAAATTTCACCCTTTGTGTTTCCATAAATGTAAGATGAGAGATTGGGTGGATTAGGGAAGATAGATTTGTGCTCTCTACAATCAAATGAAAAAATAGCATCCCACGTGTTCTGTGAATGATCGAAAGTGGAAACATCCATAAATGAATTTTCACAAGATGGAACAGGGATGGCAGAATCATGGAAGATGTCAGGATAAAGCGGACGAGATACCGATAGAAGGAGGTCATCCTTTACTACATATTCTTCTTCAGACTCCCACACATACGCATAAAAAAGAATAGCGCAGGTTGGTTGTTCAACACCAACTCCGTCCATAAATTGATCCTCGTGAACATCACATGTGAGATCCGAGATGGATGAACACAACACACCAAAATCTAGAGGATCAAAGGAACCAAAGGATGGAGGATGAGGAGATGAGACCACGTGACAATCATCAGGCTTACAGTCCAAATCTGCGCAAAAATCCTGAGCAGGTGGGGTAGGAGGAGATGGTGACAGATCGACAGTTGGATTCACAATTTCTCCCACTTCGACCTCTGGATCTAGAGCCGTTTGATGAGATGGGGAAAGAGGGTCACTTGGGACAACAATCTTACCTATCTCAGATTTAGAAGCTCTAAAATTGAGGTATGTTGGGAGAGGATCGAAAGAGTCTAACTCATGTGGATTCTCATAAATGTGAACAAGATATTGAAATATTTCCTCCAAAAATTTCTAGTCAACTTCATCTTCAGGAAATTCATAACAGTAATGAAGGAAACAATCTTGAAAATGTTCAAGAGATTCATTAGGTAATTTTCACAATTTTAATTTTTTTTAACTGAGTGCTTTATGGTCATAAAGAACGAAAGCACAACATATTTCTCTACACATGGATCGAAAGAGTGTATAGAGGTTGCAGGCAATGTGTGACACCATTGCT
This sequence comes from Pinus tabuliformis, assembly GCA_031772625.1. Lineage (NCBI taxonomy): Eukaryota > Viridiplantae > Streptophyta > Pinopsida > Pinales > Pinaceae > Pinus > Pinus tabuliformis. The sequence goes on from CM062805.1 coordinate 1,284,042,472, forward strand.
TTGCATTCCCTTCAAACGTGAAAGCGAACAACCCACAGGCAATGTCATCCGAGGGGACATCATGCCTGTCACAGAAGCCAGCAAAAGCAACTATGTCCCTAAACAGGGGTGTTCCTTTATCGCCATTGAAATTATATTTGGACAAGTAATCTATAATGCTCGTTGATGCTTCAAAATCAACAACATGAGAGAAACATGTCGGGGTTATGATTTCAATAGAAGTCAAGAAATATGTGCAGAAATACAAAACAAACTTCAAGGGCTCACCATATCATTTGGCCCTTCTTCTAGCGCCATAAGTGTTGATGGTGTGAGACCCGCCAATATTCAGGGGATTTCCTTGATAAGAAGTTGCAACTAGACCTCGAGCCATTTGGACTAGGAGTCTTATCAATGGGGGTAATGTAATTCCTTGACTGCGGTAGCACACAAAGATAAGTATGATAACTTTGGGTGAGAGCAAGTGTGTGACCATGCAGAGAGTCAAGTGTGATGCATGGGGGTTCTAACACACGGAGGGGAAAAATAAGTGTGCCCCTCAGAAGCTTGTAATAGTACGCAGGTTGAAAGGAACACATGAGAAGAATGGCATCACAAGCTAAAATGCAGAATAGTCCACAAATTAAAGTGATGGGTTATTCCGACAACACACATTCAACAAGATTCATACAATTGCATTCGAAGTAGTTCATAAGAAAATGTGTAAGTTAAACAAAATATATTGCTAAAGCAACTAAAATAGTCCAACTACAGTAACAACATATGCATGAAAGCATGTTGTCTCTGATATTATTATTATAAGTGAAATTTCCTTCCATACATACACCATTGACGACCACTAGCCCCAATAGTGGAACATTATAGTCAAGAACACCTGCTCCTCCAAAGAAGTATACTTGCTCTACGTTGTGGAGAAGCCAAGGCTCGTCACAATACTCCCAAGCCTTTTCTAAGCCTAAGCCTAGCCAAAAGCTTGGCTCCCAAAAGCCCTTTCTATGAGTTATGAGGTTCTATTTATAACAAAGGGTGGGGTGACCCTTGACATTCTCCTTTGTGACTCTTTGACTACCCTCATGACTCTTCAACTTCTTTACAAATAACTCATTACATAACATGATGACCTTTCACATTCCACTAATGACACTTAGAATTTTATTTATGACATATCTATGAATAATATTACATTTTCCACATGTACCCATGTAAGACAAAATAGGCTAGAGACAACCTAACAAGACAAAATACTATGACTCTGAAGTTTTGGGAAAGACCAACTCAACAACCTCCACTTGATATTGTGTGATGATGTCCCCAAACTCCTTGATGGTGCCTTTCTGATAGTAGACTCTTGCCTTCATAGCGTCCAGGTATATGGTCTTGGAACTTGTATCCAATTTGCCCCGAAGCATGTGCAACATGGTGTTGTCCATGACAGGAACACCAATGTACTTTTGCATGTTATGTGTGCTCAACTCCAAGTCATCCTTGGTGGCCTCTCGCCTTATCTACTCCATATGCCCATTGATATCTAGTTGGACTTGGTTCTTAGGTCTAGCCTCATTGAGGGAACTGATTGATGGGATCCTGTGCATTCTCACCATGACATCCAAACTCTTGTACAACCATGCATATGAGGCTTGTATGCTGCTGAAGAATTGGGCAAGCAACTCATAGTTATGGATCAACATTTAAACCTTTGCTTTTCCTAGCTCTGCCTGTGGCTTCATCTTCTTTCGCAAGTGAAGTGGGTCCCCTTTGTACCACATTGTACACTCTTGCACATGAGCGATGGAAACATGTATGTTCCTAAGAGTTTGAACAAACTCTTTACTTCGCTGTTGTAAGCCATACACATGGATAACTTCTTTATGCACGGTGACAAATTTGTCATAGAGCTTTTGCATGGTAGTCTCAAGTGTTGATACTTCAACAAGTATCACTTTCCTCATCTCCCCATTGCGGAAACTACACTCTCCTCTCTGAGTTGTTCTACCTCTTGCCTGGAAGCCTACAAGTTATTTTCCACTTGTTCGTTCTTAGCCAACAAGAACTTAACATCTGAGCTTGTGGCTCCCGCATAGGCTAAGATGGCATCGACAAGGGCAGCTGGATGCTTTCTGATGTCTGGCACTATCACCCTTTCCTTCATGAATGCAAGTGACACGTGATCATCCGAAAAGTGCTTCCTCCATGCCTATACAATCCTCTTCTACAACTTGTCAAATGATATATTGTATACATCCATGAACGAATCATCATTAAGGAGAATAGCCTCTCCTTTCTCTCTCACGACTGGTTCTAACACTAGAGGTGGTGGAGACTGAGAGGTGACCTCTGGTGCTCGCAACATAAGGTCAGTGTCTTCGTTATGTGGCTCCTACTCCAACTCCATGTTTTTCACTTCAATCAATTATTCAATTTGCTGAGCAACCTCCCGAACCTACATCTGCTCAACCTACCTCTGCTGCCAAAGCTTCTTTCTCCATGATAGGATTTGCCCTCATCTTGCAGCTTTTCTCTGTCTCTAGTTTCTTGAAAATCTTCCTCTTGCCCTGGTCTTGCGCTGGATTTTTGTCGTTGTTGTTCCTTTTGGCACTACTGATGCCTACAGAGCAACCTTTCAAGTTGTGGCTATACTAACCGGCTCATGGAGCTTGGAGTCATTGTAATAGTACCTCCAAGGGTCCTCCTCATGCTAGTGAAATGCCTTGTGGATCCATGGATAGTACACGTTAGCATAGTGGTTCTTGCAAATACCGTGGGGATCATACAGATTAAAGTCTTTGGTGTCGAACTCGAACTTCCATATATCCTTATCTTCGACATCTGCATCTTTCAATCTCTTAATCTCATATAAATCTGATCCACAAAGGAAGAGCGGGCCATGGCGCTTTCATCTTCCTATGTAGTCCTGCTGATAACCCTATGGAGAGGTGATATGAGACCTCTTGCATGACCATCTTGTCCATGGCATACCTTGGTAGAACATGCAGAGGCTTCTCTCCACAAAACACTCTCATGAAGGTGCCACTAGGTGAGGCATACCAATCTACGATGTTAAGTATTGCCTCCATTTCTTCTCGGGACATGCAAGATGGATCTTGCTCAAAGATAAGATTATACGACAAGATGATGAAATGGTCAGTCAGCCTTGCCATTACTCCTCAATAGATGTAGTTGGAAAGCAATTTGCATTAAATGTTGATGACAATCTCTTTCGGTGTCCATGTACAACTCATGCCAAGAAATTGTTGCTGGGCACAAAATACATCTAGTAAGTATGCAAACATGTAGAATCTCACTTGCTCATCTTTGGGTGGATTCTAGGCGTTAGTCACATGGATTTTCAACTAATGAGCCAAAAAGTCCGACTAGTTGAATGACCTTCCATCACTCACCAACTGGTCCAATACAACTACCCAACCTTCAGGAAAGGTCTCTGTGCTCTCTTGATCATATATTCAGCATGCAAAGATGATCAAGAACTGGTAGGCCTTCTTGAGAGACTTTGTCTTGTAAACATGATTGGGTGTCTGTTTCAACTTTGACGACTCTTTCACCCAGTGCTTGACTATATCTCTAGTGTTCACCTGGCTATGGGTGACATTGAAAAGTGTGTCCATGCACCTCGTCAGATGAGGTAAATGTTACATCTGATGAAAGTTATCTGCCCTAAAGGTGGAAATCTCTATCCCACTGGCATTGCTCAATGTCATAGTATTTGGATATGTGTGTGAGACAATCCAGATGATAATGTCCATACATGGGAAGGCAAGGTACCTACATGCAACCTTGTATAAGCTTGACCGCTAGATACTGATATATACTTGCATGTCCTCTAAGTCTTCCTTGAAGTCCTCTGCAAAAGTATCCTTGATTTGTTTCCATGTCAACTTTGTGCCCTTCTCAATGAAAAATTGAGTATCTGCATAAACTGGTAGATTAACTAACATATGCTCAACTACTTCCCCAGTACTACTCTAGACAGTTCTCTTGGAGGCCATGTTAATTGAACTGCTAGTGAGATGCTCAACAACTGTTGTACTTGGAGACAAAGAGGACACTCATGGCAGGCTAATGTTAGCTTAAAACCAAAAGCAACTTCAAGACAAGTCCAAGCAACAAACCGGGCTTATAATTGGATAAACTATGCAATTATAGTTCATAGAGGTCATTGGCTACCTACTGGAACTATGCATTGCGCAATCCCAGTAGTTAATGGGGAGGCTTGCTAACTAGAACTATGCAATGCGCAATTCAGTCTGGGCATAGTCCAGGAGAGACTGCGCATTGCGCAGTCTCTGTCACCAAGACTGGGACGCTGGCTTTTGGAACTGTGCAATGCGCATTTGGATCCATGCCAGCGCAACCTCTACGCAATTCCAGAAGCCAAGGTAGAGGGCTTGAGCTCCCAGAATGTGCAATGCATGCAAGGGAAAGCAAGATGCAGGGAAGGGGAGCCTAGATCTGCCCAAGGGGACTGTGGAATCGAGCAGATATGAAGGATGGTGTTATGTTGAGCGCTGGTATGACTGAGTGATGATGCATGAAAGTGAAACAAGTGTAGGAATTAATTAAACTAAATGAAAACGAAGCATGTGAAGAGAGTCACCACAACAATGACCATTAGTGTAAAAACGGGGTAATACATGCGACACTTGGGAAAGGCAATGAAAAACTTGAAACAACACTTCTACAAGCTAAAACAAGTTAAAATGCCAACAGTCGTTCAAAAAAACAAGTGAAACAATACTCTCACAAGCTAAACAAGCAAAAGTGAGAGAAAAAGTGACAAAATACTAGAAAAGCAAAACTTACCCGGAAAAGCGACGATGATCACACCGACAGTTCCTTGATCTCCTCAGGAATGCCAGAGCTCCAAGATTGAATGTGAAAATGAGATCTGGAAACATCGATTAAATAGTTTTGGTTGATTTAGGGTTTATGACGTGAAGGCCAAAAATCAAGGAAAAAACGACACTTGGCGACAATTTCCAAAATAACTCAAGTGCCTCCTTCAAACTGCTAAAAACAGATCCCTAGTTTTAGGGATGCTTTTTCGCTTTTCACTTGTTTCTTTTTAGGAAAAATTTCCATGCATTACCTAGAGACATTGTGCAATTCTGGGAAGGACTCAGCAACTCACTAGCTCATGCACTGAGCAGCTTCTGAGCAAAAGGCTTCTGTGCAATTTTTGGGCTGAGTGGCTCTAGGTTTCCTATCATGCTTTACGCAATTTCCGAGCTGAAGGTCAACTGTCAACTAACACTGCACAATTCTTGAGCTCAAGGCTCACTGTTAGCTTGGACTGCACAATTCTTGAGAGCAAGGCTAGTTTCCCTCAAGGATTGCGTAGTTCTCTAAGGCAAGCCTAGAACTGGATGAAAACCAAGTCAAGAGGTCGACTTGTGGGTTAGGGAGTAAACCAAGTAAGAACAAGATGTAGAATATGAGGTTCGGTCAAAGCAAAAGTACCAGGATTAGTGCAAGATGGGCTGCTTTGATTTAGAAGGGAGGCTCCAAAATGAAGCAAGGGAAAATTTTTGGAGGGGGTTTGTAGCCGCTACAACATTATGACAAGCCAAAATTTTTAGTTAGGCCCCAAATTTTTACTAGAACCACCACAACCAAGACTTAGAACAAGTCCTTTGAAAAACCACCAGATTCAAGCTTCGTGCATATGAGTTGAGCGGGGTTGAGTCTTAATACTCTTATGGTCGGTTACCAAGCCACAATGGCCCATGCACAATAGAACCACCATGATTGAGCTTTGAGGGCGGAGAAAAGTTCAGAATAACCCCCAAATCTTCACATATTGCATAGTTCATGAGGCAAAAATATTAGGGCCTGAAGGAGCTAAGAGGCTAAAGTATGATAAGCCAAATGATTGAGCGCAACGATTGAAGGCGGAACATGAGAAATTTGGATCGTAAAGAGTTGAATACTCATAGCCACCCATGCATCCTAGTGCTTTTTCCCTGAAGATTTCGAGGGGAACGCCAAGGGAAACTCCCAGGATTTTATTCCCGAGGTGACTTAGCATAGTGGGGCCAGTAGAATGAACGGAAATCCCAATCACCCTATAACATGAGTCATGCATGAACCATGCCGTAGAGGGTTTGGCAGGACGCAAGTCTAGCTTGACAAGTTAATGTTGGTGTTAGGTGGGGATTAGGGTAGGACATGTCACCCCAACGTTTAATTCTAGGTAGTAATCCACAGTGCTAGGTACCAAAGTCCTAGGATTTTATTTTTGGGTAGACGTGGCATAGTGGGCCAATGCACATTCTGTGACAGTGCAGGGAGGAGCCTCATCACATGTTCATGCCACGCCGAAGATTGGTGCAGATGTCCATGTAACCCCAACAATTTCAATCAAAGGCATCCCATCTTTTTCGTAAAAGGTCTCGAAGGGGAAACTCCCAAAATTTTATCTTTGGGAAGACGTGACCTTGAGGTCCCTGCTCAACTTAATATAACATGAATGAGAGTCAAGTTGTGCAGCTCTATCATAAGGTTATATATGAAGTAGACCATGAAAAGTGGGGGACCCATGAGCATGGAGGGACATGAACGGGTTGACATTTACCACCTAACATGAAATGGTGTTTGACTTGGACAACCACGTGGGTGCCATGTGGTAGGTTAGATGATGTTACACCATTTGATAGCCTATTTTTCAAACAACCATATCTTTTGATCTAGGGATTAGATCAAGAAAGATTTTATATTGTTGGAAAGTTATCGATGAGACAAACATAACTATGACATTCATTTTAACATTTGTGAAAGTTGAAAAAAGTCAAAAAATTAGACCCCATTTCCATAACTGGACTTGCGAGGTTGGGTCAGCTTAGTAACTGCCTCCTTCTATCCTTAGATGGGGTTAAGGTTAGTAGGGGGTGTGTTACAAAGTGGTATAAGAGCTTCTAGGTTCAACACTTGGATTGGATGGGATCTAGCGCATAATTGACAAAGAGAATGATTCAACACTGGACCTTTGAAGATCCATTGAGGCCTTAAACCTTGTGATAACCTTCAAAGACATGATTGTTGTATTGATTGATCGTGTGTATTATTTGGTGTGTATTAATTGTTATGAATGCATGCATGTAGCATGGTACTAATGAGTGAATTATTTTATTGATATTGATGTACTAACTAAGGTGTAATGTTGCAACTCACTTTACACCAAGGAATTTCCAACAATAAGCCAAGGTGATAACATATTTTATGCATTTGACTTTTGTTTAAACGTAAAGGTTATGTGTGTATGTGATAAGACATAAGAAGACATTAAGGTCCAAAGAGATGAAGGTCAAAGACCACATGAACAACAAAGGATGGTGCAGTGTAGAACTGAAGGACCAAGGAATGAATAATAGAATGGTGCAATATAGCTTTGATCAGTCATATCATGGATATGAAGAAGAAAGGACAACTGAAGAGGAAAGATAAGTTGGACAACGAAGGGTAAATCTCTTAATTGGATGAACACATTGAGGATCTTGAGAGCATAAATAAGGAGCTATATGGTTGACAATGAGAGACTTGTTAGAGCACAAGAGAAACAAAAAAAAAAAGTCAATGAAATCGTACTGTAAAGCCTATCAGGCTTGCAAAGGTAGAGGAAACTGCTATAGGATTAAATGCACGGTGTATGGAGAATGAAGAAACCCTTAAGGGTCTTCTCGGGACCCTTGGTAGACTGTAAGATTATCTGCAGCTGTCACAAAGCTACATGCATGTCCATACTCAATAACTAACTATCAAAGCAAAACAGATTCATTACCTCGAGTCTCCGTGTAGATTTGCTGGAGAGCACAATGCAGCTAGGTGGAAGTCCCCTGAGTTGGCTCCAGATCAAGTCCTGCACATAGAAGAGACAAGCGTAATCACAACATAAAACCTTGACAATTAATACATGAATATACAAAAGACATCTAGTTACACATAACTAAGCTACTCATGCTAAAAGGTATTGGAAAAACAACTAAATGAATGATATTACCAACACCACAGAGTAGACAGTACAACTACAGTTCTATATTAATGTCGAAAGAGTGATTACAACCATCGGTTGCATCAACCTTCCCTTACCCCTCCAGCTCCTCTCTCTCTCTCCCTTCTTACCAACTTCTTATGCTTAGATTTGAGACTATGCTCGACAATCAAGTAAGCTATCCTTTCAAATGATTTGACCTCTATCACAATAGCCCTAGCTCTGCTTATGTAGCATTCGAGATTAGGGTTGCCAAGTTTCTCCATGAGTTTCCTTAGGTAAAAGCAATGATGTTGCCATTCTTTTGAGCTCTTTCCCATTTGCCTCCTTCATTAGGATTAGAAATCCCTCAAATAGGTCGAACTTTGATGTTTCCTTGCTTTTCTGAGTAGATTTAGGAGAGAATATAGAGATATTTCTGAGTCAATTCACTCCTTTGACCTTTAGATCCTCATTAGGGTTCACTAACGCTGTCCCCGAACTAACAAGTAGAGTTAGTGGGGTCACTAACGCTCCCTTAGGCTTACAAAGAAGCTTTATAAAGCATGTTGTCAGTGTATAGGCAACGATAGTGTGGAAACAAGGCTTTTGAATTTGGTTATTGCTTCAGCCATCATGTCGTTTTCCTATGAGCTGATGAGGAGGTCATTTTACTGTATAGCAGATGCCCCCTAAAGTGTGAGATTAGAGGCTGCGACGATGGCCAAAATACATTACTTAGCTGTTATTTTTCTTCTTTGACAAAAAGAGAGAGAGGATCGAAGCTTTGGGCGGTACGGAAACCTGATACAACACACACACACACACACACACACACACACACACACACACACACACATATATATATATATATGTATATAATGACTAAAATCATGTCCTGAGTCGGGCATTCCCACGCTCAGTAGCTATGTTAGAGTGATTTTTCTCATAAAAGAGATATGACGATGCTGGCCGCCGATAATCACAATGTGAATCTGGTGTCATAATAGGATCATCCTGATGAGTTGTCTCCAAAAAACAATATATGCAACTTAGGAGAGGAAACAAGGCTGAGTGATGCAAGCCTCTACCCAAGGTCTCGATTTTCGCTTCACTGAACAACATAGATTGATGCATGTGAATATATGCATTGATGTCGAACATGCATGAAATAGTCCGATTACCAATCAATAATGGAGACCGTTAACAGATGCGAGGAAGGCCACCAATAATGGTGATGGTCTCCAAGATGCACAATACAATCTAGTGAGTGTGAAAAATGTTTTTGTCGTCGAACACTCGTAGAATCGCTTAACCAAGAGCCAATAATGAGAACCCCTAATCAAACACAAGGTGACTTGCCACTAATGTTTGCAAGTACCAAGGCACTGAATGTGTTTCTGGGTTGTCTTCCTAGATAGAGTATTGAAGTCGATAGGAAGAGACATGTTGAAAGGTAAGAAATAATGTGTCCTACATCAGTCGATACGAAATGGGACAAGAATGATTTGTTTTTTGAGGAATCTTTGAGCATTGGGTCAAAATGACGAAGGGAATGATGAAAGGATATGCTTGATGGGTTGATGGAGGAAACAAAAGGTTAACCCTTGAACAATAGAAGGCACGACAACGGTTTTAACCATGCAACACTAGACTCATGAACACCAAAGAGTGTTAGGATACAGAGATGCAAGAACATCGGGGTATTTAGGCTAAACTCATAGGATGGTAGGATTCATATTGAGAGGCCATCACAAGGAAGGTTTATCTGAGGGAGTGCCATGTTCAAGGGAACGACCACTGCCAAACCATGATTTCTAATACTGAATATAGTTATATTGTCCACTTTCCCCATCTGATTAGTTTAGTGAGTCTAGACGGGTAAACTCATCGATCTTTTCATATTTTAAGAGTCTGAAAAGGACCACAAAAAGAGTGACTCTATGCCCTATCTGATTAGTTTAATGAGTCCAAACATGCAAACTCGTCGATCTTTTCATGTTTTAAGAGTCTGAAAAGGATCGTAAAAAGAGTGACTCTATACCTCGTCTGTGTAATTTAATGAGTCTAGACGAGACAACTCGGTGGTATTTTCATATTTAGAGAGTCTGAAAAGATCGTAAAGAATGACTCCATGGTGGTCCCTTTGTCATAGTTTTTAACCGGGTGCGACAAAAGTTTAATAGTATACCCAGATCGGTTACTTTTCCGTGAGTTAATCTATTGAGTCCAGATAAAGAGAAACCTATGCTCAATAGATGTTGACCTCATTTTGTTACGAGTATGAGGAGATAGACTAAACTCGATATTTGTCGTGAATTTTTAATGAGTCACGTGATGACAAACTCAATACCTTCATCGAATTTTAATGAGTCAAATGAAGAAAACTCGAGGTATTTTATTATTATTATTATATATATATATATATTATATATATATATATATATATATATATATATATATATATATATATATATATATATATATATATATATATATTTTAATTTAATTAATTAATTTTATTTTATTTAATTTATTTATTTTTTTTAGTGAGAAAAGAAAAAGAGGTAAAAGAACTGCTCATTCCTTCTTCGTAGATTTAACGAGCCCGAAGAAGGGAAAAAATTGAGGATTTTTCGATTTAAGAGCGAGAATGGTCCCAAAAAAGCAAGTGTTGTTGTTGTCATAGATTTTTAACGAGATCGGTGACAAAAAACTCAGGATTTTTCAGTTTAACGAGTGAGAAAAGTACCTAAAAGAATGCTCGGGTCATATTTATAATATTTTAACGAGCCTAAAGAAAAAACTCGGGATTTTTTCAGTTTTATGAGCGAGAAAAAAGCGCCTAAAAAGAATGCTCTAATGATATTTTTCAGTTTAATGAGCTAGAAAAAGAGCGAAAAAGAGTTGCTTGGACCGTCATCGTATGTGTTTAACGAATCCAACGATGAAAAACTCGGGGATTTTTTCAATTTTAGAGTGAGAAAACATCCCATAAAAGAAAGCGCTCATTGAGAATTGCACGCAGTGATTACTGCTTTTCATTCCTGAAAGTACTTTCATCAAAAAGTGGAAAATAGTATAAGAAGCATCAATTCCTATCCATATGGGGTCATGCATGATAAAAAATCATGGGAATGGAATACTTCCTCTTTAATGATTTCAAAAAATCATGTCTCCAAAAATAATTATAAGAAAGTTCTTTGAGCTTTCACATTCACCATTTTCACTATTTGACAACTGTGAAAGCGTTTTGGAGCCAAAGAGGAGCAGATTTTCCACAGACCATTGCAGGAGATCCAGGCAACCATTCGACGTGCCGTCAGTCCCAGGTAGAGGCCAAAACCTTGCTCTATGCATTTCTTAACATTTCTTATCATTTTCTGGGGTGGATTCTTGTAGATTTGGGGAGCCCTAAAGCAGTGTTTGCGCACTAACGCCCTCTGGCTGGCTTGTAGGGAGCGTTAAACGCCCTGTACGACCTGCTGGAGGGTGTTAATCCTCTCTGTGTACCACTGGGGGGAGCGTTAAAGCTTGAGGGTGTAGTTCAAAACCCCATGCAGTGATTCTTGAAGCTTTGTTGCCCCATTTTGACTATTTTTTGAGTTATTTTGCACAGGTTTCAGGCCATAATGACTAGACTATGGAGAGAACGGGCCCATGATAGCTAGGAATTGTTGATGCGAAACGATCCAACATGCATTCTTGCTTTGCACTGCTGCGGTTTGCTGAATTATGCAAAGTTGGAGCTGATGAAAGGGCAGGAGGATTTATTGAGATGGATTATCCAACGCTGGGATGAACATGAGTAGGTGTTCAGGATTGTAGATCATGAGCTAGACATTGACTGTGATGACATTTACTTTTTAACTGGTTTGTCATGCCGTGGAGCACAAGCAAACGTAACTAGGGGTAGGCCTGATTCTCGATCCACCCTAGAGCTGGTTCAATCCTACTGTATCCCTGAGAGTGGACTTGTCAGCAACAGAGTCCCCATAAAGAGGATTAGGTCCAGGTCTATGAGGGCCATTTTATGGTTGATTGTGAGTTTGTCGGGGTCAATAGTCCCCACGTTGCAACAAAGTCCCAACTGTTGCTTGCAGTTGATTGTGTCCAGCCTCAGATGTTCAACTGGTGTGAAGTAGTGCTTTGCCAGTTGAAGGCATAAAACCACATGCAAGACTCAAACCCAACAAAGTTTTCGGTATGGTACTCTCATAGTCTCGTTCATTCTTGAGAGGGTACCTGTTATGTGCCCAAGGATGAGCTTAGGTCCCTTTGATTTGAGGGAGCCGAGATAGGGGCGATGGTCATCACTTGATCCTTGCACAGGAGGGGGACCAATCCGACATTTGTTCGAGGAAGATTTCTTCTAGTGGCTTCGTGGCTAGATCGTGATGATTGACAACTATGCCTATGAGGGCATGGACTTCACCGAAAACCCTGACTTGATGCTGCCACCCGGGACCAACTGGGGTCCTCAAGGTGAGAATGATTTTTGAGAATACTTCAAGTATTTTTTAGCTTTTGAATGTTTATGTGATGTTTTTATGGGTGAACAAGTACTAACATGAAGCTTTATGCTTAACACAGATGTGGTGCCATTACGACCTACAGGCGAACCTCGCCACATGAGATGAGGAGGCCAACTACTTGCTGGGGGGGTGATGCCGATAGTCTTCGTGAGGTTCTGAGGAACTTGGAGGGCTTGAGCATGGGTGTGCCCCCCCTTCCTATGAGGGAGATCCCCGCTCATATGCAGTGGCACACAGTCAGTGTACCTGAGCGGTTTCTGGTTCCTCTTCAGAGGATAGCTAGAGTAGTTTTAGCATTTCAGGAGTAGTAGGCTCTTTTTAGCAGGTGCTTTGGCATAACAAATGGGTGTTTATAGCTAGCCTTAGTAGCCATTTTGTACTTAAAACATCCAAGTTTTGAAATATTTTGATGTAAAAGATTGGATTCTATTTATATATATAGACATTTTGGTATTTGTATGGTGTAGATGTTTTTTAAGTGTTTTTGTAAATTTTTAACTCTGTAATTTTTTACTTTTCATGCATGTTTCTATAGTGAATGAGACATATGTCAATCTAACACATAGTTTGCCAATGAATCAACAACTGTATTAAATTTTCTAGGAATGTGTTCATATGTGATAACTTCAAATTGACGTTCTAAGAGTCGTACCCTTAAATAATGACGTAACAAGTTTGGGTTACGAATGTGATAACAATTTGTCAATTGCATAACAACAAGCTGAGAGCCTAACCTGATCACCAGATTGGAGATGTCCCTTGATGACGCTTCAGTGAGAAGTGAAATTACGGACATGTACTCAGCAATATTTTTGGTGGCAGTACCAAGAGAGACTCCCCTAGAACAAAAAAGCTCCGACTCAGGTGTGTAATTGACCCAAGCAGTTGATCAATGTGTCATGTGTGACAACTGACACCATCCGTGTATCCTACGTATGCTAAGGGTAATGAAGACATCTGCATTACGAGAAAGATGTATGAGACAAATACTCCAATAAATACAGAAACAATCCAATCACATCAAAAAAAGAAGCAAAACTTATAAATATATAAAATTACAAAGCACATACCCAATGCAATACTAGGCATAATACTTTTTTAGATAGAGCCCATTTCGGGGCTCAGCGAGCGAGACTCCTTCCTAGCTGTAAAGTTCATATGCCCCTTTTGAGAGGGCTTTCTTGATGACATATGGACCTAGCCATAAGGGTTGAAGCATACCTACCCCAAGAGGTCATGTATTTGATCATAGAGCAAAACAAGATCTCCCTCTTGGTAAGAACTAGGCTTGAACTTTTTGTCGTACTGGGCTTTACTCGGCGCTTGTGGGCTTCCAGTGCCAATTCGACATCTCGACAGGTTTCATCCAGTTGATTGAGGTATAACAGGCGCTCTTCTTCGGCAATAGTGCCCGGCAGGAGTTCAATGACGATTTGTAGGGAAGGAATCTGGCACTCAATTGGTAAAACTGCTTCTAGGCCGTAAGCTAGTTGAAAAGGTGTAAAGCCAGTAGCAATCTTAATTGATGTTCGGTATTCCCATAGCGCCGAATATAACATTCGATGCCAGTGAGTTTTATGATTCCCTACTAACCTACAAATCATGGTCTTCAAGACGCCATTGACGACCTCTACTTGACCATTAGCTTGGGGGTAGTAGGAGGATACTTGATCCTGGCGAAAACCTAGCAACGATGTTACGTCAAACATCATGTGATTCTGAAAATGATACCCATGGTTTGTAACAATCGTGTGGGGTACATAGTAGCGATAGATGACTTGATTAAACAAGAATAGCGCCACAGTTTCCCCATCGGACGAATAGGTGGGAAGGGCTTCGGCCCACTTCATGAAATAGTCCACGGTTACAATGATATAGTTGTATCCAACATAGGAAATGGGATTGCAAGTTACGAAGTCTATCCCCCATTTGGAAAAGGGGATGACGGAGACAACCGGGTGCAGTAGGGCTGAAGGAGCGCACATTTTCTTTGTGAACACTTGACAAGGATGGCATTACCGGATGGCCTTGACACAATATTTGAACAAGGTCGACCATTAATAGCCTACACAAAATTTATGTGCAGTAGATATGCCAGAAAGATGACCGCCACATGCCGTAGCATGGCAGTCATTTAAAACGTGTTCCACCTCTTCATGAGTGAGGTAACGTTGAAGAACTGTATCCAGACCACGACTATATAACGAATCGTTAATCACTATATAGTTTCGCGCTTGGTGGCGGATGAGATGATGGTCACCTGACAATAGTTCGGGGCGGAACCGTTGTGCTTGGAGGTAGACAAGAATGTCACCATACCAAGGGTCAGTAGTGTTGATAAGATAGACAGCTTCATCTGAAAGAGGATCATGGTCTATCTTGTTAGGATTGACAATGGGAAGATTCGAAAAAAGTTCGGCGAAGACTAAGGAGTTCTTCGCCTTGGCAGCAGTGAAAACCAAATCAAATTGTTGGAGGATCACGATCCATTTCAAATATTTTCCTCCAATTACTTGACGAGACAAAATGTGTCTCATGGGATTCTCCAAGGCGATGACAGTAGTCTGTCACAACAGTATGTAGTGTCGGAATCGGTTGACAGCAAAGATGACTGCCAATGACAGCTTTTCCACATGTGAATATCTAAGTTCGGGTCCAGCCAGGACTTTCAACAGATAATAGATCACATGTTCACTTCGGTCATCATGACTTTGAACCAAGACCATTCCGAGAGAGGATGGAAAGGCTACTAGGTATAGAAGAAAGTCGCGGCCATAGTTGGGAGCGCTAAGGAGTGGGGCTAATATAAGTGACTTTTTCAAGGCGTTAAATGATCTGTTATCACAAAATCACAACTGAAGGGCTGCTGATCAGGCAGACTCTGTGTAACTATTTCAGACCAAGCTTTTAACTAAGGATTAGCCTCCCTAGCCTGAGAGGGCTCTCTCAAGAAAAGGTTATTGATTTTGAATGTTGATAAGAGGGCTAACTCTTGTACAATAAATTTAATGTAAGCATAACTGGTTGGAAACACACCAAAAGATATCTCATTGGGCTATGGAGTCTATAATATCAAGCAAACAAGAAAACACAGTGAACTCATAGAAATCAAGGCTCTTAGCATTACAAGTCAAACATATTCCACCACACATAGCTTGCTGTATACACAGGAAGTCAGAGCATATAAGTATGAATTCTGAGTGATTGCATACAACAAAACCATAAAATAACATAAGGTATAACACATCATCACTTCATTTGACCATGGCAATCCTTCGAGAATCTTGAGAAGAGTATAACTCTGTTTTACTATTACTGTCAAAAAAGATCTTACAGTGGCCCAAAACAACACACTTTTTCTATTAAGTATCCAACCTTTTTTACATCTAAGTTATTCCTATATATAGCCTATCAAAACACTGCTGTACGAGACTCCTCATCAAGCATGAAGGGAGCTCGGGCTTTTGACATAAATGACCTTAACAATAACATAAACGAACTAATTTATTACAAGAGATATGATGCTACGAAAACAGAGGATTCCATCATATTGGCACTTTAAGTCTTCTTCCTTGTATACCCTGATGTGTCCTTTGAGCTTGCCACCTGTAGTACTGCAATAATAACCATATCCAAGCTTAAAACAGATTCAATGTACATACAGCTCCGGATACTTGATGCATAGATGACTTCAACAACCGAAAAGAAAATGAAGCCTATATTCTTGGTTGCTGCCTCCCCTCGGTGTTCATATATTAATGATCCATCTTTTAGCCATTTAAACCTTGGATAGTCCCGTGTGACTGAAGAAAACTCATAACCCAGCCATCCCACAACTGGACAAGTGTATCATTTAACACCTCAGCAGCTCTATCCAAACCCTAAAATTTCGGAGATAAAGTGACTTTTAGGCAAAAGACAAAACTTCGACTTTTTCTTTGAATATTTACACCTGACCTCCTTTTCAAAATTTCTGACTGATCTTCTATAGTCTACATGCTGACATTAAACCATCTCTTTGAATATATGCTGATCTCAGCATTCCAACTCAGGCTTTAAAACTAACCAGTCATCTACAGCAGTTTCGTAGCGCGCTACGAAACTGCTGTAGGTCATCAAAATTAAATATATGAGCCTCAAAACAGCAATATTTCAAATCTATGATTCCTTTAGTCTTTCCATACAGGTGTGAAGACACAAAAAAGTCTCAAAAACTTTTAAAAAGACAATGGCCTAACATATATCAAAATTTGAGAAAACACATTCCTCCTTGAATCATTTAGCTGGCTTGTCTAGCTTTTCTTTTAGGCTGATGATTTCCTCCTTCAACTTCTTGTTCTGTGCTCTTAGACTTGCATTCATTTGTTTCATAGTTTTTGCCTGTTTTAGAGCTGGTATTGTCCATACATAGGCGTCAGATACCGAACTAGCTTGACTGATCAAACTTGTTTTACCTTTCATCACAGCTTTCTTATAACTAGTATATCTCACTGCCTTCTCTTTAAAGATATTATGAACCTGAGGTATCTCCTTACTTGCTCCAGCTTGTTTTGTAATGGCAACCACATTTCCACTTTGACTGATAACCACCTTATTGTCCTTATTCTTGTTTTTAACTGCTTGGACTATTCCAGAGAAGATTTCAAGTGCCTCTGTCCTAGGCTTGTCTGAAGGGACTTTCTCTTTTTGAGCCTTTTCTGCTTCCTTTATTTGCCTCCTAGTCATTGGTCTGCGAGGTTTAAAGGCATACTCTTTACTTGGTTCTTCAAACTTTAACCTTTTGGAAGCCTTTGACTTCTTAGAACTCTCAGGTGAAGATTTTGTTAGATCAATATGCATAGGTGCCCCCAATTGATCTGGTTCTATTTCAAGCGGTTCAACTTGGATTGGATGTTCTTGTTCTAATTCAATGGCTTCCAGCAAATCATTTAGATTACCCTTAGAAACAGGACTCTCTTCCACATGAGCAGATTTTCCTTTTTCTTTGTTCAGCTGGCCTCTAGTTCTTGCTCTTGAAACTCTTTCAACTTCACTAGACTTAATTTCATCTTTTCTTTTGTGAGTCTTCTGTTTAGATGATTCTGGTGTTTCATTAAGCGGCAACTTAGAGGCTTCTTTTTCAGACACTTTGGATGATTTCGAAGTTTTGACTATTGATGCCTCAGGAGTTTCTTTGGCTGCTAACTTAGGAGTCTTCTTTGTTGATGCTTCAGGTGTTTCTTTGACTGTTACAGACCTCTCTGGCTTCTTTGTTTTAGCTTTGGGCTTCTTATGGTCTGTTATTTCTTTCCTAATCTCAGCCAAAGTAGTATCCTCACTCCTATCTTCTCTTTCTCTTACAGGTAATGGAGTGAGGCCCGTTTTACTAGGGAAACCGGCCATGAATACAAACGAATCCCAGTCTTTACCAATTTTATGTAGGCTATTCAACACCAATAATTTAACCAGACCATGATGAAAAAGAGATGTTTCATAAGCTTCCTTTTTCAACTGAATCTTGTCACACATCTTAGAAATACTCCTGAATAAGTAAAAAGGGATGTCTATTGAGCTCTTACCAGTGAAGTGTAGTAGCAGCTTGAAATGATATGAATAGACTTTGTTGTACCGACCTTCACATGTCAAGTACTTCTGGATGCATGTCAATAATGTAGCATAATTCTCCTTAAGATAGCTCCTTGGGACAGCTTTAGTAAGATCTTCGTCTACATATGGTGCCTTTAAGAACTCCTTACACGGACCCATATCAAACTTGAAATTCTTGAACCATTCTTGGCCACCTCTTGGGATTTCTGTAACTGTAGAAATGACTTCAGGGGAAACCGGAAACTCCAGCATGGCCACCTTTGAATTTAATCCCGTGAAGTTCACTGCAAATGCCTTGGTCACTTCTGCATGTCCACCTTTGAGTTTTTCACAGAACTGCCAACAACCAGCAGCTCTGAACGCCTTTGCTACTTCCTCATCACTGAGGGTTACATCTAATCCCTCCGGCTCTGTTCTCACACATCTACCCGAACGGTGCTCCTTTCTCTCCATGTTTCTTTGCACAATTCTACACAAGGAAATGCCGGTGGTTTGCAGCACGATAACACTCCTTGGCTGTAGAACTCAGGCTCGCTTGCAGTAGTCTGATTAGAATAAAGCTCACGCTTTTCATAGAGTAGAAGACATTCATATGTTATGAAAAACACATTATGGAATGACCACTTCCTATAACGTCCTCCAAACTGACACATAACTCAATGAAATCAGACCTGATGGCAAAGTAATGGCTAATCATGACACGTAAATGGTGTGAGGAAACAATCATAACCGGACTCGTGACTCACCACTTCTCGGATTAGACATTTCAGAAAAAAAAAACTAGACAACAGCCCGAAACCCCGATTTCGTAGCGCGGGCAGTTCAAATTTAAAGGAATGCGCTACGAAATCGCTGGCAAACGGGCCGCTACGAAAACACGCAAACATTATTTAGCAGCAGAACTGACCAATCACACTCGCGCTACGAAACTGCGCAAGTACCAATGACATGACATGACATAACTAACCATGATGGAAGATGACTAATGCCCTTGCCTTTACACGAATTTCATTCATAACTCTTGAATTTCAAAGTTTGAAATTGACATAAGTTAACAAACTTATTTACAAGACCTCAAGACTTTATAAAAACTTATGGATAATTAACATATACATGAACTATAGATTCTAGTGATAACATGATCATTGAGCTTAATCATCCCACAGGTACGATACTCCTTTCTTAAGCAGGCACATAAAGCCTTTTGTCAACTCAGCATAGTTTAAAATGAACCGTCATAAAAAGTTTGCTTTCCCTTGCAAATGTTGGAGTTGCAGAATGGATTGTGGTTAGGGAAATTGAGTAATTTCCTTTACCTTGTCTTGGTCAACCCTAATCCTATACTTGGAGACAATGAATCCAAGTAAGCGTCCAGAATCGACAAAGAAAACACATTTATGCGGATTCAGACGTATGTTATAAAACCGACACCTAAGAAAGATGGCTCTTAAATGGTTTAGGTGCTACGTTCGCTGCTTGGAATGGGCTGGAAGGTCATCCAAGTAAGCTTGAACGATATGCCTGATATCATGAAATGCGTAGTCCATGGCTCTTTGAAAAGTTGCTCCAACATTCTTTAAACCGAATGGGAGTTTTCGATAGGCAAAGATTCCCCATGGGCAAACAAAGGCGGTTTTGTGCTGGTCTTTGGGTTTTATAGCAATCTGGTTGTAACTTGAGAATCCATCCATGAATGAAAATGATTCACAACTGGCACAGTCGTTGATGATCTGGTCGATGAAAAATGTCAGATAATTAACCTTGGGACACACAACGTTTAAGTCTCGATAGTTGACAGATACGCGAAAGATTCCTTGTTTCTTATCGACAAGAACCAAATTGGAAACCCATTCTGTTAAAGGAACAGGATAGACGAAACTAGCATGTAACAAATTTTCCACCTCATTTTTGATGGCTGTCGTTTTGTGGGGATGGACCGGTCGAAGCCTTTGGCGGACAGGTTTAGCATTGTCATAAATCTTGATCTCATGCTCGACAATAGATGGATCTATGCCAGGAATTTCCTCGTAAGACCAAGCAAATACATCACAAAATTCCTTAAAAAGGCAGGTGAAGCTTGCAATTTCCTCAGGATTGCAATCTGCTCCAATCTGGATGTTTTCCACGATGCCTATCGTGACAGAAATATCGATGAGAAATGTCTTTGAAATATTTCCCATGTTTCCTTCTGCGTCCAAAGTTTGGATAGTTGTATATGGTGAGGAAACGATTTCTAGTATGTCAGGTGACAGGATTTGAAGAGGCATCATGTCCGAATCAGATATCGAAACACGATGGTGTGAGTCCTCCCAAGGTCGCTCTTCTAAACTCATGATTTCTCTAATAGCTTCGTCCGTAGGTAGGACTTGATTGAGTGGATCGAAAGAAGGAGCAGTTATGGAAGGGGCAGTGGTACCGTTGGCCGTAACCAAAGTGACCAGAGATTCAGATGCAGATTGAATGGCTTGGTAGGCCAATTCAACTGGTGATAGCGACATTTGTTCTCTGTAAGTGTCAATGTCTGAAGGAGCTAGTAGGATCCATGGATCGGTCGGTTCTTGAGGAATGGATGAAACCATATTGACCATTTGTGGAACCTTTGGTGGCAGAAAAGGGAAACAACCCATCAGGGAAGAAGCCTTTAGTAGACTGGTACCGATATTGACGTAAGAGTCAGGTACACCACCTACTAGGGGTACATAGCCGCTTGGTAACGGGGAATAATCAGGGATGAAAAAGGACAGTTGGTCCATTGTGACTACCTTTCAATCCAATGGAAATAGGATGATGCGAAAGACAGTAGACATGATGGCCGTCATGGCATAAGTCCAGCTGTGACCCAGCAAGAGATTATAGTCAAGCTTTTTATCTACGACTTCGATGTCTACCGTTACCATTTTCCCTCTGCCTTTCTTGGCAACACTTGATATCCCCGACTTGTCCTCGGGATTGTTAGGCTTGGTATAGAATTTCCCCCAGGATAAGCAGTGCCCCCTTGACTCATTTGAGGTTGTGAGTAGGGTGCCCCCATGGATTGGTTGGGACCTACTTGAGGATTCCTGCCTGCCACAGAACTAACCATATGTCCTTGACTTTCATAAGCACTATTCATGTCAATTAGTGACTGACCATGCATGCCTGAAAACGAGGGGGGGGGGGAACTGTTACGTTCCTGGCCGGTATATGCATATTGGGAGTGCCCCCAGATACTTGAATCTAGGGGTTAGAACTATAAAATGGATGCCAACCATATTGTTGGTTGAAGGGGCCCGCGCTAACAGTGCTATATTGAGCATTATAAGGAGCGTTGTATGTAGCACTTGTCGAAGGTATAGAGTTTGACACTAAAGGGGCGGAACTTGGCATAGATTGGGTTCCACTCATGGAGGGTGTCATGTTAGGGGTTGTACCTGGGACAAATGGGATAGCATGGTTCACCATCAAAGGTGTTGTACTAACTGTCAACTGGGAAGTGGTGGGGGACCAAAAGTGTCCAAAAAGTCCCATGACCCATTAGTCATCAACGGGATGGGTGGAAATGTTCCAACTGAAGACAAAGGAGGTACAGATGCAACGGGAACCAAGAGTGGGCCTAACTAATTCGTGATCGGAGGATTGTATGGAGGAAGAAATCCTGCAGTAAGTAAATCCTCCGGTAAGCTTGAATCATTGGTTGTCCAAACTGATTATGTATGAGATCTCGAAGACTGATTTCCCGAAGACAGGGAATCCTGTTCACTGGAGCTCGATAAGTCCTCCATAATGAGTGGGGGAAGTCCTAACAATCGTCTAGATTGACGAAGAGGGTTGGATGTAGCCACGGTGGCCAATAATTTTTATCAAATAAATTTTATAATGACGTTTATTAAAGTCTCAATGATAACACTCTGGCACCTAAAAAATAAAAAATACACTAAGTGAATTAATCAACAAACAGAGGGAAATGACCCTGTCTAATAAGCACCAATCAATGGAGATGAAACCCAACATCACAATGAATAACAGAGATGGCTGGCCAAATGTACAGTTATGGTTACTCTAGAGCTTCACCCGAACCCCAGATTGAGGGGCCAAGGACTCTCGTGAAGACAAGCACCCTCCCAAAAGCTGAAGACAGAGTAGGTCCGTCTATGTTAGGTACCAAGGTAGCCCGCCCTAGTCACCTTGTGTAAGTCGCTAAAAGTATGGCCACTAAGGATACCTCAGATCACAGACACTACTGAGGGGGACACAGTCACAAACAATACGCTGTGTGGGCAGGATACCTAAGTCCCCGACTTAGCTCCGATATCCCCGAAGGATCCCTGATACACAGAATACCCAAAGGAGTTGCAAGCGAAGGTGGGCTACCTTCACTTACAGTCCGATGTTGTCTCGTATTTAGCTCTGCTTTTACTAGAGTGGTCCTGGTAGTATGAGTGCAAAAGGATTTCTCTCTTTTAATGACACTAGTTTTGGTTTCTGATCTTGGGCAGTTTACTCACACTGCCTATCCCAAGATCCTAGCCTAAACTAATGTTTGTTTGCTCTAGAAAGAGTTACTGATTGATTTTAGGTAGATTTTAAGTGTACTTTGTTAGAGTCTTCAGTAGGGGTGTTGACGTATGATATTTGGTGGGACTCTGACTCAAATCATGCAAAAGACAATGCTTGTAAATTTTCAATTTCGATGAATAAGTTGTTTTTTACAAAGGGAGAGTCTTTCATACATCAATATTCATTCCATGCATCCTATTCATTACAACACTAGCATAACCGACAGAAATTTTTCAATGCTTTCTAACAACTACTAAAACCAAATAATGCAGAACTTAACCAGCTAAGCAGAATAATGAATGTTTTTTTATTTTATTTTTTCTTTTATGAAAATAAAAGCTTTTAAGAAGAAAAACTATTTTCTAAAAAAAAATTCTTTCAGGACACTTATCTTACAAAAAAAACACAGCTACATATCCCTTATCAGTCTAGAAGCAAGTTACTCAACCCTTTGAGGTCACAGACACAGCTGTATATCAAAATTTGGGTGACTAACGCTCTGTGCTAGAGGCCATAGATAGTTACTGGAGGCACTAACGCTCTGTTTGTGTAGACACAAAGCTTTATAAAGCTCTGTTTACACTGATAACCTGCATTAGTGAGGGAAAATACTTCAAAATAGGGCTTTGGGGATCAGATCTAGGGCTGAGCATATGAAAGAAGAGTGTTGCAAGGTCCTGATGGGTCAGAGAAGGAATTTAGAAGGACAGGAAGGTCTGGAAGGAGGAGGAAAATAGGAACTTTGTGGGTAAACCAGGGACTAAAGTATAGTCCCCAGCAGAGTCACCAATTTTGCTATAGGATTAAATGCACGGTGTATGGAGAATGAAGAAACCCTCAAGGGTATTCTCGGGACCCTTGGCAGACTGTAAGATTATTTGCAGCTGTCACAAAGCTACATGCATGTCCATACTCAATAACTAACTATCAAAGCAAAATAGATTCATTACCTCGAGTCTCCGTGTAGATTTGATGGTGATTCAAAATGGATCCTAGAACACTCTCTAAGTTTTCATGAACTCTCTAAAAATTATGCCAAAGATCCAAAGTCTTATAAAGATCAAGCTATCGGAGGGAATCCTCAAACAGTTGCAATGGCGATCAACGTGGATCAACAAGGGCCATTGATCTAGCGTGTAGAGCGACGGACCATGGTAATGCGCGCTGACACCAACCAACAAATGCAGGGGTAATTTTAAGCAACGGAGGTAGTTTCTGATATACGATCAGTGACATGTCGCTAATCACATATCGCAGGGCAAACCTCTTAGTGAAGAGAAGCCCTGAGCACCCAGACCTGAAATAATTATAAAATGTGGAAAATGTTGTTTCGGTTCCGTCGAAGTGGGATTCCACAAATTCTGCAGAATATCGGAAGGGCTTCAAGCGGTAAGCGGTTTCGACCGAGTTCCGCCTGATGCCACATAGTGATCGCCACACATCCCTATGGGGAGAGAGAGAAACCGCTCACATCGGACAGGTAGACATCATGTTACTTAGCCGCCCAATATGAACGACAACCATAGGATCTGGGGCCTCTAGATCAACAGCGAAGACGTGTTCCGATGGATGACCAGATTTGACAAGGTTATGAAGCGAGGTCACATAGGATTTGAAGTTCGATATGGACGATGCGTTGGCAGAAGGTCGTGTTTCGCAGGCATTCTTGGAGTTAACGGAAAAAACAGTCATTTCAAATATGTCCAAGAGAACTAACACTCATCCATTATGAACTAGGTGGCCACCTCCCTGTGAGGCGTTATACAGTGACTGATTACGCAGGATAGAGGGATTCAAACAGATAGAGGCAGGGGAACCGAAAAGCCGGGAAGCAGAAACGAACAGTCGGGAAGCAAATTAACTTAGAAAGCCATAAACTAACAGAGAGAAGGAAGCAAGTTAAGTGAAAAGCAATAGGTAGTAAGCCGAAAGCAGAGAGAAGAAGTCGAGCTGACCTACAGAAGCAAAGGCAGCATCGAGCCAGGATTAAGACAGAGACAGAGAGAGTCAGAGAGTCTGTGTACTCCAGAGAAGGCTTGAGAGGTTCAAGCGCACTCCTCTGTAATTCTTGTCATGTATGAGTCTCAGATTGGGCTCATACTACTGTGACCAATAGAGGTCAAAAGTTCAATGAGGAGAGTCTGTGTACGCCAGAGACTTGGGGAATTCAAGTACAATCTTACTAATTTGTATATGTTGAGTGAGACTCAAATTGAGCTCACTGTTGTAAAAACTCTGATTTGAAAACATAATAGAGAGGCCACCACTGAAGGCTGGACTGGGAGACGTAGCCCAGGAGTATTGGGTGAACTCCTTATTAAACTTGTTGTGTTTACATGTTTGTCTATTATGTTTTCTTTAACTGCTTCATTGCCTGTGTATTTCGCAATCTTATTGATCCGTTGCATAAAATAACATAGGCACATCCATGCACATGAGTCTGTAATACCTTATTGTTTGTCTTAGATCAATATCAGATCAAGTGGTATCAGAGCTCTAGGTTGCTAAGGTTAGACAAGCTTGTGATGGATTCTTTTTTGTTGAATGCTAACTAGGAGAAAGCTTAAATTAGGAGGAGAGTTGGTTGAAGCTAACCCAGAAATTGGAAGAGTCTATCCTAGGAGGAAAATGGAAGAAGAAAGTCCCTTGGAATTAGACTCCTAGTTCATGGACAGTTTCATGACCATGAGAGCCATGGTACAAGAAATGTATAGAGAATTTAAGAGAGGTAGAGGTGAAGAGTCATCAACCTCCAAACAAGATAAAGGAGTAGAAGAACCTCTTCTAGTTGCCCACCCAGAAGGCAAAGGAAAAGAAGAGAAGCCCTCTCCACCATCTCCCCCATCGTCACCTTCATCATCATCTTCTTCACATAAAGAAAGCCCTAAAAAGAAAAAGAAGAAACCTTCTTTGATTAAATTAGATGTGAAGTTTGATTTGCCAGTTTATGATGGAGAATTGCATGCAGAAAAGCTAGATAACTGGATTACACAGATTGATGTATATTTCAGAGTGTAGAACATTGATTCATAAAGGAGAAAGATTCAACTAGCTAGCCCACATCTTGGAGGCACCGCCCTGGTATGGTGGGAAGGCAGGACACAAGCTGATTTGAAGAAGCATGGTAAAATTCTTTCTACCTGGAATGAATTTGTTTATGCAATTAAAAAACAATTATATCCACTAGCTTATATGCAACAAGCTATGATGAGTTGGCAAACTCTTCGCCAATTGAAAGGGAAAAGTGTACAAAGCTACACCCAAGAATTTAGAAAAAGAGCTTTGATTCTATGCATTTCTTTAGACTCACTTGAAACTTTCTTGAATTATATAGGTGGTCTACACAGCTATTTAAATCACACCATTCTCATGTTTAATCCTACTAGCATAGATGAGGTATCTGTTCAAGCTACACATCTAGAGGCTAGAGGCAAGAATGTGAACCTAGAGGTTGGGGGATCATCAAAACCCACTGCAAGCAAGAACAAGGAAAAGAGAAATTAGAAATGGAAAGAGAGGAAGACAAATGTTGTAAAAAAGACCAAACCTTCATGCACTCACTATAGGAAGGATGGGCATGATGATGAACACTGTTGGATTCTGCATCTAGAGCTGAGGCCCAAGAAGTACTATGGAAAAAAGAAGAAGACTATTGCAGCTATTCAGAAGGATTTGGGGTCAAACTCAGGGGATGAAACAATGATCACAGCCACAGGTATAAAAGGTTGTCCGCTTTAGAGAATGCAGAAATCAAGAAGCAGGTACAGGAGCTGCTCGAGAAAGGGTTCATAAGACCTAACACATCACCATGTGGGTCTCCAATTGTCTTGGTGAGAAAGAAAGATGGCTCATGGAGAATGTGCATTGATTACCTAGCACTGGATAAGATAACGATAAAAAATCACTATCCCCTTCCTCACATAGATGATCTTTTAGATCAGTTGAAAGAAGCTGTTTACTTTTCCAAGTTGGACTTGCATAGTGGCTACCATTAGGTCAGAGTTGCAGAGCAAGATGCATGGAAGACTGCTTTCAAAACAAAGCAGGGATTGTATGAGTGGTTAGTTATGCCTTTTGGCTTAACTAATGCTCTTGCTACTTTCATGAGAGTAATGAATGATGTACTCATGCCTTTTATTGATGATTTTGTCATTGTATATCTAGATGACATTCTTGTATTTAGTAAAACATGGGAAGAACATTTGAAGCATGTAAAGCAGACTTTAGATGTTTTGAAAAGAGAAAATATTTATGTTAAGCTATCAAAATGTGAATTTGGCAAAACATCTTTGAATTATTTGGGTCATATTGTAGGGGGCGGTGAATTGAAGATAGATCCCTCTAAGGTTGCAGTCATTGTGAACTGGCCTAAACCCAAATCTGCTACAGAAGTTAGAAGCTTCCTAGGAGCAGCACAATATTGGAGAAAGTTTATTGCTAACTTTTCCTTGATTGCAGCTCCCTTGCTTGCTTTAACAGGATTGAACAAGGTGTTTCAGTGGGGAGGCAAACATCAGAAAGCCTTCGACACCTTAAAATAAAAGATTAGTACAACACCAGTTCTAGCACTGCCCGATCTTCAAAGACCCTTTGGGATTAAAATGGATGTCAGTGACTATGCCATGGGAGCAGTGTTGATGCAACACAGTAAACCCATATGTTATCATTCTAAGACATTTAATTCTACAATAGTTAATTATCCCACATATGATAAAGAACTGTATGCATTAGTACAGAGTGTGAAAAAGTGGAAACATTACCTAATGGGCAAAGAGACAGTTATACATATTGATCATCAACCAATTCAATATTTACACTCCCAAACTAAGTTGCAGCAATCAAGGCACTATAGGTGGATGGGTTTTCTACAACAGTTCATCTTGTCATCAGATATAAAAAGGGCATACACAATAAAGTTGCAGATATGTTGTCCACACCAATCATAAATGCATCTACTATACTTAAGCATAATTCAGTATTACATGAAAGCTACATTGAACAATATGCTCAAGATATAGATTTTAAAGATGTATATGCAACTTTAAGTCATGGAAAACAAGTAGAAGAATTGGATTATCATGTCAAGGACCAACTCTTGTATCATTTTGGAAAGTTATGCATTCCTCAAACTAAAAGAGTAAAGATAATTCGAGAAGCACACACTTCTCTAATATCAGGTCACTTTGGTGTAAGTAAAACAGTTGCACAACTGTAAAGATTTTGTTATTGGCCAAAAATGAATGAAACAGTTTCTAGATATGTAAGAGGGTGTACCATGTGTGCTAAAAGGAAGCCCAACAATAGAAAACTAGGCTTGTACACTCAACTACCAGTTCCTTCTCATCCTTGGGAAAGTATTTCCATGGACTTTGTTGGGGGATTTCCTAAATCTAGAAAATTTCATGAATATTTATATGGTATTGTGGATAGGTTCAGCAAAACGAGTATTTTAATACCCTATAACAAATAGATTACAATTGAACAAACATCAAAGTTGTTCATTCAGCGTGTATGGGTTCATTTTGGATTACCCACTTCTATTATATCTGATCGAGATTCCCTATTTGTTGGGAATTTTTGGTCAAGTCTGTGGGAATTAATGGACAACAGACTAAAGAAGAGCATAGCCTTTCATCCACAAACAGATGGCCAAACAGAGGTGGTCAACAAGACAGTGATCCTGTTGCTCAGAGGCTATTGCAACAAGCATCCCAAGCTTTGGGATGAACATTTTTGTTATGTGCAACATGCTTACAACTGTGCTAAACATTCTTCTACACAAATATCTCCTTTTGAGACCTGTTTTGGTTTCATACCAAGGTCTCCCTTGGATTTTGTCTTTGGTAAAGACATAGTGGTTGATGGACACAGTGATGTGGACAAGGCAACCAAGTTCATTGAACAAATCCAAGAGATTCATCAGGCAGTATAGGAATAGCTGGAAAAGAGCCAAGCCAAGAACAAGGCAAGGCATGATAAGCATCGAATTGAGCATAGTTTCCAAGTTGGTGACCAAGTTTGGTTGTATATCAACAAAGACAGAATGTAAAGTGAAGGTACGAAGTTGAATATGATATGATATGGACCTTTCAAGATATTTGAGAAAATCAGTGAGAATGCTTTTCGCCTTGATTTTCCAGCTTACATGCACATCTATTCAGTAGTTAATGTAGAAATCTTGAGACTATTTGAACCTTCATTGGTTGAAGATCTCGAAGACCAGAGTCAATTGCATTCTATTGATGATCTGTTGCCTAAATATCTCAATGAATTGTAGGAAGACACAATTTTGGACAAGAAGGTGAGATCTACGCGCAGAGGGGATGTTGAGTACCTTAGGATTGGACTCAAAGGTTCAAGACCAAGCAGTGCAAGATGGATAGAAATTGGGCAAGCGAGGAATCTATATCTTCACTTGATTTATGCTTAAAAAACCAACTTTTGGTGGTCCAAAAGCTTTTTCAGTGGGAAGGCGTGATCCAAAATGGATCCTAGAACACTCTCTAAGTTTTCATGAACTCTCTAAAAATTATGCCAAAGATTCAAATTCTTATAAAAATTAAGCTATTGGAGGGAATCCTCAAACAGTTGCAATTGCGATCAACGCGGATCGACGAGGGCTGTCAATCTAGTGCGTAGAGTGGTAGACCATGGTAATGCACGCTGACACCAACCAACAAATGTAGGGGTAATTTTAAGCAATGGAGGTAGTTTTCGATATGCGATTAGCGACAAGTTGCTAATTACATATCACAGGGCAAACCTCTCAGTGAAGAGAAGCCCCGAGCACCCAAACCCGAAATAACTATAAAATGCGGAAAATGTTGTTTTAGTTCCGTTGGAGCAAGATTCCACAAAAATGGCAGAATATCAGAGGGGCTTCGAGCGGTAAGCGGTTTTGACCGAGTTTCGCCTGATGCCACACAACGATCGCCACACGTCCTGACGGGGAGGGAGAGAAACCGCTCACATTGGACTGGTAAACATCATGCTACTTAGTTGCCGATATGAATTACAGCCGTAGGATCTGGGGCCTCCAGATCAATGGCAAAGACGTGTTCCGATGGATGACTAGATTTGACAAGGTTATGAAGTGAGGTCACATAGGATTTGAAGTCCGATATGGATGATGCATTGGCAGAAGGTCGTGTTTTGCGGGCATTCTTGGAGTTAACGGGAAAAAATGGTCATTTCAAATATGTCCAAGAGAACTGACACTCATCCGTTATGAACTAGGTGGGAACCTCCCTGTGAGGCATTCTACAGTGACTGATTACACAGGATAGAGGGATTCAAATGGATAGAGGTAGGGGAACCAAAAAGCCGGGAAGCGGAAACGAACAGTCGAGAAGCAGATTGGCTTAGAAAGCCACAAACTGACAGAGAGAAGGAAGCAAGTTAAGTGAAAGCAGTAGACAGTAAGCCGAAAGCAGAGAGAAGAAGCCAAGCTGACCTACAAAAGCAAAGGAAGCATCGAGCCAGGATTAAGACAGAGACAGAGAGAGTTAGAGAGTCTGTGTACTCCATAGAAGGCTTGAGAGGTTCAAGCACACTCCTCTGTAATGCCTGTCGAGTATGAGTCTCAGATTGGGCTCATACTACTGTGACCAATAGAGGTCAAGAGTTCAGTGAGGATAGTCTGTGTACTCCAGAGACTTGGGGAGTCCAAGTACAGTCTTACTGATTTATATATGTTGAGTGAGACTCAAATTGAGCTCACTGTTGTAAAAAATTTGCTTTGAAAACATAATAGAGATGCCACCACTGAAGGCTGGACCGGGAGACGTAGCCTAGGAGTATTGGGTGAACTCCTTATTAAACTTGTTGTGTTAATATGTTTGCCTATTATGTTTTATTTAATTGCTTCATTGCCTGTGTATTTCGCAATCTTATCGATCTGTTGCATAAAATAACATAGGCACATCCATGCACATGAGTTTGTAATATCTTATTATTTGTCTTATATCAATATCAGATCAGCTGGAGAGCACAATGCAACTTGGTGGAAGTCCCCTAAACTGGTCCAGATCAAGTCCTGCACATAGAAGAGACAAGAGTAATCACAACATAAAACCTTGACAATTAATACATTACAAAAGACATCTAGTTACACATAACTAAGCTACTCATGCTAAAAGGTATCAGACAAACAACTAAATGAATGATATTACCAACACCACGAAGTAGACAGTACAACTGCAATTCTATATTAATGTTGAAAGTGTGATTACAACCATTGGTTGAATCAACCTTCCCTTACCCCTCCAACTCCTCTCTCTCTCTCCCTTCTTACCAACTTCTTATGCTTAGATTTGAGACTATGCTCAACAATCAAGTAAGCTATCCTTTCAAATGATCTGACCTCTTTCACAATAGCCCTAGCTCTACTTATGTAGCATTCATGATTAGGGTTGCCAAGTTTCTCCATGAGTTTCCTTAGGTAAAAGTAATGATGTTGCCATTCTTTCCAACTCTTTCCCATTTTCCTCCTTCATTAGGATTAGAAATCCCTCAAATAGGTCGAACTCTGATGTTTCCTTGCTTTTCTGAGTATATTCAGGAGAGAATATAGAGATATTTTTGAGTCAATTCACTCCTTTGACCTTTAGATCCTCATTAGGGTTCACTAACGTTGTCCCTAAACTAACAAGTAGAGTTAGTGGGGTCACTAACGCTCCCTTAGGCTTATAGAGAATCTTTATAAAGCATGTTGTCAGTGTATAGGCAGCATTAGTGTGGAAACAAGGCCTGTGAATTTGGTTATTGCTTCAGCCATCATGTCTTTCTCCTCTGAGTTGATGAGGAGGTCATTTTGCTGTATAACAAAAACATGATTTGGGGATCAGTCATAGGGACATTCAAAGCCCTTTGGGACAAGAAGAAAGATCCGATGGAGAAAATTAGAGTAGATCTAGAAAGAGGCACATGTTGTCAAGTGAAGACATTGCGAAAGGAGGAACTTAAGCACCCATGAACAATAGTATGAGAACATACACAGGAGTCCACATCATCGTCATCCCTATCATCATCATCATGGGAAAGGCAGGGAGAGAGAATATGTGCGGAAGAAGTTTAAGAAGGCCAAGCCTCCTAAATTTGATGGTGAAATGAATAAATTAGAGGATGTAGAAGCCTGACTATTGGGAATGAATAGGTTCTTCCAAATTCACGACGACTCAAAGAACATGAAAGTGAAAGTAGCTATTTTCAGCCTAAAAGACAAGGCTAATATCTAGTGGGAAATCGAAAAAATGTAAAGGGGATAAGGGAGGAAGAGTTGTCATGGAAATAATTTGAGTAATATTTTAAGAATAAGTATCTATCTGAGAGATACTTCGATAGCAAGGCTAAGGAGTTCTGTGAGCTTAGGCTAGGAAAAATGACAGATGAGGAGTATACCACGAAATTCCTAAAGCTGCGAAGGTATGTTCCCTACCTTAAGGAAGAGAAAGAAAAGATTCAAAGGTATGTTAATGGACTACCAAAATCCTTCAAGGATAGAATTGAGTTTGATGAGCCCAAGGCATTAGAGAATGCAATTCAAAAACTGAAGCACTAATATGAGCAGTCTAGGTGCAGGCCTAAGTATAAATCAGACTGGAAATTCAAAACCAATGCCATGTTTAAAGGAAAAAGGAAAAAATCAATCGAGGGAATGAGTACGACTCCTGTTAACCAAGAACATCAACAAAGGTCGAACACTACTGATAGAGGTTGCTCTACTTAAGAAGAAGTCAAGAGTTATGAGAAGGGTTGATATAAGTGTTGGAATTGTGGAAGAAATCACTTAAGGAAATATTGCCCACAACACAAGTGCACTATCCTGAGATTGTACAACGCACAGGAAGTAGAGACAATCAAAGACATGGCACAAGATAACCCTCAAGATGATCACTAAGTAGCGATTATAGAGATGAAAGGTATGCTCTGTGACCAAAATATTTCATTTTTGATTAACTCTGGATCAAATTTTAGTTACATCAGTCTCGATATTCTTTAGAAATGCACACTAAAGAAGGAAGCACACAATAAGTCTTGGCTGGTCCAACTAGCCACAGGAACAAAAAGAAGAATTGGGCATCGGGTGAGGGCTCACCCAATCGAATTGAATGGGATTCCAATTGTTGCAAACCACATTTTTCTATCATTAGAGGCATATAGTGTATTGCTTAGAAAGGACTGGTTGTATATGCATCACACCAAAGTTGATTTTTTTAGGAAGACCATTGAATGTCTTGATGAAGTAGGAGAGCATAGAATATTGTGGGGAAAACTGAAAGCTACTTTTTTGAGATTAATTTCAATTATGCAAGCCAAGAGAAGTCGTGGAAATGGGTGCCTTTTATTTTCTATGCAAATATATAGCCGTGTTGAAGCCAACTGCAATGTTGGGAATGACAATAGTGATGTTCCATGTAACCACCCTCCTCCCACATTTACCCAAGTTAACCGGTCCACTGGGGTAAACATGTGACAAGGGGCTACTATGATGTGATTCAACTCCCCATGTATAGTTAAGGAAGTGGAATTGACCAAACCAAACCATTATGACCTTCCACACATGCTACAAAACCTCTAGGAGCCAACAAACCTTTCCAGGTGATCAACCCCTGAGACAACTTGACATGTTATTGACTTGGAGCCTAAGTCACTCCCATGACATGGACATGCATGCGACTGGGACCCTCCAGTCACTCCCACAATAAGGGCATGCCAATGACTAAGGAATTTTTTAGCTAGTTCTGAGCCAACAACCCCAGATTCTGTGCCACTTTTTCAGGGCTATGGCTCAGGCCACTACCCATAACTTCATGAAACTTTAAGAAATGATAAATAACATTGGAATAAAGGTACTAATGCAAATACTTGATCAATGAATTGACTAGACCCCTACTAGCCATGTCAAGCATTTCATCAAACATGTCACAAGTATGCAATCTATAGGTCTTAACAACAAATCTGAGTATAGGGGTCTCATACTTATCTGAGAATTGCTAAGAAGCATTGATGCCTTATCATAGTAGCTGCATTATCATCTATTAGGTCATATATTCATTGTTCATTCAATTACTAATCCAAACATTATGAGATCCATACATCAAGTCTGTCTAACACATATTCATAACCAACATATAACCAACAGAAATAACAAGGATATAACAACCATAAAAAACACATATGAACTAGTATATTTAGCCATCAAATACAAGAGGAAGAAGCTCTTATTAACATATGAAAAATGCAACTAGGTATGGGACTTCCACATACCACCCAACCATAGATTGGTTGAACCAAATCTTTCTTTCAGCCAATCACCCCCATGCCATATTCCAAGCATGAATGTGGGTTCTCATAAAACAGCTCAAGCAGAACCAAAACAAGGCTTCTAGAGGACAAACCACCTCAACTCTCAACTAGTGATTCCACCTCACGATCGAACATCACTAACCATCACCAGGTTGGTCTCTATCCAAGTTGTTTAGGGCTCCAGGGTGTTTGATCCAACCAGGGCTTCCAGGCTAAGTAACTCAACCCACAACTGTTTTCGGACTTCCAGATCATTTGTCCAACTAGGGCTTCCACGACTAGTAACTCAACCCAATAAGGGGTTCTAGAGTGTTTGTCAAACCAAGGCTTATAGGAACTAATAATTCAACCCACAACCATAAGGAAAATGAGAACCAACCAGAAAAACAAAGGTAAAACCACACCATGGCTATCCAGAAAATGACAAGGCTAGGTAAAACCACTGTGAATCCATGCAATCCTCATGCCAATGGAAACTCATAACCAATAAACCACATGCATGTAACATGCATGTCAAAACTAGCAAGGAAACCATACATGGAACTCGATACTTGCAAAGCAATCCAACTGTAGTTGTTGATCCCGATGTCCTCTTGTGCTCTCTTTATTTTCCTTTGCCTTCTTGCTCCAAATTCCAAGTATGCCACACTCCTCCAAGAGTGCTACAAAAAAATATAAGTGTCCAAGAGTATGAGAGATATAATAGAAGAGAGAGAGAGCTCCACCCAAAACCTGCCAAAAGCCTACCAACTGATCCTCAAAAGCCTTTTTATCAATGAGGTCTCTAATTTCTTAATTTTCCATTAATTTTCCTTCATTTTCCTCCTCACATGCAACATGTGACCTTTCACCTTCCTTTCCTCCTAATTTCCATTATTTTCATAAATAAATGCCAAATAATGCCTCTTGCCTTTCCAAATCCTTTGCCATTGCCTTTGCCAATTTCCTTTAGCCATAATAACCAAATGAACACCCGCTAGGATGTTTTTCCCACCATTCAGCTTGGAATATGTGTCCCATGACCTTGGCCTTATATTTTTACATTATTTTTAATCTGGGTTGTTATAGAACCCTCCCCTTTGGGGGAACACTGTCCTCAGTGTTCAATGACACCTACAACCAACAGGACCGTTGAAAACAAAACATACTGCCTATGGAGCTAACATAGATCGTTGCAGTATTTACAATGACCACTACTGAAGATATGACAATTATATCATTTGCTGGAGCTTTATAACACAAATCTTTACAATATTTATAATAATAACCACATATACACTCATACACATTTTCTTCAACCAACAAATAATCATACTATCTATGGAGCTTTATAGATCTAGCTCGATACAATATTTACAATAACATACTTATATACATATGCACATTTTCTCAACCAACAAATAAAAGGATACGATGCCCGTATCATCAACAAGGGGATCCAAAGGCTCACACCTCCACCCTTAAAGTAATACCATGATTCACCTCGTTTCCAGGAAGTCTAGAATCGACTGCCAAGATCAAAGTCTGCATCTAATGTCCAATGCTACAATCCTCATGGCACTTGTCCTCTCAGTGAATAGTTACTGACTCATTGTTCTAGGGCACACTCCCAATGTGCCTCTAATTCCATATGACAATATTAATGACCAAAAAAAATCCATCCTCGACCTTCCCTTCTTTGCAACACAGTGCCTCGGGAAATTCGGTCACCCCCCCTCCATGTAGTCACACACCTTCCAAGTTCCAAGGGCATCCCCTTCTATGCTACACAGTTCCTTGGGAAACTCATCCCTTAGAAAGGTTTCCTCACATCCGAAGGACCAAAAACCAAGGCATATACCTGCCTCAAAACCATCGTACCGGTCATAGCATGCTCATGGAAATCAATGGAAACTATTAGGTACCAATTTCCTACAATGGTCCTGCTCCTGAAGTGATTCACCAGCCTACTACTGCATGTTCTAATTCCTTTCACTGACACTGCTAATTCTTGCAGTCAGTTTCAATCACCCAACCAGACATTTTCATGCTTTCATGTACCAAGCACATAATTGTCATTAGATTTAAAATAAATTGAAATAAATTCACATCACACCTAATTGGTAACTCATCAATAAGGTACACTTGCACTTATGTTCACTTCCTGTCAAAATAAATCTTGACCAAATCATCATGTATAAACATATCACATTCAGTTAGCTCAAAACACAACCATCATAGTCAAAATCATGAATCGCATGCAATCATCATAAACCAAAATCATAAATCACATGTAATAATTATAAATCAGAATCATAGATCACATGCATAATAAAACTGAAATAAAATATTGATACTTATTCTTTACTCAGTCCTTTGCTTCTACCTTTATCCTTTGTCCTTTTCATACACACATTGGATTGGTTGCCACACCCAACAAATACCCAATGCCCTTTTCTTTTCTTCAATTTCATACACATACATAATGTACATCACAACACATACTTCCACACATAGCGTACAACACCACACATTGTATACACCTACACTTGATATACATCATGACACATACACCTACACCTGGTGTACAACACAACACAGTACATACTCCTACATACAATGTACAACACAACGAATACACATGTCATGATGCCATGACTACACAATGCACATATGTAGTATCACATGCTCGCAACACAAGATGTGTGACATGCACACAATACCACATGTGCACCAGTATCATATATACAACATGTACATAGTACCACCTATACACAACTCCACCTGCACAACATCGCATGTACATGACACCACCGGTACAACATGTACACAACGCCACATGTACACTAAATATACAATATGCACAACATTTACACAACAATAACACTGTACATCCAAAACCACATTGTTTCTACTAAGCAACCTTGCTTCCAATGTCTCTCTGCCATCCATGCTTATCCTAGCATGTTGTGGATCATGCTGTTTTCATTCCACTAATGTATCTCTCAACATTACCTGTCCATAACGTAAACATAGGCATAATATAAACACATAATATCAACTCATATCCACATGATATTGAACTCATAAATTTGTTGAGGCTACTCTTCCCACTTGATTCCACATAAGACCTGTTGTGGCTTTTTCTATCACCTGGAGCACAAGTGCCTCAGGAGATATAGAAAGCTTCCTAGAGATAGCCTCTGGGTTGATTATAGACCAGTGCCTAGGAAATCTTAAATAGAGGAGTGCATGGAAGATTTTCCGAGAGGGGTTTTTGCAACACTCCAATTGTCACGTAATTAAAAAGGAGTAAATGGGGGCTTGGTTCAATAGTCTACCATCTAGGTAACCTCAAGCCGATACATGGATCCAAATGCTCAGGGGGTAAATCGGGCCAACCTCAAAGAGAAATGTCTTGTTCTAGTGGCCGACACACAACAACATTCAAATTTATATTGAAGTTATAGTAAAGTGAAGAGGAGGAAAGGAAGGAGGGAATTCGATGCAGAGGGCTGTAGACATGACATAATCCTAAGCATTAATGTTCCGGAAGAAGGGTGGAATTTGATGCATAGGGCTGTAAACAACACATAATTCTAAGCAACGCTTTTTTGATAGAAATATGGAAGAGTGGAGCGCTAGTCAGGGTTTCAGGCCATATACTACATGGGCACATTTGTATCCAAAAGACCAATCAAATATGTGCACATTACAAGTACTCAAGTAAATTTGTAGCTAACACAGGTATCGTTGTTATATAGTAACAAAGAAATAATCTTGAACAAGGGGGAAACTGACAGCTTCATCAGAATACTTTAGAGATAAAAAAACGTATATGGAATGAGATTACAGAGGGGAAAACATACTGCGCATTAATCTGCTTGGAATCACCGGGGAGTTTCATTAATATTTGAAGGGTCCAAATAACCAGTCCATTACATTTAGTATGTGTAGCTCTGATTCCTCATGAATAGGCAAAGAGAACCAAAAGTGGAATCGCAGAATTCAAACCCCGTGGGTGAGAAATTCTGAAACCTTTTCTAAGAGTTTCTTCCCCCTATTTATTAGAAGAGGGGGAGATGGAATTACAGTTACAAAAATATCTTCGCCAGAGTATCCAATTGCCTATTAGACTAGCTGTCTCAGCACGTAAGGCTCTACAGCCCAAAATGATTACAATTGGGATTTGATCCCTTCCTTGAAAATACAGAAATTATAGAAAAATATAAGGAAAAATGATTGATGGTGAGAAAAATAACTCCTAGCTGTCCTTGTTATATCCTCTGGTCAGGATACGTCTATGTCATCATGCGTCCCTCTAGCTGCTCAACTGGTCCATATCACTTTTTCTTTAACTACTTGAATAGCTCGTTCTCTAGAGTTGGGAGTGGGTCAATTTTGAATTCCTATCGTGGAGTGGAAATGGAGCATGTCCTGACAGTACTTTGTTGTGTATCAGAGTGGAGCCCCATGCCTCTATTTATTGTTTGAATTTGGGTGGTGGAGCAGACGAATTTATTTCAGCAGCCCGTGTAGTCCTTAGTTTCTTATTGTTGGGGCTTCTACAAGATTAACCCATATCGCTCTGTCACTGCCCCATACCTCTTATTCAAAGTTTCATCTGCTGACCCGTCCATCTTGAAAGCTCTGTACCTCGCTCTCAAGACCTCGCTATATCAGAACTTTTGCACTAAAAGGTGTCACAGAACTACATGTCCCGAACGCCCTTCTGCCCCCTTTACCTTAGCCCTCATTTTTCCTTTCTTTTCATGTGACCGGGGGTTATGATCAAGTTCTTAGTGCTTTGGGCGCTAGGGCCTTCGGGCTCCCCTCCGGGGTCTTTTTCCTTTGTTATGTAGAATCCTGCACCTCGGTGGTTTTCAATGCTTTGCCTTTGATATCTCCCCTTGACCCTTGCGATCGTCAATCTGCAGTATTGGGCCCACCCAGGGTATCGCAATCACAATACAAGAGATGATGTGAGGATGATTGGTTTTCGGAGGGGGGCGTGAGTGGTAAGTGCTAAGTGGGGGGGGGGGGTTTACGAAATGCAATGGGAGGGACATGTAGCGGCGGGGCCTAATAGGGAAATCTCTTTTTTAGACACCCCCTCGCTGATAAAGGGAAACATGACAGGGGGGGAGAGAAGGCCTAGGAGCCATCGATCCGGCGGAGTCAATATGAGCCGTTTGGGGATGGGGTGTGATTAATTGAAATGTGGCCTTTAAAAAGGGATGGACCCGACACCCCTTTAAATATATTATATAAAATATCGCATCTGGGGAGTTCCCGCATATCGCAATTTCAAGTCGAGAGGGACTTAGGCGGAAGAGGAATATTTTCTTTTGTGATATCTGATTGCCAATTTGCGGGATTGGTGACGTCACTAGTGCCATGTGGCACTTCCTGAGTGGTGACACGTGTCACCCGTATATGCCCCCATAAGACCCCATAGAGTGCCAAATCTACGTGGCACATGTCCTCTATACTGCCATGTCATGCTGATGTCAGTTGCCATGCATATTCATTAGGACAAATGGTATTCCGCCACGTGGCCCGCCTAGAGAAGAGAGAAAAGGCATGCTTGCCTCTGGTTTTGCAACTAGTTTCCTTTGTAAATCGTCATTAACCATTCCCAGTGCTTTACACTATATCAGGACTCTTACCATTTCATAGTCATTTTAACCTCGGTCCCACCCATAATTGCCGATATGTGGGATTGCGGGATGCCCGATATGCGGGACCTGCCCACCGCCGATAAGTCGATAGATTGTGCCTGAGGCCCTCCGATCACCAATAAGCCGATGTGCCATACCATGGGACCCGTCGATTTGTGATTTGTGATATCAGCGATTGACTGATCATAGATTTCGCTGCTCTCCTCTGCTGTTGTTGGAAACTCTGACCTCCGATTGCGATGAGCCTCCTTGGTCTTTTCCTCTTTGTTTTTTGGCTTTGAAAGGGCATCTTCAATCTGCTCTAACGTCTGATCTATGAGTCCATTTTTGGACTTCCATATATCGTTGGAAAGCTTGTTCCGAGCACTATGCAATGGAGAGGGCCCAATTTAGCTTTAGAGAGATTCTGTGGCATGGAAGGTGGTTTCAAAATTCAATACTCTTTCTCACCCTTTTCATTTACTACTTTCCTCATCGAACTAAAATGCAGAAATAACAATTCTAACAACTGGAAAGTAAATGCTCAACTATTGAGCTTATTTATATACATTCCTACTTATGCACTGGGCTCAATTCCCCTGAGTGATTTCAACTCTCCAATGGAGCCAGACCAACATTTGGGTGTTGGACCTAATGCCCCTATGCTGCTAATATCTAAAAACAAAATGAGCATGCACCATGAAAAATT
This sequence comes from Pinus tabuliformis, assembly GCA_031772625.1. Taxonomy (NCBI): domain Eukaryota; kingdom Viridiplantae; phylum Streptophyta; class Pinopsida; order Pinales; family Pinaceae; genus Pinus; species Pinus tabuliformis. The sequence goes on from CM062805.1 coordinate 1,284,082,765, forward strand.
TGAAAATGAGAAGCTTTGATGCATACTCCAGAAACAACCTCTAAAGTTGGCCAAATAATATGCTCATGTACTCAGCTACAGGGTCATGGAATTGACAAGAAAAATTTGCAACTGCCTTATTTTCATAAATAGTCTGTTGACCAATGTCTTCTTGGTCAGGGTAGCCACAAATGCTGTTCAACTCCTCAACTTTAGATTTTTCAAGAAAAACTCGACGTTGATCTTTTACTACCCATTTTTCAAAGGGCCAACCCTCTTGGAAACCTGTAATAGATTCTTCATTTTCTGAACTGTAAGAGTCGTAGATCAGAGAATCCACTGAGAATTCCTGGAAGGAATCCTTCTGTAATAGACAGTAACAAACTTTGTGTGGTCCTTCAACTTTGGGTTCTCCCTGGAAAACTTGTCGTTGGGAGCTTTATCCCCACTTGTTGGTAAACAACTCCTTCTGAACCTACGCGACCATCTCATCCTCCTCTGAATAATATGAATCATAAATTGGAAGATGTTCTTGATCATATTCTCTAGGGGAAGGATGTGCATCGTGGACTGGAGCCTCTTTGTTGACCTCCTGGTGGGCCTCCTCTTCTTGTGCAGCTTCCCATGACTGGGATTGTGGTGGCTCTGCATCACTTGACTCTCCATCAGAGTCATATACATCATAAGAAGGAGAAGCATCAAACTCGACAGAATAAGATCTCTGAGAGTTTGTTTGCAGCCCGATGATGTTTCCTTCTTCTATTTCTTGCTCATTGGGTGATGCTTCTTGATGCGAGTAGATGTTTTCTTGGAGTGGAGCTCCATAAACATCTTCAGTAGGGTCATCAACCTCATGGATATTTTTGACATTAAAATGTGTACAACAATCTTCAAACAGATCATTCAGTGGATATGATATTTTGCAATAAAGATGGAATGCTCTATGAAAACATTTTAGGGAGGATATGCTGCCATGAGGTATTGCTCTATACCAAATTCTAAAATCTTCTTATAAAGAGTACATGAATAATTTCATTTGCACATCTTCAAAAATAATACCCTGCTGCTCCATGCATTGATGAAAATTCTTAAGGTGTTGGTCTGACCTTCTATTTGTGTTTCCACTGAATGTAGGCAAATAGGTATTCAATTCATGAAATGAAGGGACATGATTTGGATAACCAGCAATAGAAGAAAGATTCAGTGGGGCAAATTGGTTGGCCAAGAATGCAGGAATGGCCATTTTGAAAACCCCCTAGGTGGTGATCTTAGTTTTAAAGATAGGGAAATCTTTCAGTTGTTTTAGCATCAGAGTGAGTATGGGGTTGTTTGAAAGCCAGGGCAAGCAAATAGAGATATAGATAGTGGAGTCACCAGGGTGTTTACCATAAAATGAAATAGTGGAGTCACCAAGGTGAGATATCTTCAATCCACACTTCCCTTGCTCACCTAACAACGGGAATGTAAAAGTTTTTCATAACCAGGGAAAAATATTCTAATCTGTTCCCCGACAACGACGCTAGAAAGATGTTGTGGCTTTTTCTAGAACCTAGAGCACAAGTGCCTTAGGAGATGTAGAAAGCTTCCTAGAGACAACCTCTGGGTTGATTGTAGACTAGTCCCTAGGACATATTAAATAGAGGTGCGCTTGGAAGAATTTCTGAGAGGGGTTTTTGCAGCATTGCAATTGTCACGTAATTAAAAAGGAATAAAGGGGGCTTGGTTCAATAGTCTACCATTTAGGTAACCTAGAGATGATACATGGATCCAAATGCTCAGGGGGTAAATCGGGCCAACCTCAAAGAGAAATGTCTTGTTCTAGTGGCCGACACACAACAACAGGCAACTTTATATTGAAGTTGTAGTAAAGTGAAGAGGAGGAAAGGAAGGAGGGAATTCGATGCAGAGGGATGTAGACAAGACATAATCCTGAGCAACAATGTGTTGCAGCTTCAGAATTCTGTTGCTGAAACATGGGGGATAACCACCCAGTCTGGACCTTAAGACAACTCCTTTTTCGTTTAAAGTGGTGGCTCTGACTGGGGATAATGGGACCAGTTTCCCAATGTGGGTTTTAAGATGAGAGTGGGTGGTTCATGAGTGTTTTTGCAATAGAATAATGATAATCTAAGTGATTTATTCTATGATGCAATTTCTCTAACTTAACTTATTCTAATATAAACCCGAGTGTTCTTGCATGGTATGCGATCTACAAAGATATCCTTTTAACATGTGATAATAAAGATTGAACACAATTAAATGGAGATGATAACGTAAAAGATAATTCCTTTGACTAAATAGTTAGTCAAAGGAATTTATAAAATATATCACATGTCTAATGAGTTATATATGAAAATCAAAACCTCAGTTATGGCATCAATACAAAAGTGCAATTAATGCTTCACAGAAACAATAAATCTCACATATAATTCATGAAAAGAAAGTTTTGCCACTAATTAAATGTAAACAGAATTATGCATACATGATAATAGTACCATATGTATGAAGTCTTGCTCATTTGACAAATGACATAGACCAAATTCTTCCTTCAAATCAAATTGTCTCCCAAGAATACAAAAGTGCATCAACAAAGGAAAGTAGTCTGATATCTAAAAGAAAAGATCATGTTCCATCATTTCACCAAAGCATTCACAAACTTACTGTAGAACCTCTATTCTACACCTATTTGTCTACCATTTTCCTCAACTTTTCCTTATCTTTCCTTCACTTTTGCCTCATTTTCACCATAAAACCTCTCAGATCATTACATTCAGTGTCAATAAGCATGATCAAGCAAGTTTTGCTAATGGATGACTATTTGTTTAGTTTTTGACTTACTTGCAGGAATCCCGCAGCTATCTGATGATCCCGCAGCTATCTGAAGATCCTGCAGCCTTTTTGTTAAACACTATGATCCACGTGTCGGTTTGCTAGACGAGCCACATGGGCACTCAGGTATCAGCGTGCTCGAGGTTCCTGTCCCTTTGTTCCAGCCATCCACGTCATTTTTACCCATGGTCAAAGCTGGTTAAGCCACGGTCAACTCAAGGTGGTTTAAACGGTGTTTGAAAGCTGTTTGGTCACGTCACCTTGAATGGTGATCTGTCCATGTTCTACAGATGGCAGGGGACGCAATCCAACATAGATTTATTATCCATGTCGACAGAACCACTAAACTTGTCCACGCAGCCGTGATGTGTCAAAGGACCTTTAATACGCATACTGTTTTATTGTTTTTCTGTTAACTAGCTGTACGCATAGGCTATCTTAGAAACTCCTATAAATTGATGCGTCTGCGTACGCTCAAAGAACTTTTGATTAGTTGTAATTTTCTGAACTTGTGTGGAATTTAAGAGCTTTGTGAACTCTGTTTTCTAGTGCTATTCCAACACTCTGTTTTGTATACTTTTTGCAAATGGAGGAATAGACATAGCACCGTTTTGAAGTTTCCAGATCTCTGAGTTTTCTTGTGGCTGAATGAACAGAGGGCCCCTGCTCATCTCAGCCTTTGTAAAGTATTTCATGTGCAACATTTCATTATTTTCTTATTTATTTCCTTAAGCATGTATAGTTTCATTTACTTGTTTTCCTTTCTTTTCAGCTGATCAGTGTTATTTCTTTGCAGGTTTCTTTTAGCCCGGGATTTATTTTTTTATATGTGTTGTGTTTGCTTTACAGCTAATGGTATTTGAAGTTGACAATTCAAGTGCTGCCTTTGTCTTTATAGTTAGTTTTTAATCTTATTTCTCAAAGAGCTGTTAACATACATGAATGATCTTCATCATAAATTATTATCTTTTAAGATCAAAATATCACTAACTTGCAGCTTGTTTGGGTACTTTTTGGACTGTTCTTAAGCTACTTTCTTTCCGTGCTTTACACAGTACATGTGCTTTGAAGCATCGAGTTAGAAAGAGTAAATCATTACCACTAGTCTTTAGAGTAAAAGTTTTGATTTTAAAGTGCTTCCTAGACTATTTCCTCACTACTTTCTAATCATGCTTTCCATAGTACATATGGCTGAAGTAGAGAATTAGAAATAGCAAATTATTATCATTAGTCTTTCAAGCATATTTTTCTCACTTTTATAAATTCCACTTAAGCTACTTTCTTTCCGTGCTTTACACAGTACATGTGCTTTGAAGCATCGAGTTAGAGAGAGATAATCTTTATTCTTGGGTTTTAAAAGTGATTCTCTTTTCTTTTATTAGCAGCAACTTGAACGGTGTCTAGTGCCATTGGTAGTGGTCATTTGCTTTCAAGTTTATTTCAAGTCATTTCAATTCATTTATTCTTTCCAAGCATTTCCTTTCAAGCAATTAGTTAGAGATCACTCCACACACACTTCCACTCATTTAGAATTCACTCTACACACACACCATCACTCACTTGTTTATAAATTCTCACTCCATCTTAGGAACATAATTAACCACAACAACACCCCCCAACGATAAGAAAAACTCTAAGAGGTTACTTAAGTACATATAGTACACCCTCACTTCATCAGCTTACGAGCCCCGGGTTGACAATAAATACTAGCAATTTAGATAACACTAAATTGACTAAACATTTTGGCGCCGTTGCCGGGGAAGTGAAATTAAGTAGCCATATTCTTAGAAGAAAAAAAATATATAAAAAAAAAAACTTCAAGAAAAGAAGTTAATAACCCATCTAAGTATGCTCTCCTCTTGCACTTTGAAGTGATCTGGAGGATCAGAAAGGAGAAAGTTATTGATTTAATAGTTTCTTGAGTATGCTCTCTTCTTGCACCTAGAGTGAACTGGAAGATCAGAAAAAGAACTATTTAACTTAACTTGAAGATAAAATAAAAATGACATGCATAGAGCTAGAGATTCTAGGGGAAGGTTTTTAGCTAGAGCTCGAAGTTCAATTTTTACAAGTCCATCTGCTTCAAGAGATAGACAAGAGACACCTTCCTTATCTCCAACCGAAACTCCTAGTCCTGAAATTCAAGAGCCAAGAGTTGACTCTCCTATACCTTCTATTGAGTTTGAACTAGGAAGAGACTCTTCTCTTTCTCCTACCAGACAACCAATTGTAATTGAGGAAATAGACTCACCTGAAGAGGAAGGAGAAATCTCTCCTCATTCACCCTTTGTAGAAGAACCAGAAGATTTTGAAATCCCTAGGAGAATCATCATGGCAGAGGAAGAAGGAGGCGATAGAGGTAGAGGTAGAGGAGGAGGAGGAAATAACAATAACAATGGAGGAGGTAGAGGTCCCATTGGAGGAAATAGAGATGGGGATAACACATTTGGGTTTCCCATTGTTGATGAGGACTCCCGAGCCACCATGAAAAACATATCACCATCCGTCCTCCCAAATTTTCATGGATTAAGAACTGAGGACCCTGAAACATTCTTGTTTGAATTTGAAGTTGTGTGTCGAACTTATGACTATCTGGATGATACTCAGAAACTCAAACTGTTCCCATCAACATTAAAAGATCAAGCTTTGAAATGGTTCATGGGGTTACTTACTCAGTCCATTAGGACCTGGGATGAAATGAAACAAACCTTTTTGGATAGGTATTTGGACTATTGTATGCCTACTAATCATAAGGATGAGGTTTTTAAAATGATGCAAAAAGAAGATGAGAGCTTAGAAGATTTACTTGAGAGATTTCAATATAATTTAAAAAGAGCAAAAATGAGCACCTTGGATGAAGAGACCTTAAAAGCCCTCTTATTAAAAGCCATTAGGGATGAATGGATAGATATCTTAAACATGATGGGGAAAGGGGATATTTCTCAACTTCCTCTCAGTGATATAGCAGAACTATGTACCCATCTCTCAAGAGGCAAATCAAAAACTCAAAAAGGGCCTAGAGATCCTTCTCTCCTTAGGGCAAATAAATCTGCAACAGGATCAGTGAGTAGGGCTGAAATCGGTAATATGCTAGATGAATTTAAAACTGACATCTTAGGGAGTCTTAGTGAACAAATTGATACCCTTAAGATTCAGAATAAACAAAAAGCAGAAGCCGAGGCTATGACCATCTTTTGCCCGAAGTGTAGAAAGAAGCATGCTTTAAAGGAATGTCCCTTGGAAGCACAAGTTGTGGAAACCTGTGTAATTTGCTCAGAAACTCATGAGACCAAGGAATGTCCTTCAATCCCTGGCCTCAAAGCAGTCTTTCAAGAAGATCCAAGTACGCTTGAATCTCTTTGTTTTGTTGCAAGAAGACCTTGGTAGGGGCAGCAAAATCAAGGGTTTAACAACTCTATGAATTTCCAGCCCCCACCAAATTGGAATCCTTGGCAAAAACCTTGGTCACAACCACAAAATCCTTTCCAAGCATGGTTGCAAAGCATGCAAATGCAAAATCCTTATGGGAGATTTGCCCAATTCTATCAATATCCTCAATCCTTTCAGAATCAGCAAGCTCCCCAACTTCCAAATCAAGGTCAACAATTGTCATTACCATTCCCTCAACAACAACAAACTCCTCCACAAAATCAAAATTCTCAACTCTTGTTACAATCTCAGCAGAGGCCAAATCAACTTCCCTCTCAACCTCAACCAAACCCCAATAATAGAAATCCTCAAAATGCTTATGTGATGGAAGGTCAACCATTCCCTACCTATATGGTTGTCCCTCTCAATGAGGTCCAACTCAGATCAGGTAGAATCCTAGACCAACCTTCTACAAGTGCTCAACAACCAAGCATTTCTGAGGAAGAATCTCTCAAAGCCAATAAGGGTTCTGAAGTATCCCTTCAAAACCCAAGCATTAAAGAAAAAGAAAAAGAATCAACTCCCTTAGTAGAGCAACCCACATCTTCAGCTATTCCTCCTTTTCCTGAAAGATTGCAAATTGATAAAGGAGTGGAGAAGCAGATTTGGTTGCCTGACTATAGCTTTCTAGATGAATTGAAAAATGTCTGTATCAAGATTCCCTTGTTAACAGCCATTAAGGAGATTCCCATTCTAGCAAAGACAATAAAGGAGATGAGTTTGAAAAAAACAATAAAAAGAACCAGAGACACAAAAAGGATACATCTAGTTGGAAAAATTGCAGACATTATGATGGGTAAAATTACCATGCAAAAATATGTAGATCCCGGTAGCCCTATTGTTAAAACTCACATTAATGGGGTTGAAATCCCAAATACCTTGATTGACTTAGGAGCCGCTATCAACATTATGAGTAGACAGACCATGGATCAGTTAAAACTTCCTAACCTTCTCTTTACACCTACTTTGCTGCAACTTGCAGACAGATCAATCATTAAACCTGATGGTGTATTGGAAGACATTCCAGTCTCACTAGACTCTTGGGAATATCCAGTTGATTTTATGATTTTAACTCCCAAGAACAATCTAGGAGGACATCCTCTTATTCTAGGAAGACCTTGGCTGGCCACAGCTGATGCTTTCATAAGTTGTAGGTCGGGAGACATGTATATATCAGATGGTAATTCTACCAAGAAATTCAACTTGTATCCTCCCGCAAAGGCAATAACAGAAATAGGAGAAGATGAGTGGATTGATGATGAGGATACTCTTCAACCTGTTCTAACCATCTCTGAAATCAGTGAGGACAGTCAAATTCTAAATACATTAGAAAATTTTGAGGCACCTTTAGAATATGACTCTTCACAATTCCAGTTAGATGCAGATATTGAATATCTTTCCTCTAGACAGATGTCTCTCTTCTCAATGGAAGAGTTTGGTAGTTCTACAGTTGAAGTCTTTCCAGGAAAAACATTAAATATCAACAAGAACTTGGAAAGACTACAACAAGAAGAATTAACTAAACTGTTGCAAAAACATTCCACTGCCTTTGCATGGGAATATACTGACATGAAAGGAATCGACCCTAAGACTTGTATTCATCATATTTACATTGAAGAAAACAGCAGACCTATTAGGCAGCCACAAAGACGGATAAATCCAAATCTTAGGGAAATTGTGAAAGAAGAACTTCAGAAATTGCTCAAGGTAAACTTCATTTACCCCATTTCAGATAGCCAATGGGTTTCTCCCTTGGTTATAGTGCCCAAAAAGAATGGTAAATGGAGAGTTTGCATTGACTATCGAGAATTGAACAAGGCAACCTTAAAGGATCATTTTCCTCTACCTTTTATTGATCAGGTATTAGACACTTTAGTAGGTAAAAAGTATTTCTCATTCTTGGATGGTTTTAGTGGTTACAATCAGATTCAAGTAGCACCTGAAGATCAAGACAAAACCACCTTTACTTGTCCTTGGGGACTTTTGCCTATCGAGTACTCCCTTTTGGTTTGTGCAATGCACCTGCTACATTTCAAAGGGCTGTACTAGGAATCTTCTCAGATCTGATTCATGATTGTGTAGAGGTATACATGGACGATTTCACAGTCTATGGTAATACATTTGAAGAAGCTTTGGCAAATTTGGAAAAAGTACTGGTAAGATGTAAGGAAACAAATCTTTCTTTAAGTCATGAAAAGTGTTTTATGATGTTTACTGAAGGGATTGTTTTAGGACATCATATTTCAGGAGATGGAATCAAAGTTGATAGATCTAAAGTAGAAGTCATCTCTAAGTTACCTGTTCCAAATTTCCAAAGAGATGTTAGAAGTTTTCTTGGGTTTACTGGTTATTACAGAAGATTTATTGAAAACTTCACTAAGATAGCATCCCCTCTTTTCAAATTACTCACTAAAGATTGTGAATTTAAGTGGGATCCTGAATGTCAATCTGCCTTTGAAGCTTTAAAGACTAGAATATCTGAAGCACCCATTTTAAGGGGTCCAAATTGGAAACTCCCTTTCCACATTTCTACTGATGCTTCAGATACAGCTTTAGGAGCTGTTTTGGGACAAAAGGATTTGATCCCTTATGCCATTTATTACACGAGTAAGAATTTGACTCCTACTGAGTTAAATTATACTGTTACTGAAAAGGAGTTTCTAGCCGTTGTTCATGCTATAAACAAGTTTAGACACTATATAACCGGCTATGAAACCTTTGTCCACACTGATCACTCTGCCATTAGATACCTCATGAACAAACCAGTCACTAATGGTAGAGTTACAAGATGGCTTTTGCTTTTACAAGAATTCAACATAACTGTGTTAGATCGACCAGGTAAACAGAACACAGTAGTTGACTTCTTGTCTAGAATCCAAAACACTAATGAGGACTCTCCGGTAGAGGATAAATTTCCAGATGAGTATTTGTTTGCAGTAACTACCAAAACCCCTTGGTATGCTGATATTGCTAATTATTTAGTTACTGGAAAATTACCTTTACATTTATTTCCTAATGAGAAAAGGAAAATCATTCAGGATAGTTCACTTTATTCTTGGATTTCTAATGAATTGTTCAGAACAGGGCCAGATTTGATGATCAGAAGATGTGTACGAGAGGATGAGATGCCTGACATCCTTAAGGCATGTCATGACGAACCTTGTGGCGGACATTTTTCTGATAAGAGGACTGCCTATAAAATCCTTTCATCAGGATATTATTGGCCTTCTCTCTTTAAGGATGCAAAGCAATATGTTAAAAGGTGTGACAGTTGTCAAAGAACTGGGAGACCAACTCTTTCAAATGAAATGCCACTACAGCCACAGGTATGCATCGAACCTTTCGAGAAATGGGCTCTAGATTTTGTTGGACCAATTAATCCGCCATCCAAGCAAAATAGATATATACTGGTTTGTACTGACTATGTTACCAAGTGGGTAGAAGCTATAGCATTAACTTCTGCTACTGAAAATTCAATTGTTCAATTTCTTTTCAAGGATATTTTCACTCGTTTTGGTGTCCCAAGAGAAATTGTAACAGATCAGGGGAGCCAATTTACATCAAGGATGGTGGAAAAGCTGATGGAGGAATATAAGATTAAGCATAGAACATCTACTCCATACCATCCGCAAGCGAATGGTCAAGTAGAATCTACAAATAAAGTTCTTGAAAGCATCATCACAAAGACTGTTCATCTACATAGAAGAGATTGGGCAGAAAGGCTTCCTGAAGCCTTATGGGCCTATAGAACTACATGGAGGAACACTACAGGACATTCTCCCTATGAACTTGTTTATGGGAAGGAAGTCCTGTTCCCCATTGAGTTCCAAATCAAGACCTTCAAGACAGCAGTTCAATTGGGGATGAGCTTATCAGAAGCCCAGAAGCACAGAATGGACCAGTTAAATGAACTAGATGAAATGAGACAAGATGCAATTCTAAGAACCGATCTAGTTCAGCACCAAAGAAGCAAATGGCATGATCGACATATCAAAGAAAAGAAGTTTCAAAAGGGTGATTGGACACTCTTGTTTGATTCAAAATTTAAGGACTTCAAAGGAAAATTTCAAACTCATTGGCTTGGGCCATATGAGATTGATGAAGTCTTTAATAATGGAGCAGTTAGAGTGAAGACTATTGATGAACTTCAAACTCCCTTTATTGTGAATGGCCACCGGTTAAAAGTCTACCATAAGCCACTCTCAAAAGAGGAGTTTGTTAAGTTATTCCAAGGCGATTCTGAAATGAGGCTGGTGGAGAAGAATTCTTCTCCTCCATCAGCCTAATCTCTGTTTCTCTCAATTTCAATAAAAAAAAAAAAAAAAAAAAAAAAAAAAGAAAAAAAAAAAGGAAAAATGAATAAATGTATGAGCCTGAAAACCAATCTCTGATTGGCAGTCTCATCCAGAAAACATAAGGTGAAAATCAGGGTCACTTGACACCTAATGTTTTCCAAAAAAAAAAATCTCTCTCTCTTTCATTTCGATTTCATTTATTTCATCTCACCATTTTCTTCCATCTTACCATCTTCACTTCACCTCACTGCTTTCCACTCACTCATTCATTCCTTCATTCCATTTCACTTCATTAATAAAGTTTTTTTGGCAACTAAAGTATTTTATGCAGCTAGAAGACTTCATTACAGTTTCTGCAGCCATTTGACAATCCTGCAGCCGATTAGCTTTCCTGCAGCCTTCTGTACTTGCACAAGAAACACAGTTTGTCTGAAGAAAATATTCACAGTTCCAAATCATCGAAGACAAGGAGGAAAGGTCATGTGCTAGCAATAAAGTTTACAAAAGGTTAGTAAATCATCAGAAGCCAAATCAAAAGTGATCCGAGGTATGTTCAAAACTCTAAACCTATGGTTATTTCATTATGCAGAATTTTCTGGGTTATGTCTTGTTGGCCACTAAACGTAATGATTACCCATTTCCTTTTTCCCATGCGACCACAAATCTCCGAATCCTCCACGTCTACCAGCTCATAATAACCACAACAACACCCCCCAACGATAAGAAAAACTCTAAGAGGTTACTTAAGTACATATAGTACACCCTCACTTCATCAGCTTACGAGCCCCGGGTTGACAATAAATACTAGCAATTTAGATAACACTAAATTGACTAAACATTTTGGCGCAGGTCTTGTACCCTAATGACGTAACCTACCGCATTACGTCTCTCAGTTCTCGTTCCACAGCCATGTGTCACTCCACAGCCGAGATTAAAGAATGTAGCCGTTCCGTTCATCATTTCAAAACCCTCTATGCTCATAACACCCTATTCCTCGCCATCATCTCCCTTATTTCGTTTTCACTCACTACGATTACCTCCATAAACCATCCTCTGTTTTCCCTCTGCCGTATAGCCCGTAAACCTGTGATACAGTCGTATTACGACTGTTAGTCACCGTTTTCACTGTGTCCACGCTAATTCCACCGCTTAACTCTAAATTCAAGCCGTGAATTCCCGGTGTCTGAGGCTGTTAATGCACCGTATACCCTCTGTTCCAAAAAGTCTGAACAGGAACTGAGGAGTTACTGTGTGAAGTTACGGAGTTACTGTGTAAGGTCACCATCAAATTTGTGTTTAAACAAGAGCTGAAGAGTCGATGGGAAAGCTTTTGAGGGCTGAACCCGAAGGTTCGAAATTCTTGGAGGCATATCCTCAGGTTGAGGAGGCACTACAAAAAGCCAATTGGTTACAATGTATCAGAAAGTTTAAGGGCTACCATAAGGAAGTAACCAAAGCCTTTGCAAGATCATTTAAGGATAAAGACAGTCAGGCAATTGTGGGTGATTTAACAGTTACAGTCAGCGAAGGAAGCATAGCAAGGGCTACCTCTCTTCCACAAACCGGTGAACGTTGGTTCAAAAACCGGGCAGTCCAGGATCAACAATGGAAGCGGATTTTTAAAAACCCAGGTATGGACACAAGTATTTTCACCAAAGGAATTCCAATTTCCCATGTTAAAGAAGAATGGAAAATTCTATTGTTATTAGTACAAAAGTTTTTCACCTGTGAAGGGAGATTTGGAGTGTTGTATGTCTATCATGGTAAAATTATGCTGCAGTTTCAAGGAGAACATGATATAAATCTTCCTTATTTCCTATTTCAAAGCCTTAGGAAGATGTGTTCCATGGCTCAACGAAATCCACGAAATGTAGAAGCTTACCTCTGTCACCATGGTCTTGTAAAATTATTGATAGAAGAACAGTTAAAAGAAAAACAAGACACATGGGAAAAATTCCTTGTAAGGAATCATTTTGCAGAGCCTGGAGAGTCTTCTATACCTAGAAAAAGCAGAAGAAAGAGAAAAGAAAGTATCTCTGAGACTGATATCTTAGAAGAACAAACTGTGGCAAAAATAGAAGTCCATCATCCTGAACCTGAGATTGAACCCACTGAAGACAGTGCTCAAGAGGTCATCTCAGAAACCCTCGCTGAACTTGCCAAGGAAGCTGCCAAAAAGAAAAGAGAGGACAAAAAGAAACAAAAACAAGATAAGGGGAAATCCATAATCCGAGAAACTGACCAGACCCCAGAGCATTCTAGTGGTGAAGAAAGAGATAACCAGCCTTTAGCACAAAGGGTAGCTAAACTCCATGAGAAAACTGCCCTCTCTGAGGAAGTAAAAGTTCAAAAACCAAAGGAAAAGGCACAAAAAGAAACACAGAGTGCTGCCACTGTAAGAAGGAGTAGTAGATTGCAGAATAAAAGGAGAGCCACGAGGACACTCTTCGTTGATCTCAGCACACCTGAGAAGGGTGCTACACAAGCAGACCTTGAGGATAGTCCATCACGTGAGGCAGCTACTCCTTCAAGAGAAGACAGTCCATTTCAGCTGGAGTTTGAAACTGAAACTGAGCATGAATATAGTCCAAGGAGGTCACCAATTGTTGACCCAATTCAACAAGAGGTGTACAACTATTATGAGACATTGGAGCAAAACACTGCTGGCCCAAGTAATGTCATACCTCATGAGCAGCAAATAGATTTACTTAAACAAGAAATCTATGAACTTGAAGTGCTGAACCGTCACATTAAACAGAGAAATGAAGAAATGAAGCAGCAAGCTGATATTGCCAAGGCAATCCAAGATAATACCTATCTTCACATGAGCATGTGGCAGAAGAAACACAGCAGACTCAAGAAGAGATGCAGAAGGCTGAACAGAGCCTTAATTAACTTGAAATTCAGATGCATGTTCAAGAGGCCAAAGGTTAATGTTTCTACACAAAGGAAGAGAAGGAGGTTGGATGTCCTAGCTGAGGCATCCCAGCAGATGGACTGAATTGTGTTTTCATTGCATGAGGACATGCAATACCCTCGGAGTGGGGGTATGTAGAACCTCTATTCTACACCTATTTGTCTACCATTTTCCTCAACTTTTCCTTATCTTTCCTTCACTTTTGCCTCATTTTCACCATAAAACCTCTCAGATCATTACATTCAGTGTCAATAAGCATGATCAAGCAAGTTTTGCTAATGGATGACTATTTGTTTAGTTTTTGACTTACTTGCAGGAATCCCGCAGCTATCTGAAGATCCTGCAGCCTTTTTGTTAAACACTATGATCCACGTGTCGGTTTGCTAGACGAGCCACATGGGCACTCAGGTATCAGCGTGCTCGAGGTTCCTGTCCCTTTGTTCCAGCCATCCACGTCATTTTTACCCATGGTCAAAGCTGGTTAAGCCACGGTCAACTCAAGGTGGTTTAAACGGTGTTTGAAAGCTGTTTGGTCACGTCACCTTGAATGGTGATCTGTCCATGTTCTACAGATGGCAGGGGACGCAATCCAACATAGATTTATTATCCATGTCGACAGAACCACTAAACTCGTCCACGCAGCCGTGATGTGTCAAAGGACCTTTAATACGCATACTGTTTTATTGTTTTTCTGTTAACTAGCTGTACGCATAGGCTATCTTAGAAACTCCTATAAATTGATGCGTCTGCGTACGCTCAAAGAACTTTTGATTAGTTGTAATTTTCTGAACTTGTGTGGAATTTAAGAGCTTTGTGAACTCTGTTTTCTAGTGCTATTCCAGCACTCTGTTTTGTATACTTTTTGCAAATGGAGGAATAGACATAGCACCGTTTTGAAGTTTCCAGATCTCTGAGTTTTCTTGTGGCTGAATGAACAGAGGGCCCCTGCTCATCTCAGCCTTTGTAAAGTATTTCATGTGCAGCATTTCATTATTTTCTTATTTATTTCCTTAAGCATGTATAGTTTCATTTACTTGTTTTCCTTTCTTTTCAGCTGATCAGTGTTATTTCTTTGCAGGTTTCTTTTAGCCCGGGATTTATTTTTATATGTGTTGTGTTTGCTTTATAGCTAATGGTATTTGAAGTTGACAATTCAAGTGCTGCCTTTGTCTTTATAGTTAGTTTTTAATCTTATTTCTCAAAGAGCTGTTAACATACATGAATGATCTTCATCATAAATTATTATCTTTTAAGATCAAAATATCACTAACTTGCAGCTTGTTTGGGTACTTTTTGGACTGTTCTTAAGCTACTTTCTTTCCGTGCTTTACACAGTACATGTGCTTTGAAGCATCGAGTTAGAAAGAGTAAATCATTACCACTAGTCTTTAGAGTAAAAGTTTTGATTTTAAAGTGCTTCCTAGACTATTTCCTCACTACTTTCTAATCATGCTTTCCATAGTACATATGGCTGAAGTAGAGAATTAGAAATAGCAAATTATTATCATTAGTCTTTCAAGCATATTTTTCTCACTTTTATAAATTCCACTTAAGCTACTTTCTTTCCGTGCTTTACACAGTACATGTGCTTTGAAGCATCGAGTTAGAGAGAGATAATCTTTATTCTTGGGTTTTAAAAGTGATTCTCTTTTCTTTTATTAGCAGCAACTTGAACGGTGTCTAGTGCCATTGGTAGTGGTCATTTGCTTTCAAGTTTATTTCAAGTCATTTCAATTCATTTATTCTTTCCAAGCATTTCCTTTCAAGCAATTAGTTAGAGATCACTCCACACACACTTCCACTCATTTAGAATTCACTCTACACACACACCATCACTCACTTGTTTATAAATTCTCACTCCATCTTAGGAACATAATTAACCACAACAACACCCCCCAACGATAAGAAAAACTCTAAGAGGTTACTTAAGTACATATAGTACACCCTCACTTCATCAGCTTACGAGCCCCGGGTTGACAATAAATACTAGCAATTTAGATAACACTAAATTGACTAAACACTTACAATAGTGCATTCTTTGCAAATGTTTTGATAAAATATGGACCTTGCAAATGTTTTTGATAAAATTCCGGACTCTTCTCTAAATGCATGAGAAGGGTATAAATACTATTCTAACTAAGTATGCATAAATAGATTATACAAAATTTGAGGAGGTTTCAAACAAACTTCCTCGTACATAGGTAACTAACTCCAAAAATAAACAGAGATCAACTAAATAGAATGAAGAGGATGACTTGTTGTCTTCCATCTTGTCCTTTAAATCGCAAATATCGATCATCGGTTGAATTTGAGGAGG
Organism: Pinus tabuliformis; assembly: GCA_031772625.1. Classification (NCBI taxonomy): domain Eukaryota; kingdom Viridiplantae; phylum Streptophyta; class Pinopsida; order Pinales; family Pinaceae; genus Pinus; species Pinus tabuliformis. The sequence goes on from CM062805.1 coordinate 1,284,098,531, forward strand.
TGGCCCAAAATGAGATTTGAGCTGTCCTGTAAAGATTGAAATGGCAAGATGTGGCAGCATCCTTTGAGTCGCATGGAGGGAACAATTGAGGATCATGATCTGGCTATGTGGCTTGACTAGATACTGCCAATATGACTCCCAGTTGGTTGTAGTCAGTTTCGTAATTGCATCTCTTTGTTTCCTCGCTTTTTCTTGCCAGCCTTTACTCAGAGCAGTTAAGTCAGGCATTTCTTTCGAATTACCCTCCTTCATGAGATTGGTAGTGAACAGGGTATGATTTACTTCCTTAATGATGTTCTTTGATACTCCAATTGCCCTTGCAACTACCAGCTCGGCCTATTTTATCCTAGCATCCCAATCAGTGAAGAGGATGTCTTTGTGAGTTTCCTCAATCTCGGGTAGATTGGCCTTCTTTCCCTCTTCTGATTCCTACCATTCAATGAATTTAGAGATTTTGGTGTTTAAATCATTAAACTCTGTTCTCTGATCAATGGCTTTGTCTGTGAGCTGGTCATTGGTAATCAGGTAGGGAGTGATGTGTGACAACTTCTGGCAAAAATACTCTTGCTGCTTGACTAGAAGAGAATTTAGTTCTAGAGCCTCTTTGATGAATTCCTCAGCAGTAGGAACATCCTTGTACCTGTCCAAGGATTGTTGTAATTCTTGAAGCTGCACATTTTTGGTCGATAAGTCGGCTTCATGGCTTATTTTCAAGACTTCCATGTCCCACTGCAATTGTGCGAGTTGCTCGGCTGCCTGCTTGTTTGCGCTTGTTTTTTCTGTCTCGAGCTCTTGTTCGAGCTGCACAATTCTTTCCTCCCTTTCCTTTAGCAGAGTAGACACCTTAGTAGCCTTATCCATAGTGGCCGACGTGTATGCTCCTGTGAACTGTGATAGTCTAGTCAAGTTTTTGGCTAGATTAAAAGGAATGTCCTTCCAGACAACGTCCATTGGCTCATATCCAGGTGAGAATTCAAGTGCATCTACCCTTCTCCTTTTCCTTTGCCTTCGAACTACAACCTTGTGGAAAGGGCTATAGAATACATCAAGTGGAGGTATCTTTATCACTTTTAGAACAATTTCAGATGTGGGCAGAGTAGGGATGATTTCAACATGTTGGGATGTTGTTGCTTCTTGATCCATAGGTGTAGACTGTTTGCCGATAGACTTGGGCTCTATACCTTGATGAATTTTCATAGGAGTCTTGAATTCCTCTGTTTCTTGAGAATTTGGAGCTTTGGGGGTGTCTTGCAATTTCTGATTGAATTGATCCCATTCCTGCTCCAAACTAGTGCCTTGGACTTCTGAACTTGTCTCTGTGGTTGGAGTGTCCATTACCTGTTTTTCGGCTGGCTTCCTGTTGGACTCAATCGTATTGTCTGCATCTTGGACTTTCCCTGTGTCTATTGTATTCTCAATGTTTACCTGAGAGTCCTTTTGAGAGCTAGGGGCTACGCTATTGAAAATGTTACTTGGGGTAGGCTTATCCTCGGGCTTTAATAGATGCATTGGAATGACCCGAAGCCTCTCATTCCTGAATTCTTGAAATCTTTGAAAATATTTGGGTTTCAGGTTAGCCTTTGCCCATTCAAGTGCTTGCTTGAAAGAAACTACTAACTGTAACAAATCCTCAAAGTAATTATCTCCATGATTGTATGCCTTGAGCTTTAGTCATGTAGTGACATTATATGCCACTTTGTTTGGATCGAATTGCCTTGTAGGAAATGTATGAAGCCCGAGGGCTTCCATTTGTGACGATTCCTTAGTAGCATGAACAAAATTAGCTAAAGTAAAAGAGCCACATTTGATAAGAAATGTAGGCCATAATGACTTGTTGCCATCTTTAAGAACTTTAGTCAGGCCCTTTCCCACAGTCTGGTAGGCAATCTCTCTTGCTAATAGCTTATCAGAAACATATAAGGGAAGGACGTATAGATCAAAAGTGCCACCAAAACCCTAATGTAGGTGAACCAGTCCTCAATGAAATACTCGCCTACAGCAAGCAGGTTTGCTACAGCTTCTTGGGAAAAGCTAAGGGCTTTCTTATTGAAAATCATTTGGTGTAGGGGTAACATGATAGAATGAAATATCTTGTAGAAGTGAGGTATGTAATGCAATTCCCATATTTGTTTATGACTGAGATGGATTGGGTAAGGATCTTGTATGGTCCATTTCCAACACATGGTTGTAAATGTCGTGCAAAAAAAGTTAACATCCAACACAAAAATAGAAGGGAGGGAGGTTTTCTGAAGAGGAGGCTTTCTTTTGTCGATATTTAGTAATGGAGGTGGTTAAGTTGTCAGATAGGATAGAAGGCCAATTCATGATATAGGAATTAACACAAGCATCGATCCATGGAATCGATTCTATTGAAAACTTAGTGTTATTTGGTAGTCCATATAGTCTACATAACATTGCTGCTGCATAATTGTAGGGGTTTTCCAAAGATGCTATTGCATACATACCCGATTTGTCATACTTGAATTTGTTGTCTAACATTCTCCAAGTCTAAATTAACTTGAAGGGGTCTGTATTATTCTTTGCAAAATTAGCCACAAAGGTGCTGTCGTAGATTTCTTGCGGGTCAGGTATGTGATACATGGCCTTCAATTCTTCTGCCTTGAACGATCCTACGAGCTCCATCCTTGTGTTTTTGAACTGCCTATCTTCAATGATAAGGTTTTCGACCATCCATCTGATCATGTCTATGTAGGGAAGGATTTTGGCTCTTTCTCCTATCCTATGAAGGAAAGAATAGGAGGCATTCCTACATTGAGGTCCTGAAGGCTTTGTTGACCCAGCTATTGCTCTCTGTTGGCTTAGTGGGGCCTGACCCAGGTTCGGAAGTGATTTAGCGAAGAAAATCCTGGTACTACTGGCCCTTTCGGTAACAATCCATGGAGCGCGAACTGAGGTCTCACCAGAAGTAGTATAGGAGGGTGCTAGAACCAGGTTTCCGCACCCTTGGGATGTTTGATATCAGGTGATTGGAACGTAGTCCAACCTTCGTACTTACTGCGCTACGCGCACCTACGGGCACCCTGTGCCCTATGATATTGTCTTCACGCAGGTCTAGCCGCAGCGCGACTCGTGTTTTCCACCCAAGTCTCCCTTAATTAGTCTCTGTTAGTTGCTTACTTAGATTAACTTCACATATAAGCATTCATACAAGTATTCATGAAGTGCGCATAATAAATGAACAACTTAAAAGTAAGGCATAACATTCAACCACAGATTCAAGAATAGATGCACATAATAAACTTCTCTTTATTATCTTTCAAATCCAAGTACAATCCCACTTACAGACCAGACTCCACCCTGCGCACTCAGCTGCAGGGGTCCGCGCACTCAGCTACGGACTCTACTAGGCCTCTGCGCACTCAGCTGCAGAGCCTCTTCCTACTACTACGACCTAGTACACTTCAACTTTCCCTCTATTCTCTTACCATGCCTTCGCTATTCTATCTATTCTCTTCACTACCGAAAAACTGTCTTTACACTTAGAGCCTCGCTCTATTTATACAATCCCATGGTCCACAATCCATGGGTAGGTCGACATAACTTTACATTAATCTACCATTCTTAGGGCGGAAAACCCTATGACTCATCCTAGACTTTCGCTCTCCGTGCCCGCACTTCGCAGAGTCTTACAATAAACTTGACAAAAACTTGGGCTTTAAGCCCCAAAACTTGCTGCAGGGGATCCCATTACCAATAGGCCCCCAACATAATCATCATGACTCATCCTAAGTCACTCTGTTGGTGCGTCGATCTTTGCACGGAGTCCATCCAGCAGGTCTCGCGCAGCTTGGGTGTCCGCGGCACACTGTTCTGTTGTTTGCTGTATTTGCTACACGCGTATCTCTGAACCTTCGTGAGTAGGGTCACATTCCTATCTAACCACATAAAGTTCTTGCATTTGTGCCAGCTTTCCTTCAATGGTAGCTGTAATTGTGAAAGCTTCATCGATCCATGGTTGGATGCGTGCTTTAAGCAGGGCTTCTTTTTGTCGCGCGATGTCTAATTGGTCCTTCAGTGCCCTTGCCTACTGTAGTTTGGTGAGTCATTGAGTAAGGACAACTGTCTGCACGGTCCCCCAGACACTGTCATACTCCTGCTGCAACTCGCGTGCCTTTGACTCTAGGAGCCGTAGGTTTGGATCTTCCTGCATGTACGTAAGCATGGTTAGTGCTTGATCCAACATCCTAGTGCAGTCCTGTACCTCTTGGCCAATTTGCTCCAACCCTGTTTGGATAACTATGGCACACTACTCTCTAACCTCTAGGGGCATGGAAGGTTGTGCCTTCAACTATAGCTCAGCGATCTATAGGTTCAACTCCAACTGAACCTTTGCCGTTTCCTCCCTGGCTTCGTAGACTCTGGCCGCCAATCTGTGGACCCCTTCTGCTGCTGGTAGTTCTACTGGCATGGAAATCTCTGGGATGCTCCTACACACATCCTCTACTGTCTGAGCCAGTCTACGAGCCTGTGTAACCAACTCATCACGCTGGAGGCTGAGTTGATCCATGTTGATTTTCTTCTCATTCAAGACCTGGATCGCGCGACCTTCCCTGGTGCGGAGCTCTGCGATGACCCCATCCTGTAACTGGTACATGGTTTCACAAGACAGGGCTGCCAAGTTTAAGTCGATGGCTTTCATGCTGCTCATCGCAGCCTGGTCAACCTCGCTTGCTGCTACTAGGGTACCTTCGGGCAACACGAAAGGGTTGTCCCTACGGGTGCAGAGCGTTTGTTCGACTTTTGCGGTTCCTGCTGTGACGTACAGAGCCATTATACCTATTTGGGGGGATTGTACCTATAAGCCTTGTAGCTACATGCTGAGCGCCCCTAACACAGTGTTCTGCTCCACCCTCATTTCCTGGAGCGCGTCCTTTGTGACCTCGTGAATTGTTTCACCGATGTCAAATAGATCACCTTCTGTGAGCGTGATCGAGTCGATGGACATCTTTGTCGCCTTTACCTTCTTCCTGGGAGTTGTTTTCTTAGGGACATGTGGCCGCTTGAGTTGGGTTGATGCTAAACCGGGGTCCGCGCGCTCTTCTGTCCTGTCCACTTCCTCGGTCTGCTACCCCATGGACATCTCCTGGCCCTCCTCGAGCTCTTTTATTGGCGCTGTTGTGGTTTCTTCTATCTGCACTGTTGCTGCTGCATCAACCGTCTTCTACTATGCAGCGACTTCTTGTTCCTGGCGCCTCTTTTCAGCCAACTGCATGATGCGTAGCTTGGTGTCCTTCTTTCTTTGTTGGGCTGCGGCCTTCTCCATTCCTGCCAAGTCCGAGGTGCGCCACTCCAGAGGCCATGACTCCATTACTACGAATATCGCATCATCTGTTGTGATGAACGAAAGCTTCACCCATTTCTGCACTGGATCCTTGCGCGCTCGGATATACAGGTTATGCATATTCGCCTTGAACTCTGCCGAGCTCTATAAGCTGTTATAAACTGTGGGAGACAGGCACAACCTTCAGTTGATCCATATTCGGATGCTCACCTCCATGAACACCCAGAACACCTTCATCTCGCAAATCCTCTTCACGTCTTTTGTAGCCCAGAGCGAGGTGTACCTTGCGACTTTGGGCAGATCATCCTCAATACTAGGAAACTAGCTATCCTCCGGCAGTTCCCCTGCAACCAACAAGATGGATAAGAGAAACCACGCGTAGTGGAAGGTCTTACCCTGCTCCTGGGTCTCCTTGCAGTTCGTCAGAAACTCCTTGCAGAGGAATTGCACCCAATTGAACTGTACCCCTACGCGCATTGCTCTGCCAATTCAATCATAGATGCTGGTACTTCGTCAGCGTGACATTTCCTCATCAGCTTGCCAGCCAACAGCTGGGTGGCTACGCGCACCCCTTTGTCCTTAATGCTTGCTATTGCATACCCCCAATTTTTCTTCTCTAGTTTATACTTGGCCTTCATGGCTTCTGCGAGGGCCAAGTCACTGCTTTTTCCTGCTATGGCCGCGGGGTCGTGTCCTTTGAAGGGTAGTCGAGAAATTTTGTGAATTAGGTTGACCGTGATGGGAATAGGCTCCTCCAGCCAGAGATATCCATCATGCACTAGGCACAACAGCTGTAGTGGGGTATCCATCGCAGATAGAGTAACCTAGCCTTCTCCACACCGCACAACCATTTATGCTTCATTAAACTTTCCGTGGCCAGGTGTGGGAACTTCTCACTATCCGCGAGGTCCCAATCCTTGAACTTCATGGTAGGTATTCGCCCCAAAGGCAGACCTTCAAACATTATACCGTCAGGGAGGAGCGGGGTTTGGAGCACACTCTTTGTGGCCTCCAGGTCTTTCGGTACCTTCGCTTTCCCTTTCCATAGGGGGGCGTACTGAGGTAACTTTGTTGCAGAAGGCATTGGTGAGACATCCTCCACCACATCATCTTGCGCCTCAATTTGAGCGATTAGAGCTTGCAAATCTTCCTCCTCTTCGTCTGATTCAACGGTGACAACTTTTCCCTTTTCTGCCATTGACAATTTTCCAAACTGTGGGTTTCTTAGGGATACATGGATTGGGCCCATAGTCTGCTTATATTTCTTCGGCCATGGTGTTCGTGGTGATTTTGGAACTTCTGGCGCAACTGCTGCCTCTCCGGGCTCCTCATGGGCCATATGGGGCTCCGTGGTATCTTCGGCGAATCGCACTCTTGTTCTAGCAGTAGTCATCGTGTCTATAGTCAAAGGTGGTAAGAGTACATGACGCTCACTGCTCTGTAACTGCTCAATTCTCACACAACCAAGTGTTGCCTTATGGCTAGCCCTAGGGATTTTATAGCATCTTTTGAATTTGAATTTGACCATTCCCCCCACTTCTGAGTCATTAATGCCTTCTTGGTGGAAAATCATCCCAAATCTAGCTCTTAATTCGTGTCTTAATTGCCTGCCACCTGCTCCTCTTTGCCTTAAATTAGACATCTTGTCATGAACAGTGACACCAACGGTCACCTCCTAGCCTACCCGCACGGCAGCACAACCTCCTATGCACGGGCGTGACCCCTATGACATACTGATCCTACGTGTACCCTCCTGATCATGCAGCTCCCTCACAGACTCTTTTATAGTCCCGCGCTCTCTTTCAATTGCTTGGAGTGGTGAGATTGTGCTCCCTACGGATAGTCAGGTGGTCGTACCACCTGTGCGAGGCTTCAATTCACCTTCCAGCCTAGTTTGCGGGTACCCATCAGTTACCCTTGTGGCAATCATCGTCGCACGTTCCTCCTTACATGGTGTGCTCTCTTGGTTACTCTGTTTGGTAAGGTGCGGTCGCAGCCATGGTAGCAGAGTCACAAATACCCGACAACAATATTCTAATGCAGTGGTATGGCTACCCATATCTTGTCCTATCATTTTATCGACGCGACATGATTGCGCGATTTCTGCTTCTAGTTTTTTGATTTCCATGTCCATTAACATGCTTTTCTGCTTTAGTCGTACCTGATCTTCTTCGAGTTCGCAAAGCTTAAGGTTCCCTCGCCGAATGGCTTTTTGAATCTGCATATGTTCGTCCTCGCACGGCTGCATAATTCCTTTGTCCTGGTCCTCGCGTACTGTCCCAACTGTGGGAGATATTGCGTGAGGATTCCTTTCCTCCAAAACTATGGTCTCGACTTTGCTCTTCAGCTTTGGAATCATTTCCACGCTTAAGTTTTTGCACATGGCCCTATAGGCCCATCGGACCGTTGGTACCCGCAAGTCCTAATCAGTTCGTCTCGCCTGGTGAACTCTCTTTAGGATTCCGCATACCTTCTTGAATGCTTCTACGTGGAATGTTTGTGGTGTGCGTCACCTTTCCTGTTGCTGCGTCCTATTCCGATTTTCGATCCTTAGTTTGGGGTGTGCTTGTGTGGACTGCACAGCACATGTCTGTACCCATTGACACAGGTGGGTGCACAAGCTTCTCCGTCCTGGCTGCCTGACTCTTGCTCAAAGGTGGGGGCTTCCAAACTGTAGGCACATCATCTTTCTGCATCCATGCCAGTCCTCAAAATTTTCTTGATGTGTACCCCACCATCGTGCGAGTGTTGCGTGCAATGCCCATTTCAATGCATCGAACTACTGCTATTACGGTACTGCGCTTTCAAACTTGCTCAAGAATTCATCCACTGTTGTCAATCCATCATATGTCAGCAACTCTCATGCCTCTGTTGTCACATAATGCAGTGATATAATCATCATGTTTCAATTCAACATTGTCACTTCGTGCAACTGATTCTTCCAGCGCTCTACTTCTTCGTCTGAATCCGAAGTGCAGGAGCTTTCGCGCTCCCACGAGATCCTCCCATTTGCAGTCAGATTCACCCAATCCTAGTCTCACACAATTATCTTGTAAATACAATCAAGATCATCATCGCTTTCATCGTCGTGCACTGGTTCAGTGTAGCGCGCTCCTTCAGTTGGGTCCAGTGGGACTACTACGTGTAATAACTTTTTCTCGAAGATCATCTTACGCTTCTTCAGGTTGATGAATCCATTCATATATGTTAGGTCCCTATAATACTACTGATTACCCCATTACTATTGTAGTTGTATCCCTTATTAATATTGTTGTGCCCTTATTGTCCCCATATTGTTATTACCGCGCCCCATAGAATCCCTCTATTGTTATTTTTGTGGCTTTATATTATTATTGTTAGGTCGGCTGAGTTATATTGTGACTCCTTAGACTCCTATATATAGAAAGGAGGTTTTGTCATTTGAATCATCCAAGAATTGTTCATTTATGTAATGTAAAGGAGGTTTCCCCCTCGAAGAGGCTGAATTCTAAGGCGTTGATCTATCTTTTCTATCTTTTTGTGAGCTGGTTTCATAACATTTGGTATCAGAGCTTTGGATTCTAGGGTTTTGCTGCTCCAAATATGAGATCGTGGAATTTTCGCTATAACTTTTTTTCTACGAAGTTTCAGAACCTAAAAAAACCCATTTGAGAAGAAATTGCACTGAACCTCGGGTCCAAATTTAAAAGTTTTTCACACTATATTTGCGGAGATATGATTTGAGGAAGTTGGTCTTTTTGCAGACTCTTGTATTACATTCCAAACAGGTGACCTGGGGAAAATCGTCATAACATTCCCTTTGAGAATCGGATTGAAATTTCGTAAGAAGGTATAGAAAGAGGACAGACTATAGTTTCTTGTCTATGTTTTTAAGAGAAAAATGTTGAAATAGTGACTCGTGGAACATCATACAAGTTCGCACCACTGAACTAGTCTATAATCAGGTCATTGTGGGGGATTTGGCATAACTCTTCCTTGGAGAATCCAATTTGGATCAGACTGGTGGCATTGGAAAGAGGACACATAGGACTACTGTAGGTCACAATTTCAGAACTGTATGATCCAAAATTACAGAGATACATTAGATGAAATATCGAGCTCCTACAAAGTGAAAAAAGGTGTGTAGATTTTTTAAATTTTTTCTTAAGCTTGGTTTGAAAAATTATTTTGAAGAATCCAAAGGGCATAGTAGAGCATTATTATTGGTAACTGATGCCTTGAGGAAAGAAAATGCAAACACCTAGTAAGCAACCTGAAAGCCCTAGCATGACTCATGAAGAAGAGGAAGAAATGCTATATGACATATCAAAATTACAAGACCAAGTGCAACAAATGTCACTCTCACAAAAGCTAACAGAATCTAAGATAAATGGCGTGGAATCTAAGATAAAGGGTGTGGAAGCTAAGATGAATGGAATGGAAGCTAAGATGGACAATTTGAAGATAGATTTGAAGACAGGCATGGAAGATTTGAAGACAGATTTGACAAAGTTTCTACAAAAAATGCTTACTAATGGTGAAAGGGTAGTAAAGGAAACTCATGATGAGAACAAAAGAAATGTTAATCATGATTTCATAGACTCTAATGTTGGATCTAAGACCCACCATATTCCAAAAATCAATATGAGGAAGTTTGATGGCAAGGATCCCGCAACATGGATATTACAAATGGAGCAATTTTTCGATCTCAATAATGTGCAAAACACACAAAAGGTACATATTGTAACTTTATATTTGGAACCAAATTAGTTTGTAAGGTATCAATGGCTTTGCTCTTGTAAACAAATTATCACTTGGGCAATTTTTACAGAAGAATTGACAACACATTATGAGGATACAAAAAGCAACATTTTTTTTAGCCAATTGATAAGTCTCAAACAAAAGGGTTCAATAATGGAGCACATAGAGGAGTTCCAAAAATTGAACATTAGGGTAAAAAATATTCCAAAGGAGCATAGGATTGATGTGTTCATAGGGAATTTAAAGGATAATATCAAACATGATGTTTGCCTTTGGGAACCTGTTAGGCCCCTATACTACTAGTGTAACCCCTTATGGTTATTAGTACAACCCACTTATTATATTGATATACCCATGTAGTGCCCATATTGTTACTATTGTGCCCCATAGAAGCCCACTATTGTTATTATTGTGCCCTTACATTATTATTGTTATGTCGGCTCTGATTATGTTATGACCCCTTAGACTCCTATATATAGAAAGGAGGTCTTTTCATTTGTATCATCCAAGAATTTTTCATTTATGTAATGTAAAGGAGGTTGCCCCCTCAAAGAGGCTGAATTCTAAGGCGTTATCTATCTTTTCTTGAGCTAGTTTCATAACATTTGGTATCAGAGCTTTGGATTCTAGGGTTTCGCTGCTCCAAACAGGTCATCATGGCATTTTCGCTATAACTTTTTTTCTACGATGTTTCATAAGCTAAAAAAAAACCCATTTTTGACAAGATCGCACTAAAGCTCGGGTCCAAATTTCAGAGCTTTTCGCGCTATATTTGTGGACATATGATTTGAGGAAGTTGGTCTTTTTGCAGACTCCTGAATTACATTCCAAACACGTGACCTAGGGAAAATCGTCATAACTTTCTCTCTGAGCATCGGATTGAAATTTCGTAAGAAGGTATAGAAAGAGGACAGATTGTAGTTTCTTGTAGATATTGTTTAGAGCCAAATGTCTAAAAAGTGGCACATGGCACTTCATACAAGTTCGCTCTTTTGGAAAGGTCTATAATCAGGTCATCTTGGGAGATTGTGCATAACTCTTTCTTGGAGAATCCAATTTGGATCAGACTGGTGGAATTGGAAAGAGGACACAGAGGGCTACCACAAGTCACAATTTTATAACTTAAAGATCTGAAAGTACAGAGTTACAATCATTTCAAGATTGAGCTCCTAAAATCAAGAAAAAGCAAGATGAGGAAGTTTGATGGCAAGGATCTGGTAAATTGGATACTTCATATGGAGCAATATTTTGATCTACATGGTGTACCACTGTTACAAAAGGTATGTATTGCATCTTCATATTTAGAACCAGATCAATTTTTATGGTATGAAGGGCTTTGTTCTCGTAAAAAACTTGTTATGTGGTCAATTTTCACGGAGGAAATGATAGCACATTATGAGGATACAAAGAGCAACACCTTCTTTAGAGCAACACCACAACAATTGGAAAGAGTAAAAGGGCTTTGAGCTGGTTTCATAATAGAACCTGATTCATTAGAAAAGGCATTGAGGTTAGCAAGAAAAATGGAAAGCAAAATTATGGCAACAAGGAAGCATACCACTCACAACTATAAAGATGTAAGTGTTGTTGCCCCTAGTCTTCCACAACCTCTAAGGTTGACACCACAAAAATTGGAAGAAAAAAGAGAAAAAGGGCTTTGTTACAGTTGTGATGGAAAATACATTAAAGGTCATAAGTGTGCTGAGAAGAAATTATTCTACATCGATTGTGAAGAGGAATAATAAAAGGAGCAAGAAAGGTCAAAAGAAGAGGATATACTCCAGGAACAAAGCCTAGATAAAGAATGAATGAATCCAACCATACCTTGTAATGCATTGGCTGGAATTACCACTCCTCAAACCATCAAGATAGAAGGACAAATCAAGAAGAAAAAGGTAATAGTGTTGATTGATTCAGGAAGTACCCACAATTTTATTCATTGTAAGATAGCAAAAGAATTGAATTGCTTCCTATATCCAGCACCAGAGTGTCAAGTGATGGTTGCAAATGGAGGAACGATAAATTGTTTTGGAAAGTGCCATAATATCAAGCTATCCATGGGAGAATATGTATTGAATAGCCCAATGATTTCCATTCCAATGGGAGGTGCTAACTGTTATAGACATTTTTGTGCCTTACAGCATGAAGCATGAAATGTCAATAATCTAAGGGATCCAAAGTCCCTAAACATGTTGTTCCTACCCCTAGAGGAACAAGGTCAGCAAACCACAGCACTAAATATCAGTTCTCCACCTGAAAACACTCAAAAACAAGCTAATTCTGGATCATGTCAACTGCTCCACTGAGCATCTGCGCTGAATGTCAACTGCTCCACTCTGTACCTGCGCTGAATGTCAACTGTAAAGAAGGCTACCTGCGCTGGGCGAGTTTGGCCAAGTGGCACAGTCATTCCTCAAGGTGTCAATGCCCAGGAAGCTTCCAAAATGACACTTGGATCAGGGAATTCGCCTAGTGATGAGTAAGAGGGTCTAGATCTCCAAGTGGAAGCAAGAACCTCCAAGTGGACTCAAGAACTGAAGAATAACTGAAGTGGGAGAGGACACTAGTCAGCTTCATGCCAGCCTCAAGCTGACTCATCCTTTCTCCAAAACTCCTATATATAGAGCTCTCTCATGAGGTCTAGGGAGGCTGGAATCTTGTGAATGTAAGGAAGTGCTGTTGGTTTGAGTATAGAACTATTGGGTGATTTGCTTGAAGGAGGTGAAGAGGAGATTTCTTTCTGCTGGGAGGTGATGCTGGATTGGGCCTTTTATGGTTGTATCACTTCCTGAACTTTACTTCTCCCATTAATAAAGCATTTGAGGTTCTTCTATATGCATGTGTCTCAATGGTGTATTGTTATACTTGTGTATTTGATTTATTCTAATCCTTAAATCAATTATGAATGTATGTTTCTTGTAGTTTCCCTCTCTTGCCATTTTGCAGGATCTTGGTGTAGCTGGGCCAGTGAAATAGCAAGGAGCTGGGGGCAAGCAGCAAAGAAAGAAGATTGGATCAATCATTAGCGGAAGACATCGGTTAGTGGATCTCTTTCTCCCCTCTTTTACATCTCATAAAGAAGTAATCTCGAATAGCTTTGCTTTGATTGTTGCTGAGGTACTATCACCCTTAGAGTGGGATAGGGTCATTCCGTATTGGATACTTTTCCCAACAACAAATTGGCGACTCCGCTGGGGACCGTATCTTGTTGGTTGTTTGTGTTTTTTCTATTCATTTCATAAACACAGGGAGTACCGAATCGAACTGCATTGGGAGCTTTCAAATGCAAAGTAGAGGGCAGCTACTCTAGCTCAGTTTCTGGGCATGTTTATGATTTGAAGAGCTGATTCACAAGGACTCTAAATAGCTCTTAGTGATAGCTTTTCATCCCTTAGTGTGTACTTGACTGATAGCTTCTGATTTGGCCAAAAACTGTGAATTTTTGAGCAATCTGTGACCCGGAAACTGAGAAAAACGAAAGTTTATCTCTTCAGTGCAGGCACTGTGAAGGCAGTCTGCATTTCAATGCAGTTCCCGAAGGGGCTACCTGCGCTGAAGGTCAAACTGCCAGTGTACTACCTGCGCTGAACCAGTTTTGCCTAGTGCTACTGGGGTTCCCTCCTGTTTATTGCCCTGTTTTCACCCTTGTTTTTGCAGCCTGTTACCAGTCAATGTACCTATCTGAAACCAAATTTCCTTGCCACTATTCCACCTCGATTGTATAAAGAAACTGTATTTGTTCTTTGTGTATTTCTTATATCATTTGCAGTTTCACATAACGAAAAGTAAACTAGTCTTGCTGTGACCTCTTAGATCTAGACCTGTGATAAGTGTCGTTTTGATCTTAAGAGTTAGTTTGTTTGCTATTCATAGCTGATTGAGCTTTTGCTTTCGTCATATGGTTTGAATTTATATATTTCTAGTGTCGAAACAAGTAAATCTTAAGGTGTCTTTTGATTTTGGACAAGCTTGTTTGCTTTCACTTGAAATTGAATTCAAAGTTATACAACAACTTTCTTTTTGTATTACATCAACATTAAGAAAGAGAAAAGAAATACCTGCATTGTGCATGGGCATTTTGACAGTTTGCATGTTGATTTAGGGAAAAGTGCATTAGTGTGTGCTCTATGATCTGTGTGAAAAGATGATGTCTTTCTTTTCCCTCAGTAGTTAAGATTTTCAAAGTTGAAAGATTGAAAAGCTTGCTTATCATCTTAGACTGCATTTAGGAGTGTTACTATACATCTCGTGGTGATCCATAAAGGCAAACTGCTAAACAAGATCAACCTTAAAATAAATTGAATTTACATAACAACGCATTGAAACATAACGCAAACACATAGAGGTCTAAGCTAGAGACGTGTTCCGGCGTCGTTAAACGTGATATCTTAGCATTGAATGGTTGGGTGATTCCTCCACGGTGAAGCGATAAGTATCAATACGGACTTGTGCTCCCACGTACCGTCGAGTATATATTGGGAGACCCCTATAGGAACAAAGCCTTTATCCATAGGAAGCCGTGTCGGCCGCCCTACTGATCGCAATGCAGTGAACACAACATTCACGAAGATCGACCACTCGTACCGTAAAACGTATTCTGTGGTTTTGCGAAAAGTTTGGCACACCCTCTGCCTAGAACTCCAGAGTAGTTTCTTTTGGCCTTTTTCAAACTCTATAACTGAAAAAGTCCATCCGAGCATTTGTCACTTCGGGCTCGTTAAAACATCGAAGGAGACTAGAGTCATCTTTAGCTTTTTCTCGACTCTTAAAAAGTGAAAAAGCAAGTTGTGTCTAAAGCGTCGTTATAAAATTTATTTTAAACGGAACATAATCACCTCCTATTCCTGCGTTGATCTTTAGGTTGAGAACATGGAATGCCCCAATCAAGGAATTCCACATGATGGAAATCCTAGTCCTTTCTCTTCTTGGGGAGAAGTTGGTGCGCCCCACATGGCCACATTGTCGCTTCTAGGACTGACAATTGGCCTGCCAATTTGGCTATTCTCAACCAGTGTAGTTCAGAACACCATGGTTCCTGAACAGTCGAGTCAACAGTTAGATGAATCTAGAGCTGCCCACCAGCCTTCTACTTCCTATAACTCTTCCTCCAATCCTTCATCTTCGCAAGGTAGAGCTGGCAAAAGCCAAGCTCCCATGGAGAAGAAGGAGAAGAAGAAGAGAGAAAAGAAGAAGAAGGAGCCTAAGGTGACTGGGGGCAAGCAAAAGACATCTGACAAAAATCCACACACAGCACAGACCGGGCCTAAATCGCCATGTGTCATATGTAGAGGAGACCACTTCCATAGAGATTGTCCCTGTATTCCCCGGATACTAAGGGGCTGGTCCCCTCGTTTGCACAATTCGGGAGCATCAACCTCTGATAGCCATGTTGAATGCTTACCGTCAACCAGTGAAAGTGAAGGTTCAAGACAAAGAGGGGGAGCAAGATCCCCCTGCAGACTGTGTGAAGGCGATCACGCCATCCACCGTTGTCCCTTCTTAGACGAAGCGAAGAGAGTTTTGGAAGATCGCCCGGTTTCACCGTTGAGACTTCCTCCTGGATAAAAAAAAACTCGTGCCAAGTCCTTCGTTGGTTGAAAATACAGCTGGCCCACTCAAGTGGTCAACTGAAGCGTCAGTCATTGAAAATGAACCTACTGAATCCAGACCAGACGAAAGTCTAAAGGTTGAAACAACAGTTGACCCGGTTCTGCCTTCAGAGGTTTCATCTTCAAATGACACCGTCATTGAAGATTCATCTTCAAATGACACCCTCACTGAAGAGAATAAGGATGACACCATCCAGATTCTTTTCATCAACATCGACTCTGATGAGCATCAGGGCAATGCGCCCATTCCTTTATCGCAGGAAGGAACATCGTCAGGGTCATATCCGGCCGTGTATTCGGTCCCACCACCAAGCAACCTGGTTGTGTCCTTTGATTGGAATCAACTAGGCAGACCCCGGTTGCCAGCCAGTATACCGTTCAGAATCATAGTCCAAATTTATAGAATGGTAATGGCTGGCACTATCATTGATGAAGGGGCATCTGTGAGTATCCTTTCCTCTATTGCTTGGAAAACACTGGGCTCCCCGGCGCTTTTAACTGAGATAAGAAATATCTCGGGTTTTGATAAAGGAACCAGTCGACCATTAGGGATCCTCCCCAATGTACCTGTTACATTGCAAGGGAAGATCGTTCAAATGAACGTGATGGTCGTTCAAGGACCCTTGGATTATAACCTACTCCTTGGACGAGACTATATATATTGCATGGGAGCTATAGTCTCCTCACTCTTTAGAGTAATGTGTTTTCCACACGAAGGAAGAATGGTCAAGCTCGTAGACCAACTTTCATTTCCGGGATCACGCATCGCAAATAGTCATATACCAACCCTGAATGGTCTATTCACTCAAGAAATGTCTCCACCCCCAGTCCTCCTTCCCGATGAGTGCGAGTGATTCGGAAAGATGGGACTGGAACCCAGGGGGCATGCATCCTGGTCTGCTTCGGGCAGAGGAAACCTTGGGTATAAGGTAGAATTTCCGCGAAAGAATATGACTAGTCCATACCCCGTCCGTGGATGGAAGAGGGGTTGTTCTAGAACAAGATTCTTTTGTTAAGGTTAGTTGTTTGACAAAGGTCATTCACCATTGTCTACTTCAATAGACAGTGCCGAGGAAATGTTTTCGTTTGATGGTGTTAACAAAACAATCTTTGGGTAACCAGAAAGAGGTATGCCTCTCTCGGTGAAACGAAAGTTTTGGCGGAAAGAAGTAGGGGTAACCTTGAAACTGTCTTATACCTGGGGGCATGCAACCTTTTGGAGTGCAAGCAAGGGGCGACTATTTATTTTTTAAATTTTTAGGTCCTCCCTTTAAACCTGTGGGTCTAACCCTTTAAACTCGTAGGATTAGCCGTTTCCAAACTTGCATAAAGAAAGGATGAGAAGGAGCATAGCTTCGTGAGATAAAGCTCCATAAAAAATAGCTATCTCACAGGAGACATTCTTATCTTATGACTGGTATATCGAGCAGTTTTACCGCGGAATTTATGCTTTTTAAAAAATAGAAAAGCGAGATCCGAGCAGTTTTAGCACATAGTTCATGCTCGTTAAAAAATAAACATAAGATTGAGCAAGAGTTTCCTCCAGAGTTTAAGCTCATTAAAAAATGAACCTATTCCGGTAAATAACCATTGTGATCGTAAATTTATTAGCCATAAAAAGCCTTGGGCGTGTTTGCACCTGCCACCTCCATTCCATTTGGCCGATCGTTCACCCCCATATGATTGTTTACCCATTTTGAGGAACAGCTGCGAAGAGTGATTTCACCTAGCCATCCTTGTGACACTGCCGTGATTGGAAAATTCCAACATGTACCTGGAATCTGCTGCTATCCCTGTTTATCACTCGTTCCTCAAAAGACGAGTCTTCTTTGAGCTCTTTTCAACTGACTCGTAAAATATGAAAAGTTTGCCGAGCTTTGGCCTTCCAGCTCGTTAAAAGGACCGGAAGAGCTATCCCTCCTCTAGATTTTAATCTTTTTGGACCTGAGGGATTATTACACAAAAAGGTCGAGTGCTTGTTTTACTCGGCTCGTTAAAATTATCGAAAACTCATCCCTTCTGTATTGTTTTATACTTTTTCGGACTTAAGGGATTAGATGACGAAAAAGGAATTTTGGATTTAACTTTCTGTACCTTTTCAGACTCTCTAAAAATGAAAAGGACCGAGTTTTCCTTGTCGTTAGACTAGTTAAAATGATTAAATAGCGACAAACTTGTCTTTAGACGAGAACGAGTTTCCCTATCGCTAGGCTCGTTAAAACATAGCGATGGGCTTGCCCGAAGGGCAGGTTATAGAACAAGCATATGTTATCCTCCTCAAGCTTGACAAAAATAAAGAGGTACTGGTCAGAAATGACTGGGGAAAAATTGGGAGAACCTCAAAGCTTTAATGGTAGCAAGTCGCTCTTGAACATGACACTTTTCCTCCGTATCACATCGGGTTGGGTTGTTTCATTCACCGGTCTCATCACCATGGTCTTCGCCAAACCATCCACATTTGGGGTAATGCTACCGATCCATCGCATCAGTGTCGTTATATGTTCAAGAGATGTTGTTCAGAAAGAGTCAACCGTGTCCCATCCACTGCCATACATTATCCTTCATCCACCCATGATCGCCACCCTGAATCATATTTCACAGATTGTTTTCACCTCCACTAAAATCATTAGCTTCGTTCCATGTCACTGATGTGGGATTCATTAAGGCCCTCCTTTGACGGATCGCTTCTTGTCGACTTCAGCTCATTATCCAAGAAGTTGATCTAGGAACACCCCCTTCAGTACTTTGAAGCTTGCATGCCTCAATGGCAAGTTTCTCACTTCCGGCGACAGGTATACATCAATGACCTTCGACCAGAAGATTTTGCGTGGTGTTCGACGCCAAGTCCTTTATTCACACCACGTGAATTGTACTGCAGTACCTTGAGGGTCATTATCATTATCGGTGATTCCTCTCGCGCTTGTTAACGGTTTACATCATTGACCGGTAATCAAGCGATGTCTTTCCATGTTCGACTTCAGCGCAATTCTCGCATGGATCGACTTGTACTTAGAGTGAAGATCGAACGAGTTTGAAGACCCCAGATCTAGTTTCATCCATCCGGGCTGCGATATATATTCAGGAAACATAAAGACATTTGACATGTACATCATTGCAGCAGATGATCATCCTACTCAAAGGATGATAATTTCAGCAGAGAATTATCAGTCTACCATCAGACGATCGTCTATTCTATGTACCAAAATGAATTTATAAAGCTGAGCATGGGAATGCCCGCCTCAGCTAGATCATGAAAGCAGAATGAAAAATAATGTATTGTATTGTATTTTATTACAGGTCACCTCTCAGCGATTGAATGAACTTCGGATCCTCCTGATAAAGCATTTCACCCGATAAACGACCTCATACTTTAGGGGGCAACTGTTATAGACATTTTTGTGCCTTACAGCATGAAGCATGAAATGTCAATAATCTAAGGGATCCAAAGTCCCTAAACATGTTGTTCCTACCCCTAGAGGAACAAGGTCAGCAAACCACAGCACTGAATATCAGTTCTCCACCTGAAAACACTCAAAAACAAGCTAATTCTGGATCATGTCAACTGCTCCACTGAGCATCTGCGCTGAATGTCAACTGCTCCACTCTGTACCTACGCTGAATGTCAACTGTAAAGAAGTCTACCTGCACTGGGCGAGTTTGGCCAAGTGGCACAGTCATTCCTCAAGGTGTCAATGCCCAGGAAGCTTCCAAAATGACACTTGGATCAGGGAATTCGCCTAGTGATGAGTAAGAGGGTCTAGATCTCCAAGTGGAAGCAAGAACCTCCAAGTGGACTCAAGAACTGAAGAATAACTGAAGTGGGAGAGGACACTAGTCAGCTTCATGCCAGCCTCAAGCTGACTCATCCTTTCTCCAAAACTCCTATATATAGAGCTCTCTCATGAGGTCTAGGGAGGCTGGAATCTTGTGAATGTAAGGAAGTGCTGTTGGTTTGAGTATAGAACTATTGGGTGATTTGCTTGAAGGAGGTGAAGAGGAGATTTCTTTCTGCTGGGAGGTGATGCTGGATTGGGCCTTTTATGGTTGTATCACTTCCTGAACTTTACTTCTTCCATTAATAAAGCATTTGAGGTTCTTCTATATGCATGTGTCTCAATGGTGTATTGTTATACTTGTGTATTTGATTTATTCTAATCCTTAAATCAATTATGAATGTATGTTTCTTGTAGTTTCCCTCTCTTGCCATTTTGCAGGATCTTGGTGTAGCTGGGCCAGTGAAAGAGCAAGGAGCTGGGGGCAAGCAGCAAAGAAAGAAGATTGGATCAATCATTAGCGGAAGACATCGGTTAGTGGATCTCTTTCTCCCCTCTTTTACATCTCATAAAGAAGTAATCTCGAATAGCTTTGCTTTGATTGTTGCTGAGGTACTATCACCCTTAGAGTGGGATAGGGTCATTCCGTATTGGATACTTTTCCCAACAACACTAACGTTATACTAGGAGTCCAATGGCTACAATCCTTGGGTACAATACCTTTTAATTTTCAAGAACTTTTCGTGAAATTTTCTGTGGAAGGAAAGGAAGTTGAATTAAGGGGTATTGTAGGGAAACTAGGAAAGATAATCAGCTCTAACAGTATGAAAAAGCTTCTAAAAAAGGAACAAAGAGGTGTAATTGCACAATTATGTTCGCTAGATGTTTCCACATTGGAATCATCTATTTCTCCAGATCTCCAAAAAGTCTTGGACAATCATTCCAAGGTATTTGAGACTCCCAAAGGTCTCCCACCTATTCATGATCATGATCATGCTATTCATCTGATTCCAGGAAGTGTTCCTCCAAACATCAGGCCGTACAAATATCCCTATGCCCAAAAGAGTTAAATTGAACATATGGTTGTAGAAATGCTAGAGTCGAGTATAATTCAACCTAGTCAAAGTTCTTTCTCTTCTCCAGTAGTATTGGTGCACAAGAAGGATGGATCATGGCGCGTGTGTCCAGATTATAGGGAGCTCAACAAGCTCACTATTAAAGATAAGTTTCCCATTCCTGTCATTGATGAATTACTGGATGAATTGCATGGATCAATTTACTTCACCAAGTTGGATCTTCGTTCAAGATATCATCAAATCAGAATGAAGACTGAAGACATTCCGAAAACAACATTTAGAACTCATGAGGGTCATTCTGAATTTTTGTTCATGCCTTTTGGCCTTACCAATGCACCTTCTACATTTCAAGGTTTGATGAATTCCATTTTTAAACCCTTCCTTAGAAAATTTATGTTAGTATTTTTTGATGATATATTAATCTACAACAAGTCTTGGAAGGATCATGTTGAACATGTTGACGAGGTGCTACAACTATTGGAGGAGAAACAATTATATGCAAAAAGATCCAAATGCTTATTTGGAGTACAAGAGGTGGAATATCTGGGTCATATTGTATCTCATGAAGGAGTTAAGGTAGACCCTAGCAAAATTAAAGCCATTAAGGAATGGAAAATCCCCACATCCATAAAGCATCTACGAGGATTTCTTGGGTTGACAGGGTATTATCACAAGTTTGTTAAGAATTATGGGAGAATAGTAGCACCTCTAACAACATTATTGAAGAAAGATGCATTTTCATGGACTCCAGAAGCAACAAAGGCCTTCGAACATCTTAAAGAGGCAATGTGCCAAGCAATGGTCTTAGCTACACCGGACTTCACAAAAGCCTTTATTGTGGAATGTGATGCTTCAGGAAATGGAATTGGTGCTGTTTTAATGCAAGATGAAAGACCCATTGCTTTTGAAAGTCGTCCAATCAAGGGAAAGTTTTTACACAAAGCTATTTATGAGAAGGAAATGTTGGCAATATTCCATGCACTTAAGAAATGGCGACCCTACCTAATGGGAAGACACTTCAAGGAAAAAATGGATCATGATAGCCTTAAAGACTTTTTAGAACAAAGATTATCCTATGAAGAGCAACAAAAGTGGGTCACAAAGATGTTGGGTTATGACTTTGAAATCATCTACGAAAAAGGGAAGCAAAATGTGGTGGCAGATGCACTCTCAAGAAAGGATGAGGATGTGGAAGCATTGTTGTGCGCCATTTCTATTATCCAACCAGATTGGATAAACGAAGCAAGGGAGGAATGGAAGAATGATGAAGAAGTGTGGGCACTTATTCGAAAGTTACAACAAGATTCCAGTACATCTGATACATTTAGCTGGAAAAATGATTCGTTATGGTACAAATATCGCTTATACCTCTGTAAGAATTCCCAACTAAAACAAAATATTATTATGGAATTGCACGCTTCTCCCTTAGGAGGGCACTCAGGATTTTTAAAAACTTACCATAGGGTTAAGAAGGATTTTTTTTTGGGATGGCCTTAAATTGGATATTCAAAAGTTTGTGGTGGAAATTTTGGTTTGCCAACAAAATAAAGTTGAAACAATTAAGAAACCAGGTCTATTACAACCTCTATCCATTCCAAGCCAACGTTGGGAGGAGGTTTCAATGGATTTTATCACAGGTTTACCCAAGTTTGAGGGAAAGAGTGTCATCATGGTGGTAGTTGACAGACTTACCAAGTATGCACACTTTTTTGCATTATCACATCCATTTAAAGCCAATACAGTTTCTACTGCATTTATGGAAACAATTCAAAAGCTACATGGAAACCCAAAGATTATTGTAAGTGACAGAGATCCCATTTTCACTGGAAATTTTTGGACAAAATTATTTTCTTGTCTTGGTACTCAGTTAGCTCATGGCTCATCTTATCATCCTCAATCTGATGGGCAAACTGAGATAGTAAACAAATGTTTGGAAGTGTAGAAATTTTGAATAATTTAACACATATTCAACATAGATTATCCTGATCCTGTACTATTGCTGAATACATACACAATACATAAGCTCCTCTACGTCGATCATCAATATAGCAGCATCAATAACAATAAAACATCAAGAGCATTCACACATTAACACAGTATGTAACCCGGGGAAAGCATCTCGCTAAAAACCCCAACTATCTGTATATTAATGATTGAGACCATGTAACATTGCAAAGTACAATGCTTATCACAAGAAATCCAGTACCAGCTCCACCTGTTACACACAATACAGCTAAGATCTGATCTCCAAATCTATTCCACTGCTTGCCTGCCTCCGCTGCTCAATACCTGCTCAAGAATGAATGAGAATGGTTTACCAAACTCGTATTTCACCTCCAAAGAATCACTCACACTTTGTAAGACGTGAGCAGAGGCTATAATACTGGGCAAATACATGAGCAAACTCATTCGCATACTCAATCCCTTGATTGTGCAATATTTGATGCACAACTATAGTCACAACTGATAGCAATCTGATTCTCTAACACCTGTCCCTGCTGAACTGAACATGCACTGACATGCAACTGAGTTAACTGATGTATTCTATAGTTTCATTATGAGTTAATAACTTGTGAATTAATTGATAACTAATTCACTCAACTCATCTCTAGTCTATTTGCCAGTTAGACTAAATACAACCAGTTTAACAAAGCTAAACTGAACACAACTCCATCAACTCCACAATCAACTCCACCAAACTCAACTGATTGAGTTCTAACTAAAGTCATGCATGCAACAACTCAACTGACTCATAAGAAAAGCGTACTTCCCTCTGACATCTGCATGGGCCACATCTGTAGCTCAAACTGAAGTGCTCCAAGAGAATAAGATCAAGTTTATAGTCCAAATATTATTATGAGACAATAATATTTGACTTTTCTATTTTTGACAGCCAGTCTAAAAATAGACTTTGATCACTCACACTATGATCACCCACACTGTTGTCACCCACACTGTGGTCACCCACACTGTGATCACTCACACTGTGATCACTCACACTGTGGTCACCCACACTGTGATCATCCCTGCTGGGATCAAAAATAGAACTTGCGCCATAATTTGCCTGCGGGCCCACTTAGTGAAGGCGACTCTTTTCACTAAGCTCCATCATCTTGTTGCAATCTCAACACTCCCTCTCGACAAGATATGGATTATCAGTAACCCCTATCCTGCCTTGGTGGTACTCGAATTTGCTCCTGGTGAGATCCTTCGTCAGAATATCAACATCCTGATCCTCCATTGGAATGTATGAAAGCAACATGATCCTCCACTGCACACAATCTCTGATATGATGGTACCTGATGTTAATATGCTTAGATCTATCATGAAATACAAGATTAGCCGAGAGTTTAATGCAACTTTGGTTATCACAGTAAATCACAGTAGGATCCAAATGAGAACCGAACAAACTGTTATCACAAAATCAAGCACTGAAGGGCTGCTGATCAGGTAGACTCTGTGTAACTGTTTCAGACCAATCTTTTGACTAAGGATTAGCCTCCCTAGCCTGAGAGGGCTCTCTCAAAAGGTTATTGATTTTGACTATTGATAAGATGGCTAACTCTTGTAAGGTGAATTTAACAAACATGCTGGCTAGACAGACATTACAAAGACTTCCATTGGGCTTATGGAGTTAATCATACTTCAGTAAACTATAACACTACTCATACATAGAAGTCAGGG